>JBBHAA010000323.1:1202500-1802500 GCA_037953035.1 Aquarana catesbeiana | reverse complement strand
TTTGCTCCGTGAGATCCGTGAGAATAATCCTGACGATTTCAGGAACTTTCTCAGGATGACGGACCCCGTATTTCACCGTTTGTTGGCTTTGCCGACCCCTTATATCAGCAGGCAGGATACCTGCATGAGTCAAGCCGTCACTCTGGAGCAGAGGCTAGTAGCCACCCTGCGGTACTTGGCGACGGGGAGAAGCCTGCAGGACCTTAAATTCTCGACAAGCATCTCCCCCCAGGCTCTGGGGATCATTATCCCAGAGACCTGTTCTGCCATCATCCAGGTCCTGCAGAAGGAGTATATTAAGGTAAGATTTTTATCCTTTAATATCACATTTTATTGTAGAAAATGTTTACTAATGTATTGTATTTCTTTCCTCATTCCCTAATTACCATGGTTGTAATATGCTGTGAATGTCCCCTTTGTCCTCATGCATGCTGAATTTTTATGATTTTTTTTTTGTCTTTCATACATATTTGCCTTCACTTACCTCCCCAGCATGCTCTCCTGGGCCTATATTCACCTTGTGTAGTCACTTAACAATGTATTTTGTCAGCTCCATAGTAGTGCTTTACCCTAAATACCCCCTAAAATGTGTAAAATTGTGATTGGTGCTTTAAAATGGAGGCAGAGTGCCAGAGGCTTTTTTTTTTTTGGGTCCCAAAATCATTTGGACCCTCCCTCCCCCAACTGCTAACTCAGTTGATACCAATCCTCTATTTATTCTCAATCCTCTATCTGCTAACTTTGCCAAACCCATACACACTATACCCACCTCTTTTGTGGTCAGATTTATGGATGAATTCCCCAAAGCATGTAGTGCAAGGGCCTGCCTGAATACTTTCAAATGGTAATGTTCAGTTTTTGTAGCCTGTTATTATCTTGATAGGTAATAGCAGAATGTAAAAATGTGCTAAAATGTGTACAGTGTGTATTTATATCTTTGTATTATGACACTTCTTACCTGTCCAGTGGGCTGCCAATAGTGTAAGTAAGGAGGGGCTGACCAAAGTAATACACATTATTTATGCATTCAGCTCTCAATGAAGTGGAGAGGGTTACCTGTCCAAAACATACCCTCCCATAACATTTCTAAAATGGCCCATGAGAGGGGTTGGGGGGGAATCTGATAGGTGGACCTTATACCTTTGTCTTTAAATACTCCATAAAATAAATGTTATACTGATGTTGGCCAAGAATGTTTGTGTCTAATCTGCTTTCCATGTTTATGTTCAAAATGATTATTTTTTATTTCTTGTTTGACTCCACAGTTTCCTTCCAGCCCACAGGAATGGCAGACTGTGGATTCCCACTTTGCCCAGCGGTGGGACTTTCCTAACTGCGGAGGGGCAATTAATGGGAAACACGACCACATCGTCCCACCACCCAACTCTGGGTCATACTATTACAACTACAAGGGGTTCAATAGTATTATGTTGTTGGCGGTGGTGTCGGCTACTTACGAGTTCCTGTATGTGGACGTGGGGAAGAATGGCCGGATGTCAGATGGTGGAGTCATCGCCCACACTGAGTTCTACAGGCGTCTCCAGAATGGCAGCTTGGACTTGCCACCTCCAGAAGACAATGTGGAAGGACTCCCATTCGTCTTCATTGCGGATGAAGCTATTGCGCTGGGGGACCATCTTATGTGGTCATTCCCTATGAGGACCCTCACCCCGGACCAGAGGGTTTTTAATTACCGGCTGGCCAGAGCCAGAAGAGTGGTGGAGAACACGTTTGGAAAAATGGTCAGCGAGTTCCGCCTATTTCTTACATCGATACACATGGCGGAATATAAACTCAATCACATCATCCTGGCTTGCTGTGTTCTCCACAACTTTTTAAGGAGAAATTCTGTGAACTATGCTGGCTCAGTTGGGCCTGAAGCCGGAATTAATCTCAATGAACCAACCCTGATGGCGCTTGAAGCTAGCCGTCCTGGCTTGCCCTCCCAGAGTGCCCGCGAGGTCCGTCTAAGATACATGGAATACTTTGCGGGTAGGGGGGCCATCAATATGCCAGACAATGTCTGAGACATTTTTTAAATGAAAACATTTTTTAAACTGAACACATATTTGCTTAGATTTACTGCTTGTCTTTCTTTTAGCTGACCCTGACTGAAATTTGGGGAGTCCTGAAAATGGCGTGATTGTGTAAAATTATAAAGCACTGTTGGGTGTTATTTACTAAAGGCAAAGACACTTTTCACTACAAGTGCACTTGAGACTGCACAGAAACTGCACTTGTAGTGCAAAGTGGATTTGCCTTTAGTAAATAACCCCCATTGCCACTGAATACACCAACTTTACAACCCAAAAATGCTTTTGAGCATTGAAAGAAGAAGCCACACATTGTTGATTCTCAATCTTTTTAATCAAAGCACAATCACATGAGCACTTATAAAAGGTTTTTAAAACCAACATGTTTGTTGTATAACAATTTTTTAGGTGACATTAAAAGTAGAAATGTTCTTTTAAGGTAAAACAGGCATGTTTAAAACCAACAAGAAATACACAAATCTGGAACTTACAAAGTTCAACTTTTGTAGAAATTGAAGGCAATATCAAACATGAGTATTTATAAACTGTGTTTGATATTGCGTTCAGATTGGGTGAAGTCACCCCTGGAAAAGCCAAATTTTGAAGATCCACATAAATTGCCGAATGTCAACATGTGCTAGCTGCCATCATGGGGGATCAATGGACGTGTTTTGTGGGTGCAACCCCTTCCTCTCAGCTACTTTATTATTGAGGAAGGGGTTGTACCCCCAAAACGCGTACATTGATCCCCTGTGATGGCAGATAGCACATGTTGACACACTGTGTGCATCTATAAAATTTGGCTCTTTTATAATATCAAAGTGAACACTGTGTTATAAAGTAATCCAAAATAGGACTAAATCATCGCACTAGACAGCGATAATGTTGAGCAATTGAAATATGTGGCCAACAACACATGCAAAGGAAAATCAAATAACAGAAAAGTCCCTTAATAGAAAGTCCCTTATAAAGGGTAGTGATGTAAAGTTCAGGGTGTAGTCCAAAACAGAAAATCAGGTGATCATGAAAACAATCCTCCGCATGCACCTTCCACCGATCACTACGAAATCCACCCGGTGCAAAACACTCTCCCCCTAGGGGGTTAAACTCACCAGAAATGGGGAGTAATAAAGCGTTCAGAATAATCACTCTTTATCAGCAGTTGTTAACATCACTTCATGTAGGGTCACAGATTTGCAGGGCTCATATTGAATCAAGAAACGGAGAGAAAAGTGCACATAGCGTAATCCCGTTTATTGACAGAAACCCCTTCCACATACAAAGACAGCAACCCCCCTTCAATAAAATACTTACATCAAATAAGAATAAAGAAAGCAATCAATCAGACAGGCAGGTAGTGTAAGTGTGCAAACTTCACCGAGAGACGTCAGTGCCGCTACACCGGAGATGATAGATACTTCCTGGTTGTCAACCTAGGGGGAGAGTGTTTTGCACCGGGTGGAGTTCGTAGTGATCGGTGGAAGGTGCATGCGGAGGATTGTTTTCATGATCACCTGATTTTCTGTTTTGGACTACACCCTGAACTTTACATCACTACCCTTTATAAGGGACTTTCTATTAAGGGACTTTTCTGTTATTTGATTTTCCTTTGCATGTGTTGTTGGCCACATATTTCAATTGCTCAACATTAGCGCTGTCTAGTGCGATGATTTAGTCCTATTTTGGATTACTTTATAACACAGTGTTCACTTTGATGTATTTCATTTGAGACAGCTGCTTTGCACTTTCTTTTAGGTCTCCTCTCTGCTTGATAGGCAAAGTGGAGGTTTATTTCATTTATGTATATATGATTTTATAGTCGCATATCGATGTTTATCCACATGTATGCATTTTTGAATGTTTAATAAGATTTTTTTATTTTTTATTTATATCTACATTTTGGATCGGTATAGTGACCTGGCGCTGAGTAGTGTTTCTGCAGGTCTGGTGAAACACTTTTTTATTTTTGTACTCTTTTATAATATGTCAAAAAATGTGCAAAAATTTTCAAAAAAATAAAGCAGAAAGAAGTAAGGGATTTCTAGGGGTTTTAAACTCTCCCTAAAACATCAATGATGTTCTTCATTTTGTTTTGAACATCATTGATGTTTTGCTTCATGTTTTCTAAGTCCCTATTACACCCCATGATGTCCCCGATCAGGATCTGGGCACTTTCACTGGTGAAATGACCTTCTTCCACAACATCACGATCACCTAAAAATATATAAAAAACAAAAAACACACCATGTATTATAAATATGCAGGCATCCATCTCTTACCTGAGCCTGTGGTCGCAGACACTCACCTGTTGTGACAATTTCCACCACGTCTCCCTCCTCCTCCTCTGCTTGGCTTTGGGGGATTTCCCCTTCTTCCTGAAGTGGGGGTCTGTGGTCTCCTCTGATGAGTGGTGTCCTCCGAGTCTTTTCTCCCCTATGTAAAAAAAAATAGGTATACTTAGCACACAGATATTTGATGGCAGAAATAGGAATATGAAACATTGCTTGGAAGTGGGGTACAATTGTCTATTTTGGGTTCCAAGATGAAGAAATATTGTTTTCCTTTGTCAAGCTTGAATACTTACCTGTTTTGTACAAGCTTCACAGATGGAGACACCCCTATAGTATACACTGGATCACCTGTGTGGGACCCCCTAATAAAAAGGGTGTTCTTGTGTCCCACACTAGTGCTCCAGCATCCAGATGTGTAAACAGCTGCTGAGTGTCCTCTCCTTACACAGAATCTAGTTTGCAGTTCATTGTAGTTACAAACCTATCTAGACACCAAAATTATTTAAAGAGAAGTAGGCCAGAAAAAATGTATTAAAATGCATCTGGACAAAACATGGTGTTGTATTGGCCGAACTAACAATGTTTCCTACGAACGAATAATGTGTCCATGAACATGAAAGTTGCCATTTTAAACTGTACAACAGTAAAGAAAAGCACATGGAGCAGCACAAACGTAATAAAAAGAAAGGATAGGAACACAGGACAACTACTTACTTTTTTGTAGCACTCTCCTGATCCTTCTATACTGATCATGCTCCCTTAATTTGAGATCCGACCACCACTTCCTGAGTTGATCCTTGGATCGCCGTACCCCAAAATTTCGGTGCAGACTCTTCACAACTTTCGCCATGATCCTGGCCTTTCTGACATTGGGGTTGGGGTAAGGTCCATACTTCCCATCATAGTCGGCCCTCTTCAGTATGTCGACTATCTCAACAAAGGACATATATGATGCCTTAAACCGTCTCCTCCGGGATTGTGACGTTTCTGGCTCCGGGCTTTCCTCCTCCTCCTCGTTGCTGTAATTAGCATGCACCTGCTCTGTCTCCACCATGTGCTCTTCCCCACTGCACCAAACGAGAAGGGGCGGGGAATAGACTAGAAAGAACGTCAGGGGTGGGCGGAGTTTCACACATGCGCAGTGTGTATAAAACGTAACACGTGTGCGTCATACGTACTATCTGTGAGCAGAGGAAGGAGTAGAGGGAGCGACGATCGTGATAACGAAGGTAACATTTAAACTTGGGCCTATACTGCTTAGAAATTGAGGCCTATATTGGGACAAGATTAGGAGACTTTAGCCTGACTTTAGCCTGAGAGTTTGTCTTGTGTTGTGTCTTGCAGAGAAAATGGATATATTGAATGATCAGAACTTTATCCCCATATTCCTTGAAATGTTCAGGGAGCTGCCCTGTCTGTGGCAGGTAAACCACCCACATTATAAGAATCAAACAAAGAGGAAGGCAGCGCTGGATAAATTGCTGGAATTTGTGAAGCCGGTGATCCCCACGGCAGACATCACCTATTTGAAGGCCCTAATTGGTGGCATGAGGAACACTTATCTAAGGGAGCACAAGAAGGTCCAGGATTCTCTGAGATCAGCAGCTGCAGATGACATTTATGTCCCCAGGCTCTGGTACTATGACAGACTGCACTTTCTGGCAGGTCAGACTGAACCCAGGCCAGCACTCTCCACTCTTCCTTCCACGCTTCCTTCCACCTCAGCTGAGGCTTCTGATGCCCAACCTGGGCCTTCCAGGCAGCAACATGTGGAGGATC
Organism: Aquarana catesbeiana; assembly: GCA_037953035.1. Taxonomy (NCBI): domain Eukaryota; kingdom Metazoa; phylum Chordata; class Amphibia; order Anura; family Ranidae; genus Aquarana; species Aquarana catesbeiana. Next base: position 1,796,397 of record JBBHAA010000323.1, on the reverse strand, counting down.
CCAGCTTGAGTCAGGTATAGCATTCTTCTAAATATTTCTGTTGGTCAAATTAATGATGTTAAATCTATGTTATTTTGGAGTACTAATTTCTGATTGTGATTGATGAACCAAAAACTAAAACGATGTCCCTTTTTCATACACAGGAAAGTCTCAGCCAGGAGGTGGCCGGGCCCAGTAGCCTGCCCGATACCCAGGTCCCTCCCCTCCGCATTCAAACAAAAAGTGGCAGGAAGAGGAGTAACCTGGAGGAGGCAGCAAATGGCCTATTTTGGAAGGCTACTGAGGCCCTCAGAACCCCCCATAGTGTTCAAGAGGACTTTGCATACATAACAGCCTGCAAAATGTAGCAAATGGAGGAGCGCCAACGCCTAATATGTGAGTATGTCATCTTCCAAGCCCTAAAAAAGAAGGTTGAGGGGCTTACTCACAAGCCAAAGCCATATTTGTGAGCTCGAACTGCCGCGCCAACTCCAAAAGAGAAAGCAGCCAACACCACAATCAGGCTAATTGTAAATATAAGTGAAACAACAATGTGTGGCGCTCATATAATGTGCTGGAAATCTATATTAATAAATGTAAGATCACAGTAGGTGATAATAACACATAAAGTTGCAAAAATATATTAAAAAATTACCGTATTTATCGGCGTATAACACGCACCGGCGTATAACACGCACCGGCGTATAACACGCACCCCAATTTAGGAGGGAATTTTAAGGAAAAAAAAAACTTTTAGGAGGGAAGTTGAAGGGAAAAAAACTTACATTTAAATGCCCATCATTGCAGCCTTCCCAGTGCAGCCATGTCAGTGCAGCCATGTCAGTGCAGCCTTGTCAGTGCAGCCATGTCAGTGCAGCCATGTCAGTGCAGCCTTGTCAGTGCAGCCTTGTCAGTGCAGCCTTCCCCAGTGCAGCCTTCCCCAGTGCAGCCTTGTCAGTGCAGCCTTCCCCAGTGCAGCCTTGTCAGTGCAGCCTTCCCCGTGCAGCCTTCCCCAGTGCAGCCTTGTCAGTGCAGCCTTCCCCGTGCAACCTTCCCCAGTGCAGCCTTGTCAGTGCAGCCTTCCCCAGTGCAGCCTTGTCAGTGCAGCCTTCCCCAGTGCAGCCTTGCCCCAGTGCAGCCTTCGATCCTCTGTCCCTGCCATCCTGGGCTTCAAAATCGCCGACCACAATTTGAAAATGACGCCGCCGGCACAGAAATACACAGAGCCGGTCCTCAGCTCTTCCCGGTGGCTCTCGTTCACTTTCGGCTCCACTCGTAGTCCCGAGCGGAGCTATCCGAACCTAGCCGAGTAGGTTGGGATAGCTCCGCTCGGGACTACGATTGGAGCCGAAAGTGAACGAGAGCCGCCGGGAAGAGCCGAGGACCAGCTCTGTGTATTTCGGCGCTGGCGGCGCCATTTTCAAATCGCGGTTGGCGATTTTGAAGTTGTGACAGCTCGGGATCGCAGGGGATCGGCGTATAACACGCACCTGCGATTTTCCTCTGATTTTAAGGGGAAAAAAGTGCATGTTATACGCCGATAAATACGGTATATCTAATATGTGACCACAAAAAATATTGTGGTTCGTGAGTCTGAAAGTACAAAACTATATTGGTGACCATAAAGGTGAATGAGTCACACTGAATGTGACATCACAATTGAAAAGCAAAAATGTGAGAACCAAGAAATAAAATTAACCAAAATGAAGTGGATAATACTAGAAAAACACATATACACAACACAAATAACTTTTTTTTTCTATTATACTCACCTATGTGTGTTTTCCTTCAAAAAGGACAGTTTGTTTGTGAGGAGGCAGGTACATTTCAACGATACAATGTGAAATTAACAAGAGACACCAACACCAAACAATCTTCTTGAGATTAAATAATACAAGATAATAATGGTGTTGTGGTAACTTGACACACAAAACACACAAATATTCTGGAGTTATAAAAAACAAAAAACAAAAACTAGATCAGGATTTTAAAAAATCATAACGACAAAATTTAAATCTAAAAACATAACAAAAAAATTTTTTTTGGTAGATGTGACAAATCAAAATATTATATTAATGAAATCACGATAAATAATAAAGAAAGAAGTTTGTGAGAAGTCTGTGTGAATATGAGCAGCAAAACAATTTCATTCTTCTAGCATTATAAAGAAGAACAGAGTGCGCTGCATTAAACAATTTAAAACATTGCAGCCTGACGAAAGTGCTATATCCATTCCGAACGCTAATTTTACCAGACCGAGCAGTTCCGTCCTGGAATTTATTCTGAGCATGCGTGGCACTTTGTGCGTGGGAATTTTCCACACACGGTCGGAATTGACGTAATCGGATTTTGTTGTCAGAAAATTTTATAGCCTGCTCTCAAACTTTGTGTGTCGGAAAATCCGATGGACAAAGTCCGATGGAGCCCACATACGGTCGGAATTTCCGACAACAAGCTCCGATCGCACATTTTGCGTCGGAAAATCCAACCATGTGTACGAGGCATAAGACTAAAACGAAATCAAAATTTGCTGCCAAACTTAACACTGCTCCTAGGCAAACAAGTTTTACACCACTTAGCTCGTGCATTGCTGTATACTCCATGGTGCGTGGGAGGTCCAAATGGTGGTGTTGATAATGTGAAAGGTGTGTCCTTGAAAAAGGGATCCAAGGAGGAGGAGGCAGGGATAGAATAGAAGGAAGCGTATGTACAGAAGGCAGAGGTGGCCGAATCATCCCCAACTCATGGTGGTACCACAAATTCAATAGGTTTACCCCTCACAACTTGCTGCCTATCCACCACTAGATTTACCCACTTTGTGGTAAACAATATGCACCACCTCTGCCCATGCTTACTGGCTCACATATCTGAGGTCAGGTGTACCTTGCCACTGACAGTTTGCTGCAATGACAAGGACTGGAGTGGCCAGGGGTGAGCTTCTTTGACTCCAAAACCTGCAAGATGGAGGTTGGCAGGGAACACCAATACAGGAGATTTTTTTAGTGTAATGAGGTGATGGGGAGGGTAATGGCTCCACTTCCAGCCTCTGCTTCCCACTCCTCGCTCTGCCACTGCCATTTATCACTGCTAGAGATGGAGAAGGCTGATATCCTATTAAACTATTTCTTCCCTCCCTAGGATTCTATGTCCCTGCTCATTTACAGCTCACCTGGTAGGGCATTTTTTTGTCTCCTATGCTGAGTGTGACGGACGAGGAGGAGATACAGAAACCCAGCAGTGAGGAACAGACAGCAAGGTGGGAGCAAGTGGCTGCGCCGACCCCGATCACCCACAGTCTGCCCCTGCACGTGACCAAATGACCCTGCTCGCTGTGAACCTGGTAGTTCTGCCGCTGCCTGGCAGCCTAATTTAGTGGGGGCAAGGAATAACCTGGGAGGGGCAATTACCCCCCTGTAGTGCCGCCACTGGCTGACTCCCCATGGCCATACTGTAATAACAAAAGCAGTCATACAAGAGCATTATACCTGCAGCCCTCAATGTCTTCTTCCTTCCTCTTGCTATTAAATATAGTTTTTAAGTGTTTTGATAATACACAGTGCTGCCCTGCATCATCTATAAAATTGCACACATAAAATGTGTATAATAAGTACTTTATGTTCTATATATATTTTTGTATATTGGTATTTGGATAGCCCTGTGCCTTTAGGAGGCTCATTTATTCCTATCATTTTCTGCCTCATATGCCTTGTCTTTCAGACTGGAAGCAGAGCTGAAAGCTGCAGATGTAAAATTGTCTAAGACCTCCGGAGCTGTGTCTGGGGAAATCAACCAATTCTACAGTGTTCGCTTTTAATTCAATACATGTGGAATTCACAACTAGAGTTTTTACCCCTCATTCTCCTGTTTCGGTCTTAATTCCAGGGTTCCTGATAAGTTATTCTGGTTTGTGAAATTAATTATTTGTTAAATAAAGTTTACTTTGCAGTTATTCTTGCTGGTGGCTATCCTTTGCTAGAAAAGATCTCACCAAATTGAGGCCTGTCAATTGCCTGTCATTGCTCCTCATTTTGTCATTTTGGTCTGATCTCTATACAGTATCTCACAAAAGTGAGTACACCCCTCACATTTTTGTAAATATTTTATTATATCTTGTCATGTGACAATACTGAAGAAATGACACTTTGCTACAATGTAAAGTAGTGAGTGTACAGCTTGTATAACAGTGTAAATGTGCTGTCCCCTCAAAATAGCTCAACACACAGCCATCAATATCTAAACCGCTGGCAACAAAAGTGAGTACACCTCTAACTGAAAATGTCCAAATTTGGCCCAATTAGCCATTTTTCCTCCCCGGTGTCATGTGACTCGTTAGTGTTACAAGGTCTCAGGTGTGAATGGAGAGCACTTGTGTTAAATTTGGTGTTATTGCTCTCACTCTCTCATACTGGTCACTGGAAGTTCAACATGGCACCTCATGGCAAAGAACTCTTTGAGGATCTGAAAAAAAAGAATTGTTGCTCTACATAAAGATGGCCTCGGCTACAAGATGATTGCCAAGATCCTGAAACTGAGCTGCAGCATGGTGGCCAAGACCATACAGCTGTTTAACAGGGCAGATTCCATTCAGAATAGGCCTCGCCATGGTTGACCAAAGAGGTTGTGTGCATGTACTCAGCGTCATATCCAGAGGTTGTCTTTGTGAATAAGACATATGAGTGCTGCCAGCATTGCTGCAGAGGTCTAAGGGGTGGGGGGTCAGCCTGTTAGTGCTCAGACCATACGCCACACACTGCATCAAATTCATCTGCATTACGGTCATCCCAGAAGGAAGCCTCTTCTAAAGATGATGCACCAGAAAGCCTGCAAACAGTTTGCTGAAGACAAGCAGACTAAGGACATGGATTACAGGAACCATGTCCTGTGGTCTGATGAGAGCAAGTTAACCTTATTTGGTTCAGATGGTACAAACAGAGAACCATTAACACTGAAAAAATAAAAAACAAAAAAGATCTCCACACACCTGCATGAGTTAAACTACAATTGTTTATTTGCCTAAAAAAGCATAATACATAGAAAAAACACCAATCCCTATGTCCCCTATAATTTTGGCCATAGGGGAAAACCTCCAAAAAAAGGGAGAATCCCCTATGGTCTACCCCTGCTCAAAAAACACACAAACTGCGTAAATGATGTGAATGGAAAAAAAACCCTCACAAAAGAGGGGGGACACATGAATCACACAGTCTGCAGACCTAATCTCTCCCCTAATATAAAAACACCCCCTTTATATATACCTAAAAAACACATAGATCACCCATAGGACCAAGGTCATGCTAATAATTCCTAATGTGGGGCAGTGTGTTCCTGGAAAAACGGGTAGTATGTCACTGTCCCACACTGGAATTGAGCACAGCCTGAGATACACTGGATGATGTCCACCCGAGAGACTCCCCATCGTCAGTCAGTCAAGTAGTTGAATGCATATATGATACATACTGCTAATAGTCTTATCCTGCTGGGTAGTGTGTAGTTAAAGAAGAGGACGCATATTCAAATACTCCAAGGGCTGTGTACAACGACAAGCTATTTAATTCTCAGCGGTAGTACTAATTGCCTATTTTTAAATCTGAGACTATTCCCACAACCTGCAGGTAATTCTCACGATTAATCCTTGGTACACACATAATAGCTTGTATAGTAGCTTGACAGTCACTGATTTATACAACTTTTCTCAAGATTAGATTTAAGTCCATCTGTCAGTGTATGGCCAATCATCTCCAATTGCCAGCCAAAACGATAGTAATCCTTGATATTTCAATATACATCTGTATATGTAATATTGGCTCCTGCTCTCCTCACATTGAAAACGAACTAAGCAAAACACTGTGCAGCAATCTCAGTGTATTAGTAGGTATGAAACAATGTTCGTAAATATTTAAATAAGAATGGAACAGTCCTCACAGATACATTAAATGTAACCACAAACAGGGTTCCCGCAGCCTGCAGGTAATATCTTAGTATAGGTTACACACGGATCCGGTGGTGCTCAGGATTAGATTAGAATCAATCTGTTAGTGTATGGCCAATCATCTCCAATTGCCAGCCAAAATGATAGTAATCCTTGGTATTTCAATATACATCTGTATATGTACTATTGGCTCACATTGAAAACAAACTAAACAAAACACTGTGCAGCAATCTGAGTATTAGAAGATATGAGACAATGTTCGTAAATATTTTAGTAAGAATAGAACAGTCCTCACAGATACATTTAATGTAACCAAAAACAGGGTTCCTGCAGCCTGCAGATAATCTCTTAGTATGGGTTACTTACGGATCCGGTGATTCTACAGAGATCGCTCAAACATTAAGTCGGGATCAATCTCTATGTGTATATCCAGTTGATTAGATATTCAAAAAAGCTGTTCCTTTTCCGTTGGTTGTTTCCTTGTTTTCCCTTCTGTTAGCACAGTGTATTGAAAATAGAGGGAGGGCATTTGTAGTTCTCCTGCGGGAGTTTTTATATAGCCAATGTTCACAATATCCTATCGTCAATCCTCTCTTCCCAAATCTTTTGGGGGAATAATAGGGAGTCAGACAGGAGATAGTTGTAAAATAATCATCCAGGCAGAAGTTTTTTTTCAGGCTTGTGCATCATAACTGAGGTCATTAGGTCCTTATTGTCAATAGGGTTGAGCTGCGGTAGGTAGAGAGACGGGGGTGTTCGTCCCAGCATAGAATTTACATGTTTCGTTCTGAGAGACCGGAACTTCGTCAGATCATTTATTTTTTCAGTGTTGATGTAGTCTAATTTTTGATCACACCTCCCGAAATTCATTTGGTGAGTGCTACTACCTTAAATAGGGGGGAATCCCATCTGTGCTCTCTTTTTTGTACAAACAGAGAACCAACATGACGGATTATCAAGGTACCATTGAGGAATTCATATACATAGTACTTTCTAATAAATTTATTTTACACAATTAAATACGTAGAAAACATTGTAAAATCACTAGGATGCTCTCTTAAGGTTCAACAATGATAGTTACAATATGTGTCAAAAGGATGGTTGACGCATTTCACAAAATAGATTCTTCAGAACCAATTACTTATTGACTCGTAACCAGAGAACCTTACGTTGGAAACCTGAGAGAAATAGATATCATTAAGGATGAATGTATGGGTATCATCCACTCTTCCCATCCTATTTTCTTACCGTTTCTTATCTTCAGGTTCAACTAGATCGGGTTCTTAATATGTAAGTTATAATGCTCTCTGTCTACTAGGGTCACCATACTAACCTAACAAGATCATTATATATGTTTACATTTCTTGTTTGATCCATATAAGCCATACATTCATCTTTAATGATATCTATTTCTCTCAGGTTTCCAATGTAAGGTTCTCCGGTTACGAGTTAATAAGTAATTGGTTCTGAAGAAGCTATTTTGTGAAGCGCGTCAACCATTCTTTTGACACATATTGTAACTATCATTGTTAAACCTTAAGAGAACATCCTAGTGATTTTACAATGTTTTTTATGTATTTAATTGTGTAAAATAAATTTATTAGAAAGTACTATGTGTATGAATTCCTCAATGGTACCATGATAATCCGTCATGTTATCGCTGTAAATTCTATCTAGGATGAGGTACCCCCTTTCGGTTCATATTTTTTATCTTGGTTCAGATGGTGTCAAGCATGTGTGGTGGCAACCAGGTGAGGAGTACAAAGACAAGTGTGTCTTGCCTACAGTCAAGTATGGTGGTGGGAGTGTCATGGTCTGAGGCTGCATGAGGACTGCGGGCACTAGGGAGCTACAGTTCATTGAGGGTACCATGAATGCCAACATGTACTGTGACATACTGAAGCAGAGCATGATCCCCTGCCTTCGGAGACTGGGCCGCAGGGCAGTATTCCAACATAATAACGACCCCAAACACACCACCAAGATGACTACTGCCTTGCTAAAGAAGCTGAGGGTAAAAGTGATGGACTGGCCAAGCATGTCTCCTAAACCCTATTGAGCATCTGTGGGGCATCCTCAAACGGAAGGTGGAGGAGCGCAAGGTCCCTAACATCCAACAGATCCGTGATGTCCTCATGGAGGAGTGGACTCCAGTGGGAACCTGTGAAGATCTGGTGAACTCCAAGAGGGTTAAGGCAGTGCTGGAAAATAATAGTGGCCTCACAAAATATTGACACTTTGGGTCCAATTTGGACATTTTCACTTAGGGGTGTACTCATTTTTGTTGCTGGCGGTTTGGACATTAATGTGTGTTGAGTTATTCTGAGGGGACAGAAAATTTACACTGTTATACAAGCTGTAAACTCACTACTTTATATTGTAGCAAAGTGTCATTTCTTCAGTGTTGCTACATTAAAATTACAGTAAAATATTTACAAAAATGTGAGGGGTGTACTCACTTTTGTGTATACTACTTGTATATAAAATGCACTATTTATATTTCAAAAAGTGTCCCAGTGTTAAACCTTTCATCCAATTTCTAATTTCTGCATTTGTAAATTTAAAAAGCCAGTATACAGTAATAGTAGTGGTTAAAAAAAATAAATAAAGCACTTGTGGGTTTAAAGTGATAGTAAAATCTCTTGTGTATTATTTTTTAAGAAAAAAAATATGTTATACTTACCTGCTCTGTGTAATGATTTTGCACAGAGCAGTCCAGATCCTCCACTTCTCAGGTCCCTCGCCGGCTCTCTTGGCCCCTCCCTACTGTTGAGTGGCCCCACAGCAAACAGCTTGCTATGGGGCACCCGAGCCAAGCCACAGCTCTGTGTGTCCATTCAGGCAGTTGCGGTTCGGCCCCGCCCCCTCTCTTGATTGGCTAACTGACTTTGATTGACAGCAGCGGGAGCCAATGGCCGAGGCACTCTTGTATGTCGATAGATGGAGATGGGGCTCAGGTAAGTATTAGAAAAAAAAAATAGACTGGTTTCCCCAAGGGGTTTTTCAGCAGCTAAATATTCCAAAGTACTTCATTTTTTAATTTTTAGCAAAATCTTTATTAAACTAAATCAAATTTAAAAAGTGAAAATAGAGTTAAAATATGAGTTCTGGCTACAGATATATACAAAACATGTTTCATTGCATCTATTAATTTTACAAAATGTAATATTCAAAAAGTTGTTACATTACAGGGATGGTGTCTGCATGAACACCCTAAATTGTTGCATTACAGAAAAGGTGTCCGCATGAACACCCTGATGCGTTTCAACTTAAACAATCGTAGTCTTCTTCAGGGATTTTGTTTGTTCTATAGAGAGACATATCAAAAAATACATACCATATGTTTAATGCATCATATTTTACAAACACCTATGAATATATTATACCTTAATAGAGTTATAATTACCGCTCAGGAAAACAAACTGTATCCTATAGCCAGACTTTGCTTTTTAAAAGATCCCAGTGATCCCATACCCTCTAGGCACCTTTCCCACCTCCTCAAGACAGAGTCCAGTTCTGAGAGGCTTACAAGGAGCCACACATTGTAACCTTGTGGAGATAATATAATTTATTTATATCATTACTTTCTTTTGAATAAACAAAACTATTACAACAATACCACAGGTGCGGGCCACTACCTCATCTCTACAAGATTACAATGGGTGGCTCTTTGTAAGCCTCTCAGAACTGGACTCCGTCTTGAAGAGGTGGGAACAGTGTCTGGAGGGTATGGGATCACTGGGATCTTTTTAAAAGCAAAGTCTGGCTATAGGATACAGTTTCTTTCCTGAGCAGTAATTATACGGTAATTCTATTATGGTATAATATATTCATGGGTGTTTGTAAAATATGATGCATTAAACATATGGGTATGTATTCTTTGATATGTTTCTCCATAGAACAAACTCCCTGAAGAAGACTACGACTGTTTAAGTTGAAACGCGTCAGAGTGTTCATGCGGACACCTTTTCTGTAATGCAACAATTTGGGGTGTTCATGCAGACACCATCTCTGTAATGTAACAACTCTTTGATTATTACATTTTGTGAAATTAATAGATGCAGTGAAACATGTTTTGTATATATCTGTAGCCAAAACTCATATTTTAACTCTATTTTCACTTTTTGAATGTGCGACTGTAGAAGTGAAACCAATATTTGTTTGATGATCACTATTGGTTTTAATATGTAAAGGCGGAATGTTATATATGTATATTTTATATATGTGTATATATATAAAATGTATATACATATTTAAAAATAAAATATACGTATATAATATATATGTATGTTTTTGTAAATAAACTTTTTTCAATATTTTACTCACAACTGTCTATTGTCAGTTGATATATGGTACCATTAAAGTCCATTATAACTTCCCTCTCCCAAATTACACTATATACTTTTGGGACGAAGGTACCACATTTTAAATTATTACTGCTATGGCACTCTTCCATAACTTCATTACAGTGCAGTCCCTTTTACATCACAGTGCCCCTCTACATTAATGTAACAGGGACTACACTGTAAAGGGGGAACTGTAATGTAAAGGGGGGCTGTCATGTGAAGGGGAACTGGGGACACTGTGGGACTGCTTTAAAGGGGGCTGTGATGTAAAGGGGGCTGCACTGTAAAGGTGCAGAAGGTGAGGGACTAGTGTGGCCTGTGGTAGCCATATGCAGACCGCGGTCGCCGCTCACCTCCTGCTGTGTGGCCCAGCCATCAACAGGCCACAGACCATCACCAGTCTTCGGTCCGGGGGTTGGGGACCCCTGACCTAGACTGCTCTTTGTGTCCGTGTACCTGAATTGTGCTCTGCATGTGCTGGCAGCCTCTACACTAGTTAGAGAGAACTCTGGTCACCACCATCATCTATGCTGGGAGTGTACTGTGACTGTACCTTTGATTACCATTAGCTAGCGGCCCTTTTGGAAGTGTACGCTACATATATATACACAGTACTGCAGGTCTGAAGAAATGCTGTAAATAAAAATGCTTTCAGAAATATATATTTTAATTGTTTACTTTTATCAATTTAAAAAATGAAAAGTGAGCAAGCAGAAGAAAAATCTAAATCAAATCAATATTCGGTGTGACCACCCTTTGGCTTCAAACCAGCATCAGTTCTTAAGCTTGCACACTTGTCAGGTAATTTTGTAGGATTAGAGTCAGGTGTATGATTATCCAGTTATACCAAGTAGGTGCTAATGATCATTAATTTCATATGTTGATTGAAACACAGTCATTAACTGAAACAGAAACAGCATTGTAGGAGGCTTAAACTCTGCTGCTAAGGTTGTGGAAAACAGTTTAATGTCATACACCATGGCAAAACTGAGCACAGCAACAAAACACAAGAAGTCATACTGCATCAGCAATGTCTCTCCCGGGCAAACATGAGCTGTTCAAGCTCTTTTGAAGAAGCACAAAGAAACGGGCAATGTTGAGGACCATAGATGCATTGGTCGACCAAGGTAACTTAATGCAGCAAATGAAAGAAACATCATGTTCACTTCCCTTCACCATCGGAAGATATCCAGCAGTATCATCAGCACAGAACTGGCAGAAACCAGTAGGACCCAGGTATACCCATCTATTGTCCAGAGAAGTCTGGCCCGAAGTGGTCTTCATTGAAGAATTGTGGCCAAAAAGCCATTCCCCTAACGTGGAAACAAGGCTAAGTGACTCAAGTATGCATGAAAACATAGGAACAGAGGTGTGTAAAGATGGCAGCAGGTGCTCTGGACTGATTAATCAAAATTTGAAATATTTAGCTGTAGCAAAAAGCAGTTTTTTCACGAAGGGCTGGAGAGTGGTATATCAGGGCTTCTTTTCTCAAACAATAGGGCCTGGAACTCAACCACGACCCCCCAAAACCCCTCCCCCTACACACACCCTCCAAATCACATCAAATAGTGGGTGTGGTCAGTCAAATTTCACGAACAGTAGGAGGGTCTTAAAGGGGCATTAAATACCAAGATTGCATTAAGTACAGAGTGCAGAGTTCAGGGGGGGTTACACATAGAGTGCAGAGCTGTCACTTGTAAACACAGAAACCGTGTTTACAAGTGATTGTGGTGAGCAGGCCCCCCCTCCAAGTGTCTGAGCCAGAGGTGGTGGAACTGAGTTCCACCAAGTTCCCTCTGAAAAAAAGCCCTGGGTATAATGAGTGTCTGAATTGTTTTTCTTTTTTAGGCTTTTTTTTCTCTTTATTTTCACCTGGTGATCTGGTCACTAGCACACTTTTTGTCTTAAGGTGCTCCACTCTGGATAGAGGAGCAACTGAGATACCTTTGGACAACGGCATTGTCAATCTGGGGATAGGGTACTGTTGAACTAGAAGATTTAGATGGACTTAACTAACAAATGAAAGCTGATCTTCAGTTAATAAAGGTTTTATAAGTGAAAAAAGCTGACACCCCTGTCAGTGTAAATGATTTGTCGCTAACTGCCACTTTTTCTAAACCACTTGCTCTGTTGAAGCAAGTTGAAAAATAAGTGACTTACTGGGCAGATCACCAAGTGAAAATAAGACCCCTTTTGGGAAAGCCAAATTTCAGAGCTGACTTTATTTCTGGCGGATGCAGACGCTCTTTGGAAGGCGTGCCCCACTGTGGTGCACAGAAAAGCTGTGATGTTTTGGCTAAAGAATTGGACTTCCTCTCTGCATCCAAGGCTGAGAAGGCCTTGCAGTTGATCAAAGATAAATTTTACACGTGCGCTAATAAGCCTGGACCTATATTGACCAGGAAACTTAACTCTGTTAGAAAGCCGTATAGGCCTGTTCGGCTACGGATGCACAATGTAGGCCTTACTTCAAATCCTTTACAACTGATGAATTTCATCATCATCTTAACAAACAAATCATCTCAACAAAATCTTCTGAATTTCTTTCCTCTTTATAACCAGGTCCATTGCCCCTGGACCAAACCGAGCAATTCTTTCATGACCTGAATCTCCCCATTTTGCCTGATGCGGCCCATGAAACACTCGATGCTTGCATCTCAGAGTCTGAAGTTCTTCACGCGATTAAATCACTAAAGCCTTCCATGGCCCAGGCCTGGATGGGTTTTCTGGTTTGTATTATAAGAATTTCTCGGCCTCCCTGGCACCCTATCTAGTCAATTACTTTAATGCTTTGAAACAGGGGTTGATGCATTTCTTGGATGCACTCATGCCACACGTCTTGATGATTCTCAAAACGACGGATGGCGCTTCTGAGCTGCAGGCCATTTGGCCTATCTTGCTCTTAGATGAGGATTTAAAGACTTTGAGGGAAATCCTGGGCACCCGTATCAATACATTTTTACGCCTCTTGATTTATAGGGACCAAGTGGGCTTTGTCATAGGGGAGCAGGCCCGTGACAATGCTTTTAAAGTTATTCACTTTATTCATCTTTTTCATGCATGAATCTTCTGCAGATTTCCGGCTTCCTTCTCTCTCGTGGGAGTATCTGAAATTCGTGTTATCTCACTGGGGCTTCAGTGAGGCCCTTCTGGCCTGGATCAAGGGCCTGTACTCGACCCCATCAGCCTCAGTTAAATATGCTGGTTACTTCTCTGCACCATTTTCTATATACAGGGGCACTCAACAGAGTTGCCCCCTGTCACCGATCTTTTTATTTTATCTCTGGAACACCTGGTGATTGCGCTTTGTAATGACCAGAATGTGACTGGAGTCTCTTAACATCATTATAAGCTAAACTTGTTTGCGGATGATGCCCTATTAACCCTGACCAACCCCCTTACTACTGTCCCTAAATACAGAAAGTCTTGTCCCGTTTCTCAGACATTGTCAGAGGAGGTCTCGGAATGGACCCGCTATTGGGCACTCTGGTGTGCGCCGGTTCGCACCGGTCCGCGCTGGCGCGCGTCCGTTCGCGCCCTTGTGCGTGCGCGTGCCTGGGCGAGTCGGTGCGGGCGCGCGCACGGAGCTTGGCGCCAATCGCCCTATTTAGCTTGCTGGAACCTTCTGTTCGGTGCTGTCCGATCTGCAGCTCCCAGTTCCTGAGTTCGTGTTTCCTGTTGGCTTGTTTGATCTCCTTGTGACCCCGGCCTGTCTTTGGACTCCTCTCTGTTATCTGCCTGCACCTGACCCCGGCTTTCCTTGACCACGAATCTGCCTGCCTCTTTGTACCACGTGCCTGCCTGCTGCCAACCCTGCCTGTGACCCGGACTTTGAGCCTGCCTGTCCCTCTGTACCTTGCTGACCGTTTGTTGCCAACTCTGCCTGTGACCGGACCTGCCCTCTCAGCTCCTGCTCTGCACCGGCTGCCTATGCCCCTGCCTACTAAGGACTTCCAGACCATTCGCATCAGGATCTTGGGCCTACCTCCGCAAGTCACCCGCCAGGCTCTCTTACCACTCTGCGCTCCTGTGCCTTCTGTTTACATTACCAGGGGCCGGGAACCAGATACGTACGGGAGGCCTTCCCCTGCTATATCGGGTTCATCAGTCAGGTACGTGCAAGTCTGACAGTATCGGACAGCCATGTCCAAGCCCGAGCAGGGATCCTCTCCCATGGAGGAACTATGCAGACACCTGGTGGGTCTCACGCAAGCTGTAAAGAGCCTTCAGGAAGGCTATACTAGGCTGGAAGAACGAGTCCAGGTGCTGTCCACACCTGCTAACCCTCAAGCTGCTTCTGCTGCCGGACTCTCATCTCCTCCCTCCGTGGTTATGCTTCCTCCTGAGCCAAGGGTTCCTACACCCGACAGATTTTCCGGTGAGCGTAGCAAGTACCGATCCTTCCGCAATGCCTGTGGACTTTACTTTGCTCTGCTACCACGAACCTTCTCCTTGGAAGCGACTAAGGTGGGATTTCTCTTCTGTCCGGTGAACCACAGACCTGGGCCCACCGTCTCCTGGAACAAAAGTCAGCATCTCTAGACAACCTGGATGCATTCTTTGCCGCCATGTCTCAACTATATGAGGACCCCCAGTTGAAAGCCACCACTGAATCCACCTTGCACGCCCTACAACAAGGGCGTAGACCCGCAGAAGATTATGTCCTGGAATTCAGGAGTTGGAGTTCGGACATGGATTGGAACGACGCGGCCCTGCGTTACCAATTTCGCATGGGTCTTTCTGATTCGCTTAACCACTTCCCGCCCGCCCTATAGCGGATTGACGTCCAGGAAGTGGTTGTGTTATCCTGACTGGACGTCATATGACGTCCAGCAGGATAACATGCCGCAGCGCGCCCCCGGGGGCGCGCATCGCGGCGATCGGTGGAGCGGTGTGTCAGTCTGACACACCGCTACACTGATCTAGGTAAAAAGCCTCCGGCGGAGGCTCTTTACCACGTGATCAGCCTTGTCCAATCACGGCTGATCACGCTGTCAATAGGAAGAGCCGTTGATCGGCTCTTCCTCACTCGCGTCTGACAGACGCAAGTAGAGGAGAGCCGATCGGTGGCTCTCCTGGCAGGGGGGGTCTGCGCTGATTGTTTATCAGCGCAGCCCCCCCTCAGATCACCCCACTGGACTACCAGGGATGCCACTAGGACCACCAGGGAAGGGGCAACGTGGATGGCCAGGTATGTACCCCATGGCCATCCACATGTGCCCAATCTGTGCCAATCAGTGCCCACAAATGGGCACTGATTGGCACTATTATGTCCATGATATGCCCAGATCTGCCCAGCAATGCTCTATCAGTGCCACCTGTCATTGCCCATCTGTGCCACCTGTCATTGCCCATCAGTGCCACCTGTCAGTGCCCATCAGTGCCCATCAGTGCCCACCTATCAGTGCCCATCAGTGCCACACATACGTACCCATCAGTACCACCCATATATACCAATCAATGCCACCTACGAGTGCCCATCAGTGCCGCCTATGTGTGCCCATCGGTGCCACCTTTGAGTGCCCATCAGTGCCGCATACCAGTGCCACCTATCAGTGCCCATCAGTGCCACCTATCAGTGCCCATCAGTGCCGCCTATCAGTGCCCATCATCAGTGCCCGTTAGTGCCACCTCATCAGTGCCACCTCATTGGTGCCACCTCATCGGTGCCCATCAGTGCCGCCGTATCAGTGCCCATCTGTGCCGCCGTATCAGTGCCCATTATTGAAGGAGAAAGCGTACTTATTTACAAAAAAATTTAACAGAAACAAAGAAAAACTTGTTTTTTTCGAAATTTTCGGTCTTTTTTTATTTGTTGCGCAAAAAATAAAAACCGCAGAGGTGATCAAATACCACCAAAAGAAAGCTCTATTTGTGGGAACAAAATGATAAAAAATTTGTTTGGGTACAGTGTAGCATGACCGCGCAATTGTCATTCAAATTGCAACAGCGCTGAAAGGTGAAAATTGGGCTGGGCGGGAAGGTGTCTAAGTGCCTGGTATTGAAGTGGTTAAAGATGAGTTGGTGCGGGTTTGACTACCACAAACGTTGGAGGACCTTATCAATCTGTCCGTTCAGATAGACCGGCGCCTCAGAGAGCACCAATCCGAAAGATCCACCAACCAGTTCCATCCCACCTGGGTCCTCTCAAAGATCCCTAGTGCTACCAGCTCTTTCGGCCCAAGCCCTCATGTACCGCCTACCTCGGTCCTTGATTCCCCTGAGCCAATGCAGCTTGGCCTTCTCCGACCATCTCTCACGCCTGAAGAACGGCAGCGTCGGCGGGTCAGCCATCTATGTATGTAATGCGGGGAGTCAGGTCACTACGTGAGATCTTGCCCTAACAAGACACGTAAGTCTCTTTCAACCTCTACTAAGTGTGCACCTGCCTTGCGTAATCCTGCTAATCATCTTGCTCTCCCCATTGTTCTACAGCCTCCAGGACAGGATCTTACAGTCTCGGTCATAATTGACTCCAGAGCTTGCAGCTGCTTCATAGACCTAACCTTTGCTGCTAATCACCGCATTCCTCTCCAAGCAAAATCACAGGGACTTGCGGTCCACCTCGCTGATGGTTCCACCCTTAGTTCTGGTCCCGTCACCCAGGAAACTATTCCTCTGTTGGCCATTATGAACACTCATCACCGAGAATTCCTTCGTTTGGATGCCATCTCTTCTCCACTTTTTCCTATTATTTTGGGAATTCCGTGGCTACAAGCCCATAATCCTAGTATTGATTGGGTTTCCGGAGAAATTAAGTTTTGCTCCAATTATTGTCAACAGTGCTGTTTGCACAGTACCTCTGCAGATTCCTCCCAACTCATGTGTCTGGACATGGACACCGAATCGCAGCAGGCGATTCCCACACCGTATCGGGATTTTCTTGATGTCTTCAGTAAAAAGGGGGCGGAAACCCTTCCTCCTCACAGACCTTATGATTGTCCGATAGAACTTTTGCCTGGGTCTGAAGTTCCCTTTGGACGAATCTTCCCGTTAACAGAGCAGGAGCTGGGTACTCTCAAAACCTATATTGATGAGAACCTAAAGAGAGGATTCATCCGTCCATCCACCTCACCGGCCAGGGCCGGCATTTTCTTCGTGGAGAAGAAGGACCACTCTCTTCGGCCTTGTATCGACTATAGAGAACTGAATAAAATAACTATCAAGAATCGCTATCCCTTACCTCTTGTGCCCGAACTCTTCCAAAGACTAGGTTCTGCAATAATCTTTACTAAACTTGATCTCCGTGGGGCCTATAACCTAATCCGCATCAGAGAGGGAGATGAATGGAAAACTGCCTTCCGTACCCGGTCGGGCACTTTGAATATCTTGTCATGCCCTTTGGTTTGTGCCTGCAACGTTTCAACACTTCGTTAACGATATTTTCCGTGACCTCCTGGACTTAAAGTTATAGTATATCTAGACGACATTTTGATCTTCTCCTCCTCAGTCATTGAACATTGCAGGCATGTCCGAAATGTACTAACCCGGCTCAGGCAGCATGGACTTTATGCCAAATTAGAAAAATGTGAATTTGAACGCCAATGCATCCAGTTCCTCGGCCTAATCATTGCTAGTGATGGCATTAAAATGGATCCGCAAAAAGTGGCAGCTATCCTAGACTGGCCCGCTCCCTCCGATAAGAAAGGGGTCCAACGCTAAAGTCCTGGTCCTAACGAATGGAAACCTTCCCCTGTCTGTGTAAGTGTAAACACAGACAGGAGGAAGTGATGTCACCTCTCCTCGTGGAGTCTTTTCGATTCCAGTGAGAGGAGAGAGAACATCTAATCGTGAGTTGCACAACACCACACTAACACCAGTACACACAGGTACACATGCCTCCCCCCCCGATCGCCCCCCCAGTTAACCCCTTCACTCCCTGTCACGGTGTCACCAATTGCAGTTTTCAGATTTTTCACTGATCACTGAATTGGTGTCATTTGTGACTGAAATAAGTTACATAGTTAGTCAGGTTGAAAAAAGACACAAGTCCATCCAGTCCAACCATAAAAAAACAAAAAAAAACAAAAAAACAATATACCCAATACTATACCCACAGTTGATCCAGAGGAAGGCAAAAAACCCCAGCAGAGCATGCTCCAATTTGCTACAGCAGGGGAAAAAATTCCTTCCTGATCCCAGAGAGGCAATCGGATTATCCCTGGATCAACTTTACCTATAAATGTCAGTACCCAGTTTCTAAATGTCAGTACCCAGTTAGGGCAGTTAGTAGTAGGCCCCGTTAGGTCTAGGGTACCCCCCTAAACCCCCTAATAAAGGTTTAACCCCTTGATCACCCCCCCAGTTAACCCCTTCACTCCCTGTCACTGTGTCACCAATTGCAGTTTTCAGATTTTTCACTGATCACTGCATTGGTGTCATTTGTGACTGAAATAAGTGTTAGGGCAGTTAGTAGTAGGCCCCGTTAGGTCTAGGGTACCCCCTAAACCCCCTAATAAAGGTTTAACCCCTTGATCGCCCCCCCAGTTAACCCTTTCACTCCCTGTCACCAGTGTCACTAATCAATCTTTTTTCTGATCGCTGTATTTATGTCATGGGTGACGCTAGTTAGCCAGTTAGTTGATTAGTTTCACAGTCAGGTTTTTATAGTGTTAGGTACCCCCATATATTACCTAATAAAGGTTTTACCCCCCTGATTGCCCCCTAGTTAATCCTTTCACCCCCTGTTACCAGTGATCACAGTATTAGTGTTACGGGTGACCCTGGTTAGTTAGTTTGTTTTTTATAGCATCAGGGTACCCGCCGTATATTACCCAATAAAGGTTAAACTCCCTGATCGCCCGGCGGGTGATATCAATTAGGTTCTAGCATCAGTCAGGGTCTGCGTCACCCCAGGCAGTGTCAGATTAGTGCCAGTAGCGCTAACACCCATGCACGCACCATACACCTCCCTTAGTAGTATAGTGTCTGAACGGATCAATATCTTTGATCTGATCAGAACTATATTAGCATCCCCAATAGTTTAGGGTTCCCAAAAATGCAGCGTTAGCAGAATCAGCCCAGATACCTGCTAGCACCTGCATTTTGCCCCTCTGCCCAGCCCACCCAAGTGCAGTATCAATCGATCACTGTCACTTACAAAAACACAACACACATAACTGCAGCGTTCACAGAGTCAGGCCTGATCCCTGCGAACGCTAACAGTCTTTTTGGTAGCGTTTGAATCAGTCGCTGACAGTCTGGAGCTCTTTTTCTTGTGAGTCACCAGTAAATTTAGAGACCAAAATGTCAAATTGACGGGACTGAGAGTGAACTGGACGAAGATGACTGGAGGGAGATTTGGGACTTTCCCTTCTCCCCTCTGGTCTCAGCAGGAGACAAATTGGTCCAATATGAAATTGTGCATAGAGCCCACTACACGCCCCATAGGCTGCACCAGATGTCCCCGGCGCATTCTCCGGCGTGCTGGCATTGCTCCTACCAACCGGGGGACTTTTTCCACATTTTCTGGGTTTGCCCAGCAATCGAACACTATTGGAAAGAAGTACTCCAGGTGATTGCTAAGGTCACTAAAACTTGTATTCCTTTTGATCCTAAATATTGCCTGCTGGGGCTGGTGGAACAAATGTCAATGCTTAGAGCCAGGAAAATACTCATATCCCTGCTATTATACTATGCTCGCAAGGCAATTACGAGGAACTGGAAACAGTCGTCTCCCCCTTCTGTCAGATTCTGGAAAAGCCTAGTAAATGCCTTTTTACCCCTTTATAAAGCCACCTATTAGGGCAGAGGTTGCCCACAAAAATTTGAAAAGGTATGGACCTGTTGGTTAGATGATAATACCACAGCAACAGATGCAGTAACCAATTCCTAGATTAACAATTTGTCTCTAGTCTGTTAGTATATTGACCCAACTATTCTCATGTTGTATTATCCTGTCATTACCAACTTGAGCACAGCTTCTCCTGAACTTAACCTCTCCCCATATTGGGGTTATAGTATAAATCAGTTTGTTTGTTTTATGTTGTGCCCTGTTGCGGTCTGTTGCCGCATCAGAGGATCCGCCCCTGCGTGGGCAAGGTTTGGCCCCTGCGTGGGCTAATTTTGTATATCAATAAAAAACTCAATAAAATAGATTTTGCAAAAAAAAAAAAGTAAAATCGAAGGTACACTAGTGAAGAGGCCTACATGTCTTGGAGCATGACAGATACTGAAGAGGAAGTCACTCATCTGTCAGATTCAGGCTCAGAATACGATCCTGTAGACAGCAGCGACACCCTGACATATAGCTCTGACGATGGAGTTGGGGTCCCTGCCATGGTCAGACATACCCGACCCCATTCTTCTGCTATTGTTGAAGTGCAAGAACTGCAGGGCTCTCGTATGGATCAGAGAGCCAGTACTAGTGCTGCTCATCCTTCTGGTGAACTGGCAAGCACCAGCGGCCTAGTACACCCTGGTCGTAGTCAAACCAGCACTGCAGTATTATGTGGTGACGTGCAAGTCCCATAAGTGCAGTTCAAGCTAGTGTCCCGAAGCCACCAAGAAGAAGACAAACACAGGCCCGTTGAGCCCATAGTGCCCTTCCTGCTGAATTTGCCAATCCTAATTGGGAGCTCACCACTTCTGCAGCACCCGTACTTCCCCCATTCACTGGCCAACCCGGAATTCAGGTGGAAACAGGTGATTTTACTTCACTTAATTTTTATTCACTGTTTTTCACCGAAGATCTCTATAGATCTATTGTGGACCAAAGCAATTTATATGCTGGTCAATTCATCAACGCTAATCCCCATTTGACCCTTGCCAGAGAATGGAAACCTATTACGGTTTCCGAATTTAAGACTTTTCTGGGCCTATCCCTCCTCATGGGCATAACTAAAAAGAGTGAGTTGTGGTCATATTGGTCCACTGACCCAATTCACCATATGCCCGTGTTCTCTGTCTCCATGGCCAGGGCACAATACGAGCAGATCTTGCGGTTCATGCACTTCAATGACAATGAACTCTGTCGTCCTCGGGGTGACCCTGGATACGATCAGCTCTACAAAATTCGGCCCCTCGTAAACATCTTCAAACAACAAAAAAATAAAGGAAAGAAGCACTACCAATGCCACATCCAAACATATAGGGACAAAAGAAAAAATGGATACTACTTGAGTAGCCAAAAAATCAGACTTTAACAGCATGGAAACAATGGAGAAGTGAAAAAATATATATAGTTTATTAGAAAAAATACATTGTACAAACACAATAATCACAAAAAGCTTGGAAGCTGATACAGTCAGTACAGTGAGCCCTTGTGCGTCTACGCGTTTCACCATGAGGCTTCTTCAGGACACGATCAAGGTTCAAATGCATTATACATTTCATGCTAGAGCTCTGTGTATTTTCTTACTTTTCCATAGTTCACAATAAATTTTCCACTACGGGGAATCTATATACGAATCTATATCCAAGATTTATCAGATCAAAGGTACTTGTTTATTGCCATCTTGCTGTTTCTTTCTTGGACGGTTGAGCACATGCTTTCTTAGATGCGTTTCACATGTTCTAATGCGTTTATGTAACATTTTTAATTGGAATATATTTCATTTCAGACTTGCTCTCTGTTTTTTCTTCTGTTACGCCTTTGAACCTTGATCGTGTCCTGAAGAAGCCTCACGGCGAAATGCGTAGACGTTGCAGGAAACAATTGGGAGGGTTTTATGCTGTGCATTAAGCAAACGTGTTCTTCTATTAAAGGCAATGACGTTGAAATGGAAATTGTTTTTCAGAAACTCATCCAGACATTAGAACGAAAAGCTAGTTTGTTCTGGCACATTAAGTATTTTGAACAGTACATTGCGGAGGATTTAAACCCGAAGGGTCTGAGGATACAGGTCTTCCCCAATATTTGGGCACTTGACCTGGACTTCAGAACCCATTGGGAACATAACCTCCAACAATGTTCTAAAAAAATTATAGAATTAATGATAGAACACTACATGCAGGAACTTAAAATGGTGGATTGTGAAATCAAACGTATATACGATGAAAATAACACAATATTAAACAAAAATGAATTTGCAGCTTTCTATTTACGTTTGAAGGAACATATCCAAATTTTTACGAAAGATCTCTTGCTTAAAAAGGAGGATAAACTTTCTCGAGATGAGCTAGCATTCGCAGGCAAGTATGCATACAACTGGCCACAAACCACTGGCCAACAAGGCAATCGTAAGTATGCTGGCTTACGGAGAAATACTAAAAAGTTAAGCGATAGAATAAGTGACTCAAATTCGTCTGCTAATTCTTATTTCTCACAGAACTCACGGACATTTGACCGAGGACGACAGAGAGGCCGAGGCTCAAGGAAAAGACAGCAGACTGGTGGTGGGTGTCAAACAGGCACTGACAAAAAAGAGAACTGGGTGAACCCCTTAACAGGTAACAAACATATAGCTGTACCATACACTGACTCCACTTCTATGGGGAATAGAGGGGTTTCTATGTTTCCGAGTCAAGCACCGGGTGTTTCTTCTGAGACTTCCACTATAGTTCTCCTCTCAAGCAGAACTTAACACTCAATTACAGATTATCGACTGTGCCAAATCTCTTGCTCTTGCGAGACCTGTCAGTACAGCGACAGCTGGAGCAATTCAAAAGGCCCCAAGAAAATGACATATAGATCATTGTTTTCCTAGTATCAAAACCCACATTTCTGACAAGAATACTAATACATCTTCCAGTCTTTCCATACCGGTACCAACCACTGAAAATATTGTACCCATTGAAGGGCACTCTAAATTGGAGGTTATAAATTTATCTTCTTATCCTCTAAGTACCATAGAACATGAATTACTTCAGCTTGGCCTCAACTTCTGTCCGACTTCCTCTCCCAGTAAGTTTGGGATCATCAAGGATCTCTACTTATTTGCGAGGAAACTCACTCTTAAATATATGTATGATAACGATAGACGCCAAAAACGAATCAGGAAATCTGGAAAGATTTTTCAGTGGCTGAGTTCCGAGTTATAAACAATTTGATTCTATTACTTGAGGAAAACGAGTCCAGTACAATAATAGAGGATACTTCCCTTTCCGATGAGGCCCTTGGCCTCCATACCCAGACGACAATATATCAAAATAATATTAAAGCACTGGGCGAGGCAGTAAAGAAAAAAATCCACCCAATTTCCGTCCTTACACATTAATTCTAATGTGTGCACGTTTCTCACTCAGACCACTAAAGACATTCAATCAATACTATTTTCCAAATCTTTTAATCCCAATTTGAGTGAGGCATACAAGACCGCACTTGAGAACTTAAGTTCTAATTCTCAGCTGGTGATCAAGCCCTCGGACAAGGGCGGAAATGTAGTACTAATGAACGAACTCCAATACAGAAACATGTGCTGGGATATTCTTAGGAACAGACTATGGTACAAACCAATTTCTGTCAACATTATTGCTAAATTTAGCCAACAATATGACGATACCATACAGTCCGCCTTTGCCGATAGCTTGATCACCAGGGAGATTTTTGAAGGCATCCAGGTTCCTTATCCGAGAATTCCAACCTTCTACTCACTCCCCAAAATACACAAACCCACCAGGACGCCCCATAGTCTCGGGTGTAGGTTCAAAGACGGGAAGAGCAAGTAGATTCGTTGATGAGTATCTGCGTCCACACGTTACCACATTACCATCATATATTAAGGACACCCCGGACTTACTGAGAAACCTGGATGGCCTTACGGTACCTCATGGCTGCTCTTTTGTAGCCATAGATGTTGAGGCCCTGTATTCATCAATTCCACATGTATTGGGTATGGAAGTGATCGCTAGATTCCTTAACGAAAGGTGACCCAAATCTGCAGGTCTCAATGGGTTTGTACTACAGTTACTCTCCCACATTCTGACCAAAGATGTGTTTTCTTTTGATGGATCCCTCTTCCTCCAGGTACAGGGGGTCGCTATGGGTACGTGTTGCGCACCTTCATATGCGAACCTGTACCTGGGGGGGTGGGAACGTGATCTATTTGCAAACGACAAACATTCCAATCTTCTGGCATTTGTGCTACGGTGGTTCCGCTACATAGATGACATTTTGTTATTATGGGCGGGACCACCAACAGCGCTTGAGGAATTTATGACCATACTTAGTCATAATCACTACAATTTAAAATTCCCCATGCAATCCAGTCTTACCACAAACACATATCTTGATGTCACTATTAACATCACTGAGGAGGGCTCAATAAGTACGTCACTCTCAGAAATCCACTGCCGGCAATACAATTCTACACGCACGCAGTGCACACACTAAGCCCCTGATTCAAGGTATCCCCTTTGGCCAGTACCTGCTTCTCAATTGCAATTGCCCGAGTGATCTTAGTTTCAAACATGAGGCAGACCGTTTATATGAAAGATTACTGGCCAGGGGATACAGCAAAACCAACCTCAAAAAGGCTTTCAAAAAAGCTAATGCTAAACCTATGAATGCTAACCTTTTTCCAAAACCCAAACAAATGGATTCTCAGAGAGTAAGGCTCATAACCACTTATTCTGACCAATATACTAAAATACGGTCAGTAATCCAAAAACACTGGCACATTTTACAGGCGGATACCATTCTGATTAAATATATAGGGCCCCAACCCGAAATCACGTACCGTTGTACAGGCTCTATAAGAGATCGCCTAGTGCGGAGTCACTATTGCAAAAGTATAAGCAGAATCCGAGACACATGGGATCTTTTCCGCTGTGACATGTGTGACTTCTGTGACTTATTACTGTTGGGACCTTCTGTTCATCTTTCAGATGACCGAATTTACCATCTACGACATCACATTACTTGTCAAACCAAAGGAGTGATTTACATAAAATTTTGCCAATGTGGAGCCTGCTACAATGGAAAAACCATTAGGCCATTTTGGAGGAGGATCAAGGATCATGTCTACTACGCTACTAGTGGTCTGTTGAACACTACCATGGGCTATCATATAGCTTTTAAACATAAATATGAACCTAGTGTTTTCAAATTTGCCGCCCTTGATGTGATCCATGAAGATCCCCGAGGGGGCAATTTTGATCAGAGTCCTTCAAAGGGAGACCCAATGGATATACAGGTTACGGGCTACCACATACCCAGGCCTGAATGACATGTTAAGCTTTAAACCCTTTCTGCAAATATAACTTTGCAAATTGATAGAATTATTTGCTTTTTGCTATGTGTATGATCCCTTTGTTTCTGCCTTTTATTATTATTTATTATTATTTTTCATTTTTTTGTTGTCTAGTTTGACAATCATGTGTCCGCTCTACTTCATTAGCAGTGAGTATATAGTTAATAACGTCAAAAAGTCCACAAGAGATTAATGGGTTATCCTACAAGGTACAGCTCTTATATTGTGAGTTTGTTATTTGATTTTGTTGTATTGATTCTTTTTCACACAATGGAGTTCAATATAATTAATTTAATGAATCTGAATACTGTATAATTAATTTATAATTAATTTACAATCACTTATATGCATTATGGCTGTTTCTTCCAGTCTAGTATGTGCTGTCCCGTCCATAGGACTCAGTTATGATGGTTCTTTAATTCTAATTCTGGGTTCTCGTTCTATTAACATACATTTTATTCAATATCTAGGCACCTCTTATGTTCCCCTATTAACGTGCTGGATAAATGTGAACAGAATTTAGCCTTCCGCTTTGCCTACAAACCCCAGAAGGCACTTCTCCGCTTACTTGTGTCCCGCGCATGCGCAATTCGCACGGCGGGTTTGTTTTGTCCGCGCTGCCTACACTAAACACAATCCCGGTTATTATAGCGTTTGGACGTGAATGTATCACGTGACACTGCTATCCCTATTGGATGTAATGTACGGCCGACGTATATAAATAGCCCATGTTTCAACATGGGCTTTGAGTACAGCACCCGGCCGTCTCCCAGGGGCATGCCACTATCTTACCTTTGACATGTAAGTCTATACTCGTTACATCTCTGGATACTATTCTGAGTCTCATTGATGACTATATGATGTACTTCTTTTTCTCTGCTTTTTTCACCGTCAGGCATTTTATACCAGTAGGGGCTACGGCACTTAGTACCAGCGATACTCTACCTGATTAAGGCACACTGCCATTCTATGATGCTGTATATTTCAGTCTCAATAGCTGGACGGTCTCTCCTTTTCTAATACATGATACTCATGGGCCCCTGTTCCAGATACTTTGGAAGATATAAAATAGTAGGTATCTGGGCTTAATTAGTGTCTAATGATATATGTATACCGCCAGCTGCATTATACATTTCATGCTAAGCATTGTGTATTTTCTTACTTTTTCATAGTTCACAATAAATTTTCCACTACGGGGAATCTATATACAAATCTATATGCGAGACTTATCAGATCAAAGGTACTTGTTTATTGCCATCTTGCTGTTTCTTTCTTGGACGGTTGAGCACATGCTTTCATTTTTTAACATGTTCTAATGCGTTTAAGTAACATTTTTAATTGGATTATATTTCAGACAGTGAGACTTGCTCTCTGTTTTTTCTTCTGTTACACCTTTGAACCTTGATCGTGTCCTGAAGAAGCCTCACGGCGAAACGCGTAGACGCACAAGGGCTCACTGTACTGACTGTATCAGCTTCCATGCTTTTATCTTTTTGTGATTATTGTGTTTGTACAAGGTATATTTTCTAATAAACTATATATATTTTTTCACTTCTCCATTGTTTCCATGCCGTTAAAGTCCGATTTTTGGCTATTCAAGTAGTATCCATTTTTTCTTTTGCCACATCAAACAACAGTTTGCAGCCTTGTTCACTCCCGATCAAGTTGCCTGCATTGATGAGTCCCTAATTAAGTTTTCTGACCGCTTGTCTTTCCAGCAAGCGTGCCAGATATGGGATCAAGATGTATAAGCTCTGTGACAGGGCCAAAGGCTATACATATAGTTTTATGGTTTACGAGGGAAGATATAGTCACATAGAGCTGGAGACTTGGTGTCAACCTTATTTGGAAAGGGGTACCACTTGTATGTGGACAATTATTGCACGAGCTTGCCACATTTTAGTCACTGGATTGGTGCATGTGGCACCTTGCGATCTAATCGCCGGGGCTTAGCCCATCGGCTTGTAGATTCCTGTCTTAGGCTGGGGGAGAGAGCCTGCTTGAAGTGTAATAATTTGCTCGCTGTAAAGTGGAGGGATAATCGGAATGTTTTCGTTCTGTCCTCCCTTCACGCAGACACGACGGTCCAAATTCCTACGGCGACTGGTGTTGTGGAGAAACCCCTCTGTGTTCATGAATATAACCTTAATATGGGAGGGGTGGACCTCAACAACCAGTTGTTGGCGCCGTACCTAGTTGCCCGTAAGGCCAGACACTGGTACAAAAAAGTGTCTGTATACTTATTTCAATTGGCTCTGCTGAATGCTTATGTGCTATACAAAGCTTCAGGACAAACCTGGATCCTTCCTTAAATTCCAGGAAGAGATCATCACAGCCCTTCTGTTTACAGACGGTGCTGTGGCCCAACTTCCAATTCCAAATCCAGTAAGCCAGCTGCATGAGAGGCATTTTCCGTATGTCCTCCCTGGTACCCCTATCCAACGAGCCCCCCCCCAAAAAAATGTTGTGTCTGTAGAAAGCGCGGATATAGGCGTAACACCCACTATTATTGTCCCTCCTGTCCTGACCATCCTGGTCTTTGCTTTGGTGAATGATTTTAACGCTACCACACACTAGTGGAGTATTAGCGTAGGGTACAGCACTGCACAGACTAGGACACACTTTCACAGGGTCTCCAAACATGCCATCGCATTTTGGGAGACCCGAACCTGGAACCGAACCGTTACAACCATTACAATTACAAATAAAAGTGTAAAAAAAAAAAAAGTTAAAAAAAAAATAGTTATTGTTCTCTCTCTCTCTATTCTCTCTCTATTGTTCTGCTCTTTTTTACTGTATTCTACAATGCAATGTTTTTTTGTTACTATGTTTTATCATGTTTGCTTTTCAGGTATGTAATTCTTTTATACTTTACTGTTTACTGTGTTTTATTGTTAACCATTTTTTTGTTTTCAGGTACGCCATTCAGCTGCAGCACTGATTTATTCTTCACATCAACAGAGTTTGCTCCCACGATACATAAATCAGCGACTCCAGCGCTGTAGAAGGTGATTTCACCATCACAGTAAAAAAAAAAAAAAAAAAAAAAAAAAAGCATATATGCCGAAGCATGTGGGCAAGGGGTGGAGGGGCAATTTGCTCCTAACATTAGGGGCGGATTGCCCCCATGCTTCGGCATATATTTTTTAGCCACAGATTGCGTTAAAAAAATGTTTTATTTTTACTGTGTTTTATTGTATTTGCTTTGCAGGTATGGCATGTCTTACTGTTATACTGTAATGTTACTTTGTTTTGTTGTTAACCATCATTTGCTTAGCAGGTACTCCATTTAGCTGCAGCACTGATTTATTTATCTTGACAGCAACAGCGTTTGCTCCCACGCTACGTAAATCAGTGACTCCAGCGCTGTAGGAGGTGATTTCACCACCACAGTTAAAAAAAAATGGTGCATGTATGCCCATCATTAGAAGTGGGTGGATAAAGGGCGGGATTCTAATGGTGGGCATACCCACCGATCAATCTCTTTTGTTCGTTCAGCCCACAGGCTGCATGAAAAAAAGAACATTACATAGTATGCCCAACAAGGACCAGCAACGCACTGGTATGTTGCTGGACTTTGAGTGGTTATACCAGAATGATGCCTGCAGGTTTAGGTATCATCTTGGTATTATTCTTTTCAGCCAGCGGTCGGCTTTCATGTAAATGCAATCCTAGCAGCTAATTAGCCTCTAGACTGCTTTTACAAGAAGTGGGAGGGAACGTCCCCCCCTCCCACCATCTTCCATGGTTTTCTCGGGCTCTCCTGTCCCAACAGGGAACCTGAGAATGCAGCCGGTGGTTCCGCCAGCTGACCATAGAGCTGATCGGAGACCAGAATGGCTCCAATCATCTCTATGCCCTAAGAAACCGGAAGCTACGAGCATTTCATGACATGGTTTCGCCGGATAGAAACAGCGCCATTGAGAAATTGGCAAAGCATTTTATCACACCGATCTTGGTGTGGTCAGATGCTTTGAGGGCAGAGGAGAGATCTAGGGTCTAATAGACCCTCATTTTTAAAAAAAAAAGAATACCTGTCACTACCTATTGCTATCATAGGGGATGTTTACATTCCCTGAGATAACAGAAAAAAATAAGTAAAAATGAAAGAAACAGTTTAAAAATATAATAAAAAAGCAAATTAAATAATTAAAAAAAAATCACCCCTGTCCCCTCGTGCTCACGCGCAAAGGCGAACCCAAGCATCGGTCTGGTGTCATATGTAAACAGCAATTGCACCATGCATGTGAGGTATCACCACGAAGGTCAAATCGAGGGCAGTAACTTTAGCAGTAGACCTCCTCTCTAAATCCAAAATGGTAACCTGTAAAGGCTTTTAAAAATGTATGCAGTTTGTCACCGCTGCACGTTTGTGCGCAATTTTAAAGCATTTCGTGTTTGGTATCCATGCACTCGGCATAAGATCATCTTTTTTATGTCATCAAACGTTTGGGCAATATAGTGTGTTTTAGTGCATTAAAATTAAAAAAGTGTGTTTTTTTCCCAAAAAATTGCGTTTGAAAAATCGCTGCGCAAATACTGTGTGAAAAAAAAATTGCAACACCCGTCATTTTAATCTGTAGGGCCTTTGCTTTAAAAAATGTGTCTTCTTTCCAGAATGAGGTCATCTGGGGGGTTTTGTGCTATCTTTTCATTTCATGGCCTCCGAAACTGTGATAGGTAGTGAGGAAGTGAAGTCACCATGTTACGCCCTTAGAAAGCCTGAAGGCGGTCCTTGGTTTTCGGGGTCCTGTACATGGCTAGGCTCTCAAAAAGTCTCACACATGTGGTATCCCCGTACTCAGGAAAAGCAGCAGAATGTATTTTGGGGTGTCACTTCACATATGTCCATGGCATGTTTAAGCAATAGATCATTTAGTGACAACTTTGTGCAAAAAGAATTGTCATTTTCCAGCAACTTGTGGCAAAATATAAAATATTCCATGGACTCAACATGCCTATCAGCAAATAGCTTGGGTGTCTACTTTTCAAAATGGGGTAATTTGGGGGAGGGGGGGGGGGTTGTACTATCTTGGCATTTTATGGCCTTCGAAACTGATTGGTAGTGAGGAGTGAAATCAAAAATTTACACCCTTAGAAATCCTGGAGGCGGTGCTTGGTTTTTGGGGTCCTGTACATGGCTGGGCTCCCAAAACGTCTCATACATGAGGTATCCCCATACTCAGGAGAAGCAGCAGAATGTATTTTGGGGTGTAATTCCACATATAACCATGGCATGTGTGAGCAATATATCATTTACTGACAACTTTGTGTAATTTTTTTTTTTGTCATTTTTTAATCACTTGTGACAAAAAAATAAAATATTCAATGGGCTCAACATGCCTCTCAGCAATTTCCTTGGGGTATCTACTTTCCAAAATGGGGTCATGGGGGGGGGGGGTTGTACTGCCCCGCCATTTTAGCACCTCAAGAAATTATATAGGCAGTCATAAACTAAAAGCTGCGTAAATTCCAGAAAATGTACCCTAGTTTGTAGACGCTATAACTTTTGCGAAAACCTATAAATATACGCTTATTGACATTTTTTTTACCAAAGACATGTGGCTGAATACATTTTGGCCTAAATGTATGACTAAAATTGAGTTTATTAAACATTTTTTTATAATAAAAAGTAGAAAATATCATTTTTTTCCTAAATTTTCTGTCTTTTTCCGTTTATATCGCAAAAAATAAAAATCGCAGAGGCAATCAAATACCATCAAAAGAAAGCTCTATTTGTGGGAAAAAAAGGACATGTTCACGCAATTACCAGTTAAAGCAGCGCAGTGCCAAATTTAAAAAGTGCTCTGGTCATTGAGCAGCCAAATCCTCCGGGGCTGAAGTGGTTAATGAGACGTATGAACAATATAGACTAGCTTAGCCGTGGAAAAAGTTGAGTAATCTCCTGACAATGACAGGAATAAACAGAAGAAGCTCAGGATAATGGAAAGGGAAATGTGCACTTGATGTTGAGGAAATAGAAGAAAACTGGAGAAGATCCAGAAAATAGAGAGCCAAAGGTCAAAGAGTTCAAGACCAGGACCAGTCTTTTCCTGGTATTTGGCTAAGGGGAGTATAAATCCTCCCCACTCTGCAATGTATAGTCTTATGGTTAGCTGATCTGCAAGAGAGCAATACTGACCAGTGATGGGGATGTGGGTGATATCAGTCTTTCTCCTACTCACGGCTTTCTGTGAAGCCGAGGACACCTGTCCAGGTAAGTTTCTTGCATTTGTGTTTAACCTTTAAAGAAACCTAGAAATGTTTGTCTGTATTTCTGAAAGCTTAAACAACAAAACATATTCAGCTAGCCAATTAAAGGTGTTGTGTGTATATATAGACTGCCATTCTTTACCTTATGCAAATGTTGGTTGCCTGGTCTCTGGTTTTAACACTTTCTGGGACCCGGAACATATAAGCTGGCTGTAGATCCAAATTGGGTCAGTTCAACAGGATCCGGTCAAATTTCGATCCATCTATGGGCAGGCTGGTTGAACTGAAGTTGATATATAGAACAACTTTAATACAACTAACCTGTCAGGATTTTTTTGCATGGACGCCAGCAGTGATCATTGTATTCTGCTGGTAGGGAAGGCTGCCCGCTGGCAAAACACAATAGTGCTGTGGGAGGGATTCCCCCATCAACACTGACTGCGTTGAAAGAAAGAAAATTGGTTAACGCATGGCCAGCCATAGGCGCTAGTGGAATCTAAACTCCAGATCTGAATTCTTGTTCTGGGGACATCACACAGAAAGCATTGAAGCTACTGGATCAGCATGCCATTATAGAAATTAGCTTATTCAGAAGGCTATGTTAGATTACAAGTTTCCTACCACAGTTTTTTTATTGATTTATTACATCTTAGTATCTCTGTCTTGTACCCACAATTCTTTCTTCTTAGAGGTGAAGATTGTTGGAGTTGGAGATTCAGATAAACTCACCATCCTCAGAGGATGTCCTGGGACTCCTGGATTTCCTGGCCAAAAAGGAGAAATTGGGGCACCAGGAGAGAAAGGTAAGTCGAGGAACTAAAGATAAACTCTACACAACATTCAAAGTAAACCAAGGAAATCTTTCCACCAATCTAATGTTAGGCCCCTTGCAGACGAAGCGGACTCCGTCAAGAAGGTTGATAACCGATCCGACACGGACACTGCTTGTTGTTCTCTATGGGGCAATTGGATAAGGCTGCAAAAACCTCAGAGGACATGGCACCTCATCCCAAATATTGAAATTGGTAGATAAAGGTCAAGGGGGATTATGGCCGTGCCAATAGATACAATTAAGTAAAAGTACTAAAATTTACAAAATACTTTATATATATTAACAAATAACACAGACAAGGGATATATAAGCCTACAAAAATAGAGATAATGCAGTACATAAATAGATGATATAAGAGGTAAAACCAACTAGGCCTGGTGTTAGCAGCCAGTGATACAGGTAATCAATTCCTACATGTTTCGCCAAGACATTTGCTTCCTCAGGGAAATGATATGAGCCTGTGCCAAAATTGAAAGTTTCTAAGTAAAAACAAATAAGGAACAATGAGATACATAATACAAGATATACAGAAAATAAATCTGAAAAAATAAGTAATGATAAATAATGAATGCGTGACACGGTAATACTCCCCATGTGAGAAAACCGACCCGGCAACCCAAGTACATACCTCCCAGCCCCCAGGGGGAAACGAAGCAGGGGAGGACACCCCAATTCTAGGTCACAGGAACTGCACCAGACAGAGTTGGGATAGACGTTATCCCAAACAAAGGGGGGATAGAAGTTATCCCCTTTGTTTGGGATAACGTCTATCCCAACTCTGTCTGGTGCATCAATTATTGTACTAACACTCATATTTTTGACTTCTGATTGCTAGGTCTTTGTCTGCCCCCTACAGCCATAGATGCGGTACAGTTTCTGTGACCTAGAATTGGGGTGTCCTCCCCTGCTTCGTGTTCCCCTTTGGGGCTGGGAGGTATGTACTTGGGTTGCCGGGTCGGTTTTCTCACATGGGGAGTATTACTGTCATGGTTATGCAATAGAGTTTTCTCTGTCAGCTAACCTGTCTCCATGTGTTCATCTCTAAAGACCAGCTGCCTCTCACCTGACTGGTTTTATAACCTCTCCTCTAAGCATGGCCCCACCCCAGGCCCTATCAGGGAACCCTATATTAACCTGTGCACTGCAAGCCAGCAGTGCTGATCAACCATTGTGTGTTAGCCTCCGTGTGTACTTGCTGTGTTTCCTACGTCTGATTCCAGTTACCGACTTTGACCTGCTCTTAACTATTCCTGTCTGCTCGTGACCCTGACCCTTGGCTTGTCCCTTACTTTCCTTGTTGTTCCAGCCTGCTGCCTCTTTCCTCTTCTCCTGTAGTCTACCGTGAGCTTGAGCTGTGAGACCCTGGAGGCCGCGACCTGGAGTCAGACTGCAGCGCAGTCCATCCTCACCACTAGAGTCTCTGGTGAACACCTGCTGGCTCTTAGACTCTGCGCCCTGGGGAATCTATGCTCTAGCTCCCAGTGGGATCTGTGTCAGTGATCCAGTAGACCTGCTTCCAGAACCTCCCAGGGTTCAATCTGCAGCAGTCAGTCCTAGGGTCCACTACCTTAGCGGTGCACTTCTGCCTCCTACAGAGTGCATCTGTCACCTAGCCTTAAGGTGACCTGACAGTTTGATCAGCCATGGACCCGGCTGATGTGCCGCTACCCACAGATGATCCGTTGCAGGGCTTAGTTTGCAGACTTGAGACCCAGGAATCACATCAGACCCAGGTGATGCGATTCCTTCAGGATTTGGCATCCCGTTTTGAACAGGTTCAGGCCTCATTAGGACCCCCGGTTCAACAACCTCAACTGCTATCTGCTGCTGCACCTATCGCACCAGTCGCAGCCACACATTCATTATAACTGCCAGCTCCGGCCTGTTTCTCTGGGGACTCCAAAGTTTGCAGGGGGTCCTTAGCCAGTTCACGATTCATTTTGAACTTCAGCCCCAAAACTTCCTGTCCGATCGGGCGAAAGTAGCCTATATTATATCCCTCCTGTCCGGTGAGGCGCTAGCTTGGGCTGCCCCTCTGTGGGAACTGAATGATCCAGTGGTTTCTAGCCTGTCTGATTTCTTGAAACTTTTTTGGAATATCTTTGAGGAACCGGGTCGTGTCTCCTCAGCGGCTAGCGCACTTTTACGTCTCTGTCAAGAGTCCGCTTCTGTTGGACAGTATGCTCTTCAGTTCCGTATCCTCACAGCTGAATTAAGCTGGTATAATGAGGCCCTAGTTGCAACCTTTTTACATGGCCTCTCTGATAGAGTGAAGGATGAATTAGCAGGAAGATCCCTTCCTGCTGATCTGGACGGTGTCATCACCTTGTGTAACCAGATCGATATTCGCTTTCAGGAGAGGGCCCTGGAAAAAAGACGCCAGCACTCCCTGTTCCTTAGGCAGCTTGAGCTCCCAGTCCCTTCTCTTTGATCTGAGGAGCACCACCTGCCCGCTGAGGAACCTATGCAGCTGGGCTGGACCAAGTTGTCTCCTGAAGAACACGCTAGGCGCAGAACTCTGGGCCTGTGCCTCTATTGTGGGGCCAAAGGTCATTTTCATGACACTTGTTCTCTTTGTCCGGAAAAACGATCGGGGCTAGTACATCTGGAAGGTGGAGTATTAGACCCTGAAGTATCACCTTCACCTTCTCGTCTTCTTCTTTCTGTGTTCCTTCATGTCGGCGCTTCCCCTCCTTCGTTCTCGGCACATCTGGATTCCGGAGCCGCTGGCAATTTCATGGATTGGGAAACTGCATCTTCCATGAGACATACCCTTTTGCCCCTTTCAACGCCATTGGTGGTCTTGGCGATTGATGGCACTGTTCTCCCAGGGGGTCCTATCCACTTCCAGACCCTTCCTGTTAAGATGTCGGTAGGGACACTCCACCAGGAGTGGATATCCTTCCTTGTCTTGCCTAAGGCTTCATCTCCTATCATACTAGGTCTTCCTTGGTTACAGTTCCATTCTCCACACATTGACTGGACTGCTGGACGGATCCTGGCTTGGGGTTCCTCCTGTTCCTCTTCCTGCCTACTCAAGGTTACCCCAAAAGAGAAACTTCCTGTTGCCACCATCCCAGTATCTTCTGCTCTTCCCGCTGCATATAGCGATTTCTGGAATGTCTCCTGCAATAGTTGGGCTGAGGCACTCTCTGGGTCATGTGGCACTCTGGATGAGGAGCCCACCTGTGAACTTGAGCCAATCATTCACTCCAGTTTGCATGGTCATTTACCTTTGCCTGTTCCTGGACCCCCTTGGATGCACCCAGGCTGACTCGTCTACCAGTTCCACAGTCGCTACGCCCTGTGATGCGATTCTGGTGGTCGCTTCACCTGGCAATGCTGTTCAGTTGGTCTCTGCACCAGTTCAGCCTATGCCCAGTGAAGCTATCCAGCTTGACTTCTGTGACACATCACTTTCTAACCAACCTGGTCTCAGGGATCCACTGACTTCTGCCCAGTCTGATGATCCTGTGTTGGATGTCCAGCTCATCTTTAAGGGTCTGGGGGACCCTGCTCAGACTCCTGATGGTCTTCTTATGCCTTTAGCCTTCAATAAGTCCTCTCGTCCTCTCCCTACCTCGGTTTTGGTCTCTGAGGATAATCTTAAGTAGGAGGATAGTCAAGTTCTCAATTCCAGGCGCCGTAGAGGCATTCTTCAGTACCTCGTACATTGGGAAGGGTTTGGTCCTGAGGAGAGGTCTTGGATTACTGCATCTGAGATCTTTGCGCCTCGTCTGTTGAGGAGGTTTCATCTGGAGTTTCCCTTTAAGCCAGGGCCCAGGCGGGGGGGGGGGGCCTCATAAGAGGGGGGGTACTGTCATGGTTATGCAATAGAGTTTTCTCTGTCAGCTTACCTGTCTCAATGTGTTCATCTCTAAAGACCAGCTGCCTCTCACCTGACTGGTTTTATAACCTCTCCTCTAAGCATGGCCCCACCCCAGGCCCTATCAGGGAACCCTATATTAACCTGTGCACTGCAAGCCAGCAGTGCTTATCAACCATTGTGTGTTAGCCTCCGTGTGTACTTGCTGTGTTTCCTACGTCTGATTCCATTTGCCGACTTTGGCCTGTTCTTAACTATTCCTGTCTGCTCGTGACCCTGACCTTTGGCGTGTCCCCGACCATCCCTGTTTGGCTGTAACCCTGAACCTTGGCGTGAACTCTGTTGTCCTTGTCTGCTTGTGGCCCCGACCT
The DNA here is from genome assembly GCA_037953035.1 of Aquarana catesbeiana. Taxonomy (NCBI): domain Eukaryota; kingdom Metazoa; phylum Chordata; class Amphibia; order Anura; family Ranidae; genus Aquarana; species Aquarana catesbeiana. The sequence goes on along the minus strand of JBBHAA010000323.1, from coordinate 1,759,770 downwards.
TAGCTTGTCCCTTACTTTCCTTGTTGTTCCAGCCTGCTGCCTCCTTCCTCTTCTCCTGTAGTCTACCGTGAGCGTAAGCTGTGAGATCCTGGGGGCCGTGACCTGGAGTCAGACTGCAGCGCAGTCCATCCTCACCACTAGAGGCTCTGGTGAACACCTGCTGGCTCTAAGACTCCGCGCCCTGGGGAATCTATGCTCTAGCTCCCAGTGGGATCTGTGTCAGTGATCCAGTAGACCTGCTTCCTGAACCTCCCAGGGTTCAATCCGCAGCAGTCAGTCCTAGGGTCCACTACCTTAGCGCTGCACTTCTGACTCCTACTGTCACCTAGCCTCAAGGTGACCTGACAATTACCGTGTCACGCATTCATTATTTATCATTACTTATTTTTTCAGATTTATTTTCTGTATATCTTGTATTATGTATCTCATTGTTCCTTATTTGTTTTTACTTAGAAACTTTCAATTTTGGCACAGGCTCATATCATTTCCCTGAGGAAGCCAATGTCTTGACGAAACATGTAGGAATTGATTACCTGTATCACTGGCCGCTAACACCAGGCCTAGTTGGTTTTACCTCTTATATCATCTATTTATGTACTGCATTATCTCTATTTTTGTAGGCTTGTATATCCCTTGTCTGTGTTATTTGTTTTATATATATATATATATATATATAAAAAAGTATTTTGTAAATGTTAGTACTTTTACTTAATTGTATCTGTTGGCACCGCCATAATCCACCTTGACCTTTATCTACCAATTTCTCTATGTCCGTTTGTACCCTATTGTCATCTGATCCGCCGGATGGATGGGGAACAGATCCCCATCAGTCTGTTTTTAGCGGACCGGTAGGTGTGTAGAAAGCAATGGATGGTCCGATCAAGTCCATCTGAAAAATTGACAGGCGAACCGGATCTCTCCATCACTGTGAAAGTAATTCTACATCTGGGAAAAAACAAAAAACAAACATTGCCCTCTGGGTAATCTATGTACACTGCAAGGATTTTAACAAACTTTGTTGCAGATTCCCACCTTTTTGATATTCTTAAGAAATAGCTTTTCGTTTGTTCCATACCTCTGAGCCCTGCACGAGATGCACTTCTGAGCCCTGTGCCCTATGCAATGCACACTCCTGAGCTTTGTGCAATATGTGCTCCTGATGCCTGTGCCTTGCACGATACACACTCCTGAGTCCTGCACCCTGTGCATTACACACCCTTGAGCCCTGCACTCTGTGCAATACGAACTACTGAGCCTTGCACTCGATGTTATGCACTCCTGAGCCCTGAATCTCTGTGCATTATGCAGGTCTGAGCCCTGCACTCTTTCCGTTACACCTTTCTGGGCTCTGCACTTTGGGGGTTGCGCACCACTGAGCCTAGCACTCTGGGCATTACTTACTCCTAAGCCCTTCACACTGTGCGATACTAAGAACTAAGCCCTGCTCTATATACACTTTGTTGTACATTTATTTCATGCTCCGGGCCACTGCACTCCTAATGCTATATATTACTTACATGCTTATGAACAAAGTGCTATGTAGTCACTGACTATTTTGTGAAGTTCTTCCTTAAGGTAGGCTAAAAAGCATATGTAATAGAAGAGTTTATTTATTTATCTATATTTTATATACTGAGTGATGTACGTGGGGTTTTTTTTGGCTTTCGGCACAGATTTAAAACATTTTGTGTGGGTGCAAGGACTGCAGCTTGTGTGTGCCATGTATACAGTGATTAGGCTCAGATTTTTTTAGCCATGTTCCTTTAGGACCCTCCCACTCTTAGCCAAGTTTGGCCACACCCACCATTTGGCACAGCATGTAGTACCAGCGCATATGTTCTGACAAAAAAAAACCTCTCTCACCATAACCTGTATGGTTATACTGTCAAGTTGCAACTTTGCAAAAAATATGTTGCATTATCTACAGTATCTCACTGCTCCTGTTTAGCATTGCTTTGCTGTGTGACTAAATTGATACATGTCCCCCTATATATACACCTTTTAAATTAAGATGGGGTGTAACTTTTAGGCTCCATGCACACTGGAGCTCATAAACGGCCGTTTTTTGGAGTTTGGGCGTTTTTTTTAAAAGCCCATAAACTCCACTCAATGTTATCCTATGTGTCCATGCATGTTTATCAGCAGTGGAGTTTATGGGCTGTTTTCTGAATGCCATAAAATCGTGTTCAACAGCAGTACTGAAAACGGCAGACACCGGTAAAAGGTGTTAAACGAGGGTTAACGTTGTAAAAAGAGCGTTAAGCCTCATTCGGCGTTATATTGGCATGGGACGTGGTTACCAGGTGATGTCATCCGGTGACCACGCCCCCATATGACGTCACCGCTCGGGGCATAATGGGACGGTGACGTCATAAGGTGGCGTGGTCACTGGATGACATCACCCAGTGACCACGCTCCATGGAAATATAAGTCCTTGTGCACCGCGCACCTGGCATTTCAGCGGGAGAGAGCGTCGCGTCAACATCGGAAGAAGAGCAGAGGGAAGAAGACGACAGACAAGACCGGGCCAACGCTAGCAAAAGCGCGGGCAAAAGAGCAGAAGATAGTGGAGGAGCCCGGCAGAAGACACTGGAGAGTGGGAGAAGAGGCCAGAGAGCGCAGAGAAGAAAGAAGAGACCCCCAAAGTCGAAGAGACACCCGGAGCTGACTAATAAACTACTTTAAAAACCTGTCTACTGTGTTTTATATTTGACACTTTTCCCAGGTGAATGGGTAGGGGTACGATGTACCCCATACTCTTTCACATAGGGTGGGGGCCGGGATCTGGGGGCCCCCTTTAATAATTATTAAAGGGGGCTCCCAGATTCCGATAAGCCTCCTGCCCGCAGACCCCGACATCCAACGGCCAGGGTTGTCGGGAAGAGGCCCTTGTCCTCATCAACATGGGGACAAGGTGCTTTAGGGTGGGGGGCGCAGCGCCCCCCCTGCCCCGAAGCACCTACCCCCATGTTGACTGCATGCGGCCTGATACGGTTCAGGAGGGGGGGCGCTCTTTCGTCCCCCCCTTTCCTGACCGGCCAGGCTGCGTGCTCGGATAAGGGTTTGGTATGGATTTAGGGGGGGCCCCCACGCCGTTTTTTCGGCGCATGGGGTTCCAATGGAGTTCCCCTTAAAATCCATACCAGACTGAAGGGCCTGGTATTGTCTGAGGGGGGAACCCCACGCCAATTTTTTTTTCATTTTGGCGGGGGTTCCCCTTCATCCTCAGCACACAAGTCACACCGCAAGTCGGATCATGATGATCCGACTTCTGGTGCGACTTCTATTCAAATCAATGGGCTCCCATAGGGAACCATTGATTTTTGAATAGAGCAGAGAAACGCGGTTAAAAGCTAGTGCCGCTAAACGTGCATTGACGGCAATGCAAAACGTCTGACGTTCAGAACGGCCGTTTATGAGCTCCAGTGTGCATGGAGCCTTAATGACAGGGTCTTACTGCAAAATTTTGTTGGGCCTCCATCAGTGGCATGTGGCTAATAATGCATCCAAATATACAACCCTTTAGCCCTAGTGTAATATACAAATGGTGCAGCACTGTATAATACCATACAAATAAAAAAATAATTATATAACCCGTGATTAAAGCGGACCTTCAGTCATTTGTTTCAACTTTCCATCTATTAAATCTTCTGCCCTTGTTGTTTTAACTTTGGATAGTGTAGCACTAACTCACGGTGGAGCTGCTGATTTTTAGCGGGCTGTTACCGTCACCTTTTTCCCCTGTAATTTCACCAGTACCGGGTCTAGGGTCCCGTTGAGCTTACTGTCAGACAATGTAGGCAACAGTCAGTTGAATATTTTTTTCAATGCTTTAATGGGAGATAACTGGAAGAAGTAGCAGTAAAGAGGTAGAAGAAGAGTTGCAGGGAAGTTCAAATACCTTTTTCTTGGGGTAGCATCAAGAAATTTAAATCTTTAGGATGGATGTATCCTCTGCTTAGGACTAAATCTTTTCCCGCCCGGATAGGTTTCTCTCACTAACCTAGCAGCCGGTACGCAGCACGAACAAAAAGAAAAGTCTCTGCCACAGACTTGGGTGAAACAAAAAACTGTATGATCCTCTGCCACAGGATGTAGTAGTTTCTTTGATGAACAGCAAACACAGTACCGGAACCTTTAACCCGACCCGGCAGTACTTGTGCGGTAGTGTAGTTTAGGATATGTCCTCCAACCGAGTCACCAGGCCCTTCTTAAGACCAGCCTTGCATGGTCTCTTTCAAGATGGGTCCTCCCCTGAATCTTCCCAATTGCCTGGCTTCTTCCCGCAGGACAGACAACACAGGACCATCCCAGCTTTAGCAGGCTCCAGACAGGCTTCTGGGCCCACCTGCACAGCTGCCACGATGCAACCCTATGAGGTAGAACTCACTGACACATACCTCTAGGCCAGGAGGGCCACGAGGCAAGAAGACCCTCCGGAACATGGCGTCTGTCCTATAAATACCCTCTCCCAGAATGCAACTCGGAGGACCACCTCTGGGACAGAAGAGCACTCATACACTTCAGCCTGCTACTTTTCCAACACCGACCCATGATAACAACGACACCCACAGGCACAGCGTGGAACTGCACGCAACACAGCCAAGCTGGAACAGAGGCCGATCTAACACTAAATTGAATCTGAACTATGTACAGAACAGATGACCCACTAAATTTACCTATAAGCGGTAGATTGAAAAATCTACCAGCGCTACAATAGTAAAACATTTTTTTTCTGCCAGTAAATACCTTATACAGTCCACTTCTCTTTCTTGTCTGGTTAACATCATGCACAGCTCCCTCTCTCACTCTCATGAGAGTTTGCCAGGAAGGGAGGGGGGATGAGTAATAAGAGGGCCAATGAAAGCTGCAGAGCTGAAGGTGTGTGTCTGTGTAAATCCAGAAAGTGAACAGGCATCAGCTTCAGCTGCCCACAGTTAAAATGGATGCAGCCAGACTTAGTGGAGGGAGATTTCTGCAGCATATTTGGCAAGTACAGAATCAGAGTATATAAAAAATAATAATATGCAAAGTGGTTGGAGGGAAGCTTCAGAATGCCAAAGATGTTTTTATTACAAATGATGTGAGCAGACTGCAGTTCCTCTTTAAAGATTTCCAATTTCAATAAGTCCAGAAACAAACTAATATAAATAAATGTCTCTCAAAATGTTGTGGTATTCCACTCTAAAATTCACCAATGTGCTCTTAAATCTTGTAACCATCACCACTTGTTCTCTCACTTGGACCCCATATATTGTAAGGTCCAAAAAGGCTTGTGTACCTTTTCTGAGAGCATAGAATCACTCCATGGTCCCAGTAATGATACTCTCATTCACTGGAATATACTCCCATTTATTACTTTTATTTGGCCAGCGCCTCCAGATAATTTAGATGTTACTCCTTTAAATGCACTCTCCAGCTATCTCTGTCCACTCAGCTATATACAAGCTTCAGGTACTTCCCCTTTAAAAGCACTCTCCAAACTCTCCAACTGCTCAGCAATGTAAAAAGAAAAAGACTATATAGTACTTTATCCTTTTATCACCATTTATTCTATACCACATATAAATGACACACTCACATTAAGATAGTGCCAAGCCGCACTAAGCATCAATCAGCATTTACATCAGTATTGCACATTACTCTCATGGTTCTCCTCTTTGTTACAGATCTGAGAATGTTGTGATGTCATCCAGCCCCACCCCTACACGTTTTGTCACCAATCAAGTGACTTCTTATGGGGGGGGGGGATTCTGAGTGGATGACATGCTACCCTTCTTTGTATATGTTTAGCTTGGCCCCATTTTTTTGTAGACTCCACCATAATGTTATGGTCTCCTCTGAATTTTAGCTAGGCACCATTTCATAGTGGATTAAAGCGGTTGTATACCCGCTGTCTTTTTTTTTTTCTACACCTGCAAGGGAAAAGGCATAATGAGCTAGTATGCACCGCATACTAGCTCATTATGAGATACTTACCTTAGAACGAGGCGCCGGCATCTCACCTGGTCCACGCCAAGGGAGCCGACATCTCCCCTTGGCGTGTCTTCCGGGTATCGCGGCTCCGGCGCTGTGAGTGGCCGGAGCCGCAATGTCGTCACTCCCGCACATTCACGCGGGAGACTTCTGCCCGGCAAGCTCTGGAGTTTGCTGGGCTGTCAGCCGAGAATCCCCTGTGCGCATGCGCCGCTGCAGTCAGCGGCTCATTGCGAGGGGAATATCTCCTAAACCTTACAGGTTTAGGAGATATTTTTTTAACCTACAGGTAAGCCTTATTATAGGCTTACCTGTAAGTAAAAGTTAAAAATAATGGTATACAACCGCTTTAACACTCGCCACCATATTTGTGAGGACCAAACACTCTTAATTAGCATGCGGCCAATCTAACTACAAACAAATTAGTAATACATGCACTATATATAATGTAAATTGGCACATACAATGTAGCAAAACCTCGATAGCTGCACCCACATAATATAAAAAATAAAAAAAAAATACTCTAACACTCTAATTTATTTTTATGTGTATGTGTCCTGATTATTAAAAATCCCTAATATATCTATAAATATATAATATATATAGATATTTGTAGCACCCTCCTAGATAGGTACTAGAAGAGAGTATAGTTTTTAGTCTTTCTGCTTATCAGGAAGATGGTCCGATAAAATTTAGAGTGCTCTCTGCCTACCAGGGAGCAGGATATATTGGTGAGGTCTGCTCATTGTACTCAGGTGCAGCTCTGCTTGTCTGACTGTCCCAGACTGGTCCAATAGGGAGGCATATTGGACAGTGGGAGGGGACCTGGCAAGTGAGGGCACAGGCATTGTTACAGCCCTGGCTATTGGCAGAGGAAAAGTGCTGCACTGCATGCTGAGATGCTGTATGAATGCCAAGGGCACATGTGCTGAGAGTTAGTTGAGTTGGAGAGGAAGAGTTCAGGAGGAAGGGGCCCCTCCTGCCCCTCCTCTATGGAGGCTGTCCAGTCAGAGAGAGAAGCTGAACCCAGAGGTCCTGCAGAGATGACTGGAAGGGGGACACCTGGAAGGATCTGATTCTGCCTATAGTGAGTACAGATCTGTGTCTTTTGGGCCTGTCCTGTGAGGACCACCCCTTTCAGCTAGAAGAGTCAGTACACGGGTGTCAGTCAAGGGGATGCTAGAGAGTATCCTGAAGATAAAGTAGTTGCATAAAGTCTGCTGCTAAAGAGAGCAAAAAGACTTAATTCTTTCATACATGTGGCAGTATGGTTAAAGCAGTGTGTCTGCTTCCACAAATATTCTAGTAAGGCCACATGAGAGTTGTCCTTATCTACTGTGAATAGTTCAAGTTGGAGTATCCTGCTATTCCCTTCTCACATCCAAGTTCCACAATGAATATCAAAACCAAATCCCCTGGACTGTTTATTGAGTAATGAGCAAGTGGGAGTAAGGGGGGATAAGTGGTAACCCCTAGCAACTTGCTGTAGGTAATCAGAGGGAGGCCTAAGAACACACAGCAAGCCCTACGTGGACAGTGCTACCTATAAATGCATACCTTTATTAAAACTTAGTACTGTATATATGCTTAAAATATTGTATTTAACCCTAAAATGAACAATTTAAAATACATTAAAATAGTTGTAAACCCTTACATATATGCAGTGAAGGGACTAGCCTCAGGTTATACATAGAGATTAAACAAATCCTTCTACATAAGTAGTATCTGTCTATCTGCACTCTACTTTTCTCTACATCCATTCAAAGTGCTGAATTTATAAGCTTGTCTGAGAGTTCAGAAAAAAGGGGGTGGAAAGCTGAAGTTCTGCAGACCTCAGTGAGGAGAGCTCTGACAGCTGATTTGAGTGAAGAGACACAGCCCTTTCACACAGCTCACAGGAACAGAGCTGAGGATGTCAATCAGCTGGAGCTCCCTCCCCTGTCACCATTTTCTCTTGGTGCCAGGAAAATTTGTTAGAAGTGACTCATGCTGATGGCAGATGAACAAAGTTGCAGATAGAGATGACCCTGTGCTCCTAATTGAGACAAGTACACACTACAGAAGGTATGCTTTGTTTACAACCACTTAAAAATTAGAATAATATAAAATATGGCTCCTCTAGAGGTATAGAGGTATATTACCTCAAAAATCAATCAAATAATGATTTAAATCAAACTCCTTATTAAGACCCCCTGGTGCTAGTGTTTTTAAATCATGTAATCACCACAATTCTTTATACTCAATTCTATAATCTTGTTATCTGGCAGTTTCTTTTATGTTTCCAATCCCCAGAATCAATATGAGAATGTGAAAAGACAATAGTAGCTTTGTTTTGCACATATATATTTTTGTTTTTTCATAGCACCGTTTCACACCTTTAACACTAGTAGTCATATATTATATAAGTGGCCTATAACATACCACTTGTGACGAACTAGAAGCGCAGAGAGAGAGAGTGAACACAGAGGAAAATCACACAGGACCCAACATGCGGGGTGTTTATTGTGGTATTCTGGTGCAGTGAAGGGGTGCAAGATAACAGTATGTTGCAGCTAGGGAAGATCCACAGGTAACAATCCAGGGCACAATGGGAGACACTAAAACATAGCCATGGGACAAAATATGGCACCGCAGAGGGCAAATCCTGAGTGGCAATACGTTACAACAACCAGTGAGTCCAGGGGCACAAGGGGCAGAAATCCAAGCAAAGCTAGGCAAATAGCAGTGAGAGTCCAGGAACAATTCAGGGACAAGCAGCGAGAACACAAGCCAAGCACAGTGTAACAGTCACAAGACAGGAGAGGGGATTATTCACACTGATGGCTTCTGATGATCAAGGATTATCCAGTAGGTGGATGTTTAGGGTGGGAACAGGAGACTCCCGGATCCACAGAAGCAATGAGTGCAGGTCCAATGCTCCCACCTACAGCTTGGTGTGCACACAGTCAGCATGGAAGCACAAGCATCATAGGACAAAGGGTAGGGTGATCTGCTGAGTGAGGGCTGGCAGAATCCTTCCAGGCAGAGGGCAAGATCCTGTAGGACCAGCCACAATCTTCAGTCCTTAATGGTTCTGGCAGAAAGTGGCTCCCCTAGAAATGGGTCTAAAAAGGGAGAAAAAGGGGGAGTGTCTGGAAAGCAGCAGAGACAATAAGTAACTACAAGTCCCAGCGGTCCATATGTTCAGAGGTGGGCAGCCTATAGTATAGAGTAAACACTTTTAGGGATATTTTTTATACTGTTTGTATAAAGTTGTAGCAAAGCAGTCTGAATTAGGTACCAGCAGAGACTTATCGTCCTTCCCATGAGTCACTACTGTGCTTTGATGCAGCTAGAATCAAATGGGTGGAAAGATTTGCATATCTCAACCACCGGCAGCCTCAGACCCTGGGTCCCCCTTTTTCTTTAGCTGCTGCATGGGGTGATATGGCTGTAATTATACCCTTGGTTGTTGGAGTGATTTGGTTCTCCAGCTCCAGTTCTGCCAGGCAAACACTTCTATGATATGCTGGAGGAGGAGCAGGAACAAGACCTTTGCTTAAGCCGGCCATAGATCTAAATTCCCAGCTGAACCGGCCAAATTTCGATCTACCCATGAACAGGCTGGTTGTATTGAAGTTGATCCATTAATGATCATTGCATTCTGAAGGCTGGAAAACCTCCTGTTGTCAGAATACAAAATCTCTCTGCCGAAGGGATTACCCCATCAACATTGAATGTTGAGCAGTTGCAGCAAATAAAATTGCTCAATGTATGGCCTGCTTTAGTCTTCTCATCCAAAAGAGAACTCAACAGAAATCTGCAAATTAAAAACAACTGATAGCAGTGAAAGCACTGTTCCAAAGCTGACTCAACTCAAGCCTACCACCTGGGAACTAAATCCTTATGTGTGTATTTAAATGTTTGTGCACATTACATTTTGATACTGTATGGGTGAACCATTATGAACCTTCTACCACCTTTTTATAACTGTATATATATTTTATTGTTAGGAGAACAGGGTCCTGCTGCAGCACCTGGGAAGATGGGGCCACCTGGGCAAAAAGGTCAGTTGCAAACTAATTTTGCTGTCAGAGCAGACAATTTTAAGCTGTATGAATTTATGTGTTTTTATTGCATGTCTTGTTTATTGCTGTATGCAATTGTGGATGAATAAATTCCTGATGTGTCACAATATGCAGTAACAGTATATATTTTTTTAAATGCCTTACCTTTTATCATTTAAAGTGGTAGTAAACACCACTTGGTCAACACTTGGTCATTTGTACATACAGGTAAGCCTATAATAAAGCTTACCTGTAGGTACAATTAATATCTCCTAAACGTGCACCGTTTAGGAGATATTCATGATTTCTGCAGCTGGTTTCATCACCGGTGCATGCACACTGCGCTCTGAATTGAGAGCACACTGAATGTGCCTTTGATCCAAAGTGCTATGCCACGCGAGGGAGTGACGTCATCATGGCTCGGCTATTCAAACAGACGGAGCCAATAAATCCAGGAGGATCAGGTGAAGATGGAAGCCCTGGCAGCGGTGACCGCATGCCACTCGAGGGATCCGTTTTATAGGGAGGTTTGTCATAATGTGCTAGTATGCGATGCACACCATTTACTTGCAGTGAAACTTTTTTTTAAAGAAAAGATTACTGCTGTTTTAATAGCAGTCTTTGAGCTCCAGTGCAATCATTTTTTTTAGGCAGAGATGATTTTATTAGTCTTTTTCAGCAAGTAGGAAACCTTCCCTCCACCCACCCCGCCTGTCATTACTCTGAGATTGTAGCTTTGTAGCATGTCCCAACGTGAGAGGCTGTGTCAAATATTTGTGAATCCAAGAACTGCACAGACACAAGGATTTATATGATTGTGTCATCTCTGAAACCATGTCTCAGTTTAGGAAGTATATGCTGACCCTGGATTATGCCTAAATGCCACAGATGGCTCCATACTTCTAGAGAGAGAAGCAGATGAAGGCATTGTCAGAGGGAGTACTGTGATCACTGTGAGAGGCGATAGATACCCATGACCTTGGATTGCACTGGTTGCATTCCGAACTGCACAGGAGCATCTTCTCTGGTAATTTGGAATACTTAGTGTTCCGGGGATCTCACAGGATTGATCATTGCGTCAACCCTTTCCAATGTGGAAGCCCAGTGTAAATATATTTTCTAACTTTTTTTCCATAGGTATTTTTTTACAGGTATAATACAGCCATTTTAGATGGAAAAGGGGGCAGTACAAAATACATGGACCATGCCATTTATTACAAGGTCTGCTTTAATTAGAAGTCCAATGAGCAAGGCAGAGGAGGGGCATTGGCATGCCAAGTTGGAGGCCCTGAAAGTTGTTGAAAATTAAAATTGCTTTGCATGGGTTCTGTATGTTCTTGCTGCCAGAAAATCTTATTCTGCATGATTCCTCTTAGGTCAAAAAGTTACAATGTGATTTTCTACTGGGCTAATAATTTAATTCACATCAGAATCTATTTGCAGTATCATCACTTTTATGAGCTTGATGTAGTTACAGTATGTGAACCTATTTATTTTATGCATTCATTTCACATTCATTTATTTTATGCATTTGGTTTCATTTGATATAATATTTCCATTTTATAGGTGAAAATGGAGGTTATGGTGTGAAAGGGGAGCCAGGAGTCCAGGGAATACAAGGTACCCAAAATCTTACTTATTGTGTAATAAACTGCTATAGGAAAGTGTGCAAGGTTTAAAATACAAAGAACCCAAAAGTCACCCAGTTCCGCTGAAGGAAGAATGGGCAACTTTTTTTCTCTCTCTCTCTCCCTCTCTTTCTCTCTCTCTCTAGGAATCCTCCCTGCTGTGTTATTATATTCTGACAGCGGCGACTCCTCCATTGTCAGAATATATTGATCAGAGCTGCAGTCGATTAGCTGCAGCACTGATCAAAGGAAACTTTTCCAGCAAGCAAGTTGTAGGGAAGCCGATCCATCTATGGGCAGCTTAGATGTATCCTTATGAAAAAAAGGTTATCTCGCTTGTATAGAAAAGCTCACCTGATAAGATGGTCGTGTGGAATAAAATATTACAGAAATAGAGCTCGGTAAGGTAATAAGCACAAAGTAAATGGATCAGTGCAGAGTAAACTCACAATGCATTTCAAAGCATTCCACATTCCCTCTTCAGGAGTAAGAGAAAAGTCAATAAAATCACTATTTAAACATGGATCTTGTGAGAAACTCATCCCTTTATTTAATTGCACTTGATAGTCAGCCCCATTACAACTCGGACAAAATTCACATAATGCTTAAGAATACTTAGCCACAATATAGTTCTATTCTCTTGGATATAATTATTGGTTTTAAACCAAAAAATGAAAGTAATGAGCATTTGGTGTTTATTGCTAGCCACTGGGTAGTGCATATAAAAATGAATAAATGAGGAGATAGATAAGTGGTCACATTAAGTTAAATTAGCCACAGTAAAAACTCTTTCTACAGCTTGGACAGCTCTCCACACATGTGAGCAGGGGAAATATCAGTCACAACACTAATGGGGTGACAGAGTGACTAGCCACCAATCGACCCCCACATAGACTAAATGAAGTCAGAAGATACAGCAGGAAGGCCTGTCATCTTGTGTGGCTGGCAGGCATCACATAGATTTCAATGCTGCACTGCCAACTACTGTTTCCAGAGACTGACACAATAGGCTTAATAGACTTGCATTATAAAAAGAAAAAATTGTACACAAAGATGGGGCAGAAAAATTTGGGCTAGAGCTAATGGTTAAAAAAACATAGTCCTTAATTATAAAGTCCATATTTTTAAACAGTCCACAGAGTCCCTGTATAAAAAAGAAACACTAGTGGCAGCTCCCTATAAAGTGAAGCAATTCTCTGAAAGAAACAAAAGGAACAGGGGACTAAGTGTAGCAGGTAAAAGCAACTGGGTTTTATTTAAAAACCAAATGGCTACTCACATAAGTAACAGACAAGTAGACATGTAGTAACTAGTAGTATCTGGGCCAGGTGAGAGTTTTCCCCAAAGGATAAGCTGCTTCTTTGCCTGGTGTGTCTGTACTGGCTGCCAGCTGACTCGAACCGTAACCAGCGTGGAATGCACAGGAGGCCGGGCCTTAAGTGACATCAACAGGAGACAGGATATTCCACAGACAAGTCAGGAGATGCGTTTTCAGGCTGCCGCTTCTTTTTCGGACCAGGTCTGAAGAGGAAGCAGAAGCTTGGAAACACGTCACCTGACATTAGAAAGGGATCAAACCAATACAACAATATAAAACAAAAAATGGATACCAGTGCAAATTCAAACAGTAAAACCTAAAATAACCAAAATTTTACTCAGTCCACCAAACAGGTTACCAAGTGAAAACAAATCATACAACAAAAAAGGTGGATAGGGAACATTTTGAACAAGGCCTTAGCTCAGCTATATAGAGATCCAAAACGGGTCAAAACCAAATATATGGCAGCTAGATCCTCAAGAACTGACAATATTAGAATAACTAATTACAAATTAATTAGTTTTATTTACCCACAATCCACTGTTCATGGTTGAAGGATTTGAAATGCAAAAATTAGTAAATGCATATTATTTTAAATCAACTTCAGTGCATTTTTTATTTTATTTATTTATTTATTTTGCAAAAGTTGCTTGTAGGGCACAGACTTACCAATAGCATGCAATGCAAAGCCTTTGCTAACAAAGCTGGAAAAATACTGTCAGGCATTATAAAGGGCATACATTTCAGAGATAAATCAATGGGTGGCACAGTGGTGCAGTGGGTAGCACTTTCACCTAGCAGTAAGAAGGGTCATTGGTTTGAATCCCAACCACGACACTACCTGCCTGGAGTTTGCATGTTCTCCCTGAGCCTGCGTGGGTTTTCTCCGGGTGCTCCGGTTTCCTCCGGGTGCTCCGGTTTCCTCCCACACTCCAAAGACATGCTGGTAGGTTAATTGGATCCTGTCTAAATTGTCCCTAGTATGTATGAATGTGAGTTAGGGACCTTAGATTGTAAGCTCCTTGAGGGTAGGGACTGATGTGAATGTACAATATATGTAAAGCGCTGCGTAAATTGACGGCACTATATAAGTACCTGAAATAAATAAAATAAAAAATAAATTTACCTTAGCTTCTAAAATGGACAGTTGTTTGGATCAGAAAAATGCACATCACCCTAAAGCCTCTTTACCCAGGCGTCATCCATTCAGTAACATTTTTTCAGAAAAAAATGGATTCAGTTTACATCAGCTTTTCTTCCATTTTTACATTTGCCTACTAGCGTCCTTAACAACCATGCAAGCAGAATGTCTGTTTACATCCGTTTAGGTACATTTCTGTACCTAAACAAAAATAGAACAAAAATAGAGACTTTTCCTGATTAAAAAATTGGGCCTCAACGGATGTGGATATAAACTGATGATCATCCATTTACGTCAGTTTGCCCATAGAAATGCACTGCTGTCTGTTTTTCATCCGTTAGCAGACAGATAAAAAAAAATTGGACAGGTGGAACACCTACAGTATGTGAAAGGGGCCTTAAAGCGGTTGTATACCTATTTTTTTAACTTTTACCTACAGGTAAGCCTATAATAAGGCTTACCTGTAGGTAAAAAAAATATCTCCTAAACCTGTACGGTTTAGGGTATATTCCCCTCGCAATGAGCTGCTGACTGCAGCGGCGCATGCGCACAGGGGATTCTCGGCTGAAAGCCCGGCAGCCGCCGGACCTTGCCGGAAAAAAGTCTCCGGCGCGCACGCGCGGGAGTGACGACATTGCGGCTCCGGCCACTCACAGCGCCGGAGTCGCGATACCCGGAAGACACACCGAGGGTAAATGTCAGCTCCCTCGGCGTGGACCGGGTGAGATGCTGGTGCCTCGTTCTAAGGTAAATATCTCATAATGAGCTAGTATGCGGTGCATACTAGCTCATTATGCCTTTTCCCTTACAGGTGTAGGGAAAAAAAAAAAAGTCAGCGGGTTTACTACCACTTTAAGAACTTTCCTGAAATTTGAGATTAGGATTGCAGTGAGAGTTGTGTCCTGCAAACTGATAAAGGGAGGAGAGGTACTTTGGAGAAAGAGGCCAGACCCTGCTGTAAAGTTGATGTTAAAGGGGATCTTGCACTAAAATATTTATTTCATATTACTACTCCACCCTCATCCAAAATATCTGCATTATACCTGTAAAACAAACTCCTGTGGAAAAATGTAATAAAATGAATAATAGATCTGTGTGACAAAAAAAATATTATCTGAACATATATATATATATATATATATATATATATATATATATATATATATATATACTGTATATATATATATATACACAGTATCTCACAAAGTGAGTACACCCCTCACATTTTTGTAAGTATTTTATTATGTCTTTTCATGTGACAACACTAAGAGCCCATTCACACAGGGACGACTTGTCAGGCGACCTAGTCGCCTAACAAGTCGCCTCCCGTTCTGTGCTATGGAACCGTTCTAAAGGGAGCGACGCAAGTCGCTCCGACTTAGAAAAAGGTTCCTGTACGACTTCAGGGGCGACTTGGGGCGACTTGCATAGACTTCTATACAGAAGTCGTTTTGCAAGTCGCCCGGGCAGTCGTTTGCAGGTCGCCTCGCTGAGGCGACCTGCAAGTCGTGTTGCCCCTGTGTGAATGGGGTCTGAAGAAATGGCACTTTGCTACAATGTAAAGTATTGAGTGTACAGCTTGTATAACAGTGTAAATTTGCTGTCCCCTCAAAATAACTCAACACACAGTCATTAATGTCTAAACCACTGACAAAAAATGAGTACACCCCTAAGCGAAAATGTCCAAATTGGGCCCAGTTAGCCATTTTCCCTCCCCGGTGTCATGTGACTCGTTAGTATTACAAGGTCTCAGGTGTGAATGAGGAGCAGGTGTGTTAAATTTGGTGTTATCGCTCTCACTCTCTCATACTGGTCACTGGAAGTCCAACATGGCACCTCATGGCAAAGAACTCTCTGAGGATCTGAAAAAAATAATTGTTGCTCTACATAAAGATGGCCTAGGCTATAAAAAGATTGCCATGAGGTATGATTGCTGCCAGCATTGCTGCAGAGGTTGAAGGGGTGGGGGGTCAGCCTGTCAGTGCTCAAACCATACGCCGCACACTGCATAAAAATTGGTCTGCATACAAAGACAAGTGTGTCTTGCCTACAGTCAAGCATGGTGGTGGAAGTGTCATGGACTGGGGCTACATGAGTGCTGCTGGCACTGGGGAGCTACAGTTCATTGAGGGAACCATGAATGGCAACATGTACTGTGAAATACTGAAGCATAGCATGATCCCCTCCCTTCAGAGACTGGGCCGTAGGGCAGTATTCCAACATAACGACCCCAAACACACCTCTAAGACGACCACTGCCTTGCTAAAGAAGCTGAGGGTAAAGGTGTTGGACTGGCCAAGCATGTCTCCAGACCTAAACCCTATTGAACATCTGTGGGGCATCCTCAAACAGAAGGTGGAGGAGCGCAAGGTCTCTAACATCCACCAGCTCTGTGATGTCATCATGGAGGAGTGGAAAAGAACTCCAGTGGCAACCTGTAAAGCTCTGGTGAACTCCATGCCCAAGAGGGTTTGGATAAGAAAATAATGGTGGCCACTTTTGTTGCCAGTGGTTTAGACATTAATGGCTGTGTGTTGAGTTATTTTAAGGGGACATTTATTGTTATTATTTATATATTATTCATGCATTTGAAAGAGATTAATGTGCTATGTATATGCTTTCCTTTTGATTGCGCAGAGTTTAATTTATTTTTATTGCATTTATTGGTGCGGGAACACATGACAACAGCTGCAGCAATCATTTATAATATTTATTGAGTTTGGTTCTCAACTTGCGTGGTAGCGTGGGAGACTCTGGTATAGTATATGTGGAAAAAATGTAATCTCATGAGAAGTTGCTCCTAGAGTGTAGCTCTGGCAGGAATGATCATTATATCCACCCTTTCCAGTGTGGAAGCTTAGTTTAAGGTACGTACTTTTTTTTTTCCACAGGTATTTTTTTTTACAAGTATAATACAGCAGTTTTAGATGGAGAAGGGGGCAGCATGTAATAAATGGGCATTAAGTGCAAGGTTATGTTTTAATTAGAAGTCGAATGAGCAGGAAAGAGGGGCATTGGCACATAGTCTTCCGAGCTGGAGACCCTGAAAGGTGTTGAAAAGTGATATTGCTCTGTATGAGTTCAGTCTGTGTGTTCTTGCTGCCAAGAAATCTTTTTCCACATGATTATTCATAGGGCAAAAATGTTTATGTTATTTTATTCTGGGCTAATACTTCTATTCAGAATCAGAACCCATTTGCAGTATCGTCACTTTTATGAGCTTGATGTAGCTACAGCATGTCAACATATTTATGAGCTTCATGTAGTTATGTCAACAATTTTTTTAATGAATTCAGCTTTAGTGCAAAACATGTATGCCCCGTACACACGAGCGGAAATTCCGCCAGCAAAAGTCAGATGAGAGCTTTTGGTTGGAAAATGCGACCGTGTGTATGCTCCATCGGACTTTTGCTGGTGGAACTCCAGCCAGCAAAAGATTGAGAGCAGGTTCTCTACTTTTCGGTCGGAAAAAGTTCCTATCTGAAAATGCGTTCGTCTGTATGCAATTCGGACGCGCAAAAAATCACGCATGCTTGGAATCAAGTACGAGACAAAAGCGCTCGGTCTGGTAAAACTAGCGTTCGTGATGGAGTTAGCACATTCGTCACGCTGTAAATTTGTGGATCTTTTAATTCAGCGCATTCTTTTGTTCTTTATAATGCTAGAAGAATGAATTTGTTTTGCTGCTGATATTCACACAGAGTTCTGACAAACTTATTGCTTTATTATTTCTCGTGATCTCCTGAATAATCTTTTTTGTTTTTAAAGCCAGATCTCCATAATAATGTTTAGAATTATTTTTTATAGTCATCTTTTTTTTATTTTTTTTTTTATCAAGATCTCCTGTTTTTTTGATTATTTTTATATTTTTTTTCTAGTGATCTCCATAATTTTTTTTTTTGTGTGTGTCAAGTTTACACAACAACATTATTATCTTGTATTTTTAAAGCTCAAGGAGGTTGGTTGTTGTCCCTTGTTAATTTGACATTGTATTTTTGAAATGTACTTGCCTACTCACAAACAAACTGTCCTTTTTGAATAAAAACACATAGGCAAGTATTTTCATATAAAAAAATTTATTCTGGCTCCTAACAAAATAAAGAGGAAGGCAATGCTGGAGAAACTGATTGAATTTGCAAAGCCTTTGCACCCCAGGGCACGCATCAACTCTTTGTAAATAAAAATTGGTAGCCTGAGAAGTCCATATAATAGGGAGCACAATCTGGTCCAGGAATCCCAGAGATCAGGAACAGCAGCAGATGACATATATGTCCCCAGGCTGTGGTACTACAACAGCCTGCGTCTTCTGTCAGACCAGACTGAACCCAGGCCATCACTTTCATGTCTTCCTTGCAGCCTTCCCTCCATGCTTCTCTGCAGCCTTCCTTGGAGGCTATGGCTCTGGAGGTGGACTTGTGGCAGGAGGAGGAGGAGGAGGATGGGCGAGTGCACATAAGTGCATGTTATCACTAATTTGGCCCCTCAACCCCTTCTGAAGGGCCTGAAAAATAATATTCTCACACATGAGGCATTGGCCCTCCTCCATTTGCTGCAATTTTGCAGCTACATAGCAGCCATAGGCCTCTTCAGCCTCGGGGGGTGTTTTCAGGGCTGCATTAGCGTCCTTAATGAGGCCCAGTGCTGCCTCCTCCACATTACTCCCCTTCCTGGCCCTTTTTGTTGTAAGGCGGAGGGGAGGCACCTGGGATTGGGTGAGGCTACTGGGCCTGGCCACCTCCTGGCTGACACTTACCCCCGCCTCCTCCTGGCTGACATTTACCCTGCCTCCTCCTGTCTGCCACATTCCAGAGCCTCGTCCTGGCTGAGGTCTTCCTGTGTATGAAAAAGGGACATAGTTTTAGTTTTTGGTCCATCAATCACACACAATTGAATGTTAATAAATAGAAAAGACTATCATTCTGAGCCCAGCATTTTTCATTCTTGTCCCAATCATTTTTGGCCCCTACTGTCTATTGATATGTCAAACACTTTTTGTTCAATCATTCATTTGTTATCAATAATAACATCTAGTTAACAACACTAATTTTCGAACAATAAATATGTTAAAAAAATACTATACCTGGCTCCAGCTGGGCTCCTCAACTTCTTCCAGGATGGAAGGCCCAGGTTGGTCTTCGGAAGCCTCAGCTGGGGTTGAGGGAAGGGTTGATGGAAGGGTGGATGGAAGTGTAGAAAGTGATTCCCTGGCTTCAATCTGGTCTTCCAGAAACCGCATCCTGTTGTAGTACCACAGACTGGGTACATACACATCCTTTGCTGCTGCTCATGATTTCATGGAAGCCTGGACCTTATTAAGGTCCTTCCTATACGTGCTTCTCAAGCTACCAATTTTCTTCTCCACAAACCCGATGTCTGCGTCGGGGACCTGCGTCTTCACAAATTGCAGCAGTTTCTCCTCCAACAAATTTCTCATATCCCTGTATCTGTCTATGAACTGGCCCATGAATTCCGGGTCTTTGAATTGTTTCATATTTGCTGCAAGACAAAACACAAGACAAAAACAATAATATCAGGCTAAACTCTCCTAATCTTATCCCAATATAGACTAAAATTGTGCGCTAGCATGAATATAACATATAATGTGTTTCTACGATTGAAAAGCTCCTTGGTGTAATACCCAGAGCTATAGCATGTTTAAATCCCAGTGCAGAGAGATAACAAAACAAAAAGATTATAAAACATATCATATCTCAATAAAAAATTAGTAGAAAAAAAAAAAAGTAAAGTTCTAAGCATGCGATTGGACCCCCAATCGCTAAAAAGACACCACATTCAGTCCATGAAAGACAAGTTGGTAAAGAACAAAATATGTGAGGAGGAAAAGCCGTTCCTTTGGTGTGTCACATCAGGATAGAAAAGTGAGAGATGCAGAAAAAACACTTCCAAGCCACCGATAGTTGCGGGAGAGGAGTAATGGATGTACCCTTACCCCACTTGTTGGACCTCCTCTGTGGCGAGGTCATACGAGCTTGCAGATATAACCCTCTGCAGGGACAGATGGATATCGATGTCCGGGTCTTGTTTACGAGCACCACCAACTTTAAGCTGATCTTACTGCTGCAGCATCAGGGGGGAGACTCATGATTCAGAGGATCCGTGAATAAGAGAAAAAAAGGGGAAAACTGCAATGGTGTAGTAGTAATAATAGGGAATTTATTACTTAAAGGTTTTAATGCAAAGTTACAAATATAAAAATCGTTAAATTTAAAGAGCCGGCATAAAAACAAAGGCTGAACGCCCGTGCAAACATGGAACACGTGATGGCAAGCACTGCGAGGCCACGCCCTACATGTTTCGTCATACGTGACGTCTTCTACGGGGCACGGGCGACGCAATGAACCATCACCTTTTATAAAAACAAAGTACAACCAAGCCTCGTTTCCGCGCAAGCCCGTCACACGACTGGGCATGCGCAGAGGCATACCAAGCCTCGATCTGGCTGTCATTGAAAGTCTCCTATAGAGGCGGAACATAGCTATAAACAGGAAATGCTCAAACGCGTGACTCCAAACGCGGATATAGAGTAACAAGGTCTAATGAGCAAGAACATCCGGTGACTTACAAATAAAACAATCGTACCCAAAAACAACTTAGCGCCAGTAAGGATCCACTCTACGGCATATATGATATGCGCAGATGTAATCATAATGATATGATGCGCTGTACATTTATTACAGCAAGCAAAAAATCAAAAAATGAAAATATAAATATACATAATGAAAATATAAAAAAAAAAAAAAAAACTAGAAATGGAATGGATATATAAAATCAGATGTCTCAAACCACGAGGGCTTAATGTCGATATTGAAATCAATGCGTTTATTGATAACGCATGATGGAAATCTCAGACACAGTAACTAATGTGGTTTTAAATAAACCACATTAGTTACTGTGTCTGAGATTTCCATCATGCGTTATCAATAAACGCATTGATTTATTTAAATAAAATACGATTGCAACTGATCAATTATCCATGGGTGATTCAACCTTAGTCTATAAGGGAATATTGATTATTCATAAGTTTGGATATGTGTTCATTCCTGGGTTTATATTATGGGCTCCCTATGTCTAACAGACTCTAGTGTCTATCTCTTATGTCAGTGATTGTAAAGGGGGATGCCGGGGCTCGACCTGGCTGTCATGTCTAAATTTAAATATAATGTGTTTGAATTTTTAAATATAATAAGCTCAAACCTAAATATAATGTGTCCAAATCTCACGTAACCCTTTTGGTAAATTTGGATATTTTCAGTTTATAGGCCCCTATTAAAGTGATCGGGCCATCTTTATAATTTTCAATTTTTTAATTTTTTAATTTTTTTCAATTTTTTCATTTTTCATTTTTTTTTTTTTTTATTTATATTTTCATTATGTATTTTTATATTTTCATTTTTTGATTTTTTGCTTGCTGTAATAAATGTACAGAGCATCATATCATTATGATTACATCTGCGCATATCATATATGCCGTAGAGTGGATCCTTACTGGTGCTAAGTTGTTTTTGGGTACGATTGTTTTATTTGTAAGTCACCGGATGTTCTTGCTCATTAGACCTTGTTACTCCATATCCGCGTTTGGAGTCACGCGTTTGAGCATTTCCTGTTTATAGCTATGTTCCGCCTCTATAGGAGACTTTCAATGACAGCCAGATCGAGGCTTGGTATGCCTCTGCGCATGCCCAGTCGTGTGACGGGCTTGCGCGGAAACGAGGCTTGGTTGTACTTTGTTTTTATAAAAGGTGATGGTTCATTGCGTCACCCGTGCCCCGTAGAAGACGTCACGTATGACGAAACATGTAGGGCGTGGCCTCGCAGTGCTTGCCATCACGTGCTCCATGTTTGCACGGGAGTTCAGCCTTTGTTTTTATGCCGGCTTTTTAAATTTAACGATTTTTATATTTGTAACTTTGCATTAAAACCTTTGGTCCATTTAAGTAATAAATTCCCTATTATTACTACTACACCATTGGAGTTTTCCCCTTTTTTTCTCTTATTCACGGATCCTCTGAATCATGAGTCTCCCCCCTGATGCTGCAGCAGTAAGATCAGCTTAAAGTTGGTGGTGCTCGTAAACAAGACCCGGACATCGATATCCATCTGTCCCTGCAGAGGGTTATATCTGCAAGCTCGTATGACCTCGCCACAGAGGAGGTCCAACAAGTGGGGTAAGGGTACATCCATTACTCCTCTCCCGCAACTATCGGTGGCTTGGAAGTGTTTTTTCTGCATCTCTCACTTTTCTACCCTGATGTGACACACCAAAGGAACGGCTTTTCCTCTTCACATATTTTGTTCTTTACCAACTTGTCTTTCATGGACTGAATGTGGTGTCTTTTTAGCGGTTGGGGGTCCAATCGCATGCTTAGAACTTTACTTTTTTTTCTACTAATTTTTTATTGAGATATGATATGTTTTATAATCTTTTTGTTTTGTTATCTCTCTGCACTGGGATTTAAACATGCTATAGCTCTGGGTATTACCCCAAGGAGCTTTTCAATCGTAGAAACACATTATATGTTATATTCATGCTAGCGCACAATTTTAGTTTATATGTTTTTTTTACTTTATGGATATTTGAAGTATTTTGTTGCAGCTGCACTTTGCGAATTTAAGCATTTTTATTCACTCTGTCTTGCTCACTAGCGCAGGTTTTTTCACCCAATTTTTTATCCCAATATAGGCCTCAATCTCGAATCAGTATAGGCCACTGATGTCCCAAGTTAAAACGTTACCTTCGTTCTCACGATCGGCACTTCCTCCACTCACAGATCGTACGTACGACACACGCGTGTTAGCTTTATATACACTGCGCATGCATGAAACTCTGCCTGCGTCGCCTGCCCCTGACATTCTTTCTAGAATATTCCCCGCCCCTTCTCTTTTGTCGCAGTGGGAGAGGAACATGGCGGAGACACAGTAGGTGCGTAATAGCAGTAACGAGGAGGAAAGCCCAGAGCCAGAAACGTCACGGTCCCGCAGGAGATTTAAGGCATAAAATATGGCCTTTGTAGAGATGGTAGAGATGGTGGACATCTTTAAGAGGGCCGACTATGACGGGAAGTATGGACCTTACCTAAACCCAAATGTGAGAAAGGCCAAGATCATGTCTAAAGTTGTGAAGAGTCTGCATAGGAATTTTGGGATACGACGATCCAAGGAGAAACTGAGGAAACGCTGGTCAGACCTGAAATTGAGGGAGCAGGATCAGTACAGAAGGTTTAAGAAAGTGCTTCTAAAAAGTAAGTAGTTGTCGTGTGTTCCTATTATTACTATTACTTGCATGCTGCTCCATGTGCTTTTCTTTACTGTTGTACATTTTAAAATGGCTACTTTCATGTTCGTGGGCACAGTAATCGGCCACAGTAAACATCGTTCGTTTGCCAACTAAATACAATGTTTTTGGCACATACAGGGTTAACTACATTTGGTCATGCTAATTTGTATTAAAAGAAGTTTAGGACATTGTTGTCTAGATGTGTTTGAAACTAGAAAGAATTGCAAACTTGATTCAGTGTAATGTAAGGAGAGGACACTCAGCAGCTGTTTACACATCTGGACTCAGGAGCACTAGTGTGGGACACAAGTACAAACTTTTTAGGGTGTCCCACACAGGTACTCCAGTGGATACTTGGGGTGTCTCCATGTGTGAAACTTGTCCAAAAAAGGTAAGTATGCCAGCTTTGGTAAGGGAAAAAATCATGTCTTCAGCTTGGAACTCTGCCAAAACAGACAATTGTACCCCACTTCCAAGCAGGGTTTCATATTCCTATTTCTGGCCTCAAATATCGGTGTGCTAAGTATACCTTTTGTTTCATTCTCATAGGGGAGAAAAGACTCCAGACATCTGAGGACACCAGGAAACCCCCACCTCCTGAAGAAGGGGAACAGAGGACACCACAACCAGAGGATGTGGAGGAAGGAGAGAGGTGGTTGAAATTGTCAACACAACAGGTGAGTGTCTGAGACCACAGATTCAGGTAATAGATGTATGCCTGCATTATTATAATACATGGTGTGTATTTCTAATTTTAGGTGATGTGCATGTTGTGGAAGAACAATCTCCTCTTTTCACCAGTGACAGTGCACAAAGGCTAATCCAGGACATAATGTTTTGCAGTCGGGATTTACACATCATCAAGCAAAAAACAAATGAGGTTGAACAAAAACTGAAGAACATGATTGATATACTAGGAAGAATCTAAATAACCACAAAATGACACCATTTTATATTTTTGGTGACCAATTTTTTACAATTTTTGACGCATTTTAAAAGCCATATTTTGAAAATGCACACAGTGTGTCAACATGTGCTATCTGCCATCAGGGGATATCAATGTATGCGTTTTGTCTGTGCAACCCCTTCCTCGTAACTCAAGTAGGTGAGAGGAAGTGGTTGCACCCCCAAAACACATCCATTGATCCCCCATGATGGGAGATAGCACATGTATCAGGGAATTTAGTAGACCAGACTGTGTGGACTGCACAGAAGAAACCAGAAACACAGGTAAGTGAAAAATAATGGTGTTTATTAAATGGGTGACAAATAAGTGAAATATATACAGTGCAAACCAACCACAGACCCACAAACAAATGGTATATACAAATGGATGGGAAATACCGTAATCGTAACAAAAGCCAGGCCGAGGTCATACACAAGGAGGTCAGTCAGATGGGAAAGGACGGGGAACCAACAGGACAGGGAGAGGATGGATGGATAGGCTGCAGGGCAGGGATCCAGGGAAACCAGGAAACTGGAGGGACAAGTACAGGATGGGCTCAGGATAGGGATCGGATCAGGTCAGGACAGATGCAGGCTCAAGGTCAAGATAACAGGCAGCAAGATCAGGGCACAGGCAAGGATGTGAGGGCTTGCCGGGTATTTATCAGACTGCAGTGATTTGACCTCACGTTACACCTGAGCACAGAGGGTGCCGTCTGCTCCACACTGCTGGAATACACCCACTGGTGGACACCGGTACTACGGCACAAGGATGCAACAGTGCCACCAGCAGGTGAGTCCTCTTATTACAGGTCTTAGGTGTTGGAAGACACCCGCTGGTGGACACTGGTACTGCGATCCAGGAGACCGATAGCGCCACCAACGGGTGAACCTTTTCATGACAACATGTTGACATTAGGCATGGGATCAGGAGGGAAATCCCCAGTTTGACTCCCAATTTGTGTGCATCTTCAAAATTTGGCTTTTACAGGGGTGACATCACCCCATCTGATGAAGGTAATATCAACACATTTTTGACACTATAATGTCTGATATTGCCTTCAGTTTTTCAATGTTGAACTTTGTAAGTTCCTGAGTTGTGTATGTTATGTTTTGAAACATGCCTGTTTATGTACTAAAAAATATTTTCAAGGTAAAACTTTATAAAAACAAGATTTTTTTTATAAAAAAAAAAAATTACAACGCACATGCACGGAGTAAAAGGTTTTATACTCAACAATGTGTGGGTTCTTCTTTCAATGCTCAATACCAGTTTTTGTATTAAGTGTGTGATTACAGTGACAATGGGTGTTATTAAATAATGGAAAAAACACTTGACACTACAAGTGCACTAGGAGAACCTAGGAGACAGCTAAAAGAAATACAAGCAGTAAATCAAAATCAAGATTTTATCAGATACATTTTTTTTTTAATATCGAACATATTTACAAATTTGCTGGCATAGCAGTGGCCCCCCTACCCGTAAAATAATCTAGATATTTTTGACGCACTTCATGGATGCTTTGGGGGAGGCAGGCCAGGACGGCCAGCTTCCAGGGCCGTCATTGTATTTTCTGGAAGTCTGGCCTCAAGCCCAACTGAGGCAACATAATTCGGAGCATTTCTCTTTAAAAAGTTGTGAAGTATGCAGCATGCTAGAACTATGTGGTTCAGTTTGTACTCTGCCATATTTATTCCATAAAAAATAGGCGGATCCACCTGGCCATTATTCCAAAGGCATTCTCCACGACTTTTCTGGCTCTGGCCAGTTGGTAATTTAAAACCCTCTTCTCCAGGGTGAGGGTCCTCTGGGGGAATGGCCTCATCAGGTGATTACCCAGTACAAATGCTTCATTAGCGATAAAAACAAATGGGAGTCCTTCAACGTTCTCTTCCACAGGTTGCAATCCCAAGTCACCACTCCGGAGACGTCGGTAGAATTCGGTCTGGGCAAAGACTCCACCATCTGACATCCGACCATTCCTCCCAACATCCACATAGAGAATCTCGTATGTCGCCAACACCACCGCCATCAACACAATACTATTGAAACCCTTATAATTAAAATAGTATGACCCCGAGTGGGGTGGTAGGACAATGTGGGCATGTTTCCCATCGATTGCCCCTCCGCAGTTAGGAAAGTCCCAACGCAGAGCAAATTGGGAAGCCGCAGTCTGCCATTCCTGTGGCGTTGAAGGAAACTGTGGAGTCAAAAAAGAAAAAAAAATATTAGAACTTTTGCACATAACATTGCAAGCAGATAAGACACGAACATTCTTGTCCAACATTAGTATAACATTTATTTTAAGGAGTATTTAAAGACAAAAATATAAGGTTCACTTATCAGATTCCTCACCCCCTCCGATGGCCCATTGGAAACATTTTGGGGGGGAGGGTTATAAATAAGTTTTGGACCCCAAAAAAAAGCCTCTGGCACTCTGCCTGAATTTAAGGACAACAATAACATTTGCACACATTTTAGGGGGTGTTTAGGGTAAAGCACTACAATGGAGCTGACAAAATACATTGTTAAGTGACTAGGCTAGGTGTGTATGGGCCCAGGATAGCATGCTGGGGAGGTTAGTGAAGGCAAATATGCATGAAGGACAAAAAAAGAGTATTAAAAGCTTACAGCATGCATGAGGACAAAGGGGACATTCACAACATATTACAATCATGTTAATTAGGGAATGATGAAAGAAATACAAGACATTAGCATAAATTAAATACATAGAATGTGATGTTAAAGGAGAAAACTTACCCTAATATAGTCCTTCTGCAGGACCTGTATGATGGCAGAACAGGTCATGATCCCCAGAGCCGGGGGGGAGATGCCTGTAGAGAACTTGAGGTCCTGGAGACTTCTCCCCATCGCCAAGTACCGCAATGTGGCGACTAGCCTCTGCTCCGGAGTGATGACTTGCCGCATGCAGGTGTCCTGCTTCGTAATATAAGGGAACAGCAAAGCCAACAGACTGTTAAAAACGGGGTCCGTCATCCGGAGAAAATTCCTGAAATCATCAGGATTATTCTCCTGGATCTCACGCAGCAAAGGCATATGAGAGAATTGGTCATGCTGGAGTAACCAATTCTTGGTCCATGAACTCCTCCCCACCCTGTTCATGAACTGGGCTTGGGTCAAAGCAAGAACCCCAACACCAAGCCCCCATGAACTAACAGAACGCCCTGAAAAACAGAAAGGCCTGTGAAGAGCGAGCTGAAAATCAGAAACGAGCGGACAAGAACGCACTGAAAAACAGATACGAACTGACTGCACGCACTGAAAACCAGATACAAACCCACAAGCACAAACTGAAGAGCAGTAACGGAATGAAAAGCACGAGGCTGAAAAGTGTGAATCGTCTCTCACCAAACTTCTACTAACACGAGATAAACATGAGATTAGCAGAAGGAGCCCAAAGCGTGGCGCACTGGGTATTGAACTTCCGTTTTGTAGTCCCATCGTACGTGTTGTACGTCACCGTGTTCTTGACGGTCAGAATTTGGTGTGACCGTGTGTATGCAAGACAAGCTTAAGCAGAATTCCGTCGGAAAAACCATCCAAGGCTTTTCCGACGAAAATTCCCATTGTGTGTACGCGGCATTACTTTCATTTGGTATGTTATATTTCCCAGTGAAAAGGGAGCCAGGAGTCCAAGGAATACAAGGTAACCAAAATCTAACTTACTGTGTAATAAATTGTTGTAGGAGGGTATGCAAGGTTTAAAATACTCAAAAACCAAAGTCACCCAGTTCTGCTGATGTTAGGAGGATTGTGCAACATTTTTGCAAGAACACCTCTAATTTGTGAAAGTGAATGTTGGTTATCACTTTTCAGGTCAGAAAGGAGAAAAAGGTGATCCACCTAGTCCAGGCTATGAAGGTAAGTTATCGCTAATATTTTATAGAGAGAAAATATGTCAGAAATCAATCCCGATGAATATTATATCCAACCAGCAGAATGAGCTATGGGCTCTTTTTCACGTTTGCTAGACAAGTCTTACATGCTTTGCAGAAAAAGACAATATTGTTTACAGAGCACAGTAGCTCATGCAGAAATTTACAAACGCACACACGTAGGCGTAGGGAGCGCGTGCGCCACCGGAGCGCTGCTCCCGCTGTGATTGGACACAGCAGGAGCCAATCAGCAGGTTCGGTGGCCACGATGGACACCGTGACCCGCCGATCGTTCTGTGAAGAGACAGATCATCTGTGTACCTATGTAAACAAGGCAAACTGCTGATCTGTCAGGGAGGAAAGGAAAGATCTTTGTGTTTCAGCTAAGCTGAGACATGAACTCTCTTTTCCTCCAGTCTGTCCCTCCCCCACACAGTTAGAAAACACCTACCTAGGACACACTTAACCCCTTGATTGCCCCTGGTGTTAACCCTTCCCTGCCAGTGTCATTTATACTGTGCCAGTGCATATTTTTTATCACTGATCACAGTATTGGTGTCATTGGTCCCCAAAAAGTGTCGCTTAGTGTTCAATTTGTCCGCAATGTCCCAGTCCTGCTAAAAATCGCTGATCACCGCCATTACTAGTAAAAACAATAAATAAGTAAAAAAGTCCCTAAATCTATCCCATAGTTGTTGGACGCTATAAATTTTGCGCAAACCAATCAATATACGCTTACTGTAATTTTTGTAACCAAAAATATGTAGCAGAATACATATTGGCCTAAATAGATGAAGAAATTTTTTTTTTTTTTAAATTTTATTGGGAATGTTTTATAACAGAAAGTAAAAAATATTGTTTTTAATTCAAAATTGTCATTATTTATTTATAGCGCAAAAAATAAAAACCGCAGAGGTGATCAAATACCACCAACAGAAAGCTCTATTTGTGGGAAAAAAGGACATCAATTTTATTTGGCTACAGCGTTGCACGACCGCGCAATTGTCAGTTAAAGCAGTGCAGTATCGCAAAAAAATGGCCTGGTCAGGAAGTGGGTAAAACCTTCCGGAGCTGAAGTGGTTAAAGCAGTAGTAAACTCTGCTTTTGAACTTGTTCCTACAGGTAAGCCTATAATAAAGCTTACCTGTATGTCCAGTGAATATATCCTAAACTTGCCCTGTTTAGGAGATATTCACACTGGATGCAGCTGGTGGTGGTATCAGGCAGGGAACTCAGAGACCTGTTTGCTGGGTTCAGAGCTGACTTGAGAGCACTGAAGAGAGAAATTGATCAGGTTGCTCATATGGTATACTACATTGACTCATGGGTTTCATTATTGCAATGCTCCTGGTACACTGTATAGAGGCTCATTTGGCCACCCTGGAAGCCTCCAAACCCCAGCTTCAGACCATTACTGAACTAAGACTAGCGGTGAACAACACCGAAAACCGGAGCCATCACAATAACATTCATATAAGAGGCATCCCGGAGGCCAGACCTGCTTTCTACTGTCACTGAATCTTTCAGTTCTCTGCTGGAACGTGATCCTTCCACTGCAATTGATACTGACTACTTTCACAGGGTGGCGGGAACTGAAACCTCAGAAACAACAAAGGGACATGCTCTGCAGCAACTTTTCTATTAAACTCTAAATTGATGCCCGAGAGCCGTCGGCTCATTGTCTCTTCAGTATCCCCTCCGCCACGGCGGACTGGCACCTTACTAATGGAGCCATTTGAGACTGGCCATGGCTGTGAGTATGGACCCAGTGGGACAGATCCTCAGAGTGATCCCCCTCCTTGCCAGGGAACTTGACTGGCTGTTCGATGACATAACTAAATGAGACTTATTGTCATCATAGTTAGAACTGCTTTCACAGGTACATGGTTTCACTGCTTGTTGCAAGGTTAAACAGCTGTTATTTTTACTGATACAGAGAGCAAAGCGTTCGTCTCTCGCACTGTTGTGTTCTGGATCTTTTCCTTTTCTTCACCCCAAATAGGGAGCTCAATCACCTCCCCCCTTGGAGGTGAGAGGTGGTTTGTACAGGAGCATTGTTTCTTTTTTTGGGGAATTTTACATAGTTTTGACTGGAAATCGTTTCGTCCAGTATTTTACCCCCTCCCCTGATTAGAGAGTAAGAGCTAGTTGTATCTTGATATCTTGATGCTTTACGTGTCCACCCCCACCCCCCCATCTCATTTCCTCTCCTTACCTCCCCTCCTCTGTGGTAACAGGCGCTGGGACAATCCTCTCTATCGGTCCATTCCCTTGGTCTTCTGGAATAGTACAATATGGATGTCAGTACTAGCTAACCGCAATATCTTATTCCTAGGCTCCCCACCAAATTTTTTTTTTGGAATGTGAGAGGCTGTGTCCCAGAGAAGAGATCATGCACCTTAGGGTGATCTGTGGAGAGCCAGAATCCAGGCTGTCTACTTACAAGAAACTGTTTTCAGCACCGGCCAGGTTTAACGGCTCACCAATTGTCGCTATCCCCATGCTTATCAAAGTACATCTCCTGATTACAAATTTATGGGAATTAGTATTGTCCTTGCCCATAACATAAGTTACTTTAGCGAACCTATACATCTCAATACTGATCAGATCACTTTTTTTGCAAAAATGTTTGGAAGCCCTGGACGCCTTCGTTGAGGACATTCTCATCTTGGGGGGAGACATGGATGTTGCAGTCTATTCATTAGTGGACATCTGCGGTGCCTCGCAACTTTTGTATGGGTTTCTCCGGTGCTTAAAACAACTTTTACATGTAGCACAGCTGGTTGATGTGTGCCACATGTTCCATAGTAAAGAGAAAGATTTCACATTCTTCCCATTCAACATATTCCCACATTAGCTACTGTACATTTTTCTCCATCAATCTGACCTTAGACTTGTACCCAAGCCTTTTATTGATTTTTGTACCCTGTCCAACCATGCCCCGGTTGTGCTGGAACTTTCTCTCTTGACGAATTCCTACAGGATTTGGCAATGGAATATCATCGACCCATTTAGGACAACACCGTTAAAGCTACAGTATCCTCTGAGTTTTCCTCCTTCTTCTGTACTAACCAGACTCTAAGATGAACCCTCTCATGGTGTGGGAAGCACACAAGTGCTTCATCAGGGAAATCCTTATTGACCAGGCGACTATGCCTAAGAAACAATACTCTGGACAAGTATAAATGCTATCATCTCTGATATGTCGAGGTGTTGCTTAAATAATCTCAAGCGAAGTTGACCTTTTTTTGGAACTACAGGCGCTCTGGGAAAAGATGGAGAGTCTACTCTGTCAAGATTAAGTGCCAACTTTCCAAGCTGAAATCCTGAGCTGGTGATGCAAGACAGGCTGCCGTTGTCATTTTGGTCTCCTATCCAGTATGTGACACAAAGGTCAGGCCAAGTAGCAGACTCTGTTAAAAATTCAATGAAGGAATGAAAGATTCAATGGAGGAACAGACTAGATAGGAGGGAAGCTTACCAGGGCCTTGGCAGCTGGCATGTGAAAGTGGTACATGGGCAGCAAGCTGAGAGGTGCACCAAGTTTAAATAGACAAGGCAAGAAGGGAAGCTTTTCTGATTCTGTTGGTTCTGCTCTCTAGTCTAGGAAAAGACTAGCCACGTAGCTGATTATATTAATTAGCAAGAGAAAGTGGTCAGTACCTAGAGCTCTAGAGCACATAGTTGCCAACAGTCCCGATTTTCCCGGGACAATCCCGATTTTGGGACCCTCGTCCCGGATGGAGGCTGTCCCGAATCGGGATTTTCCATAAGGAAAATTGGGAATGTGTTTTTTTTTGTTTTGGAGCAGCTGGCTCCAGCAAATTGGCGGCCGGCGCCGCTGCTTGATCTTCCCCCTAGTGACTGTGTGTTGTGTAGTGGAGAGAGGAAGGGGGCTTGATCCGTGTTGCCAATGAAGCGGCTTCATGGCTCCTCCCCTCTCCACTGAAGGAGAAGACAACGACGACGGCGACGTGTCTTGCCGAAACTAAGTTCCCCTGCCCCGTACTGCGCAAGCGCTGCGCCTGCGCAGTACAGGGGGTCCATACTTGCCGAGGGGAACTTTCTTGGCAAACAGAACACCGGGCGGCCTCACCTGCACTGAGCGGGGGGTGAGCGGGGGGTGAGGGGGGCTGCATTGAAGGGGGGGTCTGCACTAATAGAGGTAGGCTGCACTGAGGGGGCTGCACTAATTGAGGGGGGGCTGCACTGAGGGGGCTGCACTAATTGAGTGGGGGCTGCACTTAGGGGGAGTCTGCACTAATAGAGGGGGGGCTGCATTGAGGGGGGTCTGCACTTATAGAGGGGGGGCTGCACTAATTGGGGGGGCTGCACCTAGGGGGGTCTGCACTAATAGAGGGGGGCTACACTGAGGGGGGGCTGCACTAATAGAGGGGGGCTGCACTAATAGGGGGGGCTGCACTGAGGGGGGCTGCACTAATAGAGGGGGGGCTGCACTAATAGAGGGGGGGCTGCACTAATAGAGGGGGGCTGCACTGAGGGGGGCTGCACTAATAGAGGGGGGGTCTGCACTAATAGAGGTGGGGTCTGCACTGATGTAGGGGGTCTGCACTGATGGAGGGGATCTGCACTGATGGAGGGGGTCTGCACTGAGGGGGTCTGCACTGATGGAGGGGGTCTGCACTGATGGAGGGGATCTGCACTGATGGAGGGGATCTGCACTCATGGAGGGGGTCTGCACTGATCTAGGGGGTCTGCACTGAGGGGGTCTGCACTGATGTAGGGAGTCTGCACTGAGGGGGTCTATACAGACTCTGCCGGGGGCACCTGATGCAAGGACAGACTCTGCCAGGGGCACCTGATGCAAGGACAGACTCTGCCGGGGGCACCTGATGCAAGGACAGACTCTGCCGGGGGCACCTGATGCAAGGACAGACTCTGCCGGGGGCACCTGATGCAAGGACAGACTCTGCCGGGGGCACCTGATGCAAGGACAGACTCTGCCGGGGGCACCTGATGCAAGGACAGACTCTGCCGGGGGCACCTGATGCAAGGACAGACTCTGCCGGGGGCACCTGATGCAAAGACAGACTCTGCTGGTGGCAGGCGACGTGGCTAGTGACACGCTCAGGGATCCCACTGATTCGGCATTATGGTGAGTTGAATGATTTAATTTTATATTACAATGTAATAATAGAAATAATGCGCTTCAATCATCCTGACACCATAACAACCATGGTGCCGGGATAATTGAAGCATTAACACCTGGTGTTTGGAGTATCTTTATCTGCTGATTGTTAAACTTTCTAGAATACACATATTTCTATTGTGTAGGATCTGGGGCTGCTGTCCTGTCATTCCCCTCTCCCCATTTTCTTCTCCCCCTTTCCCTCTCCATCCCTCATTTATCTCAGACTCTAACCACACCCTCTTGAGCCACGCCCATTTAAGCCACGCTCACTTTTACACGTAAGCCACACCCATTTTTCGCCGCACTTGTGATTTTTTGCTAGGCCACACTTACAAACGAATGCCCCACCCCCTAATTATTGTACAGCTCTGCCTACAGCCAAAAAAGTGTCCCACATATTTTTTTTGCAATGTTGGCAACTATGAGAGCACATTTTTGTGAAACTTCAAGAAACAGAACAACTTTGCTACTGGTCTGTGAGAATGCACGTAACAGATCAGCACCAGCTTTGATGTTGATCTGTGACGCAATCTATCACATTATGTGGGTCGACAGTTCCAAAAAATACCCCTGATTTATTCAGAAAAGGGCAGAACAGTATTGTTGGTTTACACTGTATGTAACCTTACTTTATTCCAACATCCCTCATATAAAAGGAGTTGATGTATTAAAACAGTATTTACAAGTGTACCACTTTCTGCCTGCTATTTAAAGAGGAGTTCCACCCAGGGGGGCCGTCAAAAAAAAAAAAAAATTAAAAGTCAGCAGCTACAAATACTGCAGCTGCTGACTTTTAATTGGACACTTACCTGTCCCTGGGTCCAGCGATGCGGGGGATCGAAGCCCCGCTCGTCCCCCCCCTCCGCTCGTCGGCGCCGGCATTTCAACTGTGGGCGCCGGGCTGTGGCTTCACAGCCTGGCACCCACTGCGCATGCACGAGCGGCGCCGCGCGCCGTGATTGGCTGCTCAATCACCTGGGACCTGTAATGGGTCCCAGATGATTGACAGGAGGGAGGGAGCAGAGCGGAGCCCTTCCTGTGCTGAGGGGGAAGTGATGTCAGCAGCCCAGGCAAAGGAACAGGCAGACTACGAGGGACCACCTAGCAACAGGCATTTAGAGGTAAGTGAAAAAAAAAATATCCAAATTTTTTTTGTTTTTTTTTTTAGAATTTTTCCAGGTATTTTTGTTTTTTGGGTGGAACCCCACTTTAAAAAAATTGTATTTCAAATCAATTACATTTATACAAGAAACTACTTTGGTTTTTTAGATACATTGTACCTCCATATTGGGGAGACAGCAATAAGTAGGCAAGCTTCGTGAACTAACAGTATACAGTGGCTTGAAAAAGTATTCATACCCCTTGACATTTTCCACATTTGTCATGTTACAACCAAAAATGTAAATGTATTTTTTGGGGATTTTATGTGATGAACCAACACAAAGTGGTACATAATTGTGAAGTGGAAGAAAAATGATAAATGGTGTTCAAAATTTTTACAAATAAATGTCTGAAAAGTAGGGGTGCAACAGATCAAAAAACTCACGGATCGGATCGTTCCTCGGATCAGAGTCACGGATCAGATCATTTTTCGGATCAGCAAATAATAATTGAATTTGCAAAAACCTGTGAAAATTCTACCACCATATAGTCCCCACTGTAATATAAACAATCTCCCCACTGTAATATCCACAATCTCCCCCACTGTAATATCCACATCATCTCCCCCACTGTAATATCCACGTCATCTCCCCCACTGTAATATCCACATCATCTCCCCCACTGTAATATCCACGTCATCTTCCCCACTTTAATGGACATCTCCCTCACTGTAATATTGGATGAGTATGGCTGGGTATGGCTGAGCATGGCTGGGTACGGCTGGGTATCGCCGAGTATGGCAGGGTATTACCGAGTATTACAGAGTATGGCTGGGTATTGCAGAGTATGGCTGGGTATCACCGAGTATTGCAGAGTATGGCTGGGTATTGCAGAGTATGGCTGGGTATCACCGAGTATTGGAGAGTATGGCTGGGTATGGCAGAGTATGGCAGGGTATGGCAGAGTATGGCTGGGTATTGCAGGGTATGGCTGGGTATTGCAGAGTATGGCTGGGTATTGCAGAGTATGGCTGGGTATTGCAGCATATGGCTGGGTATTGCAGAGTATGGCTGGGTATTGCAGAGTATGACTGGGTATTGCAGAGTATGGCAGTATATTGCAGAGTATGGCTGGGTATTGCAGAGTATTGCAGGGTATGGCAGAGTATGGCTGGGTATTGCAGGGTATGGCAGGGTATTGCAGAGTATGGCAGTGTATTGCAGAGTATGGCTGGGTATTGCAGAGTATTGCAGGGTATGGCAGAGTATTGCAAGGACGGCAGAGTATTGCTGGGTATTGCAGGGTATTGCAGAGTATGGCAGAGTATGGCTGAGTATGGCAGGGTATTGCAGAGTATTGGCAGGGTATGGCAGAGTATTGGCAGGGTATGGCAGAGTATGGCTGGGTATTGCAGAGTATGACTGGGTATTGCAGGGTATTAGTGGGTATTGCAGGGTATTGCAGAGTATTGCAGAGTATGGCTGGGTATTGCAGCATATGGCTGGGTATTGTAGAGTATTGACTGGGTATTGCAGAGTATTGGCAGGGTATGGCAGAGTATTGGCAGGGTATGGCAGGGTATTGCAGAATATTGGCAGGGTATTGCAGAGTATTGGCAGGGTATTGCAGAGTATTGGCAGAGTATGGCATGGTATGGGCAGAGTATGGCAGGGTATGGAAGAGTATGGCAGAGTATGGAGAGATGGCTGAGCATGGATGGATGGATCCATGGATGTGACTGCAATTGTCACAGAGCAGCGCTGTGGGCACTACAGATCCAGCCCACAGCGCTGCTGCCATCCGATCTCTCCCCTCCACTGTACAGATCAGTACACAGAGGGGAGAGAGGAACCGGCGTCATGACATGACGCCGGTTTGTTTACAAGTGATCGGACGGAGCGATCACGTGGTAAACGGCCACCGGGTGTACCAAGATGGCCGCCGCTCCGGAGCTAGGCCGAAGCCGCGGCCTTTCCTAAGGCCGAGGCAGCGGAGCGCTCCGCGGATCACGTGGTGTGCCGATCCGAACAGGTTGCCCTGTTCGGATCACGGATCGGTGACGATCCGTCGCACCCCTACTCAAAAGCGTGGCGTGCTTCAGCCCCCCTGAGTCAATACTTTGTAGAACCACCTTTCACTGCAAGTACAGCTGCAATTCTTTTTGGGTATGTCTCTACCAGCTTTGCACATCTTGAGAGTGACATTTTTGCCCATTCTTTTTTGCAAAATAGCTCAAGCTCTGTCAGATTGGATGGAGAGCATCTGTGAACATCAATTTTCAAGTCTTGTCACAGATTCTAAATTGGATTTAGGTCTTGGCTTTGACTGGGCCATTCTAACACGTGAATATGCTTTAGTCTAAACCATTCCATTGTAGCTCTGGCTGTATGTTTATAGTTATTGTCCTGCTGGAAGGTGAACGTCTGCCTCAGTCTCAAGTCTTTTGCAGACTCTAACAGGTTTTCTTCTGAGATTGCCCTGTATTTGGCTCCATCCATGTTCCCATCAACTCTGACCAGCTTCCCTGTCCCTTCGAAGAAAAGCATCCCCACAACATGATGTAAAACTAATGAAGCGCGCTATTGAGAAACAAATGTGCATATAAGTGAAAATCAATTCACCTTTGGGATATAATCAGGGACAATCCTGGACGGGGTGCACTGCACCCAGGCGCCACAGAGGTGGGGGCGCTGAAGCGCCAGAGTGCTCCCCTCCCTCCTCCTCTTCCTTGTTCGCTCTCTCTGCTGGTCGCCGCCTCGACCTGCCGAGTACCAAAGTCTGCCCCCCCTCCCTCCTCCTGTCAGAGGAGGAGAGCAAAATGAGATCGGAGCGGCTGTCTCTGCCGCGCGGTGACGTCACTGGGGGGGGGCGGCCCGTGCCCGTGCCGTGCCCAAGCCCAACGTGTTCCAGTACTCCTCCTTTGACCTCCTGTGTCTCGATCCCGCCTGCTACCCAAGCCTGACACGCTCCACCCGGGCGGCGCGGCTGCACACTGTTCTCTCCTCTCCAGCTGCCGCCCGGGTGTTTTAAATTAACGTAATGGGGGGGATGTTTGTCCTGGGGGGTATATACTAATGTAGGGGGATTGGTTTCTCCTGGGGGGGTCTATACTAATGTAGGGGGGGTGGTTTGTCCAGGGGGGGTCTATACTAATGTAGGGGGAGGGGTTTCTCCTGGGGGGTCTATAGTAATGTGGGGGGGTGGTTTGTCCTGGGGGGTCTATACTAATGTGGGGGGGTGGTTTGTCCTGGGGGGTCTATACTAATGTAGGGGGAGGGGTTTCTCCTGGGGGGGTCTATACTAATGTAGGGGGAGGGGTTTCTCCTGGGGGGGTCTATAGTAATGTGGGGGGGTGGTTTGCCCTGGGGGGTCTATACTAATGTAGGTGGGGGTGGTTTGTCTTGGGGGGTCTATACCAATGTTGGGGGGGTGGTTTGTTCTGGGGGTCTGTACTAATGTGGGGGGGTGGTTTCGTCCTGGGGGGGTCTATACTAATGTACGGGAGTGCTTTCATCTCGGGGGGGTCTGTACTAATGTGGGGGGGTGGTTTGTCCTGGGGGGGTCTGTACTAATGAAGGGGGGTGGTTTGTCCTGGGGGGTCTGTACTAATAGAGGGGGGTGGTTTGTCCGGGGGGTCTGTACTAATGGAGGGGGGTTTGTCCTAGGGGTCTGTACTAATAGAGGGGGGGTGGTTTGTTCTGGGGGTCTGTATTAATGGAAGGGGGTGGTTTGTTCTGGGGGGTCTGTACTAATGGAGGAGGGGTGGTTTGTTCTGGGGGGTCTGTACTAATGTAGGGGGGGGTTGTCCTGGGGGGGTCTATACTAATGTAGGGGGGTGGTTTGTCCTGGGGGGGTCTGTACTAATGGAGGGGGGGTGGTTTGTCCTGGGGGGGTCTGTACTAATGTAGGGGAGGTAGTTTGGCCGGGGGGTCTGTACTAATGGAGGGGTGTGGTTTGTTGGGGGTCTGTACTAATAGAGGGGGGTGGTTTGTCCGGGGGGTCTGTACTAATGGAGGGGGGTTTGTCCTAGGGGTCTGTACTAAGAGAGGGGGGTGGTTTGTTCTGGGGGGTCTGTACTAATTGAGGGGGGTGGCTTGTTCTGGGAGGTCTGTACTAATGGAGGAGGGGTGGTTCTGTACTAATGGACAGAGGTGGTTTGTCCTGAGGGGGGTCTATACTGATGGGAGGTCTGTACTAGTGAGCGTCGCACTATGTTTCTTCCCCCACCTTCATATTAGCCAGGGAAGAAAAAAAATGGAGCAAAGAAGAGGATTGTGGGACATGTAGTCCTGAGGACTGGCAGCCCCACTGTAACATGGAAACTGCAGCCCACACAGCATGCTCAGCTGAATGGGAGAGAGAGAGAGACAGGAGCCCGGGAAAGCTTTCAGGGAAGTACACCCAGGACTCCAGAGGGAGAGGGCAGTGCTGAGGGAACACCATCAGAGAGAGAACCCCGCTTACCTGCGCCACATGAGGGAAAGCCACACAGCCTGGTGCCATGCCTGGCAGAGAAAGGAATGGAGTCATTGCCAGAATATAGATCTGGGCTCTACCAAGCGGAGTCACCACAGGCAGTTCAGAGTGAGCTGACTCCTGATCAGAGGAACCGTTGCTGTATCGCTGGGTCAGGTGAGAGGGCCGATCGGTCATTATCTACTAACGTTCATAAGAACTGCAGTCTCTGACCATCTCCTGTACTATGTCTGCAGTCTCTGACCATCTCCTGTATTATGTCTGCAGTCTCTGACCATCTCCTGTACTATGTCTGCAGTCTCTGATCATCTCCTGTATCATGTCTGCAGTCTCTGATCATCTCCTGTATTATGTCTGCAGTCTCTGACCATCTCCTGTACTATGTCTGCAGTCTCTGATCATCTCCTGTATCATGTCTGCAGTCTCTGATCATCTCCTGTACTATGTCTACAGTCTCTGACCATCTCCTGTACTATGTCTGCAGTCTCTGACCGTCTCCTGTATTATATCTGCAGTCTCTGATCGTCTCCTGTAATATGTCTGCAGTCTCTGACCTTCTCCTGTATTATGTCTGCAGTCTCTGACCATCTCCTGTATTATGTCTGCAGTCTCTGATCATCTCCTGTATTATGTCTGCAGTCTCTGATCATCTCCTGTATTATGTCTGCAGTCTCTGATCATCTCCTGTACTATGTCTGCAGTCTCTGATCGTCTCCTGTACTATGTCTGCAGTCTCTGACCGTCTCCTGTACTATGTCTGCAGTCTCTGACCATCTCCTGTACTATGTCTGCAGTCTCTGATCATCTCCTGTATTATGTCTGCAGTCTCTGATCATCTCCTGTACTATGTCTGCAGTCTCTGATCATCTCCTGTATAGGGCTGAAACAACTAATCGATTAATCAACAACTAATCGATTATGAAAATAATCGATTACTATTTTCATAATCGATTAATCGGCCAGTAACATAATGGGGTTAAAAAAATTAAATTGAGCCTTTTATAGTACAAAAAAGAGTAAATAATCGCTACTGTAAATGTTACTATCACCGTTCTACAGTAAAAAAAAATGAACCCCTTACAATAGAGATTATTTGCTTTTTTTGTACTATAAAGGGCTAATTTTAGGGTTTTTTTTAACCCCATTATGTTACTAAACGTCTTAGACCTGGTTCACATCTATGTGTTTTTTGGTGCTTTTTGCAGAAACGGACTGCAGTTCATTTACATGGTTTCCTATGGGACACATTCACATCTATGCTTTTTTTCAGCCGCTGCGTATTTGGAGAGGGTCAGGGACTTTTTTTTATGCAAAACTGTGCTTTTTTGGTTCAATACACTTCAATGGAAAAGCTGCAGAAAAGCATGTAATGCGTTTTTGTAGCAATTTGTGTTTTTTAATCTGCCCAACAACAAATTGGCCATAAAATGCAAAAAAAATGCAAATTGCAGCAAAATCACGTGAGCAAAAATCAAAATGCACAGCAAAAAGCACTACAGAAACATATCAAAAGCAAACTGCATAGGTGTGTAGCGAGCCTTATGCTGGCCACAGGGATCAATTTTCAGACAAGAATATTCAGACGAAAAATCTTTGTACATTCGCTGAATGAAAGAATGTTTGAAATTTTTACTTGTTTTTAACATTGTTTTTAAAATGAACGAAAACCACATACACCGTCTGAAAATTCCTTTGACCAAGAAGTTTTCTAACATTTCCAAATTGTCACTGTGGTTGAAAATGAACGTCAGTTTGACCCCACTAACGATTAGAAAATCGAACAAACGTTCTTAAAATGCCATTTTTTTTTTGAAGGAAGACATTGTTTAAAAAAAAAAAAAAATTGATCTCTGAGTCTGATGATATTTACCAGATTCACCCCTTTTTTAATAGTATATCTCCTCTAATAGCATATAC
Source organism: Aquarana catesbeiana (assembly GCA_037953035.1). NCBI lineage: Eukaryota > Metazoa > Chordata > Amphibia > Anura > Ranidae > Aquarana > Aquarana catesbeiana. The sequence goes on along the minus strand of JBBHAA010000323.1, from coordinate 1,718,878 downwards.
AGTATATCTCTCCTCTAATAGTATATACAGTATATCTCTCCTCTAATAGTATATACAGTATATCTCTTCTGTCTGTTATTCTCAGAGTGGATTAGATATGTTGCTCCCTAACCATATAGTTATTTATATTTACCACTGCAAAGAGATATTTAAGAATACATTGCCTTTTTTTTAAAACTTTACAAATTAACTAAATTATGCACAACACTTTTTTTTTAAGCTTATCAACCGATTAATCGATTAATCGAAACAATAATCGGCCAACTAATCGATTATGAAAATAATCGTTAGTTGCAGCCCTACTCCTGTATTATGTCTGCAGTCTCTGATCATCTCCTGTATCATGTCTGCAGTCTCTGATCATCTCCTGTATTATGTCTGCAGTCTCTGACCATCTCTTGTATCATGTCTGCAGTCTCTGACCATCTCCTGTACTATGTCTGCAGTCTCTGATCATCTCCTGTATTATGTCTGCAGTCTCTGATCATCTCCTGTATTATGTCTGCAGTCTCTGATCATCTCCTGTACTATGTCTGCAGTCTCTGATCATCTCCTGTATTATGTCTACAGTCTCTGACCATCTCCTGTACCATGTCTGGGGGCTTTTTCTAACAGACTCTCTAACAGAAGCCCTCTCTGTGTGCATCGGAGAGACTCCCCTCCAGGTCTCATTAGTGTAAGCTCTTCCTGTATTTGCTTTATTGTTAAGAGATCATGGGAGGATCCCAGGGTAACGAAGACTTCTTAGGGGAGCATCTCTGTGTTTGAGTCATTGCCATAGAAACATTTGTAAAGGGGAGGAGTTGGTAAGATGACCACGCCCACATGGGGGTGCCAGAAATATTTCTGCACCCAGGCGTCTGTGACCCTAGGATCGGCCCTGGATATAATCCAAATAAATGTGTAAACATGGAAATTATATATAAAACAAATTGGCAATATATAAATAACAAATAAATAAATCAATCATCAAAAGTGCAATATTGATGCGCAACAGTGAAAAAAATCATTAATGTGAGTCCATGTGTGGGAAAAAGTAGAACACCCAGGTGTTGATTAAATTGAAATGGAGGTCCTTCTGAATGAGGACAGGGTGCTAAAGTCCATCACCACATACAGAGTGACTGGCCGCTTACCAGAAACTCATGGCCCCCCCATTACAGAGGGTCTGAGTGAGCTGTTAAATCTGATTGCTCCGGACCACCGAAAACCGAGATTGGCACTGGGATGGAACGTCAGGGACCTTGGTGTTGATGGACAGATCAGCAGAAAGTCAGGCTCTCAGGAGAGTGATGTAACCATGTGCGGAAAAAAAGGGGGGCTCCAATAGTGTAAAATCTTAAGGCTTTATTGAATCAAAGTAAAATATACACTCACATGTAAATACGAAATTGAGCGCCTTTGGAAAGAGGTCTGGAGCACCGGCCGGATGCTCACAGACAGCCCGTCCTGCTGGTATCACAACATCGGTGGGAGGTGATGCGAACACGTCGCTCAGCCCTACGCGGCATTTTGTAAGCATAATTACGTCTTCCAGGGGCAGACGTAATGACTGCAGCTGTTCACGGCTGGGGGTTGTTCACTACATTGGTGCCGTGACCCGGATGTAGTGATATAGTATAGTGGTGTAGATAATTAGTAGTTATTATAATGATGATGTAAGTACTCTTCCGCAGCAACCCAATTCTTCCAGAGAGATGCACTTTATTGACTTCCAACACAGAAGAAGGTCCAAAGTCCACAGATGACAAAAAATCCGACAGAGGAAATATAATTTAGAGTTCCATGTTCCTAGATCTGCGCCTTCATAGTCATACACAGACAAGACTATACTATAGACTGAACGCCATGTTATATTCACTAGACACTGAATGGCTGAGCAATTTGATTGGCCATTTCCATTCAGGCCTTTGATATGCTTTAGTCTTTCAGACAGACAACAACCCCCAGCCGTGAACAGCTGCAGTCATAAACCGCCCCAATTTGCACTCCCGCATATCAACATCAACAAGTCCCCTTTGACATGTGTAATTAGATTAGATTAACAGATACCACCTGAACACCCTTTGAAATGTTCAATTAGGTTAACAGGCCATACCTCACACACCTAGATAGACTTGCATAAGATTAACACATCAAAGGGTCTTCAGCTGTCCCCTTGCTATGTTAAAATTCAGTTGGCTCGGACAAATCAACCATCGTCAATCATTGTCATCGTACTGTATGTGTACATACATATAATAATATAATGTCCCACATAAATCGGTGAACATATCACAACATATATCACTACAGAAACCTTTCATAAAGATGGGTTAAGCCCCAAAGAGAACAGCTGCAGTCGGAAAACAAACAGATGGCCAGAGTACCATTTATTACCTTCTATCATTCCCAATACAGTTATATCAAGGCAATCTCTAAAAAATATTGGTAATTGTTATTGCAGGCCTGACTTTTATAAAAAAAAAAAAACTAAAAATACCTCACTTTTATAGGGTCCAAACAACTGAAATTATAATAGCAAAAAAAATACAATTCAAAACCAGATCATGCTGGTGTTACAAATGACAGTTCCAGGTGTTTAAGGCCAAACTGCCTGTGTTGTCTTAATATGCAAGATGGGATAACTGAAGTTTGCAAGTGTGCAAGTGTGCAAGTGTAAGAAATTATGCTGGTAGTCAAACCAAATATTGATTTGATTTAGATTTTTCTTCTATTTGCTTACTTTGCATTTCATAAATTGATAAAAATAAACAAATAAAATATAAAAATGATAAATATATTAAGTTATATATTTTATATAAAACTTTTGCAGAGTAGCGTATAGATAGATGGATAGACTATTCATATGTAAGATGTCCATTTAGATGTGTCTTTTTCATCATTCAAAGACTGGAAATGTGATATTTTATTTTTATTTTTTTCTGTTACTGATAACTGTACAGCAAGGAACTGTAAGGAGCTCTTGGAGGCAGGTTTCACAATCAGTGACTGGCACACAATATTCCTAGAAGGAAAGAAGCCACTGAAAGTTTTGTGTGACATGCACACTGACGGGGGAGGCTGGATTGTAAGTATCTCAGCCAGAAATATGTATATTTTTCATTGTGCGCTTAGTACAGTGGGGAAAATAATTTTACAAAAAGATTTTGTAAGTTTGCCCATTTACAAAGAAATGAAGGGTCTATAATTTTTATCATAGGTGTATTTTAAATGATATAGACAGAATATAAACCAAAAATCTAGAAAAAACACATGATACAAATGTTATAAATTGAGTTGCAGTTAAGTGAATAAAATAATTATTTGATCCCCAAGCAAAACATGACTTAGTACTTGGTGGAGAAACCCTTGTTGGCAAGCACAGAGGTAAGACGTTTCTTGTAGTTGGTGACCAGGTTTGCAAACATCTCAGGAGGGATTTTGGTCCATTCTTTTTTACAGATCTTCTCTAAAGCCTTAAGGTTTCTTGGCAACTCGAAGTTTCAGCTCCCTCCATAAATTTTCTATAGGTTTAAGGCAGTGGTGTATTTAGGTTTTGTGCTGCCCTAGGCCTGACTAAACTCAAGCACCCCCTAATTTAAATACGACCCACCCTTCCTGTCAAGGCCACACCCCTTCCTATTTAAGACATGCCCTATCAGGCATCCAATTATACCAGAGGACGAGAAGCAAGGACACGGAGACAGGTAAGTGCAGACGGCGGGCAGAGTGGCAGCATTTGATATGGCACAGTGGCTGCGTTTGATGGGCACAGTGGCTGCGTTTGATGGGCACAGTGGCTGCATTTGATGGCACAGTGGCTGCTTTTGATGGGCACAGTGGCTGCATTTGATGGCGCAGTGGCTGCGTTTGATGGCGCAGTGGCTGCGTTTGATGGCACAGTGTCTGCATTTGATGGGCACAGTGGTTGCGTTTGATGGCACAGTGGCTGCGTTTGATGGCACAGTGGCTGCGTTTGATGACACAGTGGCTGCGTTTGATGGCACAGTGGCAGCGTTTGATGGGCGCAGCGGCAGCGTTTGATGGGCACAGTGGCTGCGTTTGATGGCACAGTGGCTGCGTTTGATGGGCACAGTGGTTGCGTTTGATGGGCACAGTGGCTGCATTTGCTTGGCACAGTGGCTGCATTTGATGGCACAGTGGCTGCGTTTGATGGACACAGTGGCTGCGTTTGATGGCACAGTGGCTGCATTTGATGGCGCAGTGGCTGCGTTTGATGGCACAGTGCCTGCGTTTGATGGCACAGTGCCTGCGTTTGATGGGCACAGTGGCTGCGTTTGATGGACACAGTGGCTGCGTTTGGTGGCACAGTGGCTGCGTTTGGTGGCACAGTGGCTGCGTTTGATGGCACAGTGGCGGCAATTGATGGGCACAGTGGCAGCCTTACAAAAGCTGCCTGGATAATCGTATACAAGTTTTTAAATTGGTCCTGGCTCGCTGTTTCAATCCATTTACATACATCCATAATGGATATATGTAAATGGATTCACTTGCTCTCATCAGTTACCTGAGGGTTTCCTCCGCCGCTGCCGTCGTCCTCCTCTCTCTCGCTGCTCCTCCTCCTGCTTACAGAGAGACCCATCCCCGTCCGACTCCCCGAGCTGGAGAGCAATGATGCCGTGCGGTGGTGGGTAGGCGGAGCATTAGACTCCGGCTCCGCCTCCACCAATTTGTGCATTGTGCACAGGTATGGCCAGTGACACTGACAGTCACTCATGGTCCCTTTATGGGGTGGCAGTCGCTCCCCCCCCGCCAAGTACTCGCTCCTTCCTGCCAGTGCTGAGTGCGGTGCACATGATATATAGCAATGCAAGCCGTGGGAGGCTGTATCTGTGCAGGAGCCGGCCGCGGGAGGCTGTATGTGGCTGGAGGTGGGGAGGACGGGTCGGGGGGGGGTTTGTGCGGGGGGTGGCAAAAGAGCCACCACCCCCCCCGCAAAGTGCTGCCCTAGGCCTAGGCCTTATCGGCCTAGGCCAAGACACAGCACTGGTTTAAGGTCTGGAGAATGACTAGGCCACTCCATGACCCTAATGAGGTGCTTCTTGAGCCACACCTTTGTTGCCTTGGCCTTATGTTTTCGGTCATTGTCATGCTGGAAGACCCATCCACGACCCATCTTCAGTGTTCTGGCTGATTAATATGCTTATTAATTATCCTTAATATGCTTGGCTCCCTGGCTGTAATCACCCTGCTGGCAGGATGTGGTGACACTGAGTCTTAGCTGGCACTAGAGGGAAAAAGTCTCACTGCAGCAATATTGCAAAGTGTCTCCTGATACTGCAGGTAAGATAGCCAGCTTCCTGCTACATAACTAAAAAACATTAATGTTGCACTGCTGTTTTCGGTTGGTCAATTTTTAGTTTTGCTTACCCATCCTTAAAGGGATAGCGACTCATTTTTATATAGTTTAAATCCAGTGTTTGGATGTTTGAGTGCTGCTTACCTTGTTTACAGAATAATTTATCTTTGCACCAAAGCACAAAAGCTTTTTTTTTAGTAGTACCCAAATATGAGCAATGCCCATATTTGGCAAATGACGTGTCACTGGATGGGCAGTGCCTGATGGGGAACTGAGAAGCTAGTTCCCCATCAGGTCCTCTTCACTTTTGAATGACAGTACACAGTAGTGGGCAGATTTGTTAGTTTCTATTCGGCTGAATAGTGGCTCTGGATCTGCCCACTCCTGTGCGCTGTCAATCAAAGGTGGCGCGGATCTAATGTGGAACTAGTCTCTGACATCCCCATTGGGTTCCACAAAACTCCTCCTCCAAGTGCCTGTCAGTGTGATGGCCACAGTGGCCTGGGGAGGGTGGGAGTGAGTACACTGAGGAGGGAGTGTCCAGTGCAGATATGGACAAAATAATGTACCAGTCTGTGACGGTTACGTGAATTGGGTGCAAGCACTGACACCTTTTATGAATTCCCCTGATTGTGCTGTCTCCCTGTGCTAAATGTTATCAGTTAGCATTGATCTCAATTCTCGCTGTGTCCACTGGGGGACACAGAGGGCACTGCTCCGGAGTCGGGGTGCACACCAGTGCAGTTGGGAGCAATGTGTGTGTGTGTGAACAGTCTTTGAGAGAATTGTCTGTGACAGAACAGGCAGGGGCCCAAAGCCTGACGGCCAGAGTAACACTGCTGCAAGGCAAAGCCAGGAGGCAAAAGGAATTGCTTGTGGCAGAGAAGGGTACCTCTTTGTGTTTTGAACAGTTATTTTAATAATAGGGGGCAGTCCTTGACTGCTCTGCCTAATTACTTGTCAATGTGTTGCTGCTGCTTCATTGTCGAATTAACAGGATGCAGGCTGGGGTTCACACGACTGTATTCCTTAAGGCTGAGTTCGGCTTGAAAAAAAAAAAAAAAGTAACAGTCAGCCGCTACAAATACTGCAGCTGCTGACTTTTAAAGTAAGTAAACTTACCTGTCCAGGGTGCCCGCAATGTCCTCCCCCGAAGCCGACCCGTCCCTCTGCTCTGGGAGGAGGCGCCAGCATCTTCATTGAGAGAATCAGGAAGTGAAGCCTTGCGGCTTCACAGCCTGGTTCCCTGCTGCGCATGCGCAAGTCGCGCTGCGCGTTCTGAGTGGTCCCTGCTGTCTTCTGGGACCTGTGTGTCTCCCAGAAGACAGCGGGAGGGACGGAGGAGCGGTCGGACATGGCGTAGATTGCTGCGAATACTGCGGCGATCTTTTGCCAGGAGTGGGAGCAAATATCTGGATTAGACAGGTATCTGCTCCCCCCTAAAAGGTGCCAAATGTGACACTGGAGGAGGGGAGGAACCAGATCAGCGGAAGTCCCATTTCTGGCTGGAACTCCGCTTTTTTTTTTAACCAGTAAAATAAGTTTATTGAGATGCGAGCAAGGTATACATACACATTTGCATCTGAGTCAAGATAAGTCAAATATGGGCATTCCAACAGGAAAATTACAAACATTAGTAATCATACAAAACTATACATTCGGGTACAGAAACATAAACCATTTATAATTATGTGGGATAAACCCCTTGGTGATCTCTATTCCCAGGAGCCAAATCTCAAGTGCAAGTTTCACCGTCCTCAAGCTATCTATCCCAGACATTGGAATTTTTTTGTGAGTGGCCTCTGTGGGTGTATATCATTTTTCTATACGGAAGGGTGTCATTTATTTCCTTTTTCCAACTTTGTAATGTTGGGGGTGCTGCCTGTATCTAAACCTTGGCGATTACTTTTCTCGCTAACAATAAGGTTTCATATATAAATATAGCTTGATATTTATCTACATCAATGTCAGGCAGTAAACCTAGGAGACATTATTTCGGGTCAAGACCCACTGGTGAGCCCATATTGTCATGTAGAAACTGTATCACCTGTAGCCAGTATGTATGTATGTTCAGGCAGCTCCACAGTAAGTGGTAGAATGTGCCAGGAACCAATAGGCACATAGGGCACATGGGACTTCTTGTATGTTGGAACTTCGCCAGTTTCACGGGCGTAAGATACGTGCGATGCACAATATTCAGTTGTGTCAGCCTATCTGAAAGTTTAGGGGAAGCCGTCTTAACTCCCTCCAAAATTTCTTCCCAGTCTGGGTTGTCAATTGGGCCTATATCTTGTTCCCATTTTTCTTTAGCTGTCTGGGAAACTTTATGTGGCCTATGAAGTCTGAGGACATAGTACAGGTTAGATATAAGCTTAGTTGAGTCAGCCCCAAATAGGATGTCAAGGACCGCCGGAGTCTCAAGAACGATAGAGGTGGAGGCTGTCTGCTCCCTAATCGCATGCCTGAGCTGTAGGTATCTAAACAATAGTTGATTTGGAAGCAAAAATCTTTCCTTAAGTGATTGAAAGCTTGTAGGTCCAGTCTCTGTCAGGACTTGCGACAGATATATGATACCATATGCCGCCCAGAGCTGTGGATCAGGTACAGTACTCAGTTCAGGTAGATGGTCATTAAACCACAACGGGGTGTGCGAGTGTATATTGGACCGATTTTGCTTCTTAATTACTATGTCCCATACCTTCTGGTGATGTCTCAACATTCCCGTGTTAAAGCGGCGGGTATTACGGTTGCATTGTCCCTTTCTAAGAATTGCCTGAAGAGGGGTGTGCATCAGGTTCCCCGGTCTATTGCACACCAAAGACCTATAACGTTGAGATTCAGAAGTGTTAAAATAGTATATGTGTGATAATTGTGAAGCCACATAGTAGTCTTGAATATCAGGGAGGGAGCACCCTCCTTCAAGAGCGGGGTTTTTAAGAATATGCCATGCTAACCTGTGCTTACCCTGGCCCCACACAAAGGAGTTCAAGATGGCTTCCATTTATTTAAATACTTTAAGCAGAATATACAAGGGAGCATGCCATACCATATATAAAATTTTGGGCAACAGAATCATTTTTATTAAGTTGATTCTACCCATTACCCCTAATGGTAATCTTGACTAGGTTTGGGTTTTGGTTTTAAGAACCGTAAACAGGGGTTATACATTGAGAGCTATATAGTCTCCAAGATTTCTGGTAACCTTAACCCCTAGATATTTAATCTCCGCTACTCTCTGTAGGGGAAGTTCCGGAGATACAACTGGTGGGGGAAATTGATCCAGAGGAAGAATTTGAGATTTTCCCCAGTTAATTTGCAGACCAGAGTATTTGCCCATTGTCTCTATAATGTTAAGTGCTGCTTGTAATGAGGGACCCTGATCAGCTAGATAGAGTATTGTATCATCTGCGTAAAGGCAAGAGTCTCCACGCCTGAGACCTGTTACGTCTGGGCTCGCTCTAATAGCTATGGCCAAGGGTTCTGCTGCAAGGACATACAATAAAGGTGATAAAGGACAGCCCTGCCTCGTGTCCCTCTCCAGGCAAATCTGATCGGATAGCCACCCGTTTACAAACACCCGCGCCTTTGGGGTCTAGTATAGAAGCTGTACCCATTTTATGAAAATTGGGCCAAATCCATAGCAATGCAGGCACTCCCACAGGTAGGCCCATTCGACAGAGTCGAATGACTTGGCTGTGTCAAGTGCCACTACCACCCTAGTTCCTGCATTATCATGTTGGGCCTGAAGGTTCATAAATAATCTCCGAATGTTCATTGCCGTGTTTTTCTCCGGCATGAACCCAGTTTGGTCTGGGTGGATCAGAGAAAGGATGACTGTATTTAACCTAGAGGACAGAATTTTAGCTAATATTTTAATGTCTACTGGCAGTAAAGATATGGGCGGTATGATTCTGGATAGTGAGGGTCTTTACCTGGTTTGGGAAGGACTATAATCTGGGCTTCCTGCATAGAAGGGGGGAGCATACCCAGCTCACTTAGGAGTGAGTGTTTCTGAGTATGTGGTGTAGAATTCCAGTGGCAGACCATCCAGCCCTGGGGCCTTAGATTTAGCTAATTGGGAGATTGCTGTGTCAATATCCTGAGTAGTTATGGGAGCCTCTAGTACCTGGATTTGTTCCAAACTCAGACGTGGGAACTGTATTGTGTGCAAATATGCTTGAATCTCTTGGGGGTGTGATTACATTGGGAACTATATAGTTCCCCATAAAATCTCAAGAACTTATTGGCCACCAGTAGGGGGTCTGTGACGGAACTCCGCTTTAATGCAAACAGAGATAGCGGCTTCACTCACTAGTCTGTATTGTTTGGCATAGCTGTATGATGCACAAAATTGGCTGGACAGAATTACAAAAACTTTAACAGTTTAGACAGTTCACTTGTGTATCTCAGCTGTGTATATTTACCCGTTTTTCTGAAATTCAGCTTTAAATTTTAGATGTCTAATCGCTGGAACTAATATGTTATACCAACTTACAGAAACTGCAGTTTGTACACAATTTGTGTAAAATGTATGAAACTTGCTGCTAGGCTAAATTTTGCTCTGTTCCTCTTGCTTTAGGTTTTCCAGAAACGTATGGATGGCTCTGTTGATTTCTATCGAGACTGGAACTCTTACAAGATTGGATTTGGCAGTTACCTGACAGAGTTCTGGTTGGGGAATGACAATATTCACCAAATAACATCTTCAGGTAATTGTCCATAAGACTTTGTGTGACTTTCACTTCTCTTTCAATATAATTTGATACACGCAAAAAACTCCAGTTTTGTGGGGAAAAAAACAATCTAGGTGAATTTTAAACATTTTATGGATTTTAGAAAGCTTATCTGACACTCTTAAGGCTCCTACCCACTATAAGAAAATTGGGGGAACATTTTCCTCCAAAGAATTTACGCTCGATTTTTGTATAGTATGTACACAACTTTCGACAAACCAATTCCTAATTTTCGTACGAAAATTCCCGAAGGGACAAACTGGTACAGGAACAGAACAAACTATTTTCATTCAAAATTTGTTTAATGTTTCGTTCTCATATGATTTTCCTACAAGAAAAATCAGCAACAAAAGACTGTGCGTGATCAGAAATGATAAACAACAAAAAAAAAGCCTTTGTCATACGAGAATTTTCGTACCAATTTTCGTTCATCGGTTCTGATTTGCTATGGAGCGACGAGGAAAATCGGACATTTGTTCGTCTGATTTTCGTATAGTGTGTACCCCACTTTACCCTATATTCTATTCTTTCTCAGACTGATTAGTAAATAGGAAGATCAGTCTTCATTATCACCAGCTGAGCCGTGTCAGTGCTACTTTGAGAAAATTGGATTTTTACTTACCTGTAAAATGTACATCACGGGACACAGAGCAGCCATATACATTACTACCTGGGTTATGCACCACCTATAGGTGAATGGACACTGGTAGAATAACCAAAAACAGGAAGTGATCCCCTATATAACCCCTCACATACAGGAAGTACTCCAGTTTTATTGTTACCCCAGGAAATGTAAATATCCCCTATGATAGCAATAGGTAGTGACAGGTACTCTTTTTTTAAAAAAAATTGGGGTCTATTAGACCCTAGATCTCTCCTCTGCCCTCAAATCATCTGACCACACCAAGATCGGTGTGATAAAATGCTTTCCCAATTTACCAATGGCGCTGTTTATATCCGGCGAAACCGAAGTCATGAAATGCTCGTAGCTTCCGGTTTCTTAGGCCATAGAGATGATTGGAGCCATGCTGGTCTCAGATCAGCTCTATGGTCAGCTGACGGAACCACCGGCTGCATTCTCGGGTTCCCCTGTGGGACAGCAGAGCCAGAGAAAAACATGGAAGATGGCGGGGGGGAGTTCCCTCCCACTGCTTGTAAAAGCAGTCTAGAGGCTAATTAGCTGCTAGGATTGCTTTTACATGAAAGCCACCACTGGCTGAAAAGAATAATACCAAGATGATACCTAAACCTGCAGGCATCATTCTGGTATAACCACTCAAAGACCAGCAACATACCAGTACATTGCTGGTCCTTGTTGGGCATATATTGTAATGTTCTTTTTTTCATGCAGCCTGTGGGCTGAACAAAAAAAAGAGATTGATCGGTGGGCATGCCCACCATTAGAATCCCGCCCTTCATCTACCCACTTCTAATGATGGGCATACATGCACCATTTTTTTTTTGACTGTGGTGGTGAAATCACATCCTACAGTGCCGGTGTCGCTGATTTACGTATCATGAGAACAAATGCTGTTGCTGTCAAGATAAATAAATCAGTGCTGCAGCTGAATGGCGTAACTGAAAAGCAAACAATGATAACAATAAAACATTAACTCCATAAAACAACTTATTTTTATTGCAATCTGTGCCTAAAAAATATATGCCAAAGCATGGGGGCAATCCGCCCTTAATGTTAGGAGCAAATCGCCGCTCCACCCCTGCCCCCATGCTTTGGCATATATGCTTTTTTTTTTTTAACTGTGGTGGTGAAATCACCTCCTACAGTGCTGGAGTCACGGCTTTACGTATCGTGGGATCAAACGCTGTTGCTGTCAGAATAAATAAACCCGTGCTGCAGCTGAATGGCGTACCTGCTAAGCAAATGATGATGATTAAAAATAAAACAAAGTAACATTACAGTATAGCAGTAAGACATACCATACCTGCAAAGCAAATACAATAAAACACAGTAAAAATAAAACATTTCAGTTCTAAAATACAGTGACAATAGAGAGAGAACAGTAGATATAGAGCAATAGGGAGCGGACAATAGAGCGAACATAAGAGAGAGAGCAATAGAGAAGAAAAATAAAGCAACTCTTTTTGGCTTTTTTATTTATTTATTTTTGTGGGGTTTTTTTGCACTTTTATATAAACTGTAATTGTAAACGTTCCAGATTAGGGTCTCTCAAAATGTGATGGCCATCTCATCTTTTGAGACCCTGTGTAAGTGTGCCCTAGGACTGTGTAGTGCTGTACCCTACACTAATACTCCACTAGTGTGTGGTAGCGTTTGAAACAGTCACAGATGCAGAGACCAGGTTGGTCAGGACAGGAGGGACAATAAAAGCGGGTGTCACACATAAATCCGCATTTTCTGCAGACATGACATCTTCTTTGGGGTGTTCTTTGGGTAGGGGTACCAGGGAGGACATACGGAAAATGCCTCTCATGCAGCAGGCTCACTGCATTTGCGTTGGGAAGTTGGGCCACAGCATCGTCTGGAAACAGAAGGGCTGTGATGATCTCTTCCTGGAATTTTAGGAAGGATCCAGTTCGTCCTGACGCTTTGTATAGCACATAAGCGTTCAGCAGAGCCAATTGGGATAAATATACAGACACTTTTTTATACCAGCATCTGGCCTTATGAGCAATTAAGTACAGCTCCAACATTGGGTCGTTGAGGTCCCCCCCTCCTATGTTAAGGTTGCCTTTTGTGGACACACCAGTCATTGTTGGAATTTCGACTGTCGTATCTGCGTGAAGGGAGGGCAGAACGAAAACATTCCGATTATCACTCCACTTCACTGCGAGCAAATTATTATATTTCAAGCAGGCTCTATCCCCCCATCTAAGTCGGGACTCTACAAGCTGTTGGGGGAGGCCCCGGTGATTAGATCGCACAGTGCCACATGCGCCAATTCCACAATCAAAAAGGTGTAATAATTGTCCACGTACAAGTGGTACCCCTTTCTGAATAAAGGTGATGCCATGTCCCACACAATCTTACCAGAGCTCCCTATGTAGTCTGGGCAGTTCTCCGGCTCCACGTAACTATCTCTTTCCTCGTAAACCATATCACAGAGCTTCTTGAGTCACATCTTGACCCCATATCTTGCATGCTTGCTGGGAAGATACTGTTTGATAGACAAGCGGCCAGAAAATTTAATCAGGGATTAAGGACACATCAACGCAGACAACTTGATCGGGAGTAAACAAGGCTGCAAACTGTTGGTTGAAGTGGTTTACAAGGGGCAGAATTTGATGTTAAAGTGCATAAATTGCAAGATCTGCTCGTATCTTGTCCTGGTCATGCAAGCAGAGAACACGATATGATGAATTGGGTCAGTGGACCAATATGACCGCAACTCACTTTTTTTAGTTATGCCCCTAAGGAGGGATAGGCCCATAGAGGTCTTAAATTTGGAGACCGTAATAGGTCTCCAATCTCTGGCAAGGGTCAACTGGGGATTAGTGGTGATGAACTGACCAGCATAGAGATCTTCCGTGAAAACCAGCGAATGAAAATCAAGTGACATAAAAGCAACTGTTTCCACCTGATTTTCGGGTTGGCCAGTGAATGGGGGAAGTACGGGAGCTGCAGAAGTGGTGGGCTCCCAATTCGGATTGGCAAATGCAGCGGGAAGGGCACTATGGGCTCAACAGGCCTGTGTTTGTCTTCCTGGGGGCTTCGGGACACTACTTGTGCTAACCACCGCACCAGCTTGAACTGCACTTATGGGACTCGCCACGTCACCAAGTGTTACTGCAGTGCTGGATGTACAACCAGGATGTACTAGGCCGCTGGTGCTTGCCAGTTCACCAGAAGGATGAGCAGCACTAGTACTGGCTCTCTGCTCCAATCGAGAGCCCTGCGGTTCTTGCACCTCAACAACAGCAAAAGAATGGGGTCGGGTACTCCTGCCCTTGGCAGGGACCACTACTCTGTCGCCAGAGCTATCTGTTAGGGTGCCGCTGCTGTCTACCAGTTCGTATTCTGAACTTGAATCTGACAGATGAGTGACTTTCTCTTCACTCTCATCTGTCATGCTCAGAAACGTGTAGGCCTCTTCACTAGTGTACCTTCGATTGGACATCGTGGCCTTTAAATTTACTGGTTCAGCTAGTGAAACTCACAGGAAAAAAGAGCACCTGATTGTCAGCTACTGCTTCAAACGCTACCAAAAAAAAAAATTTAGCATTTGCAGGGATCAGGCCTGACTCTGCGAATGCTGCAGTTATGTATTTTGTGTTTTGTAAGTGACAGTGAACGATTTATACTGCACTTGGGTGGGCTGGGCGGAGGGGCTAAACACAGGTGCTAGCAGGTTACCTGGGCTGATCCTGCTAATGCTGCGTTTTTGGGAACCCTAAACTACTGGGGACGCTAATATAGTTCTGATCAGGGCAAAGATATCAATCCGTTCAAACACTACTAAGGGAGGTGTATGGTGCGTGCGTGGGTGTTAGCGCTACTGGCACTAATCTGATTCTCCTTGGGGTGGACGCAGACCCTAACTGATGCTAAAACCTAACTGATGTCACCCGCCGGGTGATCAGGGGGTTAAAGCGGTTGTATACCCGCTGTTTTTTTTTTCTACACCTGCAAGGGAAAAGGCATAATGAGCTAGTATGCACCGCATACTAGCTCATTATGAGATACCTACCTTAGAACGAGGCACCGGCATCTCACCCGGTCCACGCCGAGGGAGCTGACATTTCCCCTCGGCACGTCTTACGGGTATCGCGGCTCCGGCGCTGTGGCGCGATGTCGTCACTCCCGCGCATGCGCGCGGGAGACTTCTGTCCGGCATGCTCCGGAGTTTGCCGGGCTGTCAGCCAAGAATCCCCTGTGCGCATGCGCTGCTGCAGTCAGCGGCTCATTGCGAGGGGAATATCTCCTAAACCGTACAGGTTTAGGAGATATTTTTTTAACCTATAGGTAAGCCTTATTATAGGGTTACCTGTAGGTAAAAGTAAAAAAAAAAAGTATACAACCGCTTTAAACCTTTATTCAGTAATATATGGCGGGTACCCTGACGCTATAAAAACCTGACCATGACAGTAACTAGCTAACTGGCTAACTACATACTGACAGAGGGTGATCAAAGGGTTAAACCCTTATTAGGGAGGTGGTCCCTAGACCTTTCGGGGCCTACTACTAAGTACCCTAACGCTGATTAGTGTCACAATGACACCAGTACAGCGATCAAAGAAAAATATGAAAACTACACTTGGTGACACTGTGACAGGGAGTGAAGGAGTTAACTGGAGGGGCGATCAGGGGTGATCGGGGGGTGAAATGTGTGCCTATGTGTACTGTGTCAGTGTAGTTTTGGTGCAACTCACGTTTGGATATCCTCTCTCCTCTCTCTGGAATGGAAAATAATTCCAGAGAGGGAGATGACATCACTTCCCCTGCCTGTGTTTACACCTACAGGCAGGGGACAGTCACCCATTCGCCAGAACTGATCACCAGGTCCAGGCCAGAAATCATTGGCCTGGGCCTGGAGACTGATCAGTTCTGAAGCGAATCCGATCGTACAGCTACGACGCCTCATCCAGGAGAGCCAACCTGCCGCAGTATAACTGCGGCGGCTGGTCCGGAACAGGTTAAGCATTATTAAAATTGCTCCTCCTGAAAAAACTGCCATTTTTAAAGCTTTTTTTTTCATTTATACATGTCTCCTGGGGCAATACCCAGGTCTCCATACACTTTTTATGGCAATAACTTGCATATAAGCCTTTAAAATGAGCACCTTTGATTTTTGACGTTCGTGTCCCATAGACTTTAACGGTGTTCGCATGTTTGCACAAATTTTTTGTCTGTTCGCATGTTCTGGTGCGAACCAGGGGAGGGGTGTTCGGCTCATGCCTAGTCCTGTATACCATTATCACCTTCCCACCGAGCGTACGCATATATGCGGCCTCAGCTTTAGGGGGTTATACCAGGATGATGCCCGCAGCTGCAGGCATCATCCCGGTACCGTTTTTTAGAGCAGGCGGTCGGATTTCCAGGGATAACAACCGAGGGGCTAAAAGCCCCTCGGTTGTTATCCCGGAGGAGCGGGAGGGGACATCCCCCCCTCCCGCCGCCTTCCGCCACTCTTACCGGGTCTTCCGTTCCACCGGGAGACCCGATCCTCGATCCAGCAGCTAGAGACAGACTGGCACGGCTTTGTTCCAGTCCTCTCTCTGTAAACACGGAAGTGATGTCACAACGTCACTTACGGTTTACTCAGTTGCCAATGGCGCTAGTTTTTAAAAAATATACAGTATTCAGAATCGCCGTTATCGGCGATCTGAATACTTTGAAGTGCAAAGGAGGGATCAGGGGTCTTTTAGATCCCCGATCCCTCCATAAAGAGTACCTGTCACCACCTATTACTGTCACAAGGGATGTTTACATTCCTTGTGACAGCAATAAAAGTGATCAAATTTTTTTTATTTTTTTAAAAACACAATTTAAAGAAAAAAATAAATGAAAAAAAAATTTAAAATTTTAAAGCGTCCTCGCGCAGCAAAGAAAACGCATACGGAAGTCGCGCCCGCATATGTAAACAGTGTTCAAATCACACATGTGAGGTATCGCCGCGATTGTCAGAGTGAGAGCAATAATTCTAGCACTAGACCTCCTCTGTAACTCTAACCAGGAAACCGACTAATAGATTGGAAATCTTCAAATGGGGACACTAGTTCTGATGACACCCTGGGATTTCCTCACTTTAGAGGGATTTCTTTTCCCTTGCTGTTTTGGCTATGTAACAGGTAGTGAAGGAAAATCTCCCCAATGGGATGCAGATGACAGAAAAATAGCAGGGGTAATAACCCTTGCTCTGTGCAAAATTTAAAAAAAACTTTCCTTTTTAGTTCTACTTTAATTCTTCAATTTATATGGCTGAAGTTACAGTATCTCACAAATGTAAGTACACCCCTCACATTTTTGTAAATATTTTATTATATCTTTTCATGTGACAACACTGAAGAAGCGACATTTTGCTACAATGTAAAGTAGTAAGTGTACAGTTTGTGTAATAGTGTAAATTTGCTGTCCCCTCAAAATAACTCAACACACAGCCATTAATGTCTAAACCGCTGGCAACAAAAGTGAGTAAACCCCTAAGTGAAAATGTCCAATTTGGGCCCAAAGTGTTAATATTTTGTGTGGCCACCATTATTTTCCAGCTTTGCCTTAACCCTCTTGAGCATGGAGTTCACCAGAGCTTCACAGGTTTCCACTGGAGTCGTCCTTTTGTTTGAGGATGCTCCACAGATGCTCAAAAGGGTTTAGGTCTGGAGACATGCTTGGCCAGTCCATCACCTTTACCCTCAACTTCTTTAGCCTGGCAGTGGTCCTCTTGGAGGTGTGTTTGGGGTCATTATCATGTTGGAATACTGCCCTGCGGCCCAGTCTCCGAAGGGAAGGGATTGTGTTCTGCTTCAGTATGTCACGGTACATGTTGGCATTCATGGTTCCCTCGATGAACTGTAGCTCTCCAGTGCCAGCAGCACTCATGCAGCCCCAGACCATGACACTCCCACCACCATGCTTGACTGTAGGCAAGACACACTTGTCTGTCCTCCTCACCTGGTTGCTGCCACACACACTTGACACCATCTGAACCAAATATGTTTTATCTTGGTCTCATCAGACCACAGGACATGCTTCCAGTAATCCAGGCCCTTAGTCTGCTTGTCCTCGGCAAACTGTTTGTGGGCTTTCTTGTGCATCCTCTTTAGAAGAGGCTTCCTTCTGGGACAACAGCCATGCAGATCAATTTGATGCAGTGTGCAGCATATGTTCTGAGCACTGACAGGCTGACCCCACACCCCTTCAACCTCTGCAGCAATGCTGGCAGCACTCATACATCTATTTCCCAAAGACAACCTCTGGATATGATGCTGGGCACATACACTCAACTTCTTTGGTCGACCATGGCGAGGCTTGTTCTGAGGGGAACCTGTCCTGTTAAACCACTGTATGGTCTTGGCCACTGTGCTGCAGCTCAGTTTCAGGGTCTTGGCAATCTTCTTATAGCCTAGGCCATCTTTATGTAGAGCAACAATTTTTTTTTTCAGATCCTCAGAAAGTTCTTTGCCACAAGGTGCCATTTTATACTTCCAGTGACCAGTATGAGAGAGTGAGAGCGATAACACCAAAGTTAACACACCTGTTCCCCATTCACACCTGAGACCTTATAACACTAACGAGTCACATGACACCGAGGAGGGAAAATGGCTAATTGGGCCTAATTTGGACATTTTCACTTAGGGGTGTACTCACTTTTGTTGCCAGCGGTTTAGACTTTAATGGCTGTGTGTTGAGTTGTTTTGAGGGGACAGCAAATTTACACAGTTAAACAATCTGCACACTCACTACTTTACATTGTAACAAAGTGTCATTTCTTCAGTGTTGTCACATGAAAAGGTATAATAAAATATTAACAAAAATGTGAGGGGTGTACTCACTGTGAGATACTGCATGTACTATCAAAACGCTGGGATAAAGATTTTAAAATGGTCTGTATTAAACAAGTGGGCAAAGAGCCTCTCAACACTCCCAATGGTCTTGATGTGTCTTCTTGAAGCCTGGCGAGGAGTCACCTTTAACAGTGCAGTCTCTGTCAGGCACAGTAAAGTGACACAGCCTCTGATGAGCACAACACTGGAACTTACTCAGTTCACAGCAGTCTTTCTACACACAGGTCCCGGCTGCCAGCACTTACAGACAGCAATGGCAGCTCCACAGTCCTCACAACAGAATGGGACAACACAGGTCTCAGTACTCAGTTCCCTCCTCTGGGTGTTGTAGCAGCACAGCAGTAAACAGGCTGGAAAGCTGGGCTCCCTGTGGCAGTTAAAATGGTTGTAAACCTCAGACATGAAATATGAAGAAAGCATACCTCTCTATAGTGTGTACTTGTCTCAATTAGGAGCACTAAGGGCAGCACAGTGGCTAAGTGGTAGATCTTCCGCCTGGCAGCACTAGGCTCATTGGTTTGACTCCCAACCACAGCGCTACCTGCACAGTTTGAATTTTCTCTGTGCGTCCACGTGGGTTTCCTCCAGGAACTCTGGTTTCCTCCCACACGCCAAAGACATGTTGGTAGGTTAATTGGCTCCTGTCTAAATTGGCCCTAGTAGTATGTGTGTGTATGAATGTGAGTTAGGGACCTTAGATTGTAAGCTCCTTGAGGGTAGGAACTGATGTGAATGTACAATATATATGTAAATTGCTGCGTAAATTGGCAGCGCCATATAAGCACCCTATAATAATAACAATAGGTGTCACTTTTGTCTGCGGCTTCATTTCTCTGCTATCAGCATGAATCACTTCTGACAAGTTTTCCTGACAAAAAAAGAGAAAAAAGGTGAAGGGAGGGACCTCCAGCTAATTAATAGCCTCAACTCTGTTCCTGTGTGCTGCGTGAAGGAGGGGGGGTGTCCTTTCTCTTTCCTCCCCTCCCCTCCAAGCAGCTCTCAGAGCTCTCCTCGCTGAGCGCTGCAGAGTGTAACTTCAGCTCTCCGCCCCCTTTTTTCTGAACTCTCATACAAGCTTTATAATTCAGCACTTTGAACAGATGTAGCGAAGAGAGGGCTGCAGATAGACAGGTACAATTTATGTAGGAGGATTTTTTTCATCTCTTTTTATCACCTGCGGCCAGTCACTTCTTATATATAAGGGTTTACAAACATTTTAAGTTCACACAGGCAGGCATGCAGCCTAATGCCCCGTACACACGGTCGGACTTTGTTCGGACATTCTGACAACAAAATCCTAGGATTTTTTCTGACGGATGTTGGCTCAAACTTGTTTTGCCTACACACGGTCGTACAAAGTTGTCGGAATTTCCGATCGCCAACAACGTGGTGACGTACACCACGTACGACGAGACTAGAAAAGGCCGGTTCAGAACCAAGCGCGGCACCCTTTGGGCTCCTTTTGCTAATCTCGTGTTAGTAAAAGTTTGGTGAGAGACGATTCGCGCTTTTTCAGACTCGTGGCTTTCAGATCGTTTTCTGCCGTTCAGTTTGTGCTTGTGGGTTTGTATCTGCTCTTCAGTGCGTGCAGTCAGTTCGTATCAGAGTTTTCTGTGTGATCTTGCCTGCTCGTTGCTGTTTTTCAGGTCGCTCTTCACAGGCCTTGCTGTTCTTCAGTGCGTTCTGTTACTTCGTTCTGAGCAGCCGACCGTTTTCTAGCCATGTTTCGTATGCGTACTCCTCATAGAGTTCGTGCTGTGCGGGGGCTTGGTGTTGGGGTCCTGACCTTGACACAAGTCCAGTCCATGAACAGGGTGGGGAGGAGTTCATGGACCAAGAATTGGTTGCTTCAGCGTGACCAGTTCTCTCATATGCCTTTGCTCCGTGAGATCCGTGAGAATAATCCTGATAATTTCAGGAACCTTCTCAGGATGACGGACCCCGTATTTCACCGTTTGTTGGCTTCGCTGACCCCCTATATCAGCAGGCAGGATACCTGCATGAGGCAAGCCATCACTCCGGAGCAGAGGTTGGTCGCTACCTTGCGGTATTTGGCCACAGGGAGAAGTCTGCAGGACTTGAAGTTCTCGACAGGCATCTCCCCCCAGGCTCTGGGTATCATCATCCCAGAGACCTGTTCTGCCATCATACAGGTCCTGCAGAAGGAGTATATGAAGGTAAGATTTTTTTCCTTTTATATCACATTTTATTGTATTGAATGTTTGCTAATATCTTGTATTTCTTTCCTCATTCCCTAATGACCATGATTGTAATATGCTGTGAATGTCCCCTTTGTTCTCATGCATGCTGGATTTTTATGTAATTATTATTTTATGTCCTTCATACATATTTGCCCTTCAATAACCTCCCCAGCATGGTGTCTCCTGCCCTATATTCACCTCATGTAGTCACTTAACAATGTATTTTATCAGCTCCATAGTAGTGCTTTACCCCAAACACCCCCTAAAATGTTTGTTAATGTTATTTTAGCTTTAAATTCAGGCAGAGTGCCAGAGGCTTTTTTTGTGGTGTCCACAAATTTTTGGTAACCCTCCCTCCCCCCAACTGCTAAGTCAGCTGATCCCAATTCTCTATCCTCAATCATCTATCTGCTGACTTTGCCAAACCCATACACACTATACTCATCTCTTTACTGGTCAGATTTATGGATGAATTCCCCAAAGCATGTAGTGCAAGGGCCTGCCTGTATACTTTCCAATGGAACTGTTTAAAGTTTTTGTATCCTATTATTATCTTGATAGGTAATAGCAGAATGTCCAAATGTCCTCAAATGTGTACAATGTGTATTTATATCTTTGTATTCAGACACTTCTTACCTGTCCAGTGGTCTGCTAATAGTGTAACTAAGGAGGGGCTGTTCCAAGTAATACCCTGTATTTAGGCATTCATCTCTCAATGAAGTGAAGAGGGTTACCTGTCCAAGAGTTCCCCCCCCCCTATAATGTTAGAAATGGCCCATGAGAGGGGGGGAGGGGGAATATGATAGGTGTACCTTATACTTTGGCCTTGTTAAATTCCCCTTATTAAATGCTATCTGGAGGTTGCCCCATAATGTTTGTGTATAATCTGCTTGCCATGTTTCTGTGAAAAAATAGTAATGTTTATTGTTTTTTCCTCAACAGTTTCCTTCCACGCCACAGGAATGGCAGACTGTGGCCTCCCACTTTGCCCAGCGGTGGGACTTTCCTAACTGCGGAGGGGCAATTGATGGGAAACACATCCACATCGTCCCACCACCCAACTCGGGGTCGTACTATTATAATTACAAGGGGTTTAATAGTATAGTGATGTTGGCGGTGGTGTCGGCTAATTACGACTTCTTGTATGTGGACGTGGGGAAGAATGGCCAGATGTCCGATGGTGGAGTGATCGCCCAGACGGAGTTCTACAGTTGTCTCCAGAATGGCAGCTTGGACTTGCCACCTCCAGAGGACAATGTTGAAGGTCTCCCATTTGTGTTCGTTGCTGATGAAGCATTTGCGCTGGGGGACCACCTGATGCGGCCATTCCCGATGAGGACCCTCACCCCGGAACAGAGGGTTTTTAATTACCGGCTGGCCAGAGCCCGAAGAGTGGTGGAGAACACATTTGGAATCCTGGCCAGCCGGTTCCGATTATTTCTGAAACCCATCCATATGGCGGAGTATAAACTGAACCATATAATACTTGCCTGCTGTGTTCTCCATAATTTTTTAAGAAAACATTCAGCCAACTATGCTGGCTCAGTTGGGCCTGAGGCCGGAATCCCAAATCCATCAACACTGACGGCGCTTGAAAGTGGCCGTCCTGGCTTGCCCTCCCTGAATGCCCGTGATGTCCGGTTACGCTACCTGGAGTTCTTTGCGGGTAGGGGGGCTATCAATATGCCAGA
This sequence comes from Aquarana catesbeiana, assembly GCA_037953035.1. Lineage (NCBI taxonomy): Eukaryota > Metazoa > Chordata > Amphibia > Anura > Ranidae > Aquarana > Aquarana catesbeiana. The sequence goes on along the minus strand of JBBHAA010000323.1, from coordinate 1,696,470 downwards.
GAATCTGTGACACCTTTTTCAAATAAAAAACAAACAAAAGAAATTCTTGGTGGACATTTACTGCTTGTGTTTGTTTTAGCTGACCCTGACAGAAATGTTTTGAGTGCAGAAAATGTCGTGATTGGGTAACCTTATAAAAAATAGTGTTGGCTGGTACTTCCTAAATGCCAAAACACATTTCACTACAAGTGCACTTGCAACTGCACTGAACCTGCACTTGTAGTGCAAAGTGTAATTGCCCTTAGGAAATAACCCCCATTTGTGCATAAAACAGCAATTACATCACCCCAAAAGTGTTGTAGTGTTGAGACAATAATCCACACATTCTTGAGTAAGGCACTTTTTTATAGCTGCACAATCACGTGCATTTAAGCAAGGTTTTTAAAACAAACCAACATGTTTGTTGTATAACAATTTTTGCAGTAGCATTATCAAAAATCGAAATATCCATTTCAGATAAAACAGGCCTGTGTAAAACCAACAAGAAAGCCAAAAAACTTGAACTTACAAAGTTCACATATGGTAAAACCTGAAGGCTATATCAGACATGAGTATTTAGGAACTGTGTTTGATATAGCGTTCAGATGGGGGGAAATCACCCCTGGAAAAGCCAAATTTGGAAGATGCACACCAATTTACGAATGTCAACATGTGCTATCTGCCATCAGGGGGGATCAAGGGACGTGTTTTGGGGGAGCAAGCCCTTCCTCAATGCAACTTTATAATTGAGGAAGGGGTTGCACCCCCAAAACGCGTCCATTGATCTCCCGTGATGGCAGATAGCACATGTTGGCACACTGTGTGCATCCTCCAAATTTGGCTTTTCGAAACATTGTAAAAATTTTAGTAACATAAAACAGGTGATTTTGTGGGGTTTAAATTCGCCCCAAAACATCAATGATGTTATTATTTTTTTTAATAACATCAGTGATTTGTTGCTGGATGCTTTGCAATTGGAGATTACACCCCATGATCTCCCCGATGAGTATCTGGGCACTTTCAGATGTAAAGCGTTCTGGATCACGATCACCTAAAAAGAGATAAAGAACAAAAAAAAGGTCTCAAAAATCTGCCACCATCCATCTCTTTTACCTGAGTCTGTGGTCGCAGACACTCACCTGTTGTGGTGCCAATCTCCACCACATCTTCTTCTTCCTCCTGCTCAGCTTCTTGGGTTTGCGGTATTTCCCCTTCTTCCAGAGGGGGGGGGTCTCTGGTCTCCTGGGATGAGGGGTGTCCGAGTCTTTTCTCCCCTATGTAAAACAAAAATGGTATAATTAGCACACAGATATTTGATGGCAGAACTAGAAATAGGAAACATTGCTTGGAAGTGGGGTACAATTGTCTATTTTAGCCGAGTTCCAAGATGTATATTTTTTATTGCCCTTTGTCAAGCTGCAATACTTTACCTGTTTGGTACAAGCTTCACAGATGTAGCCCCCCCTATAGTATACACTGGAGCACCTGTGTGGCCCCCCTAATAAAAAGGGTGTTCTGGGGTCCCACACTAGTGCTCCAGTGTCCAGATGTGAAAACAGCTGCTCAGTGTCCTCTCCTTACACACAATCTAGTTGGCATTTCATTCTAGTAACAAACCCATCTACACAAACAAATATTTAGCATCCAAGTAGGCCCCCAAAAATGTGTGAAAATGCAATGGTGTTCTAGAGGCCGAAAGAAAAATGTTTGATACGAACGAATAATGGGCCCATGAACATTAAAGTTGACCTTTTGAAACGTTACAATTACTAAAAGCATATGGAGCATAACGAACGGAATAAAGACAGAAAGAATAGGAACACAGCACAACTACTTACTTTTTTGCAGCACTCTCCGGATCTTTCGGTACTGCTCTGGCTCTCTCAACTTCAGGTCCGACCACCGCTTCCTGAGCTGATCTTTCGATCGTCGTACCCCAAAATTCCTCTCAAGACTCCTGACCACTTTCGCCATGATCTTGGCCTTTCGGATGTTGGGGTTGGGGTAAGGCCCATATTTTCCGTCATAGTCGGACTTCTTCATGATGTCGACCATCTCCAACATCTCCCCAAACGACATATTTGTGGCCTTAAAACGTCTCCTTCTGGATCGGGACGTGCCTGGATCCGGGCTTTCCTCCTCCTCCTCCTCGTTGTTAGAATTAGCACGCACCTGCTGTAACTCCGCCATGTGCTCTTCACCCACTGCGCCGAACGAAAAGGGGCGGGGAATAGACTAGAAAGAACGTCGGGCGGGCGGAGTTACACGCATGCGCAGTGTGTATAAAGCGTAACGCGTGCGTATTACGTACGATCTGTGAGCGGAGGAAGGAGCATTGGACGCGCCGATCGTAAGAACGAAGGTAAGAGCCAAACTTGTGCCTATACTGCTTCTAGATTGAGGCCTATATTGTAACAAGATTAGGAGAGTTTTGTCTGACATTAGGCTTTGTCTTGTGTTGTGTCTTGCAGTGAACATGGATATCTTAATGAAAGATAATGACTTCATGTCAGTATTCATAGATATGCTAAGTGAGCTGCCCTGTCTGTGGGAGATTACCCACCCCCATTTCCAGAACCAAGCAAAGAGGAAGGCAGCACTGGAGCAATTGTGTGAAATTGTGAAGCAGGTGATCCCCACGGCAGACATCACTTATTTAAAGATTTTCATTGGTGGCCTGAGGAGCACATATCTGAGGGAGCGCAAGAAAGTCCTGGATTCACAGAGATCCGGAGCAGCAGATGACATCTATGTCCCCAGGATGTTGTACTATGACAGGCTGCACTTTCTGGCAGGCCAGACTGAACCCAGGCCATCCCTCTCCAGTCTTCCTTCCACGCTTCCTTCCCCCCGGCTGAGGCTTCTGACGCCCAACCTGGGCCTTCCAGGCCACATGTGGAGGAGCCCAGATTGAGCCAGGTATAGCATTCTTCTAAATATTTCTGCTTGTCCAATCAATGATGTTAACTAGATGTTAGTTGGGAGTACTAATTTAGGATTGTGATTGATGATGCAAAACATTACAACCATGTCCCTTTTTCATACACAGGGAAGTCTCAGCCAGGAGGTGGCCAGGCCGAGCCGGCTGGCTGATATCAAGGACCCTCCACCACACCTGAAAACAGAAAGTGGCAGTAGGACGAGTACCCTAGAGGAGGCGGCTATAACATTCTTTTGGAGGGCTACAGAGGTCCTGGGAGCACCCCACACCATGCAGGAGAACATTGCTGCATTCATAGCATATAAAATGCAGAGGATGGAGGAGGGCCAAAAAGCCATGTGTGAGGCCCTCATATCAGAGGCTCTGGAGAAAGGTATGAGGGGCCAAATTACACCTCACACACAGCTTTGGGATGGTCCTCCTCCTCCTCCTGCAGGGCCTCCTCGTCCTCCCAGTCCTCCTCCAGGTCCTCCCAGTCCTCCTCCTCCTCCTCCTCCAGGTCCTACTCCTCCTCCTGCCACATCTCCAACTGCACAGCCACAGCCCGGAAGGAAGCGTGGAAGGAAGACCAGACAGTGATTGCCCTGGGTTCAGTCTGGTTGGCCAAAAGATGCAGCCTCTTGTGGTACCACAGCCTGGGGACACAGATGTCATCTGCTACTATCCGGATCTCTGCGAATTCTGGACCAGATTGCCCTCCCTTACATATGGACTCCTCAGGCCACCAATTTTGATGTTGAAGAATTGATGTCTGCCGTGGGGGTCCCAGGCTTCGCTAATTTCTCCTGTTGATCCAGTGTTGCCTTCCTCTTTGTTTGGTTCTGATCCCTTAATAAAGGATTTTTGTTTTGAATTATACTCTCCTATGTGTTTTACTTCAAAAATGACAGTTGGTTTGTGAGGATTCAGGTACATTTCAAATATACAATGTGAAATGAACAAGGGACACCAACACCAAACAATCTCCTGGAGATTAAATAATAAAAGATCTCAATGGTGTTGGGGTAACTTGACACACAAAACACACACAAAAATATTCTGGAGTAAAAATAAAAATAACATTGAACAAAGATCAGCCTTGGAAAAAATCCAAACATTAAAGAAAAAAAAAGGCTGAAAATCCAAAAAAAAAAATTAAAAAAAAATAAAACTGTCAGATGTGACAACTAATAACAATATATTGAGGGAATCCCACTAAAAAAACACAAATAAAACTTTGTGAGAAATGTGTGTGAATATGAGCAGCAAAACGACTTAATTCTTGTCACATTATAAAGAAGAAGAGAGTGCGCTGTATTAAACCATTTTTAACATTGCAGCGTGACGAAAGTGCTGTATCCATTACGAACGCTAAGTTTACCAGAACGAGCTGTCCCGTGTCGGAATTTCTTCTGAGCATGCGTGGCACTTTGTGCGTCGGAACAGGCCACACACAGTCGGAATTGACGCGATCGGATTTTGTTGTCGGAAAATTTTATCTCCTGCTGTCCAACTTTGTGTGTCGGAAAATCCGATGGAAAATGTCCGATGGCGCCCACACACGGTCGGAATTTCCGACAACACGCTCCAATCGGACATTGTCCATCGGAAAATCCGACCGTGTGTACGGGGCATAAAGCTTTATGCCTGTGTTCAGTGACCTTTCTCTTTAGTAGCACCCAGCCAGAAATCCTTTTCTGCTTCTTGCCTCTGTCTGCAACACACTCCACAACCTGTGACTACAGCCTGTCTCTCCACCCAGCCATCATTTCATCATTTTCTCCTACTTTTTCTCTTGGCACCCTAGGAAATGTACTTCAGGCTATTGTTTTCGCAGGACTGTGTCCTAGTATGGAGAATACATCTCCCATCCTTACCAGTTTCCGGAAGGCAAAGCAATCCAAAATTCTCTCTGTGTCTATCACCGATTCAGGTAGTGGGTGGGGCTTACGCAGTCTTCCAACACAGCCCAGCAGAAGCATCAGCAGCAGTGATATTACTAACTACATAACTACACACAAGTCATACAAAAGTCTCTTCAGATTTGTGCATTCCTGAATAAAAAAAAACTGCTTATTCATTTATATACCGTATTTAATATCCTAAAGCAGGCAGAGCATAGAAAAAGTAATAAAAAAAGCACAGACATTACAAAGTGAGACATACACTTAAGCAAGTAGTATTACAAAATAAAGAGGACAAACATACAGAAAAATGACTTCTGCTTTTCTGCTTTTGAGGTTGGTTAGAAAACATGGACTATACCCCCCACCAAAAAAGATGGAAGCCCTTTAGGTATAACAGTTATTAATTTAACATCTCAGTTTATATACCTTACAGATTAAAGGGGATTGACACTCATTTAGACTATCCCATGAGTTGAAAGGGGCTGGCTGCTGTCTACTACCTACATATTAAAGCAAAACTTTTTTTTTTTTGTTTAGTTTTAGGTAGAGTGGAGATGGATTAGAACACCTATTAGGTATTTATTGCTCTCTGTGCCCCCATTACGGAGATTTACCGTCTCTATTTGTCCTGTTTACCATTATCAAAAGTGAAAGAAAAAGAAAATCCCACATTTTGGGCTGTCCCCAGAAAATTAATATGGGGGAAATCTTCCAATGAGGACACTAGTTCTGGTGACCTGGGATTCCACCAAGGATTTCCAGGGATTTCCTCTCACTTTCGGTTTGGCTATGGAACGGGAAGTGAAGGGAAATTTCCCCAATAGGACACAGATGGCGAAAAAAAATCTGATAGGGGGTTATAACCCTCCCTAAAGCCTGGTACACACTATTCATTCTTTTTTGTTCAACCACATGGGTTGAACAAAAAAAAACTGTCACCTGGAGCCGCTGTATCAGGGCCGTCTTTAACACGGGGAAAACAGGTCAGCTGCCCCGGGCCCAATCTTTGTTGGGGGGCCCAAAGCAGCTGCTGCTTGACCCTGCGTTGCACTCAAATTGGGGCCCCGATGATGGCATTGCAAAGCACATGCCGAACAGAGGACACGGAAGGCAGCTCTGTATTCAATAGCCAGCCAGCAGAAAGAGGCGGGGCAGGTCCGGGACCTCCACTGACGTTTTGACCCCACCCCATGCAGCCTGTATGCTCGGGAGAGAGCATTTACATTAAAATAAGGAATTAGCGTGAGGGCCCTAGAGCCAGTAGAGAGGGGGCGGGGCCGGGAGCTCCACTGATGATCTGACCCACCCCATGCTGGTTGTATGCTTGGGAGGGAGCGGCTACAGAGAGAGCAGGGATCAGAGTGGGAGCCCCGCCCCCTGGACCTCTGAAAGTGTATGAGCCCGGCTGGCCAGGTATGTCCTTACTCCCCTGAGAATGCCTCACTGTTATCCAAAAGTCTGAGCTGTGTTATTTAATTGTAAAGCTTTGCATTGCTGAAAGTTCTCTAACCGTCTCCTGTAGTATGCTCGCAGTCTTTGGTCGTCTCCTGTAGTATGCTCGCAGTCTCTGACCGCACCCTGTAGTATGATCGCAGTGTCTGGTCGTCTCCTGTAGTATGCTCGCAGTCTCTGACCGCACCCGGTAGTATGATCGCAGTGTCTGGTCGTCTCCTGTAGTAGTAGTCCATGCTCGTAGTCTCTGACCGTCTCCTGTAGTATGCTTGCAGTCTCTGACCGTCTCCTGTAGTATGCTTGCAGTCTCTGGCCATCTCCTGTAGTATGCTTGCAGTCTCTGACCATCTCCTGTAGTATGCTCACAGTCTCTCACTGTCTCCTGTAGTATGTTCGCAGTTTCTGGTCATCTCCTGTAGTATGTGTGCAGTCTCTGACTGTCTCTTGTAGTATGTGTGCAGCCTCTGGTCATCTCCTGTAGTATGTGCGCAGTCTCTTACTGTCTCCAGTGGTATGCTCGGAGTCTCTGACCGTCTCCTGTAGTATGCTTGCAGTCTCTGACCGTCTCCTGTATGCAGTCTCTGGCCATCTCCTGTAGTATGCTTGCAGTCTCTGACCATCTCCTGTAGTATGCTCACAGTCTCTCACTGTCTCCTGTAGTATGCTCGCAGTTTCTGGTCATCTCCTGTAGTATGTGTGCAGTCTCTGACTGTCTCTTGTAGTATGTGTGCAGCCTCTGGTCATCTCCTGTAGTATGTGCGCAGTCTCTTACTGTCTCCTGTGGTATGCTCTGAGTCTCTGACCGTCTCCTGTAGTATGCTTGCAGTCTCTGGTCATCTCCTGTAGTTTGCTCACAGTCTCTGACGCTCTTCTGTAGTATGTGTATTAATGTGTTGCTACACTCGCTCAATTATTTGGGATTGCTCCACTGCTCTGTGAGTGGTAATGATGTGCAGTAACCTGTAGCAATTAATCAGTAAACAGTAGTGATCTGCTGTAATCTCTAGCAACCAATCAGTGAGTGGTAATGATGTGCTGTAACCCCTAGCAACCAATGAGTGAGCAGTAATGATGTACAGTGGGGACGGAAAGTATTCAGACCCCCTTACATTTTTCACTCTTTGTTACATTGCAGCCATTTGCTAAAATCATTTAAGTTCATTTTCCTCATTAATGTACACACAGCAACCCATATTGACAGAACAACACAGAATTGTTGTCATTTTTGCAGATTTATTAAAAAAGAAAAACTGAAATATCACATGGTCCTAAGTATTCAGACCCTTTGCTGTGACACTCATATATTTAACTCAGGCGCTGTCCATTTCTTCTGATCATGCTTGAGATGGTTCTACGCCTTCATTTGAGTCCAGCTGTGTTTGATTATACTGATTGGACTTGATTAGGAAAGCCACACACCTGTCTATATAAGACCTTACAGCTCACAGTGCATGTCAGAGCAAATGAGAATCATGAGGTCAAAGGAACTGCCTGAAGAGCTCAGAGACAGAATTGTGGCAAGGCACAGATCTGGCCAAGGTTACAAAAAAATTCTGCTGCACTTAAGGTTCCTAAGAGCACAGTGGCCTCCATAATCCTTAAATGGAAGACATTTGGGATGGCCAGAACCCTTCCTAGAGCTGGCCGTCCGGCCAAACTGAGCTATCGGGGAGAAAAGCCTTGGTGAGAGAGGTAAAGAAGAACCCAAAGATCACTGTGGCTGAGCTCCAGAGATGCAGTCAGGAGATGGGAGAAAGTTGTAGAAAATCAACCATCACTGCAGCCCTCCACCAGTTGGGGCTTTATGGCAGAGTGGTCCGACGGACCACTACAGGAGGTCATAAACGCATATATTCAATAGGAGGTGGATGGAAGCTGCACGGCCACTCTAGATATTCAATGTGATCCCGCAGGACAGCTAGAGTGAATTTCCTAAGGCAAAAGAAGTACTTCATCCAGACTGGGTTTATGCCATTGTTGTTGTTCTTGCTGGAGTTCCAAGTGCAGTAATACCACTCCAGTTGACAAGTGTGGGCCACACCCGCCTTAGGAAATTCCGGGGGAATTCTGGGGAGAAAAGTCAACCATCACTGCAGCCCTCCACCAGTTGGGGCTTTATGGCAGAGTGGTCCGACGGAAGCCTCTCCTCAGTGCAAGACACATGAAAGCCCTGAAGGACTCCAAGATGGTGAGAAATAAGATTCTCTGGTCTGACCAAGAGACCAAGATAGAACTTTTTGGCCCTAATTGCTCAGGACCTCCGACTGGGCCGAAGGTTTACCTTCCAACAAGACATTGACCCTAAGCACACAGCTAAAATAACGAAGGAGTGGCTTCACAACAACTCTGTGATTGTTCTTGAATGGCCCAACCAGAGCCCTGACTTAAACCCAATTGAGCATCTCTGGAGAGACCTAAAAATGGCTGTCCACCAACATTTACCATCCAACCTGACAGAACTGGAGAGGATCTGCAAGGAGGAATGGCAGAGGATCCCCAAATCCAGGTGTGAAAAACTTGTTGCATCTTTCCCAAAAAGACTCATGGCTGTATTAGATCAAAAGGGTGCTTCTAGTAAATACTGAGCAAAGGGTCTGAATACTTAGGACCATGTGATATTTCAGTTTTTCTTTTTTAATAAATCTGCAAAAATGTCAACAATTCTGTGTTTTTATGTCATTATGGGGTGCTGTGTGTACATTAATGAGGAAAAAAATGAACTTAAATGATATTAGCAAATGGCTGCAATATAACAAAGAGTGAAAAATTTAAGGGGGTCCTAATACTTTCTGTCCCCACTGTATTGTAACCTCCTAGCAACCAGTCAGTGAGCGGTAAGGATAGGCTGTAACCTCTGGCAACCAACTGCAATCGCTGCGTGATCTGCAGCAGTAAACTGAATTTGAGCCTTGAAATGGAGGGGGGCCCAAGAAAATGTTTGTCCAGGGCCCAATCAATATTAAAGATGGCCCTGCACTGTACTAACGATCCAAGGTCTTTGCCATTGGCTGAGAGCGCTGATCGGGAGTCATTCGGATGCTGTTTTTCCAGCATGCTCGTCCAATAGAAGCCGGTATCTGTCGGACAGACTGACATACACACGGGTCGAATGTCGGGCAGTTTTCTTTGAGCCGGTCGTTGTCTCCCGACATTCGACACATATGTACCGGCTTTACTCTATCCAAAATGGGGGGAAAAGTTTTATCTATAGTTCTACTTGGATCACTTCAGCCCCGGAAGGATTTACCCCCTTCCTGACTAGAGCATTTTATGCGATTCGGCACTGCGTCGTTTTAGTTGACATTTGCGCAGTCGTGCGACGTTGTACACAAACAAAATTGATGTCCTTTTTTTCCCACAAATAGAGATTTCTTTTGGTGGTATTTGATCACCTCTGCGGTTTTAATTTTTTGCACTATAAACTAAAAAGAACGACAATTATGAAAAAAGGGAATATTTTTTACTTTCTGCTATAATAAATATCCCCCAAAAAATATATAAAAAAACTAATTTCGTCCACAGTTTAGGCCGATATGTATTCTTCTACATATTTTTGGTAAAAAAAATCGCAATAAGTGTATATTGATTGGTTTGCGCAAAAGTTATAGCGTCTACAAAATAGGGGATAGATTTATGGCATTTTTATTATAATTTTTATTTTTACCAGTAATGGCGGCGATCTGCGATTTTTATCAGGACTGCGACTTTATGGCAGACAAACTTTTGACACTCAAACTTTTGACATTCATACAGCGATCAGAGCTACAAATGGCCACTGATTACTGTATAAATGACATTGGCAGGGAAGGGGTTAAACACTAGGGGCCGATCAGGGGGTTAAGTGTGTTCCCTGGATGTGTTCTTACTGTAGGGGGTATGCCTTGTTTACATAGGCATCTCCCAGTTCTGCCTCTCCTTGCCTCAATCGCGGGCCACAGGCGAACATCGAGTTTGCGGGACCCGTAGGCACACTCCCACGCCTGCTAGGCTGCAAATTCAAAGGGATGTACGGGTATGCCCTTTTGCCTGCCCGTGCCATTCTGCCGACGTACATCGGCGTGCAATGGTCGGCAAGTAGTTATGATAACTTTTTCCTCATTTGTAAAAAAAAAAAAAAAAACTTTTTCCTTCTTTTGTTTTTCTTCTTACCACTTCTGGATATCTGTGGCTAAATGCATCAAAAGAACTGTAGAGCTAAGGGGGTTCAGGGGTTGACAAGAGAAGAACAATAAGGCTCCATTCACATCTGTGCGTTTCCTTGCATTTCAGAAATGCACTGCACCAAAAATCGCAGTAAAAAAGCACCAAGCTCCGCTCTAAAAAGAAGTTCTGAAGCTTCTTTGGCGATTTCTGTGTGGATGGGCTGCCCTTTGTGTGATGAGTAAAAATGCTCAAAAAACCCCTCCCCCGCTTATTAAAAAACATTTTTAAAAAATGCATGTGGTAATATAAGTTCCCGCTATGCAGAGTTGTGAACGGAGCTTGACAGCTGAGTGTTTCTGTCCACTCCCTGCTATGTAGTTTAAAGATGGGCATACATTATGCAATCTGATTGTATATTTTGTATTTAGTGAGAAGGGTGATCACTGATTGATTGCATTTAATTTAAAAAACGTGCAACTGGGAATGGGTGGGTAGGTAGGAGGGTGGATGATGTAGGGTGTGTGCTAATGAGGTCAGATGGTCAACTCCTTCCTGTGTCATGACCTAAAGTCTGACCAGGAAGTAAGGCAGAAGCAATGATTTAGTTTGGAAACATTGATGAGGACAAGTGAAATAAGTGTCTGTAGATTTAATGGAAAGCTTTTATATTTTTGCAAAAAAATTAAATGAATGCTATATTGGTACATAGGGGATCTGGAATTTAGAAAACAAAAAGGTGAACAAAGGTGAACTTATCCTTTAAGGTCTGTAATATGAAGAAAGGAAAAGGATCCCTCGTGGTAAAAAGGGGAAACCAATTCTTCTGTGTAAGATAACGATAATCTCCACCCCAGACACACAGATGTGCTTACCAGATAGGGTGGACCTCTTGTTACAGGAGGTCATAAACGCATATATTCAATAGGAGCTGGATGGAAGCTGCACGGCCACTCTAGATATCCAATGTGATCCTGCAGGACAGCTAGAGTGAATTTCCTAAGGCAAAAGAAGTACTTCATCCAGACTGGGTTTATGCCATTGTTGTTGTTCTTGCTGGAGTTCCAAGTGCAGTAATACCACTCCAGTTCCACACCCGCCTTAGGAAATTCACTCTAGTGCCCCGTACACACGGTCGGATTTTCCCACAGAAAATGTGTGATAGGACCTTGTTGTCGGAAATTCCGAGCGTGTGTAGGCTCCATCACACATTTTCCATCGGATTTTCCGACACACAAAGTTTGAGAGCAGGCTATAAAATTTTCCGACAACAAAATCCGTTGTCGGAATTTACGATCGTGTGTACACAAATCCGACGCACAAAGTGCCACGCATGCTCAGAATAAATAAAGAGATGAAAGCTATTGGCTACTGCCCCGTTTAGAGTCCCGACATACGTGTTTTACATCACCGCGTTCAGAACGATCGGATTTTCCGACAACTTTGTGTGAACGTCTGTATGCAAGACAAGTTTGAGCCAACATCCGTCGGAAAAAATCCTAGGATTTTGTTGTCGGAATGTCTGATCAATGTCCGACCGTGTGTACGGGGCATAGCTGTCCTGCGGGATCACATTGGATATCTAGAGTGGCTGTGCAGCTTCCATCTAGCTCCTATTGAATATATGTGTTTATGATCTCCTGTAACAAGAGGTCTACCCTATCTGGTAAGCACATCTGTGTGTCTGGGGTGGAGATTATCATTATCTTACACAGAAGAATTGGTTTCCCCTTTTTACCACGAGGGATCCTTTTCCTTTCTTCATACTACGGACTGTTTTTAAAATATTTTTTTATTTATGCACTGCACTAATATTGTTTTGCATTTAGATATATAGGCTTGGTGAATTCCTATAGTGTTCAGCTTGCATTTAATTTGCATTTAAGTTTGCGCTGATTGTTCCTGTTTTTTATTTATCCTTTAAGGTGGCTAAACTAAGAATGGTTAACGCCCCTCTCACCAGAAAGGAGCTATGACTAAGGACTTTAGGAAAAGAGGAGAGTAAAATTTAGAATACTGAACATCTAGGTAATATATTTTTCAACTTAGGGGCTCTTTCACACATGCGTATCCGTTTTCACGGACTCCGCTTGCTCAGCAGGGATCACTCCATTGATCCCCGCTGAGCCAGCGGATGACAGGTCCGTCTCCGCTCACTGTGGAGAGACGGACCTGTCAGATCTTTTCTCTCCTCTATGGGGGATCGGATGAAAACAGATCTGCCTGTCAGTTTTCAACCGATCCGATCTGCCAGATGGATGGAAAATAGGGTTTCCATCCATCTGGATTTAGCGGAGCGGATCGGATGTCAGCAGACATGTCATCGCTGACAACCGTCACTCCATAGAGATGCATGGAGCGTCCGTTCAGGTCCACCTGAAAAACTTAGAGGCGGACCTGAACGGTCCGCATGTGTAAAAGAGCCCTAAAGAGATTGTAAAGGTAATTAAAAAATAATATTACATATTAACAATAACAATAAAGTACTCTGTACAATTGAACCTCCTTTTCTCAGGTCCCCCACCGGCATTCCTGGCCCCTCCTCTCTGTCCAGTGCCCCCACAGAAAGCTGCTTCCCATTGGGGCACTTGTGCATGCTTGCTACCGAGACTTGGCCCTGCCCCCCACTTCCTCATCACTGACTTTGATTGACAGCAGTGGGAGCTAACGGCTCCCATTGCCCCAGCAAAGTCAGTGTGACCCAGAAGTGAGGGGAGAGAAGAGCTACAGAAGTACACAAAGCTGGAATCAAATGAAGGCTCAGGTATAGTAAGTAAAATGGGGGGGGGGATGCTAATGCCTAAACATTTTTTATTTTAATGCAAGAAATGCATCAAGGTAACACATTTTTAGGCTTTGGAGCCACTTTAAATTATGATCCTTACCAATTTTATGTCATTTCAGGGAGTTGGGAACTGTATGTGGACCTTCAAGACTTTGACAGCGTGCGATATTTTGCTAACTACAGTTCCTTCAAAATTCTTGGTGAATCTGAGAAGTACAAGCTAGAACTGGGGAACTTTATCAGTGGTAATGCAGGTAAGGCTATCCATATACATAAAAAGTAAACAAAGTAAACAGTTATACTGTATATAAAACAAGTTATAGATATTTCTTTTTCGTACATCACTGGAAACAGAGCCACAATATTAATCCTTACTAATAGGGTTATAAGCCATCTACTGGTGATTGAACACTGTCAAAGAGACAGGATATCCTCCCCTGTATAATCCCTTCCTTACTGGAAGTCCCTTGTTTTGTTTTTGTCTGACAATGATGGTCACTCATGTGCAGCTCTCTGCACAAATGTTACCAGATGTTCAAATGGTTCCATTAGGAATCAGGAGATTGGTGCTATCTGAATCCATTCTTTTGATGCTCAGAAGAATGGTACCAAGGCGTCACTTTAATAGAAGAGAACAAGATGTGGGGATTGCCTGCAATGCAACCACTCAATGCTGAACCCAGCATATATCAAACCCTGCAAAGCAATATCTGACAAGGAGTTTCCAGCAGGGTGCTATACAGGTCCAGGGCAGTGGACCCCAGTATAGGGTGATCGAGTCCTTGAAGGTTTTATGACTGGGCTTGCCATGAAGATTAGATCCCAAATCATGTAAAGATAGATCCTGCAGTGATATTGGTGAGTGTGCCTGCAGCCTGTAACTGATTGTCATCCTTTAACTTGCTGCCTATGGGTTCAGTGTCCCTCCCTTATTTTGCCACAAGAAGGCAGTGATAAGCTGGGTCTGAGACTGTCTATGTATATGTTTATTTTTGTGTTCTGTTGTCTGGGGCCCCAGATGCTGCAATGCTTTGTTAGCTTTTGTATTTTTAAATTGCTCGCCATCAGCATTAGGGCCAGTAATTCATGGCACGTGTGTGGGTGCACACACACGCCTCGGCTTCCTAAATTACTGAATTTGTCTCTTTGAAGGTTCTGCCTCTGGGTTCATGATGGCTGCCACAAGGTTCCCAGTAATACCGCTTACACCAACACCTACAGAAAGTGGTGTATGCAGATTCTGACAAAACCTTTGTTCCACCAAAGAGGTTTTGCAGTTATATCCTATGGATGAAAAATACACAAAGAAGTGGAGAATGCCCTCAGTGGATGCAGCTATCTTAAACAGCTATCTTTTTCCCCCTTCATGCCCAGGCCAGTTTTCAGCTTTCAGCGCTGTCACACTATGTGTGGTCATGCGAAACAGTACCCAAATTAAATTTTTTGCAGTTTTCTCTAATGCCGCGTACACACCAGTGGACTTTACGGTAGACTTTCCGAATGAACGGACTTGCCTACACACGATCAACCAAAGTCCGACGGATTCGTACGTGATGACGTACGACCGGACTAAAACAAGGAAGTTCATAGCCAGTAGCCAATAGCTGCCCTAGCGTCGGTTTTTGTCTGTCGGACAAGCATACAGACGAGCGGACTGTTCGACCGTTGAAAAGATTTGATACATGTATCATTTCTAGGTCCATCGAACTTTTGGGGAAAAAAAGTCAGCTGGAGCCCACACACAATCAAATTGTCCGACGGACTCCGGTCCGCCGAACCAAGTATGCCGTAAAGTCCGGTCGTGTGTACGCGGCATTAGTGGTATTTAATCACCACTGGGTGTTTTATTTTTTTGCTAAACAAACGAAAAAAGACTGCAAATTAAAAAAAAAAAGTTTCTTAGTTTCTGTTATAAAATTTTTCTTCTTCACTGATGTAGGCTGATGAGGCTGCACTGATGGGCACTGATGGGCACTGATGAGGCTGCACTGGTGAGGCTGCACTGATGGGCACTAGTGAGGCTTCACTGATGGGCACGGATGAGGGGGCACTGTCGAGGTTGCAATGATGGGGACTGATAGGCGGCACTGATCTGTACTAATAATAATAAGAGCCCTCATTATCAGTGTAAATGTGTCCTGTCAGCCCTGCCGGTTATCGGCTCTCCTTTCCTCACACAGTGACATCATGTAAGGAAAGGAATGCCGATAACTGGCAAGTTTGTTTACATGTGACCAGTTGTGATCAAAGGACACAGCAGTCACAGAGCGCACCTGATGTGCGCCCAGGGGGCATGCAGGAGGCGTGTTCTGGGAGGACGTCAATGGACACCGTTCCAGAACTAGAGAACCGCGCTGTAGCCTTCTTCCAGCTATGGCGCAGTACTGAAGTGGTTAATAAGAGTCTTACATGTCTGGTGGATTATAATCCAGTCTTTAAGAATTTATCTGATAAACAATTGGAAACATTGCCTAACCCCTAGGTGCCAACCATGCGCAAATATGCGGCCTCTCGGCGGCCGGGCCTTGGCACAGAGGCGCCACATATTTGCATGCATTAGCGCCGACAGAGCTGTGCCGAGAGAGCGCACCCTGCGCAGTCCCAGCACAGTGACCGGCAGCTCACGAAAAGCTCACAATCGCTTCTCATGATCGGGAGTTTTCCGATCATGTGACAGACAATCACTGTGGTCACATGGTCACAAGCCCCGCCTACCTGCCATGCCTTAAAGGGCCCAGAGGGAGCTGGTGTCAAGGGGATAAGGCATCTTTTTCTTTGGTCTGGGCTGCTATGCAGGTGGCAGTAAGCAGCTATTGGGATCTGCCAATGCCTCAAGGGGGTAATTAAGCATCTGTCTTAGGATGTTGGATTCTGCAAGCAGTGAGTCTGACCTTGGAGGGAGGTTTAGCAGATTTTCCTTAGCATCTTTGTTTTTGCTTTGGATGCTTTGAAGGATTCCATTCAGCAAATTTCATGCTTAGAACTGTTGTCTGTATACATGTGCAGAATTCTTTGGCGAAAGTGCTGGTCTGCAGAATTGCTTTGCTGTTGGCAGGTTTTCTATGTCATGAGGACATAGAAAACCTGATGGATGATGCTGTTACCCACCCCATCATCCATTCTCCCATACCTATTCCTCTTAATACTTCCATCAAAAATACCCAATTCACTCTATCAAATGCCCTTTTGGCATCCATTGATAGCATTACTCTTGGCATCTTACTAGGTCCGTTCTGCATCCAATGGAGTACATGAAGGGCCCGAATAGTGTTGTCTTTAGTTTCTCGTCCCCTCATGAACCTCGTTTGATCAAAATGCACCAGCTATGTTACTTTGTCCTGTAATCTAGTTGCAAATAACTTGGCTAGTATCTGAATTAAGAAGGGAGATATGTTTATAGTTTGCATAGTATTGTGGGTCTTTCCCAGGTTTTGGTATAACTGCCACAAAAGCTAGTAATGCTTCTGGTGATAACAGATTGACAGCTGTGATATTATTGAAATAATTACATAATGGTGTGACCAGGACATTAAAAAATTTCTTGTAATACACATTCGTGAAGCTGTCCGGTCCCGGACTTTTCCCTAACGGTAAATTTTCTATTGCTTTCTTTATTTCCTCTGTAGTAAACTGTTCCTCCATTTTCTCTATCACCTCCAAAGGAAGAGATGGTAATGTAGACTCCCTAATATATTCTCTTATATCCTCCACTTGACCTTCTTCTGCTCTCGATGAGTGGTGTTTTACTATGAGAAAGTGGTTCTTTAACCTCAGCCATCATTCTTGTAGATGGTGGTTTCTTCTTTCTACCTGAACCAGGAATTTGTCTTGCAGTCTTTTTTTCCCAGGTGTCAGTTGCCAGGAGACAAGGCCCTTCACATGTTAGATGTGGTTTGGGCTGTCAAGTTGGATTTTAAATTGACTGAAGCAGTTAGGCAGTCAACTTCGCTGTCTGTCTTTCCTGAAGGACCAAGGAAGGGTCCTGCAGCTACCCAAGTCAACCATTTTCCATTGGATTCATCAGGTTAACTCTCAAGCTTATGGTTTGAAAGGAAAAGCTCCACCATTTAAGGTGATGTCTCATTCTACCAGATGTGTTGGTGCCTTCTTGGCAGGGCTGCTTCTCTGGGGGTACTGTGGAGCTGTGGTTGACCATACATTTTTTTTTTTTGTGTTCTACAGCGACATGTAGGCGACCACACCACTTCTAGAGAGTCAGCACCTGGTATGGACTGGTACACCCTCACCCCCCTAAGTATGTCATTGGTTGAGTGTTACACCACCTAACAGTTTGTCATCTCTCTCAAGTACTTTTTTGGTGAGCTCTGGGTCTGCACACCTACCTATGTTGATGCTTCCTAAGTCCTGCTACTTAAAAGCTATCCCATGCACTGGTGATGGACAAAAAACGTATAACAGCTGTATTTAAGCAGGCTAAATTGTTTTAAAATACTCCTCTATCTATTCTATAAACCAGGGATTTGACTGCAAATTAAAATGTAATGTATTTGGATTTATAATGAAAACATAAAGCTCTATGGTATCTTTGGAGTTCTGTGGTCATTGCTGAGAACCAAAAAGCCTCAAATGTTAATTATTTCTCAGTAACTTCAGTATTTGCCATTACTTTTCATCATTGCAGTTGCCTTGCTAGAAAAATCAGATAATACACAGTCAGTTCAATGTAGTGTGGGCTTGTTGGCAAATATGGCCTCTCTCTGTATGGGTGTAGAAGGGTCATGTTCCTTTTGCTCAGACTGTTCAGCTTCAGTCCATGTGTCACAATAATATTTTAATATCTTCTCATCCAGGAGACTCAATGACATATCACAACGGGATGCAATTTTCCACTCTGGACCAGGACAATGATCCAGATACCAGACACTGTGCCCAGGATTATAAAGGAGCATGGTGGTACAATCAGTGCCATTTTTCAAACTTGAACGGACTGTACCTTCCAGGAAATCATGGCACCTACGCTGTTGGCATCAACTGGCGCTATGGAAAAGGCTACAACTACTCCTACAAACAGTCCGAGATGAAAATCAGACCAGTGTAGTGAGAGACTGGTGCCCAGAAGACCAAGCACACAAAATGTAAAAATGAGGACTGACCACGGGTGTCCTATAAAAGCAAAATTTGTCATGTTAAAAAATAATGTTAAAATAATACAGTCAGCGCAAAAAACAACTAACACAAAATAAAACAAGCTGCTGTACACTGAAGGTAAACATATAAAACCTCAGAAAACGTATGATAAAGCAAAGCAGTGCAGCGCTAGAACTAAAAGTCCAAGTAATGTCCCTTTAGAATAGAATCAAATATAAATAAGAGAAAAAAAAGAGAAAAAAAATCTCCTCTGTGATGATAAGGGTGCTCAAGATATCCCATGCAGTGTTACATGTCCGTGACACCACCACGGTCAACCAAATCGCTCACCTCAGCATAGGGACCCCTGAATTAACAGATAGGTCAAAACAGCATTTACCACACTTGGTGGAAGGAGATGAAGACTTGTCTGGGAAGATGGTCCCACGGTAATGGAGATGGCACTCAAAAATTGCAGGTCATATCACATGTAATAGAAATGAAAATACATAGTGCACACTGCGTGGCTAAAACAAATATCATTTATTAAAATTAAGGTACTCACAAGCACAGCACTAAGCCCTAGTGCTGGGATACAGATAAAATGTCATCAAAGAGTAACGTAGGTTGGATGGTGGCTGCAGTGATGTCCAGAAACTCATAGTCCCGAGTAGGACGATACGCGTGCGGGAGTTTCTGGACATCACTGCAGCCACCATCCAACCTACGTTACTCTTTGATGACATTTTATCTGTATCCCAGCACTAGGGCTTAGTGCTGTGCTTGTGAGTACCTTAATTTTAATAAATGATATTTGTTTTAGCCACGCAGTGTGCACTATGTATTTTCATTTCTATTACATGTGATATGACCTGCAATTTTTGAGTGCCATCTCCATTACCGTGGGACCATCTTCCCAGACAAGTCTTCATCTCCTTCCACCAAGTGTGGTAAATGCTGTTTTGACCTATCTGTTAATTCAGGGGTCCCTATGCTGAGGTGAGCAGTTTGGTTGACCGGTGGTGGTGTCACGGACATGTAACACTGCATGGGATATCTTGAGCACCCTTATCATCACAGAGGAGATTTTTTTTCTCTTATTTATATTTGATTCTATTCTAAAGGGACATTACTTGGACTTTTAGTTCTAGCGCTGCACTGCTTTGCTTTATCATATGTTAAAAAATAAGCAGCTGAATGGTCACTGCAAAAGAAGAGGAAGTATCCTCACCTTTCTGTCAACCTGTGCCTTTCACCTCCCTCTGTATCAGTGATGCTGCATCCACCAGTGTTTTTAGCTTTTGACACTTCCAGGAGTGTCAGGTGTCTGTGTTCCTTGCTGCCGGCTGTGGTTTCATCCTAAATAACTATACATACAGTGCCTTGCAAAAGTATTCACCCCCCTTGGCTTTTTACCTATTTTGTTACGTTACAGCCTTTAGTTCAATGTTTTTTTTAATCTGAATTATATGTGATGGTTCAGAACACAATAGTCTAAGTTTGTGAGGTAAAATTAGAAAAATATATGCATAAAATTATTTTTCAGAAATAAAAAAATGATAATTGGCATGTGCATATGTATTCACCCCCTCCTTCTGGCCTGATATAGCTTTACTTCTGGGCCTGCTGAGGATGTGAGAACAGTGGCCCTCATTTAGACCCCTTTCACACTGAGGGCGTTTTGCAGGCGCTGTATCGTTAAAAATAGCGCTTGCAATCCACCCTCAAACAGCTGCAGCATTGTCTCCAGTGTGAAAGCCCGAGGGCTTTCACACCGGAGCGCTGCGCTGGCAGGACGTCAGGAAAAGTCCTGTCAGCAGCTTCTTTGGAGCGGTGTGTTTACCGCTCCTCCACCGCTGCTCCCCATTGAAATCAATGGGGCAGCGCTGGGATACCGCCGGCAAAACGCCGTTATTGCAGCGCATTGCGGGCGGTTTTAACCCTTTCTCGGCCGCTAGCGGGGTTAAAAGCGCCCCGCTAGCGGCCAAAATGCGCCGCTAATCCGACGGTAAAACACCGGTAAAAACAGCGGTGTTTTACCGCCGACACTATGGCCGGCTCGGTGTGAAAGGGCTCTTATGGAAGGGCTTGTAGGCAGGTTTTGTGCTGCAGTTTGTTTGCTTGCCTGAACGTGGTGCTATGTTTCTTGTTTAGGCTGGCAAGGACTCATTGAGGGCTAGGTTGTCCTTTGTTATGGGCTACAAGAAGCCATCTTGGGGAATCCAGTATTTGTAACTGGTACTAACCACTTGCCTACTGGGCACTTAAACCCCCCCTGCCCAGACCAATTTTCAGCTTTCAGTGCTCTCACACTTTGAATGACAATTACTCAGTCATGTAATACTGTACCCAAATTGTTTTTTTGTCCTTTTTTTTCATACAAATAGAGCTTTCTTTTGGTGGTATTTGGTCACCTCTGGGTTTTTTTATTTGTTGCGCTATAAATGAAAAAAGACCGAAAATCTTGAAAAAAAACAAATTTTTCTTTGTTTCTGTGATAAAATTTTGCAAATCATTCATTTTTCTTCATAAATTTTGGCCACAATTTATACTGTCACATATCTTTGGTAAAAAAATAACCCAAATTAGTGGATATTATTTGGTCTTTGTGAAAGTTAGAGAGTCTAGAAGCTGTGGTGCAAATCATTAAAAATTTATCACACCTGATGTACTGGTGGCCTATATAATTTCTTGCGACCCTAACAAGCCAGGAAAGTACAAATACCCCCCAAATGACCCCTTTTTTGAAAGTAGACATTCCAAGGTATTTAGTAAGATGCATGGTGAGGTTTTTGATGTTGTCATTTTTTCCCACAATTCTTTGCAAAATTAAGATTTTTTTTCCCCACAAAATTGTCATTGTAATAGGCTATTTCTCTCACATGGCATGTGTATGCCACAAATGATGCCCCAAAATACATTCTGCTACTCCTCCTTAGTATTACGATACCACATGTGTTGGACTTTTTCACAGCCTAGCCACATACAGAGGCCCAACATGCAGGGAGCACCATCACATGTTCTAGGAGCATAAATTACACATCTATCTTGTTGACTACCTAATACACTTTTGAAGGCCCTGGAGCACCAGGACAATGACATGTAACACTGATGTGACACTGATGACAGATAGCACTGATACGTGGCACGTGACACTGATGTGGCACTGATGACAGATGGTACTAATACATGGCACTGATGACACGTGACACTGATAACAGATGGCACTAATATGTGGCACTGATGACACGTGACGCTGATGTGGCACTGATGACAGATGGCACTAATATGTGGCACTGATGACACATGACACTGATGACAGATGGCACTAATATGCGGCACTGATGACACGTGACACTGATGTGGCACTGATGACAGATGGCACTAATGTGTGACACTGATGACACATGACACTGATGTGGCACTGATGACAGATGGCACTAATACGTGGCACTGATAGCAGATGACACTAATACATGGCACTGATGAAACGTGACACTGATGTGGCACTGATGACAGATGGCACTAATATGTGGCACTGATGACACGTGACACTGATGTGGCACTGATGACAGATGGCACTAATATGTGGCACTGATAACAGATGACACTAATATATGGCACTGATGAAATGTGACACTGATGTGGCACTGATGACAGATGGCACTGATACGTGGCACTGATGACACGTGACACTGATAACAGATGGCACGTGACACTGACAGGTGTCACTGATGACATTTGGCACTGATACGTGGCACTGATGACAGATGGCATGTGACACTGACAGGTGGCACTGGGAACAGGTGGCACTGGGGACAGGTGCCACTGGGTACAGATGGCACTGATAAATGGCACTGGGGACAGATGGCACTGATAGGTGGCACTGGAGACAGATGGCACTGATAGGTGTCACTGGGGACAGGTGGCACTGGGGACAGATGGCACTGATAGGTGGCACTGGAGACAGATGGCACTGATAGGTGTCACTGGGGACAGGTGGCACTGGGGACAGATGGCACTGATAGGTGGCACTGGGGACAGTTGGCACTGATAGGTGGCACTGGGGACAGATGGCACTGACAGGTGGCACTTGGGACAGATAGCACTGACAGGTGGCACTGGGGACAGGTGGGCATGTGTGTTTTGTGTTATGCCGTGTACATGCGACTGGACTCTTCGACAGCAAAGGTCCGACGGAATGAATCTGCCGGACAATTCGATCGTGTGTGGGCTTCATCGGACCTTTGCTGTCGAAAAATCAGGCGGACTTTAGAAATAGAACATGTTTCAAATCTTTCCGACGGACTCGAGTCCGATTGAAAAATCTGTTTGTCTGTATGCTAGTCCGACGGACAAAAAATGACGCAAGGGCAGCTATTGGCAACTAACCCTTCATTATTCTAGTCCAGTTGTACGTCATCAGGTTCGAATCAGTCGGACTTTGGTGTGATCGTGTGTAGGCAAGTCCGTTTTGTTGGAACTCTGTTGAAAAGTCCTTCGGAGTTGAGTCTGACGAAAAGTCCGGTCGTGTGTACACGGCATTAGTGTGGCACTGTGTTAGTGTTCAAACACTCACGCTGCAGCTGCAGGTCGCTCTCTCTCCTCACACGTGGAGAAGTGTGTGAATAAAGAAAAAATGTGTGTTACAACCTCTGGCAGCTAGTTAACAGTGGATATTAAAAGTGTATCTGGATTGTGTTACAGCCAGTTACAATCAGCGCAGACCCCCCCTGTCAGGAGAGCCGCCGATCGTCTCTCCTCTACTCGCATCTGTCAGACGCGAGTGAGGAAAAGCCAATCAACGCGTCTTCCTATTGACATCGTGATCAGCCATGATTGGACACGGCTGATCACGTGGTAAAGAGCCCCTGCCGGAGGCTCTTTACCAAGATCGGTGGAGCGGTGTGTCAGGCTGACACACCGCTCCACCGATCGCCGCGATGCGCACCCCCACGGGCACGCAGCGGCATGTTGTCCTGCATGTTGTCCTCATATGACGCCCAGTCAGGATAACGGAACCACCGCCCAGCTATCATCTGCTATGGGCCGGGCGGGAAGTGGTTAACCACTAATGGACACCCTTAATTCATAGCACTACACCCTGCTAAATGTGTATATACACGAGGTTCAAGGCATCTGCTGCTAATTTACAGTATACACTCTCTACACTCTCCAACATTCTACATCTGGTTTGGGAGACTATATAGGATGTAACACAGTGGTTCTATTATTAAATACTCATATTACCAGAACAGCGCCATACCTACATTTGTTTTATATTCAGGCCACACATATACACTTTTCCTTGTCAGGGAAAGCGTAGAGGCCCCAGACAAGTAGTTGGAAGGGTGGGAATAGAAATTTTATTTAAGACCCCTTTCACACTGGGGTGCTTTGCAGATGCTACAGCGCTAAAAATAGTGCCTGCAAAGCGCCCTGAAAGAGCCGCTGCTTTGTCTCCAATGTGAAAACCCCTAGGGCTTTCACACTGGAGTGGTGCGTTTTCAGGACGCTAAAAAAAAGTCCTGCTAGCAGCATCTTTGGAGCGGTGTATACACCACTCCTTCACCACTCCTGCCCATTTAAATCAATGGGGCAGCACGGCTATACCGCTGGCATAGCGCTGCTGCAGCAGAGCTTTGCGGTGGTTTTAACCCTTTCTCGGCCACTAGCGGGGGGTAAAAGGGCCCCGTTAGCGGGCGAATAGCGCCGTGAAGTTGGCGATAAAGTGCCGCTAAAAATAGCGGAGTTTTACCGCCGACGCACCCACCGCCCCAGTGTAAAAGGGGTCTTAGAGGTTACTGTGCACCACTAAGGTGACTACCGTAATATCCCTATTGTGACATTTACAATGTAACAGTATTATAAATATTTTACTAGTATGTACTTGCCACTTTAAACTATGCTTGGGACAGTTCCCACAGTTATTATGTAAACTTAGTTTTGGTGCATTTAAAAAGTTTTGCTTGCTGCATCTTTGATGTGTTTTCATGATTACACATGTAATATAGAGTTCAATGGTTTTGCACCTAAAATACATGTCTAAAACAAATTGCACAGATATGAACTGTCCCTAACCCTGCCACAATCATGGAAAAAAGGTAAGCCATGTTGTTGCGACTGTACCTGCTAAGTAAAGCATTCTGATAATGGGAAAAATACATGTCTAAAACAAATTGCACAGATATGAACTGTCCCTAACCCTGCCACAATCATGGAAAAAAGGTAAGCCATGTTGTTGCGACTGTACCTGCTAAGTAAAGCATTCTGATAATGGGAAAAATACATGTCTAAAACAAATTGCACAGATATGAACTGGCCCTAACCCTGCCACAATCATGGAAAAAAGGTAAGCCATGCTGTTGCGACTGTACCTGCTAAGTAAAGCATTCTGATAATGGGAAAAGCCTCTGAATGTATGCTTTAAAGACTTAGCTTGTAAAGTGGGTGTGATTGCGGCATGGCTACAGGCCGTCAGATAATGGCCAGGTAAATTCATAATATGCTAGACTGGTAATCAATGCAGAAACCTAAGAGAATGTAATTTATAAGTATAGACTATACCGGGGGAAAGTGTAACCTGAAGTAACAAGTGCAAACCTGATCAGCCTAGAAGCTGGTGGTGGTTGGGGAAAGGAGTCGCCCTCCTAGCTGTAAGAGTGAATACTCCTCATGGGTCCCCATGCCTCATGGTCCCCTGGTGTTTATAAAGGTTTCAAACTGTCATCAGTACATATGTACAGTGCCTTGAAAAAGTATTCACACCCCTTGAAATTTTCCACATTTTGTCATGTTACAATCAAAAATTAAATTGTATTTTATTGCGATTTTATGTGATAGACCAACACAAAGTGGCACATAATTTTAAAGTGGAAGGAAAATGATAAATGGTTTTAAAAATTTTTTACAAATAAATATGTGAAAAGTGTGGCGTGCATTTGTATTCAGCCTCCCTGAGTCAATACTTTGTAGAACCAACTTTCTCTGCAATTACAGCTGCAAGTCTTTTTGGGTATGTCTCTACCAGCTTTGCACATCTAGAGAGTAACATTTTTGCCCATTCTTCTTTGCAAAATAGCTCAAGCTCAGTCAGATTGTATGGAGAGCGTCTGTGATCAGCAATTTTCAAGTCTTGCCACAGATTCTCAATTGGATTTAGGTCTGGACTTTGACTGGGCCATTCTGACACATGAATATGCTTTGATCTAAACCATTCCCTTGTAGCTCTGGCTGTATGTTTAGGGTCGTTGTCCTGCTGAAGGTGAACCTCCACCTCAGTCTCAAGTCTTTTGCAAATTCTAACAGGTTTTCTTCTAAGATTGCCCTGTATTGGCTCCCTCCATCTTCCCATCAACTCTGACCAGCTTCCCTGTCCCTGCTGAAGAAAAGCATCCCCACAACATGAAGCTGCTACCACCATATTTCATGGTGGGGATGGTGTGTTCTGGGTGGTGTGCAGTTTTCCGCCACACATAGCGTTTTACTTTTAGGCCAAAAAGTTAAATTTTGGTCTCATCTGACCAGAGCACCTTCTTCCACATGTTTGCTGTGTCCACCACATGGCTTCTTGCAAACTGCAAACAGGACTTCTTATGGCTTTCTTTCAACAATGGCTTTCTTCTTGCTACTCTTCCATAAAGGCCAGATTTGTTGAGTGCATGACTAATAGTTGTCCTGTGGACA
Source organism: Aquarana catesbeiana (assembly GCA_037953035.1). Lineage (NCBI taxonomy): Eukaryota > Metazoa > Chordata > Amphibia > Anura > Ranidae > Aquarana > Aquarana catesbeiana. Next base: position 1,670,513 of record JBBHAA010000323.1, on the reverse strand, counting down.
TATTCTCCCACCTGACCTGTGGATCCCTGCAGCTCCTCCAGAGCTACCATGGGCCTCTTGGCTGCTTCTCTGATTAATGCTCTCCTTGTCCTTGCCTGTCAGTTTAATTGGACAGCCATGTCTTGCTAGGTTTGCAGTTGTGCCATACTCTTTCCATTTTCTGATGATGGATTGAACAGTGCTCCGTGAGATGTTCAAAGCTTGGGATATTTTTTTTATAACCTAACCCTGCTTTAAACTTCTCCACAACTTTCTCCCTGGCCTGTCTGGTGTGTTCCTTGGCCTTCATGATGCTGTTTGTTCACTAAGGTTCTCTAACAAACTTCTAAGGGCTTCACAGAACAGATGTATTTTTACTGAGATTAAATTACACACAGGTGGACTCTCTTTACTAATTAGGTGACTTCTGAAGGCAATTCGTTCCACTAGATTTTAGTTGGGGATATCAGAGTAAAGGTGGCTGAATACAAATGCACGGCACACTTTTCACATATTTATTTGTAAAAACAATTAGAAAACCATTTATCATTTTCTTTCAACTTCACATACATGTGCCACTTTGTGTTGGTCTATCACATAAATTCCCAATTAAAAAAAAAAAAAAAACGTTTTTGGTTGTAACATGACAAAATGTGGAAAATATCAAGGGGTATGAATAATTTTTCAAGGCACTGTATGGAATACCTTGGGATGCGCCTAAATGCCAGTTTTGTTTATTCTTCCCCTTTCCTCCCTTGGCTAGTCACAGAATGTTGTGTATTCTGTAACCATTTAGAATATACATCATGTTCTATGAATGAGTGTGGGGCAGGGTTGTCAAACCCTAATGGATTTTTTTTTTACTGACAAAACATGAAAAATGTACTGACGGAGCACAATTTTTTTACTGACATTCTGAAATATGACAAACTCCTATTTTAAACTATGACAATTGATATTTAAACAGTATAAACAATATGTAAACATTACCAATACTCATAACAAGTAATCTGCTTGACATTACTGTACAATGAAAATCTCAAAACAGAGTGACATAGTGTGATCATGACTAGGATTATGAATGGCCTTGGGGCACCTTTGGATTAAATGGAAAAGTAAATTTTGCCACAGCGAACAGTAAACAGTTTGCATGCCCATGTTTTGCCAAACATTAAAATGGCTTAATTGAGGATCAATAAACAGAATTTGAGCCTAGTCACTGTATACACTGCACAGTGTGCACACATATACTATAGTCCTTGCACTCACGAAAGACCCCTAAAAACTGTATCACAACTGACAGCCTCACAGACACAAATAAAACCTCAGAACAAAGAACCAGTTTTAAAACCTTAAAAATTTCCATTACATATGCTTTTCTGCACAGAACAATGATATCCTTTCATCCGATTGAGTCTACCTTAAAGAAGAACTTTAGCTTTTGTATTAAGTACAGCTTAATGTTTAGAGTACAGGGTTCAGGAATAGGTAACATACAAAACAAGAGTGCAGCAGTCTGGATGAACCCTCTGTCCCCAGCTTACATCCGTGTCCCTCTTTATATCAAAGTACCCCCCCCAAGTCAGCAATCCCCAACATTCCCCTATACATCATGGTTCCCAGAGTCCCTTTTTACATCAGAGACCCCAGTGTTCCCCATTTACATTCCCCTTAAATCAAATTCTCCCCAGCATTCCCCTTACATCATAGCTCTCCTTTACATCAGAGTCTGCAACACTCCCCCCTTTACACCAGAGTCCAGAGAGTTCCCCTTTGCACCAGAGTCCTCAGCATTTCCCCCTTAAATCAGGGTTCCCAGAGCTTCCCTTACATTAAAGTCCCCAGAGTTCCCCTTTATAGCAGAGTCCACCTTTACATTAGGGTCCACAGAGTTCCCCCTTACAATGTAAGGGGAATTCTTTTAACTCTGATGTAAGGGGGGGCTCTGGGAACCCTGATTTAAGAGGAGAACTCTGGTGATTCTGATGTATAGGGGAACCCTGTAGATTCTGGTGTAAAGGGGATGTGCTGTGGACTCTGATGTAAAAGAGGGCTCTGATATAAGGGGAATGCTGGGGACAATCTGATTTAAGGAGAACACTTATGTAAATGGGGAAATGAGAAGAGAAATACAGACGCCTCTAGGTTAGAACTGTAAACATTTTCATGAGATACAGGTACATTATCCACTTACATGGAGGTTAAGGAAGTAAGGCGAGAGTCCATCCACACTGGCGTGGCGTTCACTGCAGAGCAGCGTTCTGAACAGCTGATTTTTCTGCCTGTGGGGAAGAAATCCTAGCCAGCAGGATCTCTGAGACCACGGCTTGGATAGGCCGATGGTGAGGGCTGGAACACGGCGCCAGGCGTGATGATGTCACAGGTGGGTTGCAACGGCGTTTCAGAGCCTGTGCACTGGTAGATGGGACTCAGGGCGCGCTCCTTTGTCAAGCTAGTGAGACTTTGGCTGATAACAGCCTTATATATGCCTTGGAACACTGCCATCTAGTGGAAAGGATGTGACATACTTTCCAACATGAAATACACAGAGCTAAAATAATATAGATATCAACAGACTGTTAACCTGCCTGTGGTTCAACAGAAGTGAACTAACATGACATTACATATCAACTTCAGTTCTTGAGGTAATTCCAAGTAAGAATAGGCAATAAAAAATATATAAAAAAACATTTGAGCATAAAATCAGTCTAAATAACACTATTGCATTCATTTCTTTGGATTAAATGGATTCATTATTACGAAATTAATAGTATGCATTGGGGGGGTAAAATATATATGGGAAGATATGGGAATATGTTTACACTCTGTGTATATCACACAGAGGCCAGTAGTACCTAGATACCTTTTGCAAGGCAATGATTTTTATTATAAATGTATGCGATAATAGAATTTATATGCACTAATAGTGGTATCTAATGTAATGGTTTTTGTGATGGGGTAACGCAGTGAGTTTTTTTTTTTTAGGTTGAATGGGGAGGGGGGGGGGATGAGGGGGGAGGATAGCTGTTTAGACATTAACCTCCCACCACCCCGAGACAGAAAAGTATTTTATATGAAAACCATCATAAGGAAGAGATACCTAGGGAAAAGTAGGGGGAAAAAATGGGGGAATTATTGTGGGAAAATGTTATACTATAGTAGACACCTCTAGTTCCTCGTTTAGTCCCCCTGGCGAAAGAGTATTGCGAGAATAAATCCAATATGTTTCGCGTTCGCAGAGCCTATGGAATCGCTCAGCCTCTGAGAGGTTCTTAGGCATCTGCTCCATGATCCATACTTTTGGGCCTTCAGTGGATTTCTTATGATATTGGGAGAAGTGGCGAGGAACGCTGTGTTTATCTTTGCCTTCCTCAACCCTTCTCTAGTGCTTGCCAAATCTCTGTCGGAGGGGGAAGATCGAACGACCTACATAAAGTTGATGACAGGGGCAGCTAAAGCAATACACCACATGATTGGATGAACAGTTATAAAATTCACTGATATTGTAGGATTTGCCCTTGGTAGTAAATTGTTTCTTGCCATGTTGTACAAAACTACAGGTCTTGCATAGCGTTTTTTTACATTGAAACATACCCTGTAATGGTATGAGGCATACTGTATCTGGGGTGTCAAATTGACAGGGCAAGATTTGAGCTTGCTGGGTGCGATTTTTATTTTTGATATTTGGTGCTTTTCTGTATGTGATTCGGGGGAGGTTGGGGATAGTATAGTTTTGAGATGTATATATCCTCAAGCAATATCGGCAAATGTTTTTTAAGAATTGTTTCCATTTTTTTGTGATCAGAATGGAATCTGGTGATAAAACGAACAGATTGGTCAACCGTACCTTTATCTATTTTTGTGGGAACGTCTTGTGAATACTGAGTGTAAGCTTGTTTGATCAAAGATTCAGGATAGCCCTTATCCTTGAGTTTGTTAGTGAGTAAGTCGCTTTGTTCTGTATAGTCTGTCATATTGATACAATTATGCCTCAGATGGCAGAATTGTCCTTTTGATATATTATTTTTCCACTTGTGGTAGTGGCAGCTCCCCCCCTCCCGCCTCATAATTTATCTTCCCATATAAATTTTCTTTTCCACTCCACTAATTTCGTAAAAATGAATCCATTTAATCCAAAGAAAATAATGCAATAGTGTTATTTAGATTGATTTTATGCTCAAATGTTGTTTTTAGATATTTTTTATTGCCTATTCTTATTTGGAATTACCTCAAGAACTGAGGTTGATATGTAATGTCATGTTAGTTCTGTTGAACCATAGGCGATTAACAGTCTGTTGAGATCTATACTAATTTAGCTCTGGGTATTTCGTGTTGGAATGTATGTCACATCCTTTCCACTAGATGGCAGTGTTCCAAAGCATTTATTAAGCTGATATCAGCCAAAGTCTCACTAGCTTGACAAAGGAGCCCTCCCCGAGTCCCATCTACCAGTGCGCATGCTCTGAAACGCCGTTGCAACCCACCAGTGACGTCATCACGCCCGGCGCCGCGTTCCATTCCTCACCATCGGCCTGATCCAAGCCTTGGTTTCATTGCCGTGGTCCCAGAGATCCTGCTGGCTAGGATTTATCCCCCACAGGCAGAAAAATCAGCTGTTCAGAACGCCGCTCTGCAGTGAACACCACACGAGTGTGGATGGACTCGTGACTTACTTCCTTAACCTCCATGTAAGTGGATAATACACCTGTATCTCATTAAAATGTTTACAGATCTAACCTAGAGGCGCCTGTGTTTCTCTTCTCATTTGCATATCTGGAATCTGCTTTCAACTCCCCCCCTCAAAGGCTGCCGGGGTTGTTTTGGACTGCTAAAGTAATCTTTACAGGTCTCCCCTCTTCATCTCTCACCCTTCACATATACTGAGTATTCACGTCAAGGGCTTATTGATGGACTAATGTATTAAATCTCATACTATTTAGTAGCGCCGCAACCAATTTTTTTATGTAAATTGGGAACACTGGGGTCTCTGAAGGGAGATGGAGCACTAGGAGGTGGAGCAGCAAGTCTGGAGGAGAAAGTTACACCCTCCTCTGCTGAATGACGGGAACTGTACATGCACCACACATGATTTGGTTGCTAGGAAGATAGGCGGGCCCAACAACCAATAGTTTTGACAGGTGGGCAGTGGTGGGACTTGAGACTGGAAACCACCTTAGACCACAAGAAAAAGCCAGCCTCCATATTTTTACAGACAGTTTTGTCCCTTTTACTGCATTTTACAGAGAGAAAAAAACAGGGTGATTTTGTATAAACTATCTGTAAAACTAAGGACGGTTCCCAACCCTGGCAAGGGGGAATGGGGGCAGATAAACAACACTATCGCTTCTGTGTATAAGAGCTGCAGCTGTCATATTCGTAGCGGGCTAAAGTACAGTGGAGGCTGTAACCTCCCGTGTAAAGAAAAGCAGAGGTAACATTTATATATACCCCGTTACTGGAATCCTTTGGATCAACTTTTGTCAAGCGGGAATCGCCATAAATGGTTTGAAATTCCTTGTCCTTAAGCCGGGTACACACTATTCGTTTTTTTGGGGGGTTGAACGAAAAAAAACCTGTCAGCTCCGGTTCAGCGATCTCTCCTGCTGAGCTGTTGTGTTCTGACAGGGGGACTGTCCACCCGCCAGAACACTCCGATCAGCGCTCTCTGCCATTGGCCGAGAGCCCTGATCAGGAGTCGGTTGGATTCTGGTTTTCCAGCATGTGCAGATGGACATACACACGGGTAGAATGTCAGCTTGGTTTTTTTTAACAGGCAAATGTCTCCCGACATTCTGCCTGTGTGTAAGGGGGTTTAAGTCTACTCATTTCAAGGTGAAAAACTGTATGCGGTTTTATTTATGGATTGAATTACTTGGAACTGTTTGAATGAAAGATTATCAAGAGGCAATGCTAGGCTCCCTTAGTAACAATATTAGGAATCCTGTGGACACTTGCTGCTTTATGGGTTGACCTGCCCATCAAAAAGTTAATGGATAATGCCCTTTGTAAGAATATTATCTATTTTAGTACCTCATAAACAAGATTAATGAAATCAAGTTAGGTAGGGTCATTCGAGTTCATTATGAAGCTGACTTAACCAGTTAAGGAACGAGCCTCTTTTTGAGATTTGTTGTTTACAAGTTAAACATTTTTTTTTTTTGCTAGAAAATTACTTAGAACCCCCAAACATTATACATTTTTTTTCTAACACCCTAGAGAATAAAATGGCAGTTATTGCAATACTATTGTCACAAATTGTATTTGCGCAGCGGTATTGCAAGCGCACTTTTTTCGGAAAAAATACACTTTTTTGAATTAAAAAATAAGACCACAATAAATTTAGCCCAATTTTTTTTATATTGTGAAAGATAATAGTACGCCAAGTAAATTGACACCCAACATGACACGCTTCAAAATTGTGCCCGCTCGTGGAATGGCGACAAACTTTTACCCTTAAAAATCTCCATAGGCAATGTTTAAAAAATTTTACAGATTGCATGTTTTGAGTTATAGAGGAGGTCTAGGGCTAGAATTATTGCTCTCACTCTAGCGATCATGGTGATAACTCACATGTGTGGTTTGAACACCGTTTTCATATGCAGGCGCTACTCACGTATACGTTCACTTCTGCACACGAGCTCGGCGGGACGGGGCACATTTAAAAATGATTTTTTTTCTTATTTATTTTACCTTTTTTTTTTTTTTTTTTTTTTTTTTTTACACTGTTCTTTTTTTTTTTTTTTTTTTTTTTTTTTTTTTTTTATAAAGTGTCACTTTTATTCCTATTACAAGGAATGTAAACATCCCTTGTAATAGAAAAAAAGCATGACAGGACCTTGTAAATATGAGATCTGGGGTCAAAAAGACCTCAGATCTCATATTTATACTAAAATGCAATAAAAAAAAAAAAATTGTAATTTGCTGACTGCTGACTTTTAATAAACAGCCACAAACCTTATGCCCCGTACACATGGTCGGATTTTCCGATGGAAAATGTCCGATCGGAGCGTGTTGTCGGACATTCCGACCGTGTGTGGGCTCCATCGGACATTTTCCATCGGATTTTCCGACACACAAAGTTTGAGAGCAGGCTATAAAATTTTCTGACAACAAAATCCGATCGCGTAAATTTCAACCGTGTGTGGCCTGTTCCGACACACAAAGTGCCACGCATGCTCAGAAGAAATTCCGAGACGGAACAGCTCGGTCGGGTAAAATTTGCGTTCGCAATGGATACAACACTTTCGTCACAGTGCAATGTTAAAAATGGTTTAATACAGCGCACTCTCTTCTTCTTTATAATGTGAGAAGAATGAAGTAGTTTTGCTGCTCATATTCACACAGACTTCTCACAAACTTATTTCTTTATTATTTATCGGGATTCCCTTAATATATTTTGATTTGTCACATCTGACAAAAATATTTTTAATATATTTTTTTTTTTTTTAAAGGCAGATTTTTTTTTATATTTTAGGTTTGTATTTTTTCCAAGGCTGATCTTTGTTTTATTTTATTTTTAGTTTTACTCCAGAATATTTTTGTGTGTGTTTTATGTGTCAAGTTACCACAACACCATTCTTATATCTTATATTATTTAATCTCAAGGAGATTGTTTGGTGTTGGTGTCTCTTGTTAATTTCACATTGTATTTTTGAAATGTACCTGAATCCTCACAAACAAACTGTCCTTTTTGAAGGAAAACACACATAGGCAAGTATAAATGAAACCAAAAATCCTTTATTAAGGGCTCAGAACCAAACAAAGAGGGAGGCAACGCTGGATAAACAGCAGAAATTAGCGAAGCCTTGGACCCCCAGGGCAGACATCAATTCTTGAACATCAAAATTGGTGGCCTGAGGAGTCCTTATCTAAGGGAGTGCAGTCTGGTCCAGAACTCCCAGAGATCCGGAAAGCAGCAGATGACATCTGTGTCCCCAGGCTGTGGTACCACAAGAGGCTGCATCTTTTGCCAGACCAGACTGGATCAAGGGTCATCACTTTCTGGTCTTCCTTCCACGCTTCATTCCCGGCTGTGGCTCTGCTGTTGGAGATGTGGCAGGAGGAGGAGTAGGACCTGGAGGAGGAGGAGGACTAGTAGGACCTGGAGGAGGAGGAGAAGTAGAAGGACCTGGAGGAGGAGGAGGACCATGTGTGAGGTCACAAATGTGGGTATCAGATGTTATTTGGCCCCTCAACCCCTTATTGAGAGCTTCCAAAATTAATGACTCACACATGAGTTGTTGGCCCTCCTCCATCCGCTGCATTTTACACGCAATTATGGCAGCAAAGTCCTCCTCCACAGTGTGTGGTGCTCCCAGGGCCTCTGTAGCCTTCCAAAAGAGGCCTATGGCAGCCTCCACTAGGGTACTCCTCTTCCTGCCACTTTCTCTTTGCAGGTGTAGGGGAGGGACCTGCATATCAGGCAGCCTGCTCGGCCCGGCCACCTCCTGGCTGAGACTTCCCTGTGTATGAAAAAGGGACATGGTTTTAGTTTTTGCATCATCAATCACAATCATAAATTAGTACTCCAAACTAACATCTAGTTAACATCATTGATTGGACAAGCAGAAATATTTAGAGTAATGCTAAACCTGGCTCAAGCTGGGCTCCTCCACATGTTGCTGCCTGGAAGGCCCAGGTTGGGCGTCAGAAGCCTCAGCTGGGGGGGAAGGAAGCATGGAAGGAAGACTGAAGAGTGATGACCTGGGTTCAGTCTGGCCTGCCAGAAAATGTAGCCTGTCATAGTACCACATCCTGGGGACATAGATGTCATCTGCTGCTCCTGATCTCAGCGAATCCTGGACTTTCTTGTGCTCCCTTAGATATGTACTCCTCAGGCCACCAATTAGGATCTTCAAATAGGTCATGTCTGCCGTGGGGATCACCTGCTTGACAATTTCAAACAATTCATCCAGCGCTGCCTTCCTCTTTGTTTGGTTCTTATAATGTGGGTGGTTGATCTCCCAAAGACAAGGCAGCTCCCTGAACATGTCAATGAAGATTGCCATGAAGTCGGTATCGTTCAAGATATCCATTTTCACTGCAAGATACAACACAAGACAAACCCTAACGTCAGCCAAAACTCTCCTAATCTAGTTACAATATAGGCCTCAATCTAGAAGCAGTATAGGCCCAAATTTGGCTCTTACCTTCGTTATCACGATCGGCGCCTCCGATACTCCTTCGTCCGCTCACAGATCGTACGTACTACGCACGCGTGTTACGCTTTATACACACTGCGCATGCGTGTAACTCCGCCCGCCCCTGACGTTCTTTCCAGTCTATTCCCTTTTCGTTCGGCGCAGTGGGTGAAGAGCACATGGCGGAGTCAGAGCAGGTGCGTGCTAATTATAGCAACGAGGAGGAGGAAAGCGGAAACGTCCCGATCCAGAAGGAGACGATTTAAGGCCTCAAATATGTCCTTTGGGGAGATGTTGGAGATGGTCGACATCCTGAAGAAGGACGACTATGATGGAAAGTATGGACCTTACCCCAACCCCAATATCAGAAAGGCCAAGATCATGGCGAAAGTGGTCAAAAGTCTGCACCGGAATTTCGGGGTACGTCGATCGAAAGATCAGCTCAGGAAGCGGTGGTCGGACCTGAAATTAAGAGAGCCCGAGCAGTACAGAAAGATCCGGAGAGTGCTGCAAAAAAGTAATGCCGCGTACACACGGTCGGACTTTTCAGCTACAAAAGTCCAACGGACGCTGACGGACTAAAGCTGGCTGGTAATCCGATCGTGTGTGGGCTTCTCCGGACTTTCAACGTACTTTTTTAGACTCGAATCCGACGTACTTTAGATTTGAAACATGCTTCAAATCTTTACGTCGTAACTACGACGGACCCCGAAGTCCGCTCGTCTGTATGCTAGTCCTACGGACAAAAAAACGACGCATGCTCATAAGCAAAAACTAAACGGAAGCACTCGGTCTAGTAAAACTAGTGTTCGTATTGTAGGTAGCACATTCATCACGCTGCAAAATCTGTGATCGTTGAATGCAGCGCATTTTATTTCTTCTTTACGAATGCTCTAAAGAACGAAGGTGTTTTGCTGTTCATAATCAGAGTTCTCCCAAACTGATTTCTGGATTCTTTTTCTCTTTGATCTCATGAATGATATAGTATGCTTTTTAAAAACAATGTTTCCATACTAATAATACTTTTTCCCTTTTTTTTTTTTTTTTTTTAGGTTTGTAAAGTTACCACAAAGAACCCATTATTCTATTTTTTTTTTCTAGTGATTATTTTTTAGTTTTTAGATAAAGTTAACCCAAAGCACCGTTTTTGGTTATGTAGATTTTTTTATTTTCAAGACTTACCACTTGAACATTATTAACATTAGTAATGTATTTTTGGTGTGTTTTTTTCAAACTCAATGAGATTGTTGTCCCTTGTTAATTTAACATTGTGTGTAAAATCAATGATTTAAAAGAAAACACATAAAGTCTTTTGCTAAACTCAAAAAAGATCCATTTATTCATGGTCAAAATAAAATAAAGAGGAAGTCAACGCTGGAAAAAGTCGGTGTACAAGAAAATTGGGATCTTGCGGAGTCCATATAAGAGGGAGCACAATCTGGTCCAAGAATCCCAGAGATCAACAGCACCAGCAGATGATCTAGATGTCCCCAGACTGTGGTCCTACAACAGCCTGCGTCTTCTGTCAGACCAGACTGAACCCAGGTCATCACTTTCTTCTCTTCCCTGCAGCCTTTCCTCCACGCTGCCCTGCAGCCTTCCCTGTAGCCTTCTTTTGAGGCTGGGGCTCTGGTGTTTCAGTTGTGGCAGGAGGAGGAGGAGGAGGAGGAGAAGGAGGAGGGGGGGCTGCCTCATGTAGTTGGGTGTTTCGTGTTAGCGTGCCCTGCAGCCCCTTATGGATTGTTTCCCCAAATAGGCGCTCACAAATGAGGCGCTGCTCCCAATCCATCTGAAGAAGCCTGCTGGCTAAGTAGCAGCCATAGGATTCTTCCACTTCGGGGGGGCTCCTTAAAAAACGGGTGGCCTCTTGCATGAGGCGCAGGGATGCGTCCTGTGTGACCATCCCCTTCCTGGCCCTTTTTTTGGGAAGGTGGAGGGGAGGCACTTGGGATTCGGTCAGGCTCCTACTGGGCCCAGCCACCTCACTTGGCCCAGCCACCTCACTTGGCCCAGCCACCTCACTGGGAGCAGCCACCTCACTGGGAGCAGCCACCTCACTGGGAGCAGCCACCTCCTGCCTGACACTGGGCCCAGCCTCCTCCAGGATGATGGTGAATCCGGCCTCCTCCAGGCTGTCCATGGGCCCGGTCTCCTCCTGCCTGCCACTTTCCCCACATTCCTCCTGGATGGACTCATCCTGTGTATAAAAAAAGGACAATAGTTTTAGTATATTTTTTTGGGTTCATCAATGACACACAGTTTGCTTCTCATGAATAGCAAATTCAATGTGAATACATCTCTTTAATAAAAGAGTCTAATCAGACACCCTAATTATTTCAAGCAGGTGCCAAACATATTTAGCCACTACTGTCAATTGATATGTATACACAATTTAGAGTGCAAAATTATTTTAGACAATTATAACATCCAGTTAACATCATTAATATTAGTACAGTAAATATTTGTTAAAATAATTTACCTGACTCCAGATGGTCATATCCGGTTCATCCAGGATGGAAGACCCAGCTTGCTCCTCATCAGCCTCTGCTGGGGTGGAGGGAAGGGTGGAGGGAAGGGTGGAGGGAAGGGTTGAAAGTGATGCCCTGGCTTCATTCTGGTCATCAAGAAAACGGAGTTGATTGTAGTACCACAGCCTGGGTACATAAACATCATCTGCTGATGCTCCTGATCTCCTTGATTCCTGGATCTTCTTATGCTCCCTCTTATACATGTTCCTCAAGACCCCAATTTTCTTGAGCAATGTCTCCATTGTTGCTTCCGGGATGCTCGCCTGGACAAAGGACAGAAGTCTCTCCAGCGTTGACTTCCTCACATGCTTTGCATAATACTGAGGGTGTTTCACCTCCCACAAATTCCTCATCTCTCGATATTTAGAAATAAAAGCTGTAAGGAACTCTGGATCCTTAAATAGGGGATTCATTATATCTGGAAAAGATAAAGTCACAAGACAAAAAACACTTATTATAGGTTTCTGCTAACCCCTCATCATCTTCTCCCTATGTAGGCCTCATCAATCTATCAAGCCATATAGGCCGCTTGCTACAAAGTCATGACCATAAAACCCAAAAAAAATATTTAAAATTACCTTCGTTTTGTAACGTCCTGGTCCACTATCACCTACGCACAGAACGTACGTACGACACGTGCGCAAGGGCCCTCTTTATACACTACGCATGTGTGAAACTCCGCCTGCGTCGCCCGCCCCTGACGTTCGAAATTAACTCATGTTCTCCGCCCCCTAATTCGACGCACAGAACGTACGTACGACACGTGCGCAAGGCCCCTCTTTATACACTACGCATGTGTGAAACTCCGCCTGCGTCGCCTGCCCCTGACGTTCGATTTTAACTCATGTTCTCCGCCCATTTTTAGTTACGGCGCGTAGTGGGGTAAATAATGGCGGAGACACCTGACATGTTGACTACCTCAGGTAGTGGAAACAGCCCGGAGGCTGGAACGTCAACCAAATCTGTGAGGCCTAGATTTAAGGCCTCTAATATGAGTTTTAAAGAGATGGTGGAGATGGTGGCCATTCTTCACAAAGACGACTATGATGGGAAGTATGGGCCGTACGCACGGCCAAATTTGCGCAAGGCCAAAATAATGGCGAAGGTCGTGGACACTTTGCAGGCATCTTTTGGGGTACAGCGCTCCAGAGATCAACTTCGAAAAAGATGGTCTGACCTGAAACTCAGGGAGCCGGATCAATACAGACGGATCCGGAAAGTGCTGAAAAAAAGTAGGTACTTGTCGTGTTTTTCTCTTGTGTTTATTACCTTGTATACTGCTCCATGTGCTTTTCCTTCCTATACGATTTTTTTGTTCATCGTTTCAAACGATCTTTTAATAAACCTCGTTACATATCTATAGATAGATCTATCTATCTATCTATATATATATATATATATATATATATATATATATATATATATATATATATAAAGATATATATATATATATATATTATAGATATAGATATAGATATATATATATAGATATAGATATATATATATAGATATAGATATATATATAGATATATATAGATATATATATAGATATATATAGATATATATATAGATATAGAGAGAGAGAGAGAGAGAGAAATATATAGAGAGAGAGAGAAATATAGAGATAGGTAGATAGATAGATATAGAAATGTAAAACATTCTTTTTGAATATTTTAAGTTATCTTTTTTTTTTTCTTTACATTTAGTTAGATATTTATAGATTTTGTTCCAGATATATAGAGAGAGAGAGAGAGATCAAAAGATTATTAACTATATTTTGAGATATTGATATCTAGATATCTATCTATCCGATATGTCTTTATAATTTTAAATATTGAGGTAAAATAGGAACTCTACACAAACCACTTCACTACAAATGTTGGAAAATTACTATGTACTAAAATATCTGTGCTAAGTAGATTAATAATTTTTTGTTTCACATAGGGGAAAAATCACTCAGCCAACAAGAAGACAGTCCACCCCAAGCCAAACATGATTGGGAAATCAGCCCAAGCCCCACTGAGGATGTGGAGGAAGGAGAGGTGGGCGACATGGGCACCCCACCAGGTGAGTGTCTGACACACCAGCTTACGGTAATCTATGCATGGCTGCCTTTTGTTTAATGTAATTTTTCTACTCTATTTTAGGGGATCTGGTTGTGCTTGATTCAAGCAACAGTGCCACCCCCGAGGATGTGGAGGAATTATGCTACATGGGCACCCCACCAGGTCAGTGTCTGAGACAACAGCTTTATTATGGTAAGGTAAACTATGTATGTGTGCATATTTCTAAATACATTTTTTGGTTTCATTCCACTTTAGGTACAAGAAGTGACTATTTCACCTCAGAAAGTGCCCAACGGCTAATTGGTCAAATAATGGCCTGGAATAAGGACATCGATGAAATGCGTAATCGGCTGGATCGTATGCAGCAGGAAATGAAGGACATGATTGATGTTTTGGGTCGAATCTAAATGCCCTTTTTGAAACCCCAAAACATCGATCATGTCCTTCATTTCCTGTTTTGCTGACCCCATTCTGGGCCTTCTCTTTATTTTTTTGGCTGAACATAAATGGCTGTTTAACCTAATTTAAAAAAGGAGGGCTGTTTCTCGAAAATACATAAAAAATCCACAAAAAAATAAAACTTGATTTTCTCAAAAACCAAAAAAAAAAATAAAACTTGATTTAAAAAAAACAAAAAAATAAAAAACTTGATTTAAAAAAAAACAAAAAAAATAAAAAAACTTGATTTTAAAACAAAAAAAACAAAAAAAAATTGATTTTCTCAAAAACCAAAAAAAAAAATAAAACTTGATTTAAAAAAACCAAAAAAAATAAAAAACTTGATTTTAAAACAAACAAAAAAAAAAAAAAACAATTGATTTTCTCAAAAACCAAAAAAAAAAATAAAACTTGATTTAAAAAAAACAAAAAAAATAAAAAACTTGATTTTAAAACAAAAAAAAAAAAAATTGATTTTAAAAAAACCAAAAAAAGTAAAAAACTTGATTTTAAAAAACAAAAAAAAAAATAAAAAAAAAAGCCTGTTTGCGAAAATCAAAAAGCCAAAAATATTTTTTGTGGATTAGGTAGAAATATTTAAATATAATTATATTTTTCAAAATTATTAAGATATCATTATATTTTTGTCTATGAACATTTTATACTAAATGCAGAACTGAATGCATAACAACCATTAATAAAAACATCTCCTTATAGGAATTAAATAAATGTGTGGTTTGTTATTTCAATGCTCAGTATCAGTTTGGTTATAATTGTCAAAAAGTTGTTTACAGTGGCAATGGAGCTTATTTAGACATTTAAAATGAAAATACAGTTGGCACTACAACTGCTCGACCATAACCTAGGAGAAAGCCCAAAAGAAAGGCAAGCAATAAATATAATTCAAGATTTCATCAATATTTTTTTTATTGTAAAAAATTAAATATCCTGGCCGATTGCAATGGCCCCCCTACCCATAAAATAATTAACATATTGCTGTCTAACTTGACGGGCACTTTGGGGGGCCAAGCCAGTACGGACAGTATCCAGGCCCGTAAGGTTGTCATCTATAAGTCCGGCCTCAGGCCCAACTGTGCCTATATAATTCTGAGAATGTTTGTTTAAAAAGTTGTGCAGAATGCAGCACGATAAAATTATAAAATTAAGTTTGTATTCCGCCAAATTAATGGCTGTTTGAAACAGGCGGAACCGGCTGGCCAGAATTCCAAACGCATTCTCAACCACTCTTCTAGCTCTGGCCAGCCGGAAATTAAAAACCCTCCTCTCCGGGGTGAGGGTTCTTTGGGGGAATGGCCTCATGAGGTGCTTGCTCAGAGCGAAGGCTTCATCGGCAATGAAGACAAAGGGGAGTCCTTCCACATTATCCGCATCAGGTGGCAATCCCAGGCCACCACTCTGGAGACGCTGGCAGAACTCCGTCTGGGCAAATACTCCTCCATCCGACATCCGGCCATTCTTCCCCACGTCCACATATAAAAATTCATAGTGTGCCGACACCACCGCCATTAAAACAATACTGTGGAACCCTTTATAATTGAAATAGTATGATGCCGAATGGGGTGGTGGCACGATGTGGACATGTTTCCCATCTATAGCCCCTCCACAATTGGGAAAGTCCCAACGGCTGGCAAAATGGGATGCCACAGTCTGCCATTCCTGTGGCGTTGAAGGAAACTGGGGAATCAAACAAGAAAACCAAAATCAATTAATTTGGAAGCTAACATTGCAAGAAAATTAGACAATTAAAAACATTATTCCCCAGCATCAGTATAACATTAAATAATTTAATTCTTCTGGAATAACTAATATGGAAAGGCACACTTATCAGATTGCTCACCCCCTCTGATGGAACATTGATTACATTTTAGGGGGTTGTGAAATCCCTAAAAAAGATTACTTTTAGGACACGCAGGAATTTAGGGACTAAAAAGGCTACAAGACTGCAGTTGTCGCACTCTGCAGGTGCAGTTGCTAACCAGCTTACAGTAAATGAGGTCATGTAAAAAGGCATTCATGTTGCAAGGAGTACACAATCACATGCAAGGGCAATTAATGAAAACACTTTGAGGCTTGCATATGATTTGATGATGGAAATCAGCAGAGCTTCTGCTCATTTACTAAAGCACTGGAACAAATGCACTTGTAGAGTGCACATGCATTTTGCAAAGTGCAACATATATTTGCTTTAGACAAATCAACACCACAGAACATTCAAGCAAATTTTTACGAGGGTGGGGGGGGGGGGGGGGGTTGGGAAATCTAGCTAATTGCTAATTAGCAGCACACTATTTGGAGTGAGTTTAGGTGGGGGGGGGGGTTGTGAAATCTAGCTAATTGCTAATTATAAGCACACTAAATACACTCAAACAAAATACATTCAAAATGAGTAGACTAGGTGGATATGTTCCCATCACTGCATGCTGGGGAGGTTATTGAAGGAAAATATACATGCATGACAAAAAATAACAGGAAAAAAATCCAGCATGTGTGAGGATAAAAAGGGGACATTCACACTATATTGCAATGATGGTAAGTAGTGTTTGAAGCAAGAAATACATTACATTATCAAAGATTACATAAAAGAACATGTGATGCTAATAAAAGAAAAATATCTTACCTTAATATAGTCCTTCTGCAGGACCTGGATGATGGCAGAACAGGTCTCTGGGATAATGATCCCCAGAGCCTGGGGGGAGATGCCTGTCGAGAACTTAAGGTCCTGCAGGCTTCTCCCTGTGGCCAAATACCGCAAGGTAGCGACCAGCCTCTGCTCCGGAGTGATGGCTTGCCTCATGCAGGTATCCTGCCTGCTGATATAGGGGGTCAGCAAAGCCAACAAACGGTCAAAAACGGGGTCCGTCATCCGGAGAAAGTTCCTAAAATCCTCAGGATTATTCTCACGGATCTCACGGAGCAAAGGCATGTGACAGAACTGGTCACGCTGAAGCAACCAATTCTTGGTCCATGAACTCCTCCCCGCCCTGTTCATGGACTGGTCTTGGGCTGAAGAATAAACTACAGCACCAAACACATACAATGCACGAGCTCGACGATGAGTACGTACAGGTAACATGGTTTCAAAACGGTCGGCTGGTCAGAACGCACTAAACAGAACGCACTGAAGAACAGCAAGGCCTGTGAAGAGCGACCTGAAAATCAGGAACGAGCGGCCAATAAAACAAAGATTTCTCAATGCCAACTGACCAAACGCACTGAAAAGCAGATACAAACCTCACAAGCACAGACTGAACAACAGTTAAAACGAACTGAAAAATACGAGTCTCACAAGCGCGAATCGTCTCTTACCAAACTTCTACTAACACGAGATAAACACGAGATTAGCAGAAGGAGCCCAAAGGGTGTCGTACGGGCTATTGAACTTCCGTTTTATAGTCTCGTCGGACTTGGTGTACGTCACCGCGTACTAGGCTGTCGTACTTTTGTGTGGTCGTGTGTAGGCAAGTCCGTTCGTAAGAAAGTCTGCCGCAAGTCCGCCGAAGGTACGCCGGAAGTATGTCGGACAGGCTGTCCGACTTTTGTAGGTGAAAAGTCCGACCGTGTGTACGCGGCATTAGTAGTTGTGCTGGGTTCCTATTCTTTTTGTCTTTATTACGTTCGTGCTGCTCCATATGCTTTTCTTAAGTGTTGTACAGTTTAAAATGGCAACTTTCATGTTCATGGGCCCATTATTCGTTCGTATCAAACATTTTTCTTTCGGCCTATAAAACACCATTGTTTAGGCCATATGCATTTGCCAACATTTTTTAGGGCCTACTTGTATGAAAAATATTTGGTTGTGTAGATGGGTTTGTTTTACTAGAATGAAATGCAAACTAGATTCTGTGTAAGGAGAGGACACTCAGCAGCTGTTTTCACATCTGGACGCTGGAGCACTAGTGTGGGACACAAGAACACCCTTTTTATTAGGGGGGCCACACAGGTGCTCCAGTGTATACTATAGGGGGGTCTCCATCTATGAAGCTTGTACAAAACAGGTAAAGTCTTGAAGCTTGACAACGGACAATAAAAATGCTACATCTTGGAACTCAGCCAAAATAGACAATTGTACACAACTTCCAAGCAATGTTTCATCTTTATATTTCGGCCATCAAATATCTGTGTGCTAAGTATACCATTTTTGTTTTACATAGGGGAGAAAAGACTCGGAGGACACCCCTCATCCGAGGAGACCACCGACCCCCCACCTCGGGAAGAAGGGGAAATACCCCCAACCCAAGCAGAGCAGGAGGAGGAAGAAGATGTGGTGGAAATTGGCACCACAACAGGTGAGTGTCTGCGACCACATTCTCAGGTAAGAGATGGATGCCGGCATATTTTTGATACCTGTTTTTGTTTGGTTTCTCTCTTTTTAGGTGATCGTGATGTTGTGGATCCAGATCCTTTCACATCAGAAAGTGCCCAGATCCTGATCGGGGAGATCATGGGGTGTAATTTAGAATTGGAAAACCTCAAGAAAAAAATCAATGATGTTATTCAAAAAAATAATAACATTGTTGATGTTTTGGGACGAGTTTAAAACCCCTCCAAATCACTTTGTTTTTTTGTGTGCTACAATCTTAAAAATGTTTTAGCGATGTTTAGAAAAGCCAAATTTTGAGGATGCACACAGTATGCCAACATGTGCTATCTGCCATCACGGGAGATCAATGGATGCGTTTTGGGGGTGCAACCCCTTCCTCAATAATAAACTAGCTGTGAGGAAGGGGTTGCTCCCCCAAAACACGTCCCTTGATCCCCCGTGATGGCAGCTAGCACATGTTGACATTTGTAAATTGGTGTGCATCTTCAAAATTTGGCTTTTCCAGGGGTGACTTCACCCCATCTGAAGGCAATATCAAACACAGTTCCTAAATACTCATGTCTGATATTGCCTTCAAGTTTTACCATATGTGAACTTTGTAAGTTCAAGATTTGTGTCTTTCTTGTTGGTTTTACACATGCCTGTTTTATCTTAAATGAACATTTCTATTTTTGATAATTCCACCCCAAAAATTGTTATACAACAAACATGTTGGTTTGTTTTAAAAACCTTTTCTAAATGCACATGTGATTGTGCAGGTATTAAAAAGATTGTTATCAAGAATGTGTGGATTATTGTCTCAACGCTACAACACTTTTGTGGTGATGTAATTGCTGTTTTCTGTGAAAATGGGGGTTATTTCCTAAGGGCAAATCCTCTTTGCACTACAAGTGCAATTTCAGTGCAGTTTCAAGTGCACTTGTAGTGCAAAGTGTCTACGCCTTTAGTAAATAACACCCAACAGTGCTTTGTATAAGGTTACACAATCACGCCATTTTCAGGACTCCCCACATTTCTGTCAGGGTCAGCTAAAACAAACACAAGCAGTAAATGTCACCAAAGATTAGCTTTTTTTTTTTATTTGATAAAGGCTTCACAAATTGTCTGGCATATTGATGGCCCCCCTACCCGCAAAGAACTCAAGGTATCTTAGCCGGACATCACGGGCACTCAGGGAGGGCAAGCCAGGACGGCCAATTTCAAGCGCCGTCAGGGTTGTTTCATGTAGAATTCTGGCCTCAGGCCCAACTGAGCCAGCATAGTTGGCAGAATGTTGGCGTAAAAAGTTATGTAGAACACAGCATGCCAGGATTATATGATTAAGTTTATACTCCGCCATATGGATGGGTGTCAGAAATAGGCGGAACCGGCTGGCCATGATTCCAAATGTGTTCTCCACCACTCTTCTGGCTCTGGCCAGCCGGTAATTAAAAAGCCTCTGTTCCGGGGTGAGGGTCCTTATCGGGAATGGCCGCATAAGATGGTCCCCCAGCGCAAATGCTTCATCCGCAACGAAGATGAATGGGAGTCCTTCCACATTGTCTTCGGGAGGTGGCAAGTCCAAGCTGCCATTCTGGAGATGCCTGTAAAACCCCGTCTGGGCGATGACTCCACCATCGGACATCCGGCCATTCTTCCCCACGTCCACATACAGGAAGTCGTAATTAGCCGACACCACTGCTAACATCACAATACTATTGAACCCCTTGTAATTATAATAGTACGACCCCGAGTTGGGTGGTGGGACGCTGTGAACGTGTTTCCCATCAATTGCCCCTCCACAGTTAGGAAAGTCCCACCGCTGGGAAAAGTGGGAGGCCACAGTCTGCCATTCCTGTGGCGTGGAAGGAAACTGTTGAGGAAAACAAAAAAAACTTAGTATTTTTGCACATAAACATGGAAAGCAGATTAGACACAAACATTCTTGGCCAACATCCAGATAACATTTATTAAGGGGAATTTTACAACACCAAAGTATAAGGTACACCTATCATATTCCCCCTGCCCCCCTCATGTGCCATTTCTAACATTATGGGGGGGGGGAATCTTGGACAGGCAACCCTCTTCACTTCATTGAGAGATGAATGCCTAAATAATGAGTATTACTTTGAACAGCCCCTCCTTAGTTACACTATTGGCAGCCCACTGGACAGGTAAGAAGTGTCATAATACAAAGATATAAATACACACTGTACACATTTGAGCACATTTGGACATTGTGCTATTACCTATCAAGATAATAATAGTATACAAAAACTTTAAACATTACCATTTGAAACTATACAGGCAGGCTCTTGCACTACATGCTTTGGGGAATTCATCCATACATCTGACTACGAAAGAGATGGGTATAGTGTGTATGGGTTTGGCAAAGTCAGCAGATAGATGATTGAGGATAGATAGAGAATTGGGATCAGCTGACTTAGCAGTTGGGGGGGAGGGTTAATAAAAATGATTTGGGGACACCACAAAAAAAAGCCTCTGGCAATCTGCCTGAATTTAAAGCACAAATCACATTTCTAAACATTTTAGGGGTTGTTTGGGGTAAAACACTACTATGGAGCTGACAAAATACATTGTTAAGTGACTACATGAGGTGAATATAGGGGCAGGAGAGCATGCTGGGGAGGTAAGTGAAGGCAAATATGTATGAAGGACTAAAAAAATAATTACATAAAAATCCAGCATGCATGAGAACAAAGGGGACATTCACAGCATATTACAATCATGGTAATTAGGGAATGAGGAAAGAAATACAATATATTAGCAAACATTCAATACAATAAAATGTGATGTTAAAGGATAAAAATCTTACCTTCATATACTTCTTCTGCAGGACCGGAATGATGGCAGAACAGGTCTCTGGGATAATGATCCCCAGAGCCTGGGGGGAGATGCCTGTTGAGAACTTGAGGTCCTGCAGGCTTCTCCCTGTCGCCAAGTACCGCAGGGTAGCGACGAGCCTCTGCTCCGCAGTGATGGCTTGCCTCATGCAGGTATCCTGCCTGCTGATATAGGGGGTCAGCAAAGCCAACAAACGGTGAAATACGGGGTCCGTCATCCGGAGAATGTTCCTGAAATCATCAGAATTATTCTCACGGATCTCACGGAGCAAAGGCATATGAGAGAACTGGTCACGCTGAAGCAACAAATTCTTGGTCCATGAACTCCTCCCCACCCTGTTCATGGACTGGACTTGTGTCAAGGTCAGGACCCCAACACCAAGCCCCCGCACAGCACGAACTCTACGAGGAGTACATATACGCAACATGGCTAGAAAACAGTCGGCTGCTCAGAACGAAGTAACAGAACGCACTGAAGAATAGCAAGGCCTGTGAAGAGTGACCTGAAAAACAGTAACAAACTAATAAGAACACAATGACAAGTCACACGTAGCTTGCTTGCACGCACTGAAGAGCAGATACAAACCCACAAGCACAAACTGAACCGCAGAAAACGATCTGAAAGCCACGAGTCTGAAAAAGCACGAATCGTCTCTCACCAAACTTTTACTAACACGAGATTAGCAAAAGGAGCCCAAAGGGTGCCGCGCTTGGTTCTGAACTGGCCTTTTCTAGTCTCGTCATACGTGGTTGACGTCACCGCGTTGTTGGCGATCGGAAATTCCGACAACTTTGTGCGACCGTGTGTACGCAAAACAAGTTTGAGCCAACATCCGACGGAAAAAATCCTAGGATTTTGTTGTCAGAATGTCCGATCAATGTCCGACCGTGTGTACGGGGCATTAGTGTTTGTACCCAACTTTACAGTGAGCTCTTTGGACAGCTCAGTTTTGAGCAATCTGTGCCCTTTCCCTTTAATTTTTTCACACTTTTTTTGTGTATCTTCTTTGTGACGGGAGTCACTTTGGGTAGGGGGCTTGTGGAGCCCAGTTTACCTTGGAGAGCAGGGAGGAGGGGCAGGGAGGAGGGAGGAGTGAATTCCCCCAACAGCTCTCCCTGCTGATTGGACAGACTACCCCACCCTGAATGCAAAGGGAGGGGGGATTGCCCCCTGAGTGTTACCTATGTGTAACTCAGTTTCAATAAACAGTCTGATGTTTTTTCCACCCTGCACTGAGTTACAGCTAGGAAGGAAGCTTCCTATTGAGGACGGGGGCCCGTGACATTATTATTTGAGATTTATTAGACAATAGGAAGAAAACTGTCTAAATAGCAACTTTGAACATTTAAAAAAAAAATACCTAAAATGCAAAGAAATGAGTCTTTTTTAATTAGCCCAGCTAGTCCTTCAGACTGTAAAGAAAGCAGCAGGCATAGCCAAGTTCAGAATCTCCCTGCTATCAGAATACAGTAGTGCAGCGGGTAGGATTTCCCCATCCATCTCTAATGTCTAATGTGTGGATGGGGGAATTGGTTCAGCATTTTTCCATTCAGCCCACTGGCTGAAAGAAAAGAATTGAACCATGTATGGCCAGCTTAAGGCCTCGTTTACACATGTGGTTGGGGGGGGGGGGTTGTAAAACCACATGCTACTTCCAACCACTCTCCCTTATGCTGCAAAGGCAGCAGAGAAGGGGGAAAAATACAGTGGCAAAAATGATTCCTACTTTTCGTGTTTGGTGGGCAGTACTGCCCACTGAACGCAACCCATTCCATTGAATGGAGGTGCCCTGCAACCAAGCACAGTGCACGCAATTGCGGTGAGGAGACAATATATAATCCCTGCCAAACCTACACATTTCATTTTTCCCAGGTCAGAGCCCACAACTATATAAAATCAAAATGTATTTGTTTTTTCAACACCTTTTAATGCATTTTTATAGATAAAATTGTTATAAGAGAAAAATGCAAATTCAAACATTTGCTGAAGAGTTTTAATCACTCAAAGATTATAAGAAATGATATGATATGGTATTTATTTCAAAGAAATGTTTAAATTTTATTTACTCCTTTTGCCAAAGAGTTTTTTTGTATTCTTTTGTTTTGTTCATTAATGCAGTCAAACATTGCAGATAAATACAATCAAGGGAAAAAGTGACTAAAGACCTGTGAGGCAGTAAATTTATTAAGGTCATGATAATGAAAGGGAAAACTAAATAGTTACCCTCTTCTATTGATGTCTTAAGCTCCATACACTCTGGCCGAATGTCGGGAGACATTGGCCAGTTAAAAAAAAATGTGTATGTTGGTCTGTCCAACAGAAGTCAGCTGTTTGATTGGCTTCTGTCGGACAAACATGCTGGAAAACCAGCAGCCGACCGACTCCCGCTCAGCACTCTCAGCCAATGACAGAGAACGCTGATCGGAGTGTTCTGGCGGAGGGGCCGTCCCCCTGTCAGAACA
Source organism: Aquarana catesbeiana (assembly GCA_037953035.1). Classification (NCBI taxonomy): domain Eukaryota; kingdom Metazoa; phylum Chordata; class Amphibia; order Anura; family Ranidae; genus Aquarana; species Aquarana catesbeiana. The sequence continues at coordinate 1,646,714 of JBBHAA010000323.1, read as the reverse complement.
CAACAGCTCAGTGGGGGAGATTGCTGTACTAACTTCGTATGGTTAGTACAGTGGCTCCAAACAGAGCTGACAGTTTCTTTTTGTTCAACTCACTGGGCGCGTGCACAGGGGAGGCTGTCATATGACGGCCTCCCAGGAATTCAGGTCCGTGCTGTAGCCATCATTCGGCTATAGCGAGGATATCAAGTGGTTAATCAAGAACTCCTTTTTTGGATTCTTTTGAAATTATTTTCTCCATAATTTTTTTTTTTTGTGTGTCAAGTTTACACAACAACATTATTATCTTGTATTTTTAAACCCCAAGGAGGTTGCTGTTAGTGTCCCTTCTTAATTTGACCTTGTATTTTTTAAATGTACCTGCCTACTCACAAACAAACTGTCCTATTTGAATAAAAACACATAGGCAAGTATTTTCATATAAAAAAAAATCTCCATTTATTCTGGCTCATAACAAAATAAAGAGGAAGGCAACGCTGGAAAAACTGCTGGTATTTGCGAAGCCTTTGGCCCCCAGGGCACACATCAGCTCTTTGGAAATAAAAATTGGTAGCTTGAGAAGTCCATATAAAAGTGAGCACAATCTGGTCCAGGACTCTCAGACATCAGGAACAGCAGCAGATGACATATATGTCCCCAGGCTGTGGTACTACCACAGCCTGCGTCTTCTGTCAGACCAGACTGAACCCAGGCCATCACTTTCTTGTCTTCCTTGCAGCCTTTCCTCCACGCTTCCCTGCAGCCTTCCTTGGAGGCTGTGACTCTGGAGGTGGACTTGTGGCAGGAGGAGAAGGATAGGCGAGGGCACATAAGTGTACGTCATCGGTCATTTGGCCCCTCAACCCCTTGTGAATGGCCTCAACAAAAAGTTTTTCACAGTTGTGGCATTGGCCCTCCTCCATTTGCAGCAATTTGGAAGCTATATAGTAGCCATAGGCTTCTTCAGCGTCGGGGGATGTTTTCAGGGCCACATTAGCCTCCTTAATGAGGCCCAGTGCTGCCGCCTCCACGTAACTCCCCTTCCTGGCCCTTTTTGCTGGAAGGCGGAGGGGAGGCACCTGGGATTGGGTGAGGCTACTGGGCCCGGCCACCTCCTGACTGACACTTACCCTGCCTCCTCCTGGCTGACACTTACCCCCGCCTCCACCTGTGTGCCACATTCCAGAGCCTCGTCCTGGCTGAGGTCTTCCTGTATATGAAAAAGGGACATAGTTTTAGTTTTTGGTTCATCAATCACACACAATTTTCAGCTCATGACTGTTGCAAATTGAATGTTAGGAAATAGAAAAGACTATCATTTAGAGCCCAGCATTTTTCATTCTTGTCCCAATCATTTTTGGCCCCTACTGTTTATTGATATGTAAAAGACTTTTTGTTCAATCATTCATTTGTTATCAATAATAACATCTAGTTAACAACAATAATTTTCAGACAATAAATATGTTAAAAAATACTATACCTGGCCCCAGCTGGGCTCCTCTACTTCTTCCAGGATGAAAGGCCCGGGTTGGTCCTCAGAAGCCTCAGCTGGGGTTGAGGGAAGGGTTGAGGGAAGGCTGGATGGAAGTGTGGAAAGTGATTCCCTTGCTTAACGCGTGTTACCCTTATATACACTGCGCATGCGTGAAACTCCGCCCGTGCCGCCCGCCCCTGACGTTCTTTCTAGAATATTCCCCACCCCTTCTCTTTCGGCGCAGTGGGAGATGAACGTGGGGGAGACACAGCAGGTGCGTAATAGCAGTAACGAGGAGGAAAGCCCAGAGCCAGAAATGTCCCGATCCCGGAGGAGAAGATTTAAGGCCTCAAATATGGCCTTTGTAGAGATGGTGGACATCTTGAAGAGGGCCGACTATGATGGGAAGTATGGACCGAACCTAAACCCAAATGTGAGAAAGGCAAAGATCATGACTAAAGTTGTGAAGAGTCTGCACAGGAATTTTGGGGTACGACGATCCAAGGGGCAATTGAGGAAACGCTGGTCAGACCTGAAATTGAGGGAGCAGGATCAGTACAGAAGGATCAAGAGAGTGCTTCTAAAAAGTAAGTAGTTGTTGCGTGTCCCTATTATTATTATTACTTGCATGCTGCGCCATGTGCTTTTCTCTACTGTTGTACAGTTTAAAATGGCGACTTTCATGTTCGTGGGCACAGTAATCGGTCATAGGAAACATCGTTCGTTTGTCAACTAAATACAAAAATACAATGTTTTTGGCAGATACAGAGTTAATTACATTTGGTCATGCTAATTTGTATTAAAAGAAGTTTAGGACATTGTTGTCTAGATGTGTTTGTAACTAGAATAAATTGCAAACTTGATTCAGTGTAATGTAAGGAGAGGACACTCAGCAGCTGTTTACACATCTGGACTCAGGAGCACTAGTGTGGGACACAAGAACAAACTTTTTAGGGTGTCCCACACAGGTGCTCCAGTGGATACTTGGGTTTCTACATGTGTGAAACTTGTCCAAAAAAGGTAAGTATTGCAGCTTTGTTAAGGGAATAACTGATGTCTTCAACTTGGAACTCTGCCCAAACAGACAATTGTACCCCACTTCCAAGCAATGTTTCACATTCATATTTCTGGCCACAAATATCTGTGTGCTAAGTATACCTTTTGTTTCATTCTCATAGGGGAGAAAAGACTCAGGACGTCTGAGGACTCCAGGAACCCCCCCCCACCTCCTGAAGAAGGGGAATAGAGGACACAACCTGAGGATGTGGACGAAGGAGAGGTGGTGGAAATTGTCACCACAACAGGTGAGTGTGCGACACCACAGATTCAGGTAATAAATGTATGCCTGCATATTTATAATACATGGTGTGCATTTTTTCTTTTAGGTGATGTGCATGTTGTGGAAAACATTTTCACCACTGATAGTGCACAACGGCTTATCCAGGACATAATGTGTTGTAGTCGGGATTTAGACATCATAAAGCAAAAGACAAATGAGGTTGAACAAAAACTGAAGAACATGGTTGATGTATTAGGAAGAATCTAAATAACTACCAAATGACACCAGTTTATATTTTTGGGGACCAAGTTTTAAATTTTTTTGACACATTTTAAAAGCCAAATTTGGAAGATGCACACAGTGTGTCAACATGTGCTATCTGCCATCAGGGGATATCAATGTACGCGTTTTGTGGGTGCAACCCCTTCCTCGCAACTCTAGTAGGTGAGAGGAAGGGGTTGCACCCCCAAAACACGTCAATGATCCCCCATGATGGGAGATAGCACATGTTGACATTAGGCATGGGATCAGGAGGGAAATCCCCATTTTGACTGCCAGTTTGTGTGCATCTTCTAAATTTGGCTTTTACGGGGGTGACATCGCCCAATCAGATGAAGGCAATATCAACACATTTTTGACACTATAATGTCTGATAGTGCCTTCATTTTTTCAATGTTGAACTTTGTATGCTCCAAAGTTATGTATGTTATGTTTGCAAACATGCCTGTCTATGCACTTTTCTACAAATCTCAAGTTAAAACTTTAAAAAACAAGATGTGTTTTTTTTTTTAACACAAAATGTTTTACAACGCACATGTGAATGTGCACGGCGTAAAAGGTTTTATACTTAACAATGTGTGGCTTCTTCTTTCAATGCTCAATACCACTTTTTGTATTAAGTTGGTTTTTAGAGTGACAATGGGTGTTATTTAATAACGGAAAAAACCACTTGGCGCTACAAGTGCACTAGGAGAACCTAGGAGACAGCTTAAAACAAACACAAGCAGTAAATCAAAATCAAGATTTTATCAGATCATTTTTTAATTTTTTTTTTATTTTGAAAATATTAAAAAATTTTCTGGCATAGCAATGGCCCCCCTACCCATAAAATATTCAACATATTTTTCCCGCACTTCACGGGAGCTTGGGGGGGGGGGGGGCAAGCCAGGACGGCCAGCTTCCAGGGCCGTCATTGCATTTTCTTGAAGTCCAGCCTCAGGTCCAAATGAGGCTACATAACTTGGTGCATTTCTTTTTAAAAAGTTGTGCAGTATGCAGTAGGATAATACAATGTGGTTCAGTTTGTACTCCACCATACTTATAGTCGTTAGAAATAGGCAGAACTGGCTGGCCATTATCCTAAAGGTATTCTCCACGACTCTTTGGGCTTTGGCCTGCATTAAAAACCCTCTTCTCCGGGGTGAGGGTCCTCTAGGGGAAAGGCCTCATCAGGTGATTGCCCAGACCAAATGCTTCATCAGCAATAAAAACAAACAGGAGGGGGACTCCCCCCCCCCCCCACACCCAGCACCCCCTCCATTACTGTGAGGGATTCACACTCCCATGTCATAATGGACCCTGACCCTGAACCTGAGGCATGTACTTCATGGAGAGACTATGTTCGTTGTATGCCTACGAAACAGGACTTTCGCTTGCTAATTCAAGAGGTACGTGATACATGCAGATCTGAAATTAACATGCTCCGTACTGATCTACATCACCTGGCTGCTAAAGTCCACTCCATAGAAGAAGAAGCATATGATACAAGGATGGAAATCTCCCATATACATGATCGATTGTCCACACAAGCCTCGGCCCTCAGAGAGTTTCAACGCCACCTTGAGGACCTCGATAATAGAGGCAGACGCAATAACAAATAAATAGTCCAAGGCCTCCCCGAGGCGACTCAGGATGAGGACTTACAAGTCACATTACAAGCTATTTTCAATAATGTACTGGGTCGCCCGGAAAATCAAAGAGTTAAATTGGACCGGGCCCATTGCGCACTTCGCCCCAGTGGACCAGGTCCAAGACCACGAGACGTTATTTGCAGGGTTCATAATTATGCACTGAAGGAGGACATAATGAGAAAAGCGCGCAACATGCATACCATCGACTTCGATGGTGCTACTATACAGCTATACCCGGACTTGTCCTGGATCACCCTTCAGCAAAGACGCTCCTTGCAACCACTCCTCACAACATTGAAGGAACATGACTTCCGATACCATTGGGGTTTCCCATTCAGCCTTACAGCAAAGAAGGATGGGAGATCCACCACTCTGCGATACCCGGAAGATCTACACTCATTTTGCAGAGATTTGGACATTCCGGTTCCGCCCACTCCCGGGTGGGACCCCCTACCAACCCCACCACCTTGCCCAGAGCCCTGGGTTCAGGTGAACGGGAGAAAGCGACAGAGGCTGCATTCCAATGGCCCTCCGGCAATTGCCCATCAGAGATAACTTTTTGCTGCTTGAGAGGCACCAGACCACGATGAGACACTAGTATAGGAGTCACTATTACTGCTTATCATGCTAACAGTTTAGGAATTATCCTGTTTTTCTTCCTGCCTTATAGAGGGCTAGACCCTAATTGCCATTATGTGGGATTACGGTTTTATGGTTTTGCATTTCTACAAGTTTAGTATATATACTACCGATAATATACTATTGTCGTGTTTAAGCTCTCCCAAATTATCAATGGGCTCCCCCCTTCCCTTACCCCCCCTTCCCCTTCTTCTCCTTATCCCTGCCCTCCCTTTTATCCCCCCCTACCCCATATTCACCATTCCCTACCCCCCCAATCCCTCCCTGCCCCCTCGCCCCGTACTTTACTAGGGTATACTATTACGTTTACTTATTTACCTTCACCCTCCCTAGGTTCCTAAAAGGATATTTAGAGGGGCCTCTAGGCCTACATGCTGACCAGTACTCCCTATACTATTCTGGTTTGTCCAATACTGAGCGCAAAACTGCACCAGCTGACTTTATTTGTTGCCTTAGCTTAGACCAAATGGTATTCTAGTTACTAGTTGTTAAATATAAGTTTTTCTTTATCTAGCTGCTTTACTACGGTGTGCTGCATAATTATTTAACTGCAGGCGGATCTGGGAGAGGATGACGACCGGCCTGGAGCTGTCCTGTCCTCCCCCAGGAGACCATCGAGTGGCGCCCCATTTAACCCCCTTGGAGAGTATTGTTTCTACCTCCTACATGGGGGGGGGGAGACCCTCGAGGATTTCCGACCCACCACCTTGTATAGGTGGGTTAAACTACACTTGGTTGTTATTTGATTTTGTACTAATTTTTGTTCTCTTTGTCGTCCACATCTTTCTCTACTCTTTTGCTACTGGCTTTTCTCTCCACTATTCCCTTCTTATCTACCATGTTGTGGGCGCCCCCGCCTCTGGAGCCCAGGTCCAGTTTGTAGAAGCATGTTTCCTGCTAGGTACGTGCCTTATCTGAAGGCTCAGCCGTTCACCGTCCTCCACATCCAAATCCACTTCAGTTGTCTTGGTAAGCTAATGCTCTTTTTTTTTTACCACCCAATGATTGACATACTGTCATTAAATGTGAAAGGCCTTAACTCCAACACTAAACGAAGCTTAGCCTTAAGGGAATTCAAAAGCTCCTAAAGCTGACATCATTTTCACTCAGGAAACACATCTTGCTAAGACCGACAATATGGCATTTGCCACCAAGTATTACTCCCAGATATACCTAGCCTCTAATCCTCGTAAACGAGCTGGAGTGGCTATTCTGTTTAAAAAAGACTCCCCCTTTAAGTTACAATCGATAATTTCGGACCCCCAGGGACATTATATTATCTTGAGAGGTACATGGAAAGATACTAACCTTACACTCTGTAACAAATATGCCCCTAACACTAACCAAACCTCTTTCCTATCTACAGTGTATAAACGACTATTTGCATTTCCCCATCAATACCTGGTTATCGGAGGAGATTTTTAACCTGACCTTCTCCTCCTGCCTAGACAGACACTCCCTTGGACAGAGTCAGGCCCCCAAGGCCCTTGATAGAAGATCATCTCTCTTCCGTCAATTAACTAGGAAATACGCTCTGTTTGATTGTTGGAGGACTGCCTTCCCCTCAGCTAAACAATTCACCTTTTACTCTCACCCGCATAAATCTCATTCATGCCTAGATTACTTTTTTGTAAATGCCCCAACCCTGAGAGCTTGCAAGAGCTCAGATATTCAAGCAATCTCATGGTCGGATCACGCTCCAATCACACTGTCTCTGGCACTGTCCTCGGGAACCCTTCGTAAATGTCATTGGCGTTTGAACGATTTCCTGCTTAAACATGACCCCTCCAGGGAGGACTTAGAAAAACCATGAAATTATATTTTGCAGAAAACAATTCACCAGAGGTTTCCATTGCCACTCTCTGGGAGGGTCATAAAGCAGTCCTCAGAGGCCAATGTATCTCACTATCCATGGCACTCAAAAGGAATGCTAATACTGCCCGTATAGCTCTACTAGACAAGCTTAAACAATTGGAAACACGCCTGCTTTCCTTTCCGTCCTTAAAAACTATAGACTTAGGTAAAATTGAGAAGGCGCTAATACGATTAAGGCAAACCTATTATGACAAGGCAAACAAACCACATACGTTATTAGCTAGACAATTATGGGACCGAGTCACGACCGACTCAATTGCCCATCTTAATGATGGAAGGGGCATTCCCCAAACCCATCCCACTAAGATTGCCCAGATCTTTCATGACTACTACTCGACCTTGTATAACAATCCGAATGTTCCGCACAACCCTCCCCCACAAGACCTGTCCCAAAAAATCCACTCTTATCTAGAGGAATGTGAAATACCGAGACTCACTCCCTCCGCCCTGACCACCCTAAACTCCCCCATTACAGAGGAGGAGGTCACAGACACAATTAAATCGCTTCCAAACAACAAAGCCCCGGGTCCTGATGGATTTCCATACCAGTACTAGAAAACCTTCCTACTGCACTTACTCTCTTTTATGACAACACTGTTTAATTCATTTCTTTCTGAGACACCTATCCCACAAGATATGCAAAATTCTTATCTCACGCTGATTCCCAAGCCTGGAAAGGACCACAGTTTACCATCAAACTATAGACCTATTGCGCTACTTAATGCAGACCTCAACATTTTTACGAAATTATTAGCTAACATGTTAAACAAGTTTATGCCGTCATTGATTCACAAAGACCAGGTAGGCTTTATACCCATGCTACAAGCAGGGGACAATACCCGTAAGGTTATTGACCTAGTGGAGGTGGCAAACAGGACTAAAGTAGAAGCACTTCTGCTCAGTCTCGACACAAAAAAAGCTTTTGATAGGCTAAGTTGGCCTTTTCTGTTTGCGACCCTACGACGAGCTGGAATCACAGGCCCCTTTTTGCGAGCCATTTATCATCTATATTCGTCCCTGTCAGCCATGGTACGCACCCTACACGCAACATCTACCACCTTTCCGATATCAAACGGAATGCGGCAAGGCTGTCCGCTCTCACCGCTACTCTACGCCCTTTGTATAGAACCCCTAGCGGCCCATAGTAATATAGGGAGAACCTAAATATTCATGGCATTCCAGTCTGTACTAGAGACTTTAAGATCTCCCTATACGCTGACGACGTTCTCCTTACACTGACGCAACCACACATTTCCTTGCCGAACCTACAAGTAGAATTAGATCGATATAGTGCCCTATCTGGATATAAAATAAACAATTCTAAAACAGAGGCTCTGCCCCTTAATATGCCTCCTCAGACACAGGCAGCTCTTTCGCAATCATTTAACTACTCCTGGAAAACTTCCTCCTTAAAATACCTCGGGGTCCATCTCACAACCCCTATATGATTACCTATATAAAGCTAACTTTCCCCATTTATATACTACTATTAGAGCCTCATTGATTAAATGGAAATCCCTGAAACTATCCCTCTTTGGGCGACTAGTGACCCTGAAGATGACGATCTTACCCCAGCTCTTATACCTATTTGAGACACTTCCGATACCTATGCCAGCCTCACATCTAAAGAGACTCCAGGGCGACCTGATTAATTTCTTTTGAAATTATAAGAGACACCGGATTGCTAAATCAGTTCTCTATGCTCCTCGTAATCAAGGTGGCCTAGCATTCCCTAATATTGCCAAATACTATTTGGCAGCTCAATTACGCCCTGTAGCCTCTTGGTGTACCCTCCACGCTTATAATCGTTGGACACAGATCGAAAAGCTTTGGTTGGCCCCTATACATCGGAACTCCATGTTATGGAGTTCCGATGTATCTTTGGAAAGCTCGCGGCTACTGGGACCAATGTCCCTTCTACGCCAGCTGTGGAAACGTGTAAAACCGACATATCCACTTACCACCCCTTCCTCACCGGTTACGTCCTTCCTATTTACTCCCAACATCCCGGACAGCCTGACCTCACAGATGTCCCATTTCTGGATGGAAAGGAACCTATTCCGTTACGGCCAGCTGATTGACCCTAGGACCTGCATATTAAGATCATTTCAAGATCTACAAAAAGAATTTGATATTCCCAAACAGACTTTTTTTTAGCTATCTACAAATACGACATTATGCACAATCTCTAGTTCCTAACCTTCAATTCTCCCTGTTAACCGATTTTGAAAAGTTATGCTTAGAGAGCTCATCTCCTAAAGGCATGATCTCACAGACCTATCAGCTCCTAACGCATGACTTCTCGCTAGAGGGTCCTCGGCATGCATATATGGGTAAGTGGGAGCGAGCCTTGGGTGCGGACCTCCCTCTACACATATGGTCACAGGCCTCTAAAAGCTCTATGTGCACGCTATATAAAGAGAACCAATATAAGATTTTGTTCCATTGGTACCAAACCCCAGACTTGCTCCACTCCATGTATCCATTGTCTGACTCTCGCTGCTGGCGATGCTATAATGACAGAGGGACGTTATTTCACATTTACTGGACCTGTCCTCTGATTGCCCCGTACTGGGAAATGGTTCACTCCCTGCTTGGGTCCATCCTGGATGCTGAGGTGCCTTTCGATCCGAAGGTTTTCTTGCTGGGTCTCCCACCAACCTCTCTCCCTAAAAGGTCCAAGAAACTTTTGTCACATAAATTAACTGCCGCACGATGCTTGGTGGCATTAAAATGGAAGCAGAGGGAACCACCTTCGATATCGGAATTGCACTCCAGGATCAGGGATATCACGAGAATGGAATATCTCACAGCCTCCTTAAATGATGATCTTGAGAAGCATAATCAAATATGGGAGCTGTGGGTCCTTTTTGAAAATCCCATAACCTAATTTTCCATGTGACAGGCCTAGGGTTGTTGATTTCCTCTTCTGATGGTGGAGGGTTGGGCTTCAGGGGCGGGGCGTGGCTTCATTACCTTCATCTTTTTTCCCTACTCTCTATTCACTCTTACTCACCCCATTTTAAACTTTCTTCTCTACTCTTCTCTCTACCTTATAGTCTTTTATTTCCTTTTATCTATTTAATTTTCGTTATGTTGCACAAGGTATATAACCAGTAATATATGACTAAGGTAATGTTTTGGCAATGTAATATGTTCTTAACAAACAGATCGATATGCACATAGTGATCAGCATCTTCTTATGAGTGCTATCAAGTTTGGACTCTACCTCAGAAGTACCTATTACGCTTCATATTGTATTACCTTGTACTCTATGTTATTATTTGTGTTTTCTTCTGGAAAAATTAATAAAAATTGTCAATTTTTCAAAAAACAAACAAACAGGAGTCTATCGACATTCTCTTCCGCAGGTGGCAATCCCAAGCCACCACTTTGGAGACGTCGGTAAACTCCGCCTGGGCAAAGACTCCACCATCCGACCATTCTTCCCCACGTCCACATAGAGGAACTCATATGTCGCCAACACCACCGCCTTTAACACAATACTATACCTCTTATAGTTGTAGCGCACTACCCCCGTAGGAGCTGCTGTTAGTTCATTCTTTTCTGTAGTGTGACTCCGTTACCCCCTTCCCTTCATAGATTGACACAGCAGACAGTCCAGAGCATTTAAACATTTAACTTTATTCTTTTCCGGCACTCATTGCGGTACTGCATTACAGAGTCACTCTGAATAACTCTTACAGATTTGGCATTAAGTGAAGCAAAACTGTGAATACATAGTCCGGATCATGTAGAGCCACTGTAAATAACTCTTAACCTGCACTTTCTTCCAATTGTACTATGCAGCTTTCCTTCCTCCTGTGTAATGCTACTTCCTGACCGTACAGCACTTCCAAGTATTCTCAAAGAACGTTACTCTGAATAAAGTTCTTTGAGCTGACTGATTGAATTTCTCAGAGGTATTAATTCTTTAAGGCCCAACTCCCTTTGCACAGACTTCTGTATTGACCCGCACACCAACCCTTCTTTTTAGGCATTGATTTTCTAAGGCCGAAGATCTGTACCTCCTCCTCCAAGACAAGCACTCTAACACCTTTAAGTCTCTTAGAAGCACTGTTTCCCTGGGTTTCCACTCACTTGTACTCCTGAGCAACCGTCCATGCTTGCCACAGAGGGTCCTCTCCCAGTCTTTGTTTCTGTTAGTAGTAGCAACTTCCTCCTGATGTCTCCTCCATTTCTCCTCTCCACATGGCACGTTCCCCTCCCCAGAGGGGAGAGCACCCGAGCTGCACCAGCTGCTACATGCTGTCTTCTTCTTCTCCAAAATCTCCCTAGAAACATGTGACCTTCGCTTTTATAGCAGTCCCGCCTCTGCCCAAGCAAAACAATGATTGGTTCAGAGGGGTCTCCAAAAACTACCTGCCATTCTCCTCCTTTAGTCCACCCACTTTCCAGAACATCTGAGAGATGGAAATCTTGCAGGGCAGAGTGTAGGTGGCCACACCCTCCTCTATTCTAACAAACCTCCCAACCACATTAACCCACCAGCTTACACCAACAGGGTAAAACACTGGCAATTTTACCTAGCATTAATCCTAACTGCCTACTTTAGCACACACCTAAGTAGATGGGCGCTACATAGTTAAAATAGTATGACCCCGAATAGTATGACCCCGAATACACAGAATGTGATGTTAAAGGAGAAAACTTACCTTAATATAGTCCTTCTGCAGGACCTGAATGATGGCAGAACAGGTCTCTGGGATAATGATCCCCAGAGCCTGGGGGGGAGATGCATGTACAGAACTTGAGGTCCTGCAGACTTCTCCCCATTGCCAAGTACCGCAACGTGGCAACTAGCCTCTGGTCATGGCTTGCCACATGCAGGTGTCCTGCCTGCTAATATAAGGGGTCAGCAAAGCCAACAGACGGTGAAAAATGGGGTCTGTCATCTGGAGATAATTCCTGGGGTCACCAAGTCCCCACACAGCACGAACTGTACGACGAGTGCGTAACCGCAACATGGCTTCAAAATGGTCGGCTGGTCAGAACGAACTTAACAGAACGCACTGAAGAACAGCAAGGCCTGTGAAGAGCGAGCTGAAAATCAGAAACGAGTGGACTGAAAAACAGATACGAACTGACTACACTAGGGATGTCCCGATACCGATACTAGTATCGGTATCGGCACCGATACCGAGCATTTGCCCAAGTACTTGTACTCGGGCAAATGCTCCCGATGCTTCCACCGATACCTGGAAGTCAGCTGTGATCGGCGCATGGGGGAGATACAAAGATTCTCCCCCAGCGGCTTTCAGCTGCTTTAGTGACATACAGCTGTGATCGGTCACAGCTGTATGTCACTGCATCCTCCTCCGTGCCCCCTCCGTTCCTCTGTGCCTCTCCACTGTCCCCTGCATTCCTCTCTCCTTATCTGTCCCTCTCAGCTGTCCCCTCCGTAGTGCTCTTCTTATCTGTCCCCTCCGTTCTCCCCCTCAGTTCCTCCGTCCTCCCCCTCTCCTTCCTTTGTGTATGGATAGAGTCAGCTGACTCTGTCTATTCACATAACTGAAACATTGTAATCTCCTGTGATTACAATGTGTCAGTTTATGAATGGAGAGAAGCCGCTGTCTCCTCTCCATTCATTCTCAGTGCAGCTGACGCTGCAGAGAAAGGGACTGGGGAATCTCTATCCTCTGTCTCTTTCTCTGTCTCAAGGGGGAGATATCAGAGGTCTGTTAAGACCCCTGATATCTCACCAAAGCCCCCCAAAAGGGCTGATTAAAAAAAACAAAAAAAACAATAAAGAATAAAAAAAATATTATTGTAAAAAAAAAAATTGTAAAAAAAAAAAAATAACACACACATACAACGTTCACCCCCCCCCCCCCCCAAAAAAAAAGCAAGCACTGTTAAAAAAAAAAAAAAAAAAACTGTCACGTGACATTAAAAAAAAAGTATCGGTAATCGGTATCGGCGAGTACTTGAAAAAAAGTATCGGTACTTGTACTCGGTCCTAAAAAAGTGGTATCGGGACAACCCTAGACTACACGCACTGAAAACCAGATACAAACCCACAAGCACAAACTGAAGAGCAGTAACGGACTGAAAAGCACGAAAGCTGAAAAGCGCGAATCGTCTCTCACCAAACTTCTACTAACACAAGATAAACACGAGATTAGCAGAAGGAGCCCAAACGGTGGCGCACTGGCTATTGAACTTCCTTTTTCTAGTCCCGTCGTACGTGCTGTACGTTACCGCGTTCTTGACGGTTGGAATTTGGTGTGACCGTGTGTATGCAAGACAAGCCTGAGCGGAATCCCGTCGGAAAAGCCATCATACCTTTTTCTGACCAAAATCCCGATTTTGTGTACGCGGCATAAGAGTATATCCAGCGGTCAGCAGACAGCCACAAGAATGACCTGCCTGTTTCTTATATTTCCCATACTTGGAAATATAAGAAATATAGGAAACACGCAGGTCATTCTTGTGGCTGGCTGCTGATCGCTGGATATACTCTGTTACCAGGAATGTTTGGCTTATTGGTCACCGGAGGTGCTGGGAAGATCCAAGGCCCTGGCTGGGTATTAGCAACAAGCTCAGACAGCTTGTGCAGCTGCACAGACTTTGTAAAACATTTCTGAATTTTGAATAGGATCTTAAAGTAGAAAAGGAAAGTTCCACTTATTTACTGTATCCCCTTCGGTAATAAATTTAAGAAATTATGCATAGCAACAATTTTAAAGTTTGGCAGTGGCAGCTCAAGGGCAATCAACCAACCCCCCACCACCACCACCACCACCGATGAGCACTGATCAGGCTGCATTGATGGGCACTGTCTGCACTGGTGAGGCTGCATTAAGGGCACTAATCAAGCTGTGTTGATAGGCACTGATGAGGCTGCATTGATGAGCACTGATCAGGCTGCACTGATGGGCACTGTCTGAACTGATCAGGCTACACTGATGGGCACTGATCAGGCTGCACTGATGCCTGAGCACTCTCTGCACTGGTGAGGCTGCACCGATGGGCACTATCTGCACTGGTGAGGCTGTACTGATGGGCACTGTCTGCACTGGTGAGGCTGCATGGATGGGCAATGATCAGGCTGCATGGATGGGCACTGATCAGGCTGCACTGGTGAGGCTGCACTGATGGGCACTGATCAGGCTGCACTGGTGAGGCTGCACTGATGGGCAAGTGTAAGTGGAGGCTCTCTGGGGACCCTGATGTAAGGGGAGGCTCTCTGGGGACCCTGATGTAGGGGGAGACTCTCTGGGGACCCAGATGTAAGTAGGGAGGCTCTCTGGGGACCCTGATGTAAGGAGGGGCTCTCTGAGGACACTGATGTAAGGGGGGCTTTCTGGGGACCCTGATGTAAGGAGGGGCTCCCTGGGGACCCTGATGTAAGGGGGGGCTCCCTGGGGACCCTGATGTAAGGGGAGGCTCCCTGGGGACCCTGATGTAAGGGGAGGCTCTCTGTGGACCCTAATGTAGGGGAAAGCTCTCTGGGGACCCTGATGTAGGGGGAGGCTCTCTGGGGATCCTGATGTAAGGGGAGGCTATCTGGGGACCCTAATGTAGGGGGAGGCTCTCTAGGGACCCTGATGTAAGGGGGGCTCTCTGGGGACCTTAATGTAGGGGAAGGCTTTCTGGGGACCCTGATGTAATATATATATATTGTTCTACTTATTCTTTGACTGTTTTGTTTAAAGCAGCTACCCCACTGCACTAGGTTAAAAACTGTTCTTTAGTTCACAACAATACAGCTTGTACAGCCATTTACTTGTATAGCTGGCTGTATGAAGCACATGTGGCTCCCCGGACACAGGAAAGCACTAGTAAATTTATGCTAAGAATAAAAGAAATGCCGTGTACACACGATCAGACATTCCGACAACGAAATCCTGGGATTTATTTCCAACGGATGTTGGCTCAAGCTTGTCTTGCATACATACGGTCGCACAAATGTTGCCGGAAATTCCGATCGTCAAGAACGCGCTGACGTACACGTACGATGGCACTATAAAGAGGAAGTTCAATAGCCAGTGCGCCACCCTTTGGGCTCCTTCTGCTACTCGTGTTAGTAGAAGTTTGGTGAGAGACGATTCGCGCTTATCAGCCTCGTGCTTTTCAGATCCTTACTGCTCTTCAGTTTGTGCTTGTGGGTTCGTATCTGGTTTTCAGTGCGTATTTTTATATTACGTATTTGATATTCAGTGTGTTCTTGTCCGCTTGTTTCTGAATTTCAGCTCGCTCTTCTCAGGCCTTTCTGATTTTCAGTGCGTTCTGTTAGTTCGTTCTGACCAGCCGACCGTTTTGAAGCCATGTTGCGGGTACGTACTCATTGTAGAATTCGTGCTGTGCAGGGGCTTGGTGTTGGGGTTCTTACTGTGACCCAAGCCCAGTCCATGAACAGGGTGGGGAGGAGTTCATGGACCAAGAATTGGTTGCTCCAGCGTGACCAATTCTCGCACATGCCTTTGTTGCGGGAGATCCGTGAGAATAATCCTGATGATTTCAGGAATTATCTCCGGATGACAGACCACGTTTTGCTGTCCCCTTATATTATGAAGCAGGACACCTGCATGCGGTAAGCCATCACTCTGGAACAAAGGCTAGTCGCCACCTTGCGGTACTTGGCGACGCTGAGAAGTCTGCAGGACATCAAGTTCTCGACAGGCATCTCCCCCCCATGCTCTGGGAATCGTTATTCCAGAGACCTGTTCTGCCATCATACAAGTCCTGTAGAAGGACGATATTAAGGTAAGATTTCTCCTTTAACATCACATTATATGTATTTAATGTTTGCTAATGTATTGTATTTCTTTCATGATTCCCGAATTACCATGATTGTAATATGCTGTGAATGTCCCCTTTGTCCTCATGCATGCTGGGAGTTTTTAAAGTTCCTTTTTTGTCCATCATGCATATTTGCCTTTACTAACCTCCCCAGCATGCTATCCTGGGCCCATACACAGCTAGCCTAGTCACTTAATAATGTATTTTGTCAGCTCCATTGTAGTGCTTTACCCTAAACACCCCCTAAAATGTGTCCAAATGTTATTTATGTCCTTAAATTCAGGCAGAGTGCCTGGGACTTTCCCAACTACGGAGGGGCAATAGATGGGAAACACGTCCACATAATCCCACCCCCCAACTCGGGGATGATACTATTACAACTATAAGGGGTTTAATAGTATTGTGATGTTTGTGGTGGTGTCGGCGACATATGATTTTCTCTATGTGGACGTGGGGAAGAATGGGCGGATGTCGGATGGTGGAGTCATCACCCAGACCGAGTTCTACGGACGGCTCCAGAGTGGTGGCCTGGGATTGTCACCTCCGGAAGACAACGTGGCTGGTCTTCCGTTTGTCTTTGTCACTGATGAAGCGTTTGGGCTGGGTGATCACCTGATACGGTGATGAGAACGATGAGGACCCTCACCCCGGACCAGAGGGTTTTTAACTACCGGCTGGCCAGAGCCAGAAGAGTGGTGGAGAATGCTTTCGGGATAATGGCCAGCCGGTTCCGCCTTTTCCTTACGCCAATCAACATGGCAAAATATAAACTTAACCATATAATCCTTGCATGCTGCATTCTCCACAACTTTTTAAGGAGAAATTCTATGCACTATGTGGCCTCAGTTGGGCCGGAGGCCAGATTTCAGAGACCAAACCCTGAAGGCGCTTGAAGCTGGCTGTCCTAACTTGCCCCCCCAAAGCCCCCGTGAGGTCCGTCTAAAATATATGGAGTACTTTGCAGGTAGGGGGGCCATTGATATTCCAGAAAATGTTTAAGAAACCTTTTTTAAATAAATTTGTATTTTAAAATGAAATAATATTTCCTTTGATTTGCTGCTTGTGTTTCTTTTAAGCTGTCTCCTAGGTTATCCAATGGGCTTTTTTTTTTTGCCCATTTTCTTCAATAGTGCAAACGTAATTTATTTGATACGTGAGGTGACAATCTCTTCTTCAGCTAACTATTATGTTGTGGGTCTGCTACACACACACCTTGTTTTTGTTGTTAATGTATGTAATGCATTAATGCTAAAAATATTCATCATTTTCAGCACCATGAATTTATTTTTTGGAGTGACGAAAATGGCCTGATTGATGCAAATTATAAAGCACTGTGGGTGTTATTTACTAAAGGAAAATCCACTTTGCACTACAAGTGCACTGCAAAAGTGCACTTGAAAGTGCACTTGTAGTGCAAAGTGGATTTGCCTTTAGTAAATAACCCCCATTGCCACTGTAAACAACAACTTAAGCTGCTATTGAGCATTGAAAGAAAAAGCCACACATTGTTGAGTAGAAAAATTTTTACTCTGTGCACATTCACATGTGCATTTAGAAAAGGGTTTTTTAACAAACCAACATATTTTTGGAATCAATTTATTTATTTTTTGACAGTAGAAATATGCTTTTTTGTGATAAACAGGCATGTTTTTTAAACCATAAAACAATACACAACTCAGAAACTTACAAAGTTCAACTTTGATAAATTGAAGGCAATATCAGACATTAGTATGTCCAAACTGTGTTGATATTGCCTTCATCAGATAGGGTGATGTCACCCCTGTGAAAGCCAAATTTGAAGATGCACACAAATTGAGAGTCAAAATGGGGATTTTTCTTCTGATCCCATGCCTAATGTCAACATGTGCTAGCTTCCATCATGGGGGATCAATGGACGTGTTTCGGGGGTGCAACCCTTTCCTCTCATCTACTTTAGTTGTGAGGAAGGGGTTGCACCCACAAACGCGTACATTGATATCCTGTGATGGCAGATAGCACATGTTGACACACTGTGCGCATCTTCAAAATTTGGCTTTCCAAATTTTTTAGAAAAATTAGAAAAATATAAACAATTTGATAAATGGTGTGTTTTAGATTCTGCCTAAAACATCAATGTTGTTTTTGAGTCTTTTATTGAGTATACAATATTATAAAGATACATAAAGTAAGTTTACAAGGATCTATAAAGTAAGCTCATTGTTTTACAGTAGGGTTTATATAGGTAAATATCATGAAATTTCAAATATTAAACATTGGGTTCACGTAAACCTAAATTAAAGATATATATCATTTCCTTAGTTACTTTTGTAGGTATTTAAATGATTTATACCTACTATACATATTGTTTACAGGTAGAGTGTATATAGGTCAAATAAATTCTGATAATGAGCTTTAATCGTAAGGTGGAGAAAAGGAAAGAGAAAGAAGAAAAAGGGTAGAAAGGTAGAGGTATGGTCCACAAGGTTGTCCCGCTCGTCAGTTTATTATTCTTTTTAGTTCTCATTGAAGTTTGACAGGAACTGTTGTTTTATCCAAGGATGCCAAAGTTTTTCAAATTTTGGAATTTGATTTTGATCGATGGCTACCATCTTAGCATGGGACATTGTATTATTCATTCTGTGAATTGTTTCTGCTAGTACCAATGTAGGAGATTTCCATGCCTTGGCCACTGTTTGTTTTGCAGCCGTTATTAGCTGGATCATGAGTTTGAATTGAGAGAGTGTTAACCATTCCGGTTTTAGATTAAGTAAAGTTATATATGAATCTGGTTGTATTATTTTTTAAAATATTTTAGATGCAATCACGAAGACTTCCTTCCAGAAGGTTTGGATTACTGGGAACGTCCACCATATGTGTAAATGTGTGCCTATTTCTGGGCATCCTCGAAAACAAAGAGCTGAGGTATTAGGTGAATATTTTGCCACTCTAGCGGGTACAAGGTACCAGCGAGTTAGGACTTTATAATTTGTCTCCAGTGCTAAGATGTTGGGTGAAGATGACTTAGATGTGAGCCATATGTTAGACCAGTCCGTGTCTTCTAAAGTTCCTCCCAGGTCCTCCTCCCACCTCTGAACGTAAGAGGGTCTATTAAGATTTGCTACTCCATATAATTGATTATAAAGTGATGAAATTGTACCTTTAGCAAATGGATCTTTTGTACAGATTGATTCAAAAATGGATAATTGGGATAATGGTGTATCCCCCTTTAGGAATGGTGTATAGAAATTTTTGATCTGGAGATATCTAAATATCTCAGAGTTTGGTAGATCATATTTTTCTCTAAGCGATGGGAATGAAAGGAATGATTTAGATGCTATGAAGTCATTTAGTGTCTGAATGCCTGATGTTGTCTAAGCTTTAAAAGAATTTGGGTAGATCCATGCCGGATAAAAGGCCGGATTTCTGATAAAAGAAAGGAGAGGATTGTGTGGAGATTGTAACTGATATTTGGTTTTTAGTTTATCCCAGAGAGATAAGAAGTGTTTAGTTATGGGATTATGAATTTTAAAGCGGTCTTTAGGATCAAGCCATAATAAGTTTGATATTAATAGAGGGTCATTTTCTGAAGCCTCTATAAATACCCATAATGGGATTTCCTGTTTTGCATGGTATTTGGACAGACTGGCCAAATGTGCTGCTCTGTAGTAGTTAGTAAAATTAGGGTATCCCAGGCCTCCTTTATTTTTGGGAAGATGTAGTGTGTGTATAGGTATACATGGTTTAGAAGAGCCCCATATAAACGAAGTTGCTCTTTTTTGTACTATTCTCAAAAAATAGGAAGGAATTGGAATAGGGAGGACTCTGAATAGATAAAGCAATTTGGGTAGAATAGTCATTTTGATTGCATTAATCTTCCCTATCCAGGATAAAGGAAGTTGTGACCATTGTTTTATTAGATTTGTGATCTGTCTTAATACAGGAGGATAATTGGTTGAGAATAAGTCAGAATGAGATGCTGTTAAATGAATTCCAAGATATGGGATTGATTTTTCTGCCCATGTGAATGGGAGTGCAGCCCTAGCCGGGATCAATTCCATGTTTGTGAGTGAAATATTAAGCACTAGGCATTTCTTAGGATTAATCATAAGGCCGGATAGGGCTGCAAATCCATCAAGAGCTGGTATTAAGTTAGGACCAGAGACCTGTGGTGATGATAGAAAAAGTAATATATCGTCTGCAAATATACATAATTTGTGTGTAATACCTCCTACTTCAATGCCAGTTATAGTTTGGTTTGTTCTCATGTATTGGGCCATGGGTTCGAGTATAAGGGCAAATAATAAGGGAGATAATGGGCAACCCTGTCGGGTACCTCTTTCGATATTAAAGGCATCAGATTTGTATCCAGCATATTTTATATAGGCTTTGGGTTTATTATATAATGCTTTGATCCATGTTAAAAAGTGGGGTCCAAAACCCCATTTTTGTAATGAATATTGCATATATTGCCAGGATACTGTGTCAAATGCCCTCTTAATATCAAGAGATAGAAAACATAAAGGGATGTTCCGTTTTTTAGCAATATGTGCCAATAACACTGCCCTGCGTATATTATCGCCTGCCTGTCTATTTGGCATGAAGCCTTCTTGATCTCTATGTATTAATTTTCCTATAATGCTATTGAGGCGTTTTGCTATTATTTTTGCTAATAATTTAATATCAAGGTTTAACAGAGAGATAGGCCGATAATTCACACAGGAAGTATCATCAGAAAGGGGATTTGGGATCATACAAACAATTGCCATTAGTGTTTCTTGCCGAAAAGAATGTCCATCTAGAAGTTTGTTAAAAGTTTCAGTGAGAATGGGAGAGAGTATTTCTGAGAATGTTTTATAGTATAAAGCCGAGTAGCCGTCTGGGCCTGGTCTTTTGTTAAGTTTTAGGTCTTTTATGGCGTTAGCAACTTCATCTATAGTTATAGGCTCATCCAAACTGCTTTTTTGATTCTGAGATAACTCAGGTAAGGTTATTTTTGAGAAGATGGATTCAGCCTCTGTAGGATTAAATTCATTGTTTGTCTTGTATAAAGTTGCGAGATGTGAGTGAAATTTATGGACTATTTTAACTGGATTACAAGTATAAACATTTTTTGATAATTTCAAACGTATTGGTTTGAAAGATTTGTTAGTTGAATTTAATGCCCGAGCCAAATATGTACCTGGTTTGTTTGTATTCATGTAGAAATTGTGTTTGGAGCATTTGAGGGATTTATCAACTGACTCAGTGAGAAATAGATCGTATTCCAATCTAGATTTTTCCAGATGAGATTTTGTACTCTGAGATGGATTATCTTGGAATGATATGTAGGCTGCATTAAAATTGAGTTCTAGTTTTTTTGCTAGATTTTTGCGTTCCCGTTTAAATAGTGCCATTTGTCTTTGTATTGTACCACGCAAGACAGGCTTATGAGCTTCCCACAGTGTTATTGGGGAGATGTCTGTTGTATTATTAATTGATATGTATTCCTTTAAAGCTTGTTCAATGGCCATCTGATGTAGTGGGTGTTTGAGCATTATGTCCGGTAAGTACCACGTTGGGTCATGCGCTTTTGGTATGGCTGAGGCTATAGTAGTGTATACTGCATTATGGTCAGACCACGGAATCGGAATTATATCTGATGCAATAATTTCTGGTAGCATTCCTATTGTTAGAAAAATATGATCTATTCTGGTGAAGGTTTGATGAGGGTGCGAGAAATAAGTGAATTTCTTTTTCATTGGGTTACTTTCTCTCCACGAATCTACCAGATTGTATTTGGAAAGAAGTTGAGAAAAAGGTAATCTAGAGGTTATTTTGGATGGTGTAAAAGGTGATTTATCTAGAAATGGGAGGAGGACCTGGTTCGAATCCCCACACATTATCACTGTTCCTATTTTGTGTGTATTAATCACTTGTAATATATGTGAGAGGAATGGTGTAGGTTGTTTGTTAGGAGTGTAGTAGGAAATCACCGTGATTGCTGTATCCATTATATAACCCATGAGTATCAGGTATCTACCTTCTGGGTCTTTAATTTCTGATGATAAGGTGAATGGTGTGGATCGGTGAAATGCAATTAGAGTTCCCCTTTGCTTGGTACAGGCAGAAGCCGTGTAAATTTGTTGATAAAAAGGAGAAATATATTTTGGAGTAGAATCTTTGGTGAAGTGTGTTTCTTGGAGGCATACTATGTGAGCCTTCTTGTTATGGAAAGTACGGAAGGCTTTGGTCCTTTTTTGGGGGACATTTATTCCCTGAACATTCAGGGAAAGTATATTCAGTGGTGCCATGGCAACAGATCAAATAGTTTTGACTTACTTTTTGTTATGCAGAGCTGACTGCGCAGATCAACCTGTGTGGACTGAAGAGATGAAAAGATAGAAAAGAAACCAGTGAATTCTGGAGTAAAGAGTAAACAAAAAACATATGAGATTAGATGATACATTGTATAAATTATTTTTTGCAAGTAATCACAATTTATCCGTGAAAGAGAATAAATATCTCTCTCAGGGGAATAAGTGCCTTCGTCACACTCCCACATAATATGGTTGGGAGAATGAGGAGGGCTAATGGGGGTACACGGATCTTCCGCTTACAGGAGAGAAATGCTATGTCAAAAGACATCAAAATGATGTTTCATTAATTGGAGTGCAGAATATAGTTTTTGTTGAAATTATTTATTCCAGGGTGGTTGTATATGGTTAGTCTTGCCCTAGGCTAAATAATTCAGTTAGAAAGGTACTGTTAATAACTTTGGTATTGATGAAGATAGTTTGAATTATTTTGGGATTTTAACCCTTTTAGAGTAAACAATTACATATTTTATTCATATGTAACTGTTTAGATATGTTAACTCATAAAATTGAGGTTGTATTGCCTCAGATTGGAATAAACAAAAACATAATTTTAGGAACTAGTTAGGTAATAATATATTTGTTTTAAGAAAAAAAAGAAAAAGCTTCCATTACTTCTGGATTATTGAACATATTTGTTCTAAAAAGTAATAAATCTATTGTTATTACCTGATAATATATAACTGAACAAGAATTTCCTTATTTCACTTATATTCTAAGGCTATATGAATCAGAAGCAATAAGAAATATAACTGGAATGTAACATGATCCCACACAGTGTGTGACTATCAGAATGCAGTTACATTCAGTTATAAATACAGGTTTTTAATAGAGAACCATCTCTTAGTATAATAAATGAAGAGATATCAGGAATTAGGATGTCAGTCCATTGAATCTTCTTGGTCCATGGATGATGTGGCATAACGGCCTCTTTTGTGAGAATGATGATTCCCATTTTGTTCTGGAATTTTCTGGGTGCTGCCTGAAGGTGAAGATGATGCCATTCCTTTGCGTGTGGGAGAGTTGCTGCTTGTGGGTTCTGTCAGATTTAATTTTAAAAGGGTTTGTTGTAGTTCATCTGCTGATCTGCTTCTGTAAATTGTACCTTGGTGGTTAAATCTGACTGAAAAGGGGAAGCCCCATTGATACATAATGTTGTGGCGTTGCAGTTCCATTAGTTGGGGTTTCATGGATCGTCTTTTAGTAATAGTAAGTTGGGATAGGTCAGCAAAAATTTGATAATTGTGTCCTTGAAAATTAAGTTCCTTTTTTTCTCTTGCAGCAATTAGTATTTGTTCTTTCGTTCTGTAATAATGAAATTTTGTGATTATATCACGTGGGGGTCCATCTTTTTTTTTGGCTGTGAGGGCTCTGTGTACTCTGTCCAGTTCTAAACGTTCAATAGGGATATCTGGCTTTAGTTCTTGTAATAGAGCAGTAATAGTAGATTGCAGGTCTGTCAGAGTTTCAGGTATTCCCCTTATGCGCAAGTTTGAACGTCTGGCTCTATTTTCGTAATGTTCGAGCTTAGTTTGAAGTATTAAATTCTCTTCTTTTAATTGTTCCAATTCTGTTATATTTTCTTGGGTTGTAATTTCAATTTCATCCATTTTTATTTCTAAGGCTGCGGTGCGGTTTCCCAGCTCTCTTATTTCTTTGGTTAGGCTTTTTGTTATTTGGTCTGAGGTTTGTTTTAAAGCCTTATGAAGCATCTTTTCAAATTGTAATAATATTACTGGGGATGCTGAGGAGGCTTGTGGAGAAGTTTGTGAGAGGATTTGTTCTGTATCTGACTCAAATGGAGAGTCATGCTGTGACATTTTCTGTCTGTGAGAGCGCCCTGATGCTGTATCTTGTGAGGTGACTGGAGTTGCTTCAGCTGCAGTGAGTGCCTGTGAGCTCTTTGTGAGGTGATTTTTATTTCTGCCACGGTTTCCTCCCAGTACCATATTTCCTGCCCAAACTTTCACAGTTTGTTCCCAGGGGCAAAAAGGTTCAAATGGATACCTTTTGAGTCTGCAGGCTCCGCTTTGTCCTTCTCTTCTCTCCTCAGCGGTGTGGAGCTCTAACAATGCATGTCTGCTCTGTTAGGCTCCGCCCATCTCCCCCCTTTTGAGTCTTTTTTCAACATCATTGATGTCTTCCTTGATCTTCTGTAAGTCCCGATTGCACACCATGATCTCCCCGATGAGGATCTGTGCACTCGCACTTGCACAACATCCACATCACCTAAAATAAAAAAACACACCATGTATTATAAATATGCAGGCATACATCTATTACCTGAAGCTGTGGTCTCAGACACTCACCTGTTGTGGTCACTATTTTGCCCACTTCATAAACCTCTCCTTCCTCCACATCCTCTGGTTGTTGTTTTGGGATTTCCCCTTCTTTATGAGCTGGGGGGTCCCTGGTGACCTCAGACGTCCCGAGTCTTTTCTCCCCTATGTGAATAAAAAAAAAGGTATACTTAGCACACAGATATTTGAGGGCAGAAATAGTAATATGAAACATTGCTTGGAAGTGTCGTCCAATTGTCTGTTTTGGCAGAGTTCCAAGCTGAAGATATGATTTTTTCCCTTGCCAAAGCTGGAATAATTGCCCTCTTCAAGATGTCCACCATCTCCATCATCTCTACAAAGGCCATATTTGAGGCCTTAAATCTCCTCTGGGATCAGGACGTTCGTTGCTCCGGGCTTTTGTCATTGCTGCTGCTGTCTTCATGCACTTGTTCTTTCTCCGCCATGTGCTCTCCCACTGTGCCGAAAGAGAAGGGGCGGGGAATATACTAGATAGAAGGTCAGGGGCGGGCGGGGTTTCACGCATGCGCAGTTTATATAAAGCATAACACATGTGTGTCGTACGTACGATCTGTGAGCGGAGGAAGGAGTAGCGGAAGTGCCGATCGTGATAACGAAGGTACAATTTTAACTTGGGCCTATACTGCTTATAGATTGAGGCCTATATTGGGACAAGATTATGAGAGTTTAGCCTGAAATTAGGGTTTGTCTTGTGTTGTGTCTTGCAGAGAAAATGGATATATTGAATGATCAGGACTTTATCCCTATATTCATTGATATGTACAGGGAGCTGCCCTGTCTGTGGCAGGTAAACCACCCCTTTTATAACAATAAAAGAAAGAGGCAGGCAGCGCTGGATCAATTGTTGGAATTCATGAAGCCACAGATCCCCACGGCAACCATCAACTTTGAAAGCCACAATTGGTGGGATGAGGAGCACATATAATAGGTAGCGCAAGAAGGTTCAGGATTCCCAGAGATCAGGAGCTGCAGCAGATGACATTTATGTACCCAGGCTGTAGTACTACGACAGACTGCATTTTCTGGCAGACCAGAGGGAACCCAGGCCAGCACTCTCCAGTCTTCCTCCAATGCTTCCTTCCACCCCAGCTGAAGCTTCCGACGTCCAACCTGGGCCTTCCAGCCAGGAAGATGTGGATGAGTCCAGCTTGAGCCAGGTATAGCATTGTTCAACATATTTATTGGCTAACAATTAATGATGTTAACTGGATGTTATTATTGATCACAAATGATTGGGACAAGAATGAAAAATGCAGGGGTCAGAATGATAGTCTTTTCTATTTGTTAACATTCAATTTGCAACAGTCATGAGCTGAAAATTGTGTGTGATTGATGAACCAGAAACTAAAACTATGTCTTTTTTTTATACACAGGAAAGCCTCGGCCAGGAGGAGGCTGTGGAAAGTGGCAGCCAGGAGGTGGCGGGGGTAAGTGGCAGCCAGGAGGTGGTGCTTCCTAAATGGGGTTAAAGAGAAAACTGTGATACTGTTGAGGAAATAGCAGAAAATGGAAAAGATCCAGGAAGTAAAGAGCCAAAGGTGAATTCAGAAAATGTATAACCTTATTCCTGGTAATGTGTTACTGTGTAAATATCCTGCGTGCTGTATTATATTGTCTGATGGATTTCAGAACTACAAGGGAGCAATATTTAGCGGTGATGGAGATGTGGGTGATATCAGTGCTCTTCCTGCTGACGGCCCTCAGTGATGCAGAGGACTCCTGTCCAGGTACATTTAAATTTACCTTTCAAACATGCCTAAAAACTGTACACCTGAGTTTGTGAGTCCTTACCTGAATTTGACATAAAGTTCACCAATCACCAGCAGCATCAATGCCATAGCTAAAATACAGAATGTAAAATATGAAAAAGTTTCCCAGGTTCAATGCAGTAAAAGTAGAGTACAATTTTACAAATGTAATTGTTTGCCTTACTTCTTCTTATACTGTATATTCAATGTATGTTTTCGTCTGCCTGAGCCTAAGGCTGGCCATATACGGAACATATAGAAGCTAAACCCTGCAGATGGATGAACCTCCCGCTGCAGATATTGTATTCTGACATCTGCACTGCTGGTTGTCAGAATACCCAAAAAGTGGACACTGGCACTGTTCTACCAAAAATTTTCCAATTTTCTTTGACAAAAGAAAAAAAAAGTACTTTGTCGATCTGGGTGTTGCAGACAGTGTAAACCATGGAGTGAAATGAGATGCATGTATGGCCACCTTAACTAACTCCACAGTTGTTTTCTTCTTCTTATCAATCACAGACAGTGTTAATTTTGACATCAAATTTCGATTTCGTTTTGGTCATAATCTTTTGACTAAAATACCATTTTAGTTTTAGTCGTATTTTAGTCATCTCTATTGTTTTAGTCAACTAAAACAGTGTTAATTTCATTGACGGAAATAATAAAATCGACGAAATTAACACGGATTACAGACAAGTTTTGCCACCAATAGGTTGCCATGTGTTCATGGGCATAGCATAAGGGGTTGCAGGGGTCACAATCGCAACCCCGCCCATAGCTCCAGGGGGCCCCTGCCGCCTCCCTGTCATATTATCATATCCTTCACAAAGTCCAGATCTGATCTGCCCTAGGGCCCCACAGCCATGCTCCAGTACTGGGCTTCCACTTTGCCTTCCACAGTCCACACCCCTCTATTCTCATTGGCTGGGGAGAAGCTGTGAGCCATTTCCTGAATTGAGAGGAACCCGGGGTGAGAATAGCCCAGGATGGAGAAGTGTCTGTGCTGGCAACATGGAATGGTAACCAAGCTCAGCGAGTTAAGGAGGAGAGTGCCGTCCTGTAGCCACGATGGGACCGATGTCACTGGTGAGGTAGTCACTAGCTGGGATTCTCTGCCCCCCCCCCACCCAGGGATGTCCGCTTACCCCACTTCCCTGACAACTGGGGAAAAGAAACGCACTTCCAGGAGGTGACCTTCCCCCAACACCTGCCAACACTGACAGAGAAACCTTCAGAAATTGCTAAAACAAATCCCTTAACACCTCCTGAGGGGCCCCTGCAGGTGTTAAAGGATTGCAGGCTCCAGATTCCGTGTCACACGGCTTTGCCCCCCCAGATCTAAGTTGCATCCCCCCCAAAGCCCCCTGACCACCCCTTCCGCCCTGGATGCTATGCCTGCTGCCAAGCTTCTTTCCCAGTACAGCACTCTATACTGCTCCTCCTTCCCAGGGCTGAAATCACATTCCTTTACAATACAGCCAGTTAGCCATGATCTGTACAGGGTGTATCTGCCTACTGCAACTACACTGCCATTCCGACCAGAGAATTTCACAGGTCAGAACGGCAACATAAAAGCCAAATTACACCCTGTCAAGGTTGATAGACTGTGTGTAAAGGAATGTGATTTCAGCCCTGTGTATTGTGAGGGGGGGGGGGGAGCTGTTTACAGTGCTGGAATGGGAAAGGAGCTCTGCCAAATGACCTGCCAGAGGTCCCTGTCCTCTGATTCTCCAGGGGTGATCCCTGTCCTCTAATGTAAGGAGGAACTCTGGGAACTCTAAACTCTTAAGCCACTTTGAGTATCTTGGCATGTGGTGGGTGTATCTGCACACACGGTGGAAGTGGTGGGTGGTAGTGGGGGGGGCCCAGGTCAACTTTTGCATCGGGGCCCACAATCTTCAAGCTACACCTCTGCATGTGTTGTTTAAATCATGCCACCATGCTCTCACTCTAGTGTAGCATATCTGTCTCTTAAATTTCACAAAGTGTGCACACAATACCTCAGGCAAATCTTTCTAAGATGTAATGTTAAACAATGAGAAGGATGGATCCAGAATTTTACAATAAAGGGATTTCAGGAAATGTAGACGAGGGCTTATGAAAAACACACGTTAAATATGAAGGTAATGACGTGTATAGTGGGATTTTTGGGGGGTTTAAGGACCATTGGCATGCACATTGAATTATTTGTATAACTGATAGCTGTGTGCAAAAGCAAAACAACACGTCAAAATGAGCACAGTGTAAAATGTGGGCATATTGCCTTGATTTTGCAATTGAAAATTGTCTGAAAGCAGTTGACATTTCCTAAACCTTTGTTGTGTGTGTATAGCTAGCATTAGAGAATAAAGAGGGATCTATCCATTAAACATTAATTGCATGAATAGCAGAAGCATTTGTGCAAGTTAAACAAAATGTCCCATATTCTTTCTAAGAGATTAATGCCTGTATTGTTAGTGCTATCAAATGGCCAAAATGCAGTACAGTTTTCTCGAATACTGCAATGAGAAAACTTTACCACATTTAGGCCATTAGATGGACCTGACAATACAGGCATTCTGTCTTAGAAAAAAATATGGGACATTTAATTCAGCCTGCACAAATGTTTCTGACATTGGTGCAACAAACACAACAGCAAATACACCCCATAGTGTGAGATGCAGCAGTCATGTTCTACAAAGGCAAAGTTAGTCCTTGACATCTTAGTTCTATTTCTTGATACATTATTTGAAAGTAATAAAAAAAAATACAGATGTTTTGTGTAAAATTATATCAATATGTATAATGCCCTGTACACACGATCGCACATTCCGACAACAAAATCCATGTTTTTTTCCCGACAGATGTTGGCTCAAACTTGTCTTGCATACACATGGTCACACAATTCTTGGCGGAAATTCTGAACGTCAAGAACGCGGTGATGTACAACACGTACAACGAGCCGAGAAAAATTAAGTTCAATAGCCAGTGCGGCTCTTCTGCTTTATTCCGAGCATGCGTGGAACTTTGTGCGTCGGAATTGTGTACACATGATCGGAATTTATGAGAACAGATTTTGTTATCAGAAAATTTGAGATCCAGATCTCAAATTTTGTGTGACGGAAATTCCGACGGAAAATGTCCAATGGAGCCTACACACGGTCGGAATTTCCGACAACAAACTCCCATCGAACATTTTCCGTTGGAAAATCCGACCTTGTATACGGGGCATTAGTGTTTTATAAATTTTGTTTCTGTTCATAATGTATAATTCAACAGGTACATAAAGGCATGTGTTTGCACATGACTTTATATTTTGTGTCATGCTTTGTATTGCTATAAAAAGTTGTGTTTTACTGCTTTTTTTTTCACAACGAAGTTCTGTGAGTCAGCCAACCCTTTGAAAATGATGTACTCCTTGTATGGTTCTTATTTTATCTCAGAAGTTGGTAAAGTTCAGCTCTGGGTAAAAAAAATCCTGCTACCATTTCTCCCACCCTGAAAGGCAATTACATTTTCTTACCTTGTAAAGTAAGTTACACCCCCCCCCCCCCCAATCCAGGTTCCCCACTGATGCCATTTCTAGCTGTGGGAACAGTTAACTAGGGCTGAAACAACTAATCGATTAATAGACAACTAATCAATTATGAAATGAATCGATTACTATTTTCATAATCGATTAATCGGCCAGTAACTTAATGGGGTTAAGAATAACTAAAATGAGCCTTTTATAGTACAAAAAGAGCAAATAATCAATACTGTAAATATTACTTTCACAGTTCTACAGTAAAAAAATGAACCCCTTACAGTAGTGATTATCTGCTTTTTTTTGTACTATAAAGGGCTAATTTTAGTTTTTGTTTTTTTTAACCCCATTATGTTACTAAACGTCTTAGACCTGGTTGCACTACAGTTCATTTACATGGTTTCCTATAGGACGTGTTCACATCTATGCTTTTTTTTTAGCCGCTGCGTATTTGGAAAGGGTCAGGGACTTTTTTTAACGCAAAACGGTGCTTTTTTGGTTCAATATACTTCAATGGAGAAGCTGCAGAAAAGCATGTAATGCGTTTTTGCAGTAATTTGTGTTTTTTAATCTGCCCAACAAAAGTTGGCCAAAAAAATTGCAAAAACGCAAATCGCAGCAAAATCACGTGTGCAAAAATCAAAATGCACAGCAAAAAGCACTGCAGAAATAGATCAAAAGCAAACTATATAGGTGTGTACCGAGCCTTATTTTGGCCACACGGATCAATTTTCAGACAAGAATATTCAGACGGAAAATCTTTGTACATTCGCTGAATGAAAGAATGTTTGAAATTTTCACTTGTTTTTAACATTCTGTTTTTAAAATGAGGGAAAACCACAGGAATCTGAAAATTCCTTTGACCAAGAAGTTTTCTATTATTTCCAAATTGTCACCATGATTGAAAATGAACGTCGATTTGACCCCACTAACGATTAGAAAATCGAACTAACGTTCTTAAAATGCCTTTTTTTTTTTTTGAAGGAAGACATTGTTTTTTAAATAAAAAAAAATTGATCTCTGAGTCTGATGATATTTACCAGATTCACCCTTTAATAGTATATATCCTCCAATAGCATATACAGTATATCTCTCCTCTAATAGTATATACAGTACATCTCCTCTAATAGTATATCTCTTCTGTCTGTTATTCTCAGAGTGGATTAGATATTTTGCTCCCTAACCATATAGTTATTTATATTTACCACTGCATAGAGATATTTAAGAATAAATTGCCTTTTTTTAAAACTTTACATATTAACTAAATTATACACCACACCTTTTTTCTTTTAAGCTTATTAACCGATTAATCGAAACAATAATCGGCCAACTAATCGGTTATGAAAATAATCGTTAGTTGCAGCCCTACAGTTAACCCAATACCATAGATCAACCCTTGCCAGTCAGTAGTCTTCTGGATCCTGAGAGTAGTCTTTTGGTAGACAGCCAAAGAGAATTGTCAATGCAGGCAGTGACTTGTACACCCAGAAGAAGGAGCCCAACAAATAAAAAGCAACTAGAAGGACTTGGCGAAGGACAATCATGTGACTCCCGATTTATGGTGGGTAAAAAAGGTGATTAGTGAGAAAGAAAGGAGGGGAGGGAAGTTAATTCTATCCTGGAGATGGGCTTCAATAGAAAGAGTAATATACCAATAGCTCCCTCTGGTGGCCATTTTACAATCTGCTCTATTTAATATCGTAATAAAAAATAGGAGGACAAACTTATAAAAATGTGGAAATCAACATAGCCTCACCCCTGTGACTGGCACCTCTTCCTCTTTTCTCTCTACTTCTATGTTCCCCTCCCCCATTTTTCAGGGTAGGAAGGGGTGCTCTGGTTGAGCTGTGCAAGTGCAGGTTTTTTAACAAGCTAGAGCTCTTGTTCTGCACTGATGGGACATTGCATTCAATAGGCAGCCCACCCTGCTGTCAAGGACACAGCTCTGTGTATTAAGAGGACTAGAGGGGTGGCTAGGGTTTTTTTTGTTTTTTTGTTTTTTTTTTAAGATGTACATACTGTATACTCTAATAACTCTGTCTTGCACAATTCTCCCTTCTAAGAGGTAAAGATTGTTGGAGTCGGAGATTCAGATAAACTCACCATCCTCAGAGGATGTCCTGGCACTCCTGGATTTCCTGGCCAAAAAGGAGAACTTGGGGCACCAGGAGAGAAAGGTGAGGAAATGTAAGCTCAACATATAAGACAACAAATACACAGATGTCAAAATGTAAGACAGTAAATACACATATATATTTTGTGCCCGGTGTTATCTAGAATATATTTCTATCATATTGATGTCAGAATGTCCATCTTGTTTGCCATAATTCTATGTTTTATATAATCCATTTAAACCGGAATCAACAGACTTCTCAGGGCTTCTGAGTGGGACAGCAGATTCTTCTTCTCAAGTGGCAGTGCATATCTGTGAGCTCAAAGTAAAGGCACGGGGAGTCAGATGCAAGGCCTACTACAAGTTAAAAATAATAGCAAACTAAGCATTTAGTTGACGAGCTGCCAAAAGCACAAGATGGATGCTTGGAACAAAGTTAGAACTACTGAAAACATTAAAGCTGAAATGCAAAATGACCAAACACAGATGGCTGAGCCAAGGTTTTGACTCACTATGTATATAAACATGTTTAAAAATTGTATTGAATATAGTGTGCCATTTAATCATCACCCCCTTTTTTTATTGCATTGTTCAATGTATTTATTTTTAGGAGAAAGGGGTCACTCTGGGGCACCTGGGAAGCAGGGACCACCAGGGCAAACAGGTGGGTAGCAAACTCATTCCACCATCAAAACAGACAAGTTTCATGTATTTATTATGGCTTGTTATTGAGTCTAAGGGGCACTTCTTTATTGACCAACTTCGTAAGGGACATTTCTCATTATCAATATATTAGTGTGTCTCTTTTCCGACCAGTGTTAATTTCATTGCATTCAACACAGCTGATGTGAATCTGTAAAATGTATCCATAAAAAAGATTCCATTCTCCTTAGGTACACGTATTGCCTTAAAGTGTTACTAAACCCACAACAGTAAAATCAGTATGTATTTGCAGTAAAGCATGCTTGTTATATTCACTGTGGAACCTAAGGGGTTAATCCTGCACATTGTGTAAAAAGGCTGTTTGATCCTGACTTCTCTGATCCTCCCTTTCTTACACTGTCCCCAATCCATCTCCTGATAAGACAGAGCCTTTGGAGTCACTCCACTCTGCACATGCTCAGTTTGGTGTGTAATTCTAGAGAGTTTTTATTTTTTACTTGGCTGATCAGCACAGGGCCAATCAGCACTCTCCAGAAAGAGAATCAGGGGTCCCGCAGCCTCATAGGACAGTCATAGTAGAATAAAAACTCCTCCTACAAGCTTTAACCAGACACTGATAGAAGTCACAAGACTGCTATATACTGCTCATAAAAGGTATTTAGCCGTTTATATTTATTTAAATAATTGCATTTCCATGTTCTGTGTACTTTGGGAGACCAGATATAGTGAATGCAGGGTCCTGGGTTTAGTAACACTTTAACTCGTTCAGAAACAATTTGTAGATTACAAAAAAGTTACATCATTTTAAAGCATCTTTCTGAGGAGTGAAAATAAGCTTGCATTTGGTGTGCCTTTCTATACTGGAAGGGGAAGAGAGGAGAGCTGTCTAGAGTGAGAAAAATATCACCGGGTCCTTATGATGATAATGAGAAATCCAAAGAGCAGGAGAGAAGCATAACAGTGAAATGGAATCTGCAGAACCATAGGCTCTTAAAAGTATTGCACAAAACTTTTACTTTTAAGAGCCTATGGTTCTGCAGATTCAATTTCACTAAGTATTGCACAAAAGGGGAGGGAGGAGTCTCCAAATGGCGCCGGAAGGCTGCGCGCTGTGAGGTCTCTATGATCTCTCCTCCTGCCTCGAGATGAAGGAGCGTTGTTAGCTGACCCCCCCAGTCCCCGTTGCTCACCACCTACATACCTTCCCGCTGTGGTGCCTGTCCCTCTGTTCGCCCCTGCATTGCCACGGCAGAAAAGAGAAGAAGATTTGGCCGTTGGCTGCAGTTGGCGTCTTTCCGGCACGGCGTGCGGGAGCACTCGGTTCCCCCGGGTTGGCTCTGGTCTGGAGCTCGGTTGCGGGACGCTCCCTCACTGGGCTCTCGGCTGTCACACCGGGGAGCTGCTCGCGGTGGGTCCCTTCGCTGATTGGCTGCCGGGGGAGCTGTCGGGGAGCTGACAGAGTGCAGGCAGAAGCGGAGACTGTGCCGGAGGGAGGCGAGGGCGGACGAGGAGGATTCCTGAAGGGGATACCGCAAGGAGCCGAACGTGTGGGCGGACAGAGGCTACAAGATCGAGGCTTGTAAGCACTACGGGAGAAGTTCCCTTCCTCCCCTCCCTACAGATAAGTACACCATTTCTCGTCTTTCCTCCCTAGTACATAATAAGTGCAATAAGTGCATAAAAAAAAGAACAGAGGAGTCAAGCTCTAACATCTAAACAATAACTGAATGTAAAAGTGTATGTAATAAAAGGAAGAAAGAGGTAAAGAGGAGAGAAATGGAGAGATAAAAGGTGGAGGTGAGGAGGGTAAAGAAAGAAGGCAAAGAGGAAAAAGTTCGAAAAATAAAACAAAGTATCATATATTACAAGAAGAAGGTACACGGATGGGATGGAATATAGATGTGGATACGTATAATAAATATAGGCTCACATGACTGGTAATGGTGCATGGAATATATTTTGATAGATCACTGAAGTATTTGATAAAGGTTATATATGTAAAAAACAACAGAAAAATATCAAGACACCAACCCAGAGACAATCCAGGAATGTTAAACTGATAGATCCAAGATCGGGAAAATACTTGATTGACATAGGACATATGATCGATGAATAATTGATTGGAGGGAGGAAGGGAGGAAAAAAGAGAAATCTGTTTGGAGATGTTTTTTTTTTTTTTTCTCTCTCTCCCGCTCAAGTCCGCCCCCTTCTGATTTGTTAAGTGAAGGCTAAAACGTCAAAAAACGCTGGAGCAATAGCAAAATCACCCCGGACCAGCTTGGGCCCTAGTCCTAGTCCTGGCCCTATGAATAGATACCTAGCTCAAAGAAATGGAGAGATAGAGGGACAACAAAACACAAAAGGCCGACAGATAGATAACAACGAAAAGAAGGATAAAAAGGAAAAAAGGGCCAAAACAAGATAACAATTGAAAACAGCTTTCTCTCAGAAACCAGAATGGAACAGGATCTAGAAGTCGGAGGTGAAAGAGAAGGGGGGGGGGGAGAAGATCAGCATATAACACAACTACCAACAAAATCCGATATGGAAAAAATGTTTGCGGCCTTGGAAAGCTCTCTGAAGGTACAGATAACAACAATACATAATGATCTGGGTCATATTCTGTCAAGAATGGAAGAAGTAGAGGTAAAAGTAGACTCTCATTCAAAAATTATAAAAGAACTGAGAGGAGAAATAAATTTACTAAGAAAAGAACAGGAACAAATGTACAAAATAGAAGACCAGGAAAACAGAGAGCGAATCTGAGAATAAGAGTTCTTCCTGAGCCTACACAAGAAGAAAATCTAACAGAAATAATGAACAAGATTCTCAACCCCATCCTGGGGAAAGAAGACACCAATATAATAAAAATAGAAAGAGTTTACAGAATAAGAAGACCTCAAGGGATACCAACAGAGAAACCGAGAGACATAATTGTTTGCCTCAAAAAATGGGAAGAAAGAAACCAGATTTGGACGAATTTGAAGAGAAAAACACCAATCAATTATGTAGGAAATACACTACAAATTTTCCAGGATCTATCACAAGAAACATTAAAAAGAAGAAGGAAGTTAAGACCCCTATTGAAAATCCTCCAAGAACAGGAAATACAGTATAACTGGGGTTTCCCTGCATGTTTGATCGCAAGAAGAAACGGAAGAAGCGCTAGACTGAGATTCATAGAAGAGATTCTGGACTTCTGTAACAATTTAGAAATCCCGATACCAGAAGATTTCAGGAATATGGGTACTAGATAAGAACAAGCAACAACACAAGATGCAACACAGTGGCAATCGAGCTGAAGATCCCTTACGTATTATACAGTACCATAGACTGAAACTAAATGGAGCCTAAGAATACAAAACAAAACAAAACAAAGTTATAGAATTATATTGATAGGACTTCTTATCCTTACCGCTTGAGGGTGGGGAGGGGGGGGGACCGGGGGAGCGGGAAGTGGGAAAACAGTGGAGGTAGGAGGTGGGAGGTGAGGTCTTGGACCTACAGTGTGCACAGGGGGTCTTTTTTTTTCTTGAATAAAGGAGAGGGGGGCCCAGTGCGCCACATAGATTTCCACCTCGGTAGTAGAGAGCAGAGGGGACAAAGTAAGCCCCACAAAATAAAAATATAATTCTATTCTGCTCTCAGGACCATGGGGTCAAATCACCAACATCAAAAAGGGGGAAGGGGGAGGTGGGGGAGGGAGGGAAGGGGGAGGAGAGGGAAGAGGGGAATTAGAAAACTAAACGGGAGGGAGGATAGGGGAGGGTATAGGATTGCCTTACTAGTGAAAATATTGTTGTTTTGCCGATCTCTTGGATGGAGGAGACTGTCCGGCTGCTGGCTTTCGGGTGGGGGCCCCCCAATGTCCCTTTCCGGGGGTTGGGGCGGGTTCTCCTGAGGGGGGCGTATGCAGGTAATCAAAAACGCTGATGGCAGGATCAAAGTCAAAATTCTGACATACAATGCCCGAGGGTTGAACTCACCCCAAAAAAGACGTGTAATCTTGAGGGAACTGGAAAGACTAAAGGTCGATATAATCTTCTTGCAGGAGACACACATAACACAAGATTCAAATGTGAGAATATATTAAAAAAACATCCCCAAATGGTATTATGGAGATTCACCAATCAGAAGATCAAAAGGGGTCGCAATAGGCTTTGGTAAAAAGATTGGATTCACTGTCGAAAAAATAAAAGCCGATCCGGAAGGACGTTTCTCTTCCTTGTAGGGATGATACAGGGTATAAAGTACACATTAGCAAATATTTATTGCCCTAATAAAAACCCTAAAAAATTTTTAGCAGAGAAACTGACAGACCTATCTGAATTTAAACAGGGCAAACTAATAGTAGCGGGTGACTTGAACTTTATTATGGACCACAACCTAGACTCTACGTCTACAGTACCAGACAGAGATAGAAATCAATTAAGGAAAATAAAAAAAAACTTAATGATTTACAATTAGTAGACGTGTGGAGAACATGGCTCCCAGGTACAAAAGGTTATATTTATTTCTCAACAGTCCATAAAATATACACTAGATTGGATTATATCTTGCTGGAACATAGATTACTAGAGGAAGTACTGGAGATAGAAATTGAAACAACAGCACTATCAGACCATTCCCCAGTTGTTATGCAGATGAACCTACAGGGAGAGCCCAAGGGAAGAAACATATGGCAACTTAACGAAGAGCTTTTGGACGATGGAGATATTGAAAAAAAAATCATAAAAGACGAGATCGAAGGATACTTTCGAGAAAACGATACCCCAAATCTGTCAAGAGCAACCCTATGGGAGGCACATAAATCTGTTATAAGGGGAAAACTAATAGCCATAGGAGCAAGCAGGAAGAAGGAAAAGGGAAAGAACATGCTGAAACTTCAAAAGGGAATCCATAATCTGGAACTAAGACATAAAAAGGAAATTAAAGCGGGGTTCCACCCAAATTTTGAACAATATCTGTATGTATTCTCTTCCTTGCCTAGATGCTGACATGCCGTTTAAAAAAAATGTAAATCGCCGTAATTACCTTTTATTTTTCTATTCTTCTTTGCACTTCCTGGTTCTCCTCCCGTGGGAGTAGGCGTGTTTCTAGCCTCTCCCAGACTCCTGGGAGCTAGTCTCAGGCTTCCCAGGATGCCATTGAGCATGTGCGGGAACGAGCGGTGAATGCAGGGAGCACAGCATTCACCACATCCAGGAAATAAATGCTTGTGGGCTTCAAATGCCCACAATGAAGATGGAAACCGCCTGCAGTGAATAATATAAGTTATTCTTTCCGACAAAATCTGACACAGGCGGACATATTACACACAATATGTGAGTATGTAATGCTGAGAAGAAAAGTTTGTGAATGAACAAAAAAAAAAAAAAAAACGATAGATAGGTGGACCCCCGCTTTAAAAAAGAAATATATCAGGCCCTGATTCTAAAAAGAGAACAATTAAAGGAATTGCTGGAAAAGGAAGAAAGGAAATCAACAGGGTAGTAAGCAAGAGATTTAAGATGGGTAATAAAGCAGGAAAGTACCTTGCGAACGTTCTAAGAAAAAAAAAGACCTTAAATTATATAGAGAAGATAAAAAACGAAAAAGGCGAGATAAAGAACAAAACTACGGAAATAGCACAAGCTTTCGCACAATATTACAGTTCTCTGTATGCAATAAAAAAACAGGAAACAACCCAACAAATGGAAAGCAAAAAGAAGCAGACCCTAAAGTATTTAGAAAAAGCAAATCTTCAAAAAATTGAACCTGAGACCTTAATGGACCTAGAAAGAGAGATAACGCAAGAAGAGATCAAGTTGGCATTAAAAGAAACCCCTACCGTAAGAGTCCTGGGCCAGACGGATTTACGATCAGATACTATAAACAGTTTCAAGACCAATTGATTCCAAGACTATGTAAATACCTACACAAAATAGGAGAAGATGAAGATATCAGAAAAGAATCACTTCTGGCACATATCACCATAATACCCAAAGAAGGAAAAGACAAGGTTAACTGCTGAAGCTACAGGCCCATAGCTCTATTCAACACAGATACGAAGTTATATGCCAAAATACTTGCCACTAGAATAAAAAGATTGATGACACTATGGATAAACCCGGATCAGACTGGATTTGTCCCCAGAAGAGAAGGAAGGGACAACAGCTTAAAAACAATCTTGTTGCTGCGAAGGAAGAATACCAACATCTCCCCAGATCTACTCCTGTCAATAGATGCAGAAAAAGCATTTGACAGGGTAGACTGGGGATTTCTTGACGCTACAACATCTCGGTCTGGGGCCTAAAATAATGAAGTGGATCACGAATCTTTACAGAGGACCTACGGCTTGTGTAAAAGTAAATGGCAAGATGTCACCAGTGTTTGAAATGCTTAACGGAACACGGCAAGGATGCCCGCTCTCGCCCCTTCTATACGTACTATCATTGGAGCCTTTTCTTGGAACTTTGCAAAATAACCGAGGGATAGAGGGGGTGAGAGTAGGGGGAAAAGAACATAAGGTAGCGGCTTATGCCGACAATATCCTTGTGTACGTGACTAAGCCTAGGGAGACCCTCTTAAATCTCCTGAAAGAAGTCGATAAGTATGTAGAACTCTCAAATTTCAAAATAAATCCTATTAAAACAGAAATATTGAACCTGAGAGTAAGAAAAAAAGCCATTCTGGCCCTTCAAAAAGAATTTCCATTTACGTGGGTAAAGGGGGAGCTTTCCTATCTAGGAATTAAACTAACAGCATCATTCGAGAAAATCTACCCTGCAAACTACATCCCACTTTTAAACGAGATCAAGGTAGAAGTTAAGAAGGTAAACATTATCGTGGATTGGTAGAGTCAACATGATTAAAATGGCAATACTACCAAAGATACTGTACAAATTCCAAATGTTACCAATAAAGGTCCCACAGAGCTTCTTCAAAACCATACAAAAAACATTAACAAAATTTATATGGCAAAGCAAAAAACCAAGATTAAAACTGGCACTAATTTCTAGGAAAAGACAGCACGGGGGTTTAACAGCACCACCAGCTATTTCAAGGTACTACAAAGCAGTAATCCTAGCACGCATGATAGAATTGACAAAAGAAAATGAAGAAAAAAATGGATAGAAATTGAAAACACTTTAAGTAAAACCACGCTTCACAAAAATATTTGGATATTAAACAAATATAGAATAATAGACACCAATGCACACGAGGTGACAAAAAATGTATTTAGAATTTGGGATGCACTACATCGGAAACAAAAATGGGCATACAATTCACCGTTGACGCCCCTCACGGTAACAAATTTTTTCACACTGGATGAGGATATTTTTCGAAGACTCAAAATAAAAAATCCACTAATTAAAGATATCATAAGAAGAGGGAAGTTGGAAGCTGCACAAAAATTGGAAATTAAATTCGGTGGGAAATTACGAGAATGGGAATATTTTCAACTAAATCACTTAATAAATACATCACCGCACACGTTTAGAGATGGAGACAAATTAAACCGGTTAGAAAAGCTCTGTATGACATCAACGCCATCGAAGGGAGGCATCTCGAAAGTTTATGAGTTCCTGACAGATCTGGAAGGACAAGATAGGCCTCCCTTCATTGAAAAGTGGCAAAAAGAGTAATGCCCCGTACACACGGTTGGATTTTCCGACGGAAAATGTGTGATAGGACCTTGTCGGAAATTCCGACCGTGTGTAGGCTCCATCACACATTTTCCATCGGATTTTCTGACACACAAAGTTGGAGAGCAGGATATAAAATTTTCCGACAACAAAATCCGTTGTCGGAAATTCAGATCGTGTGTGCACAAATCCGACGGACAAAGTGCCACGCATGCTCAGAATAAATAAAGAGATGAAAGCTATTGGCCACTGCCCCGTTTATAGTCCCGATGTACGTGTTTTACGTCACCGCGTTTAGAACGATCGGATTTTCCGACAACTTTGTGTGACCGTGTGTATGCAAGACAAGTTTGAGCCAACATCCGTCGGAAAAAATCCTAGGATTTTGTTGTCGGAATGTCCGAACAAAGTCCGACCGTGTGTACGGGGCATTAGAAACAAAGTTAGAAGAACAACAAATTAAGAGAATGATTGCAGGAGGATACAACCAAGCATGGGATACAAACACCATCGAGACATGGGATACAAACACCATCGAGATGAATTATAAATTCCTAGTCAGATGGTATATGACCCCGGAGAGACTCCACAAAATCAACCAAGTGGAAACACCATTGTGTTGGAGAAACTGCGGACAAAAAGCCACAATGATACACATATGGTGGGACTGCCCGATAATTAGTACATATTGGCAAGAAATAATTACAAGTATAAAGGAAATAACAGGGGAGACGATAGAGAATGACAGACTGACCTGCCTGTTCCATGATATCAACTCCTCTAGTAAGCATTATACGGAAAAAATTACGTCAAGATTACTAAATGCAGCAAAGTAAGTGATCCCAAAAAATTGGTTAAAGAGCGAAGGCCTAGACTTAAGAGATTGGATTAAACAAGTGGAGTATTATCAAAAAATGGAACTTCTCTGCTGCAAAGATAAAGAGCAAATAGAAAAATGTAACTCTGTCTGGACTGGGTGGGAAAGATACAAAACCTCGGACAAATACTGGCAGAAGAAACTGGAAGGTATAAAACACTAAAAAGGAAAACAAATATTAGAGAAAAACTCTGGGAGTAAGGCGGAGGGGGGGGTGGGGGGGTGGGAGGGAAATTAGAAAGGGCGGGTAATAGGTGGATGGGGTAGGACGGGAACATTTTTTTATACGGTTATTAACCACTTGCTTACTGGGCACTTAAACCCCCCTCCTGCCCAGACCAATTTTCAGCTTTCAGTGCTCTCACACTTTGAATGACAATTACTCAGTCATGCAACACTGTACCCAAATGATTTTTTTGTCCTTTTTTTCATACAAATATAGCTTTCATTTGGGGGTATTTGATCACCTCTGGGTTTTTTAATTTTTGCGCTATAAATGAAAAAAGACCGAAAATTTTGAAAAAAAATGCTTTTTTCTTTGTTTCTGTGATAAAATTTTGCAAATTAGCAATTTTTATTCATAAATGTTGGCCACAATTTATACTGCTACATATCTTTGGTAAAAATAACCCAAATTAGTGGATATTATGTGGTCTGTGTGAAATTTATAGAGTCTACAAGCTATGGTGCAAATCATAAAAAAAAGATCACATCTGATCACACCTGATGTACTGAGGCCCATCTCATTTCTTGAGACCCTAACATACCAGGAAAGTACAAATGCCCCCCAAATGACCCCTTTTTGGAAAGTAGACATTCCAGGGTATTTAGTAAGAGGCATGGTGAGTTATTTGAAGTTGTCATTTTTTTCCCACAATTCTTTGCAATTCAAGGTTTTTTTTTATTTTTTATATTTTTTTCAGAAAATTGTCATTGTAATAGCTTATTTCTCTCACATGGAATGTGCATACCACAAATGACACCCCAAAATACATTCGGGTACTCCTCCTGAGTATTACAATACCACATGTGTGGGACTTTTTCACTGACTGGCCACATACAGAGGCCCAACATGCAGGGAGCATCATCAGGTGTTCAAGGAGCATAAATTACCCATCTAACTTGTTGACTACCTATTACAATTTTGAAGGCCCTAGAGCACCAGGACAATGGAAACACCCACAAAATGACCCCAGTTTGGAAAGCTAACACCCCAACGTATAATCTATGAGGCATAATGAGTCTTTTGAACGGTTCATTTTTTTACAGAAGTTTTTGGAAAATGTGGAAAAAAATGAAAACGCATTTTTTTTTTTACACAAAGTTGTCCGTTTATAAGATATTTCCAACACATAGCATTTACATAGCAAAAATAACACCCTGAAATACATTCTGCTACTCCTCCTGAGTAAAATGATACCACATGTGTGAGACTTTTACACAGCCTGACCACATACAGAGGCCTAACATTGAAGTACAAAGAAGGGGGTACCATCCAGTTATGTCACAAGAGTTGCCGCCATCCCTGACGTAAGGAGAAAAAAGGAATAACCCCTCAGGAAATGGTGGGACTTTAAAGGCAACGGAGTAATAAAAGCAATTTTATTGGTACAAATATACATAAATATACATTTAGGAAAAATATACTGCAATCACATTAAATAATCAATAAACAATAAAATCAGGAATATACTGATATGAGAACCGAATGTGTATTCGTGTAGTCTTCCACCTGAGCCTACGCGTTTTGGGACTGCTCAAAGAGTCCCTTCATCAAGGGCAAATTGTAGGAGGATTTTACACTACATAACAAAATATGAAATAACGTAATTAGAAATCAAATGCATTGTACATATTTCCTGCATCTAAAATCATTCTGTACAGTTCGACATAAAAAAAAAAAAAAAAAAAATTGCACATACCCAAGTATATTCAGGAAAGGAGGCTGACTGTCAGAGTAAATCTCGGGGGTAAGTACGCACAAGACGCCACAAGAATCCAGAATAGGAAACAAGCGTATGTCTGGCCCTGCCTTATCCACACTGGTCCCGATGTGCCACCCCAGGAGAGGAAACTCAAGAGTGACAGCACTATCCCAGAGGGGTCCAAAAAGCGAAGAACCAGAGGGGGGATTATCTGGAAACAAAAAAGAGCCGAATAGGCTAGAGTCCCTTAAAGAAGCAAAAAGCACCCATATGTTAAAAATTAACACTGCATGGACGCAGAGCACGGTATGCACCGTGCAGGTCTGCGTACAGGCAGGGTGTAGAAAAAACAGTTTCAATATTCATAGCTTACCCTAGTGCTGGTTTGTGAGGGATATGGTAATTAGATGTAAATAGATGCCCCCAATGTGCGAGCGGGGGAACGGAGGTCCCTTAAGAGCACGAGCAGCTCCAAGAGTTGTAAAAGATACCAGCTTCCTACAATGCAGGATCTGTAGGATAATACAGGAGAGGGAGAAGCTTACTCACCAACATTAGGACAGGAGTATTTGCTGTGTATTGTGATATATAGTGTGCATTGCAAGGAAACTCCATCAGAGAAGGCACAATAAGAAGCCTACCATGATTAAGGGTTACCAGAAAAGTAACAGTTACACAAAGAGGTGGGGGACAACATTACCGTGTCTGGTGTTGGTGCTGTGTTGCAGTGTGCTCGATGGTTCCGTTTATCCAGTCTCTGACCACCGCCGCCGAGCCGGACAGTGACACCGACACGGCGTCCGGTGGTTAAATATAGAGGGGAAGGGGAACAAATGCGGTGCTGATTGGCGTGTGGATTCCGCCAATCACACCGCCGCTCCAATCAGGATATGGACACCATAGAAACCCCACGACGCCGATCCACCTAGGGACGCTGGGAGAGGGGATCCATGGCAACGCTACGACGCCGCTCCGCCCAAAGGGAGGAAAAGACGAGAGCCCAGACAGCAGGGAAAGAGCGTCCCACGCCAAGGCGCTCTGCCCAACCGAACAGTATGCAGACGAGGCATACGGCATACAACAGCTCGAGCACCGCAGCCCAATCCAAAAAGGGGGCCGCAGAACAAGCATTAATACATAAAATTTAGATGTGTATAAAAAAAGGAGAGTAGGTAGATGGAGGGGGGGGGGGGCGAAGGCAATAAGTAAGCACTACCACTTAAATGACAATTTAAACATGGCAGAATAATACAACGAAGTCACTGACCACATAGTACCCTCAGGTGGTTACTGATAGGCACCGCCGGGGCAGTGGGACCCTGGGCGGGAACTGCACGGCACCCCCCCACAGCGGACTGTGGGAGGGGTCATGCAGCAACCGCCCACCGACGCACAAAAAGGCGACCGGATCCGCAGGTACGGAAGGGCAACAAATAGCCGCCAACCACCCCGCAAGCATGCTCCGGGCGCCTATAAAGAGGCCCCCCAAGGGACAGTAGCACCTTCAGGTCAAAAATGACACCCCCAAAATACATTCTGCTACTCCTCCTGAGTAAAACGATACCACATGTGTGAGACTTTTACATAGCCTGACCACATACAGAGGCCTAACATTGAAGTAGCACCTTCAGGTGTTCTAGGAGCATAAATTACACATCTCATTTCTCACCCACCTATTACACTTTTGAAG
Source organism: Aquarana catesbeiana (assembly GCA_037953035.1). Taxonomy (NCBI): domain Eukaryota; kingdom Metazoa; phylum Chordata; class Amphibia; order Anura; family Ranidae; genus Aquarana; species Aquarana catesbeiana. The sequence continues at coordinate 1,601,993 of JBBHAA010000323.1, read as the reverse complement.
GCCCTGGAGCACCAGGACAATGGAAACTCCCACAAAATGACCCAATTTTGGAAAGCTAACACCCCAACTTATAATCTATGAGACATAATGAGTCTTTTGAATGGTTCATTTTTTTCCAGAAGTTTTTGGAATATGTGGAAAAAAAATGAAAACGCATTTTTTTTACACAAAGTTGTCCATTTATAGGATATTTCCAACACATAGCATGTACATAGCAAAAATAACACCCCAAAATACATTCTTCTACACCTCCTGAGTATAACGATACCACATGTGTGAGTCTTTTACACAGCCTGACCACAAACAGAGGCCTAATATTGAAGTAGCACTTTCAGGCGTTCTACGAGCATAAATTACACATCTAATTTTTCACCCACCTATTACACTTTTTAAGGCCCTGGAGCACCAGGACAATGGAAACGCCCACAAAATGACCCCATTTTGGAAAGCTAACACCCCAACGTATAATCTATGAGGCATAATGAGTCTTTTGAACGGTTCATTTTTTTCCAGAAGTTTTTGGAAAATGTGGAAAAAAATGAAAACGCATTTTTTTTTTACACAAAGTTGTCCGTTTATAAGATATTTCCAACACATGGCATTTACATAGCAAAAATGACACCCCAAAATACATTCTGCCACTCCTTCTGAGTATGGCAATACCACATGTGTGAGACCTTTACACAGCCTGGCCACATACAGAGATCCAACATGCAAGAAACACCATCAGGTGTTCCAGGGACACATAGCATGCACATACCAAGATTTACACCCCAAAATACATTATGCTGAGCAAAGAGAAACAAAAGATTACTTGTGGTTTTAGTAGTACAGTTGTCCACAGGAGGATAGCACTGGTCCAGGCAGCAGGCAGGGACTTGGTCAGCAACAGCGAACACAATTTTTCAGGCAGCAGGCAGAAATACTGTCCATAGTCAGTACAGGCAGCAGGCAGGGATACTGTCCATAGGTCAGTGCAGTGCAGGGTCAGTGCAGGCAGAGATTGTCAGCAGTGCCAAAATATTGGTCTTGGTAGTAGGCAGGAACATGGTCCATGTGCTGTGGTCAGTGCTACAAACAGAGGCATGACGGCAGTAAGTCCTACAGGCAGTAGGCAGAAGTAGGGCCTCGTTCAGGACAGAATGGGGACAGGGGTAGAGGCTTCTTTGAAGCCTCCGAGTCTATAGACCCTAATCTAGGAATGAGAAAACAAAGAAAATTGTTTTCTTCATCCAGAAAAACTATTCTGGAGCCCCTCACATATGTGAGACCCCTGTGTTGAATCCCACTAGTCCAGTTGCAGGGTACAAGATCAGTCCAAGAGGCAGGCAAGAGGCATGGTCAAACAGTCCAAGGTCAGTTCCAGATCAGGCAGAGGTATGTGCAGAATCGTTAGGCAGAAGCATGGTCGAATAACAGTCCAGGGTCAGTTCCAGATCAGGCAGCAGTATGTAAAAAATCGGCAGGCAGAAGCGTGGTCGAATAACAAGCCAGGGTCAGTTACAGAGCAGGCAGTGGCATAAGGGGTGGAAAGGCAGGAACTGAGGATTACGTTTAGCATACTTCACTAATAATTTAGTGAAGTATGGTAACGACGGAAACATTCACCTATACAGAGGCCTGGTTGGGAAGGACATTGTGCACAATAATAAGATGTGTCTCTTCTGACTCCTGCTCTGGTACACACCTTACATCTTTTTTGACGTCTTTGGCCTGTTGGTTTGGGAGTTTATCTGGAAAGTGGTGTTCGGAGAGTCGACTAACAACATCTGATCGAATGTTTTCTGGTGGGCCGTTCTGGAATATAAGGGCAGTGTAAATTTCCTCCTGGTAGCCAAGGAAGGGTTGGGGGTTTTGGGTGGAGTTGTGGTAAAGGATATAGGAGTTGTATATGGCCAATTGAAAAAAATAAATCGCTACATTTTTGTACCAATGGTATGTCCTTCTTGTGGCCAGGTATGGTTCCAACATTTGATCGTTGAAGTCGACTCCCCCCATAAACAAATTGTATTCACGGATGCATGTGGGTTTCTGGATGGGGCCATTCCTTCTGGGGATTTCCACATAGGTGTTATTGTGGATGGAAGACAACATATACAAATCCCTTCTGTCCCTCCACTTCACTGCCAGAATCTCTTTGTTACGCAGACTTGCCTTTTCTCCTTTTCTCAACTTCTTATTAACAAGACTTTGAGGAAAGTCCTTCCGATTTTTTTTTACAGTGCTACATGCTGGCGTCTTCTTCCGATGAAGGTTGTGGAACAGGGGCAGAGAAGTGTAGAAGTTGTCTACATACAGGTGGTATCCTTTGTCGAGTAGGGGGTGTATGAGGTCCCAAACAACTTTCCCGCTGGTTCCCAAGTAGTCCGAGCAATTAGGGGGCTGCAGCTGGGTGTCCTTCCCTTCGTACACTATGAAGGAATATGTGTACCCTGTGGCTCGGTCACATAGTTTGTACACCTTCACCCCATAGCGGGCCCTTTTGCTAGGGATAAATTGCTTAATTTTAAGCCTGCCGCTAAATTTCACAAGGGACTCATCCACACATATGTGTTGGCCGGGGGTGAACAGCTGGGGGAATATTTCAGAAAAATAATTTAATATTGGCCGAATTTTGTAAAGCCTGTCATAACTTGGATCATTTCGGGGAGGGCACTGAGTATTGTCGCTGAAATGTAGGAACCTCATTATCATCAGATACCTGGTTCTGGGCATTACCGCGGAGAAGAGCAGCATGTGGTGGAGGGGGTGGGTTGACCAATAGGAACGGAATTCGTTTTTTTTGGTGAGCCCCATATTAAATGTGAGGCCCAAAAAAACCTTGAACTCCTCCACTGTCAGGTCTCTCCACTCATAGGGACGGGCATAATATGATGTGGGATTTTGCAAAATAAATTGCTGTGCATACAGGTTGCACTGGGTAACAATTGACGCCAACATGTCCTCCGTAAAAATTAAATTAAAAAAATGAATTGGGGTAAAATTCTCTGGACTCCTGGCTGGGCAGTGAAAGGGGGAACGCTAGCTTCTCCTGAATTAGGAGGAAGCCACAAGGGGTTCTGAAGTGCAAAGGGAAGGCTGGCATGGGACCTAACCCTTTGGGGCTGGGGTGACACCCCACTGGTACTTGGCCTTTCTTGCCAAGGCACTGCGGTGCTGGTGGATGGCACTGCGGTGCTGGCGGATGCCACTGCGGTGCTGGCGGATGCCACTGCGGTGCTGGTGGATGCCACTGCCTCCTCACTAGAACGCCTTCGTTTGGCGAGCCGAGTTTCTTCCTACTCTGAGTCTGTAAGTGTTCCACTACTGAGGACTGGCTCGTAATTTACGTCAGAATCCGAATTGGAAAGGGAATCCGAAAAAGAGAGCTCCCCGTTGCTCTCGTCGGCCGTAGAAAGAATTTGGCATGCCTCCTCGGCGGAAATGCTTTTTTTGGACATGGCTGCTGGTGGTTATGAGATTGCACAATTGTGTGTTAAGCCTGCACTGGGGACGACGTAAATAGATGTAGTCCCGGTATTGTAGATCCACGCTGTTGCCGTCATTTGGCAATGGCCCGGATCTGAAGCGGTTAATAAAGAAGGGAACCTTAGTTTCTCTAGTTCTTTTTGTTTTTTCTTCTCTGAAAAAAAGCCACAATGATGTGAACTTGAGAAGGGACGAGTTTTGAACGTCAAGTTGAAAAGGGTCAAGAAAAGAAAACACTGAAGTGGTATATAAAAAAAAAAAAGTATTGCACAAAAAAACGAAATATTCAGTTTGGGGTCTATCTCCATTGTTCTCATGCTAAAATTCTTCTTTCATATATCTCTGCACCAGGACAAAAAATGTTTCTATTTACTATACATGAGAATACATTTGCAGTATCCATATTTTCATGAAACTTATTTTACTTATGTCATTATATTTATTTTACATATACAGCTCTGCTAAAACATTGGGGTTTATGTGTTCTATTACATTTGATTTTAATTTTAGGTGGTAAGGGAAGTCCTGGTGTCAACGGGGAGCCGGGGAGCCAGGAATCCAGGGAATACAAGGTGATGGAAATATTTTTTAATAATCTTTATGTAATAAATGGACTGTGTTGATAACACATGTCATTAAATTAGAACTCTACATTTATCCTTTGTGTGTAATATACAGGTCATTTCCAGTGTTGGGTCCTTGATTAGCTCAATGTGATCTAGGTGATTTGACAAACCTCACTAAATCATGCTGGTATTATAAAGGAGATAGGGTTTCTTGTTAAAAAAAAGAAAGGAGATGGGGATATAAATTGGGGTATCCAGAGGACCATGGGAAGGGGGAAGAGAGGGATTAAAGTGAAAACCCAAAACAATAATGAAGAACAGAGAAGAGTAGGTCTGCTCAAAAATGGGTGAAAGAAGGTCTAATCTGGTACACTAGGAGAGACATTCTCCCTGAACTAAGAAAATGAGTCATAAGTCAGAAAGTGTTTTAAGGGGCACTTCTTATAGTGTTTAGCAGGCTTTAAGAGCAAGTGTAATCAGGAGGGGACCCTCTACCAGCGGGTATTACGTTTGCAGCAGGTTTCCTGGGACCTATCAAAAGGGGGGGGGTCTATCAAAGAAGTAAGAATTAGCCTGGCCATTGGTAATAGTTGTGAAAGGCGATAACCCAAACCTATTTCCAATTCTTTAATGAAGGGTAAGCTTGCTTTGGGTTTAGCATAGAGCAGCATTTTGTACACAAGGGATACCATCCTAGGAGGGGGTCAGGAGCTGTACATAGGTTTTTACACAAAGGTAAGGAAGGTCATGGGGTGGAGTGTTGCTGCTTGAAATTTGAAAAGTGCAAATCTCCAATTACCCATAGAAAAGCTCCCATGGTATGCCCTCAAATTGCACAGAGGCCAATTTACCATGAAATTTATAACCACTCATGCCTCCCATCCACTACATAGGTTTAAAAAAAACTGAGGTGTTCACCAAGGGAATATTGAAGGAATTCCCATCCTGGATAAAAATCTTTTCTACTGTTCAATACATTGTCACAGGAGGGAGGGACAGAATTATCAAATTAAACCTATGTGTAGCCGCTGTAGGGAGTGGGTGCCTACAGCTAGAGAGATGTAAACTGATCTACCAGAAGCAAGACCCATGGCATTCATCTGTACAGTATTTGTATGATCCTCCTTGGTATTTTTCCCTCTACCCTTTTAGTGACCTGTAAAAGGTGATTTCAATGATTTACCACTTTATTTAAAAAACTTTAAAACTCTGCTGTGGGTTCCACATTGGATCTGGCCTCAGGCCTCAGGGCCTCTGATAAAGCAGTACAGCCAGTCCTCTTGTACTGGACCCGGAGCCCATCAGTACAAAAGAGGGGCCCAGGCACTTGCTAAGCAGGAGGGCTGGCTGTACTGTCTTACTGCAGACACAGATCCTCTTCTCCCTTCAGCTGCTGTGCTGCCAGCTTCTCCTCCTCTTTCTCCCTCCGGCTGCACTGCAGGGGGATTTGTTCTAGCACATGCGCCACTTCCATCTGTCCAGGCCCCCCTGTGTGCTGCTGGCTTCCCTCCTCTCCTCCCCAGCGGCTGTTGCTGCAGGCATACATATGGATGTTTCAGGATGGAGAACAGAAGAAGGGGCTGGTAAATATGTCATTTTCTGGCCCCTTCCTTTCCTGAATGAACACAGTGAGTGATCGGTACCAATCACTCCTGTGTCCATTCATCACCGAGACACAGTAAACTGTATTTACTATGCTTCCATTTGTGAATAAGCAGGAAGCCTTATGCCAGGTACACACGATCTGACTTTCCGACGGGAAATGTTTGATGTGAGCTTGTTGTCGGAAAGTCCGACTGTGTGTATGCTTCATCGAACATTTGCTGTCCGAATTTCCACACAAAAATGTTTGAGAGCAGGTTCTCAAATTTTCCGATTGTGTGTACACAAGTCCGTCGCACAAAAGTTCACGCATGCTCTGAATCAAGCAAAAGGTGCCGCACTGGCTATTGAACTTCCTTTTTCTCGGCTTGTCGTACGTGTTGTACGTTACCGCTTTCTCACGTTCGAAATTTTTTGCCAACATTTGTGTGACCGTGTGTATGCAAGACAAGTTTGAGCCAACATCCTTCAGAAAAAAATCCACGGTTCTGTTGTCGGAAAATCCGATTGCGTGCACGGGGCATTAGAGTGCTTCCTATTCATTCATCTGTGTAGCTGAGGTTGCAGAGAAAGGGACGGATAAATCCATAGTATGTCCTCAGTCACTTTTGGCGGGGGGGGGGGGCTGTCAGGTAGGCTGTATAGGGCCCCATGATTTCTAACAGCAGTCCTGACCTGAATTAGTAGTTTTGAGTGGGCCAATTCTATAATTTAGTCAAGATCTTTTATAGCGGTCCAAAAAACATATAGGCACTATCTGACACACTGAAAAATCTTTTTATTTTTTTATTTTATTATCAATTCATTATTTTATCAATCCTGACATGAAAGCAAATAATCTATGGAGTTAGCAGGCACTTCTGTCGCAGTGTATGGCACAATTGCAACCAAATTGTGATTAGGTTAGCTTATCTGGGCACATTTTATTTCTTATGTCTACAGCTGCCTTCAGTTTGCTAAAGTGACTATTAGTTATCCCTCTGTAGGTCTAAAAGGAGAAGACGGAGCTCAAGCCAGTCCAATATATGGCGGTAAGATATCACTCTTATTTTAGAAAAGGAAATGTCAGTTGTTTAAATGTAGATGGGAGTAAGTTTTAGAAGCTAGTTAAAATGTAACTCCAGTCAAATTCTAACTAAGTCCAAACTTACTCCTACCCCCATTCTAAGACTATTCTATCTACCCTGTTAAAAAAAAAAAAAAAGCGTGTTCCTGTGTGATTCATGTCTGGGCATGGTGTGAACTGGCCCCTAGTGGTTAGCAGTTCAAGTGCCAGTCAGGACATTGTCTGCATAGAGCAGGGATATGCAATTAGCGGACCTCTAGCTGTTGCAGAACTACAAGTCCCATGAGGCATAGCAAGACTCTGACAGCTACAGGCATGACACCCAGAGGCAGAGGCATGATGGGACTTGTAGTTTTGCAACAGCTGGAGGTCCGCTAATTGCATATCACTGGCATAGAGTTTGCATGTTCTCCCTGTGCTTGAATTGGTTTCCCCTGGTTTCCACCAACAATCAAAAACATGCTAGTAGGTTACTTGGCCCTAGTAGGATATTCTACTGATTCTCACTATATGCCCCATCAGCAGATAAGCACTTTGAGTCCCCAGGGAGAAAAGCACTATAGAAATATAATTATTTAAATGAAAATATTCAGATCAACAATTTCCACATTTAGTATTATTTATTTGTAAATTGTTTTTCTGCTTTATTTTTAATTTCATGGGTTGATTCATATATATATAAAAGGTTTTAATCACTTATGTATCATTACGTATATAAGTGAGGTAGGTATGAAGTTAGCCTTGTCACATGCTAGCCATAGCTTGACTTCTTGATGCTACAGCTACACTAGGCAGCAGTGGCGGCTGGTGCTCAATATTTGGGGGGGGTGGCAATCCAGCACCACAACCCCTCCCCCCCCCCCCCCCCCCGCTTGGGAGACGGACATGAAGGCGCCGATCACCAGAGCCTCCCTACCTTAGGAGGCAGATGATGAGTCCACCCAGCATGACATTCTGTGGCCAATCGAGTCTCAGGACCCGCTGCCGCTTCCTGATTGGCTGGGAGGAGAATCAGGAAGATAATAGCGAATATTAATTCACTATTGTCACACAAGTGAGCCCACCCTTTTTTGAAGCTAATTAGAGCCTCAGGCTCTAATCATGTGCTTTAAAAAAAACCCCATTGGAATCCATGCATCCGGCGCCCTGCATGTAGATTAAGGGCTGGGCGCATGGATTGGGGGGCAGCGCCCCGTATGGACGGGCCGCCACTGCTAGACAGTCTTTGTAATTTACCACTTAAGTTCCCAAGGCTCCTGAATACCAGTGCACACCTTTAAAACATTAAAAAAGTTTCTGCTAAAGATGACTAGCAATGCATCAGTGGTTATTAGGGAAACTAATTATGAAATACATTATTTATGCTAAGGATAGATCTATCTACTTATTATACAAACACATTTTCTTTTATTAGCCATCTATAGATTATAGTTGTTTGCAGTAAGGAATTAGAGTATCATTTCAAAGAACTGCCATGCTATGGTGAATTAATGAGAATATACTGGATCTGTTGCCATTTAAGCTTGAATGTTTACATGATTTTTGTTATTGAACAAATTATTCTGTCCCTGAGATAGAATTGATGGCCTTAATGTGGCTTATACTGGTATATGAACACTTTCTCTTTAACCTTTCAACCTTTAACCTTCATTAAAAAAAATCTTAAAGCATTAAATAGTTAACTACTGCGGGGTCTTGATAAATATCACACCTACTGTGTCAATAATGGAAAACAGATACAAATCACAAACTACTCATTTATATACTCATATAAACTACTCATAAATATAGTACATAATTCACACCTGAGAGTTTTGTAGCACATTGTTCCAAGATCCAAAACTCCCAACGTCCAAAAAACTATTTCAATTTTCGGTGGTGGCTGCTCACATATGAGCTCTCAGGCACCTGCTCCAAAAGCTACGTGAGATTTATTTTTTGTAGGCAGAATTAGGAGTTTTTGGCCCCATAGCCTTCAAAGGAAATGCCTGCAAATGTTTGAACTGCATGTTTTTTATGTGTTTTGTAGCTTGTAAGAACTGGTCTCCTCCCTGTAGTGCTTTCCATTGGCTAAAACAAAAGCATCTGTAGATTTACTACATGTTAAATGCTTGAAATATGCTTTTAAAATGCTTGTATATGTGCACAAATAAAAACCACTGAAAACGCCTGGAAATTGCTCTGCTCAGGAGTGAATGAAACCTAAACTCATCTCTTCAGGAAAGCCTATCACATCTCCAACTAATCTCCTACCACTTCTATCAGCTCATTCCCCACAGTTACAACCTTTTGTACCACCTGTCCCACCCTATTAGATTGTAAGCTCATCTGAGCAGGGCCCTCTTAATCCTCTTGTATTTTATTGTATTATAACTGTATTGTCTCCCTTATATATTGTAAAGCGATGCGTAAACTGTTGGCACTATATAAATCCTGTATAATAATAATAAAGTAATACTCAAATTTCATTGGACTCCATGCAGACCAGTTTGATGCAGTGTGCGGCATATGGTCTGAGCACTGACAGGCTGACCCCCACCCACCACCCCTTCAACCTCTGCAGCAATGCTGTCAGCACTCATCAGGCATGTACTGGCCATTGGGACTACAGGGAGTTTCCCGGTGGGCCGATGGCTCAGTGGGCCGGTTTTAGTGAAAGCCTGTCAAAGTAATGGTTTTCTTGGTTCGCCCTCAACTTCACGCAGTGATGTGAGAAAGATGAGAAAAATACAGAGGAGAATAAGTGAAATAATAAAAGAGGTTAGTGAGGACTCCTTATGTTATGCTACTTATGTTTTTTTGCACAATTGCGTATAGTTTATATACTGTGTTTGTGCTTGTTTGCACAATTAAAGTGGTCTGGTCTGGATGAAGTCCAGGGCCAAATTTTTATCCCAGTCCAGCCCTGGCACTCATATGTCTATTTTCCTATTTCCCAAAGACAACCTCTGCATATGACACTGAGCACGTGCACTCAACTTCTCTGGTCAACCATGGCGAGGCACAGACCATAAAGCGTTTTAACAGAACAGGTTCCACTCAGAACAGGCCTCGCTATGGTCGACCAAAGAAGTTGAGTGCACGTGCTCAGCATCATATCCAGTAGTTGTCTTTGGAAATTAGACGTATGAGTTCTGCCAGCATTGCTGCAGAAGTTGAACGGGTGGGGGTGGGGGGTCAGCCTGTCAGTGCTTAGACCATATGCGGCACACTGCATCGAATTAGTCTGCATGGCTGTCGTCCCAGAAGGAAGCCTCTTCTAAAGATGATGCACAAGAAAGCCTGCAAACAGTTTGCTGAAGACAAGACTATGGACATGGATTACTGGAACCATGTCCTGTGGTCTGATGAGGCCAAGATAAACTTATTTGGTTCAGATGGTGTCAAGCGTGTGTGGCGGCAACCAGGTGAGGAGCAGGGGCAGACTGACCATTCGGGCACTAGGGGGCCCCATCAGGGTTGCCAGCCTCAGTAAAACCAGGGACAGATTGCAAAAATCTATATTTGGTTACAGCTGTCCCTGAAATGTCTGACACAACATCATTTTGATGTAAAATTCCATAGGCTATAGCTGCTCCGCCCCTCCTCTACCTCCTCAGCCAATGGGAACACAGTGTACACGCCCCCTTCCCCGCGCAGCTTCTTTGACATCTGGAGGAGAGGAGAGGGAGGCGGGGACACAGCCTGCAGTGTGGAATGGGCTGCAAGGTAAGCTGACTAACTTGGCTGACTTAAAGTGGATGTAAACCCGAAATTTTTTTTTTTTTTTATATATATATATATGTCATAATGTAGAGTATACGATTTCCTATCATTTGAGCCCAGTCTTGCCACAAAGAGTTAGCTGTCCGTTTAAGAAGCAGTGATCAGCGGTGATCCCGAGGATCGCCGCCGATCACAGTCCATAAACAGTTTATGAAACAGTGATAATCGGGGAGAACATTGTTCTCCCGCCGATTATCTCTACACATGGAGAATCCTCATTGACTGACACAGTAACAGCCAGTTTATGAAGCGATGATCTCACCGCTTCACTGGTGATCTGAGTCAGAATTCACACTCCCCATTCACCAGCTCAGAGGTGGAGAATCGGGGAGTGAAGAGGAAATCGCGGGGGATCTGAGGGGGAAGGAGGAAGATTTTTAACTTCCTTATGCCTCGTTCAGACCCCCCAACACTGTAAGCATGTCCCCCTGTCATATTTATGTGTATACATATATATACATATATACATATAATGTGTATATGTATATATATATATATTTATGGTCGGAGCCCTATGTCCGATATGGACATAGATAACACTTATAGTAAAGATAAGACTTACCATCGGAAATAGACCTGAAAGTGTGGACTTACCATATGAAATAGACCTGAAAGTGTGCCTTGGTCTAATGGCCGGTATGCCAAAATAAGGGGGCATACCCTGGTTTAAGAAATGATTATTCTGTAAGAGAAATGAATGAAATGAGTAGTTGAGAAATGCTGTGAAATGGGGATGGGAGGGTGGGTATCGCGCACAGGAAACCGACAAGCACCACAGGTGAGCGGGCTGCTTAAATACCCCCCGGGCTCCTCCCATAAATTCAGGCCACCATACTGGCCTTCCTACTTATGGTCGGAGCCCTATGTCCGATATGGACATAGATAACACTTATAGTAAAGATAAGACTTACCATCGGAAATAGACCTGAAAGTGTGGACTTACCATATGAAATAGACCTGAAAGTGTGCCTTGGTCTAATGGCCGGTATGCCAAAATAAGGGGGCAAAAACATTCAGGTAGGGTTATAATTTTATTGGTTTTCAGTTATTTATTGAGCCAGTTTGGAGAATGCCTGTGCCATCTCTGTTTGTGGATTGGGGATGTACCGGGCGAAGCAGGCTGATTTCCACCTGCCTAACCTTTTGATGATGTGATCTGGCACCCCGTGGCGGGATGCCGCGGAGGCTGCTCCGATGCGGAAAGAGTGTCCGGAATACTGACTAGGGTTAAGGTGGAGATTGCGGAGAAGTATTCTTATGTGGCTCACAATCTGAGAGGCATTTAAGGGTTTGACTGGGAATGGTAGAAGGGGACTGCTGTCTGGTTGTTCAGGCAGGAGAGATAGGAGTCGGTTGAGTACAGCGACTGGACACCAGCTGTTGTTGGTTCTGTAGAGGTGGATGTTCACTCCCGAGCCAGTTTGCTGGGTTTTAGAGACCTCGAGGTGCAGGATAAAGTGGTCTTGGTGTCGAAGCAAGTGTCGTCTGCATAGTACTAGGTCTGTGGGTTTGTTAGTGGTGAATTCGCCAGGCCGCAAGAACCCGTAGTAAGCTAAATATATGGCTGCTTGTAGGACCGTGCTGGGGAGCAGACCGAATGGCGAAGTAGCCAGTATGTTTGACATGTCCCTAAAGATGGGCCCCGTAATGGGCAAACGCTTAGTGCTGATGACTGGTTGTTGTTTCTGTATTCCCCTTAGGATGGCTCGTATAGCGTGGGATGAGAACAGTGACGACTTCGTCGGGTCTTCAAGCGCCATGAAATGTTGAATGCCGGCTAGGTATAACCGGATGGTGTTGTAGGATAAGGCCAGCTGCGTGTGGCAGTGTGCCGTGAAGGCCAGTACCTGTTTGATATCTGTTGGTTCTTTGCGGCAGGGCGTGAGGAATTTGTTGAAAGCCTTCCAAGCTGTCTGGTAGGCTTTGAGTGTGTTGCGGGAGAGGGAATTATTTATGAGTTGCGTAGCTCCGTGTAGATGTTGCACTAATCCAGGGTCAGTTGTGACCAGACGGGGATAGGGGCCGACATTGGGTCGGCATCGGGAACCTGTTTGAAAAAGGAGGGATAATTGAAACGTGATAGTGCGTCAGCTGCTGAGTTGTATCTGCCGGGTATAAATTCACAGTGTATGTTGAACTGATGTTGTAAAGACAGTTGAACCAACCTGCGCAGGAAGGACATGACTGCTAGGGACTTGGACCTGCCTCTGTTGATGATGTCTGCCGTGGCCTGGTTGTCGGTGGTGAAGACTACGGTTTGTCCTGTCCAGTGGTGGCCCCAGAGTTGTGCGGCTGCCACTATGGGATAAAGCTCAAACAGGGCAGATGTTTGGAAAAGCCAGGTATCAATAGTATCTGTTGAGGCCAGGGTCCTGAAAACCAATGATGGCCAAAAATTGCCGCGAAACCTGTGGAGGCTGCAGCGTCAGTCACTACCTGGGGTGAATGGATCGAAACCATAGGTATGAATAGAGATATGCCATTCCAGGCGGACAAGAATTCCTCCCACATTGATAGGTCCGCTATAGCTGCGGAGTCTAATTTCAAAATCTGATCAGGGTCTTGAGTTTCTGACAGAAATCCAAGTAGGCGTGATACGAATGTGCGGCCTTGTGGGATAATTCGCATAGCGAAGTTGAGCATACCTAGGAGAGACTGCAACTGTTTTTTGGTACAGCCGTTGGTGTGTGTAAACTCGTAAATAACTGCCCTAATGCGTGTTAATTTGTCGGGAGGGAGACTGGCCTGCATTGCGCAGGTATCCAAGCTGACCCCGAGAAAGGTGATGATGTTTGCTGGACCGTCGACTTTGTGCTCGGCGATAGGAACGTTGAGGTTTCCAAAAATTACTCTCAGTTTGTCGAGATCTCCTGGGGGCTTGTTGGGCGGTTCTATCAGTAGGAAGTCATCCAGGTAATGGATGACTTCATGGCATTGGCCCTTGTGTAATAGTATCCAAACGAGGGACTGTGCGAACGTGTCGAAGAGCCACGGGCTACTCTTCGAACCGAAGGTGAGTTTCGTAGCAAAATAATACGCTTCCTTCCATTTGATGCCATGCCAGCACCACAGGGATGGGTGGATGGGCAGGAGCTTGAAGGCATCCGAGATGTCGGCTTTGGAGAGCCAGGCACCTGTGCCTGCTTTGATGATCGCTTGTATTGCCATGTCCACTGAGGAGTATTTTAGGGAAAACTCTTCGGAGGGAATCAGGGAATTGAGACTGGGTATGTGCGAAGAATGAGGCGCAGACAAGTCGTACACCAAACGCAATTTATTAGAGAATTTGCCCTTGACAAGCCCAATAGGGCTGACTCTCCATGTGCTGAAAGGGGGGCAAGTGAAAGGGCCTATTACATAGTCTCGATCTACCTCTGCCTGTAAGAGCTGATCTATGGCCTGTTCGTCGATGGCTGCCGAACGAAGATTGGCGCATTCGTGAGTACTGTGGGGCAGTGCAATGAGGCCGGTGTGAAAGCCTATTGTGAAGCCTTGGATAAGGTAGGTGGCCAGGGAAGGGGTGGGGTGTGAAGTGAGATACAGTCCTAGCCATAAGATGTTGATTCGGCTTAGTCATGCCCTCTTGTTTTGCTTGACTTCACACAAATTCCTAGGGTGTGCTCTTTGGCATAAAGTGCAGATGTGAAGTAGGCGGCATTGGCTGAAGTTGCAGGACCCGTAGTTGTAGTTATTACAGATGGCTGCCCCTCCCACGGTTCGGACTGGGCGTCCGAGTTTGTCCACCTGAGGCGTTGGTTCAGGGGGTGACTGGCCCTGTACTGTACCTGAGGTAGAGGGGAACTCGAAGGGCCGTCTGATCGCCGTATTGGAGCACCAGGTGGCAGTGTGGGTGGAAGACTGGCAAATTGCACACAGAGGTGAGCGTAAGCCGGCAAAGTGGCGGCAGAAGAGCTCTGTGTCCATGAGACTCCAATCTGTCGCGATCTGGAATTGTGCGAATCTGGCGGCGGCCTTGGCTGAGAAGGAACGATGATAATCGTAGAAAGCGAAACCTCCATACTTGTGGCCCAAGTCTACCACAGTATGGAGGTATAAGTCCAGCTCTTCCCGCCTGCTGGGGGTGGCTGAGCATAGGACATCTCTGAGCATGCCAAAGGCCAGGGTAAATTCGGGGACTGATAGCTTGCGGTTCAGCCTGGGGTCTTTGGCTTTAATGACCACCGATATGTCGCCCCAGGAGTAGGCTTTATTTTCTGCTAAATCATGCACGGAGATAAGGAGAGAGGCCAGGTTGACGTCCTTGCCGTCCAAAATGTCCTTCCTGATACTGGTTGGGACCAGGTGGGAGGGGTAGACAATGACGCTTGAGCCTGAGGTACCTGTAGGAAGAGGTGTCAAGGTCTGAGTTGCCGTTGGGTCGGGGACTGCTGTGGCCGGTCGGGCCTCCAGAAGTGCCACCCTGGCTTGGACGTCTGCAACTGAGGTGGATAGAGATGATACCATTGTGTGTAACTGCGAGATGGCCGATGATATGGATTGGAGAGATGCCTGTTGGGTACTGGCTCCTGCTGCTGGTGGGGGGAAGAGGAGTTTGAAGAGCTCGCCTTTCCTCGCTGTGGCGGGGAAGGGGACACCTCTGCGTCTGAGCTCTGCCGTCAGTCTGGGGATAGTCCATCCCCTGAGGGATTGCACGCTGCCGCTTTCTGAGACCGGAGTAGGTGATAGAGGGGCCGTGAAGTCTTCACTGCCGGCCTGGGACATGGTTGCTCTGGTGAGGATCTCTCGAGCTTTATCTCCTGGTTGACTGTAACCTATTGGGGGTGAGATGGATTTCAAGTTTTTCTTTGATCCGCTGCGTCATACTTACCCGACTTGTTCTCCCTCTTTTTTTTTTTTTTTTTTTTTTTTTACCTGGGGGGATATCGTCCAACCTGGTGCAGGGTGGACCTACTGAACTTTGACTGACCTGAGGAAGATGAAAGGTGACAATTCGTGAAGGGATTGCTAAGTAACTTGAAACAATGATTTGTATGGTGCTTGCAATTTGTGACAATGAAATGGTTCGAAATGTTTGCCTTGATTGTGAAATGAATGAACTGCATGACAGAGGTGCGGCCTGGTCGTGTCACGATTTGTTCGACCGTGGACCGGGCTCTGGAGCATGTACTGAAATGAGGCAACTAAAATACTGGTGCTCCTGGGTCGAATCGGTGCTTGTTTGCTGCATCTGGATTCGAATAGGAGTGCGGTATTGAATAAATGAGAGAAATGATTGTTTTGACCGAGGCTCGTATTGGTTGTGCCGTGTTAGCGACTGGCAACCAACCGAGCTCTGGTGTGGGTATGAAATGTGATCGAAACCTGTGATGCATGCCGTGCCGAATCGGTGCGCCTTGGATGCGACTGGTTTCGAAACGGTGATGCGTTGTGAGAGTACAATGGTAGAAATTGCGTGACAGAGATATGGGTCAATCCCCGGTGTCTGCGATTCAGCTATGATCCGGATTTCTGGAGCATGTATTAGAAATGTGGCCAATCCTGGGGCACGCCGAGACGAATCGGTGCATTTTCATGCGACTGAATTCCTGTCGGAACGTGATACGTGGGAATGAAATGATAACCATGACAGAGGTACAAATGACTGATAAGGTAACTCTGGAGCATGTATAGAAATGAGGCCGATCCTGGGGCACGCCGAGATGAATCGGTGCATTTTATGCGACTAATTCATGTCGGAACGTGATACATGGAAATGAAATGATAACCATGACAGAGGTACAATTGACAGATAAACGTAACTCTGGAGCATGTATAGAAATGAGGCCAATCCTGGGGCACGCCGAGACGAATCGGTGCATTTTTATGCGACTGAATTCATGTCGGGACGTGATACATGGGAATGAAATGATAACCATGACAGAGGTACAATTGACAGATAAACGTAACTCTGGAGCATGTATAGAAATGAGGCCAATCCTGGGGCACGCCGAGACGAATCGGTGCATTTTTTATGCGACTGAATTCATGTCGGGACGTGATACATGGGAATGAAATGATAACCATGACAGAGGTACAAAATGACTGATAAAACGTAACTCTGGAGCATGTATAGAAATGAGGCCAATCCTGGGGCACGCCGAGACGAATCGGTGCATTTTTATGCGACTGAATTCATGTCGGAACGTGATACATGGAAATGAAATGATAACCATGGCAGAGGTACAATTGGCTGACAATAACGTAACTCTGGAGCATGTATAGAAATGAGGCCGTAATAACTGGGGCACACCGGGACGAATCGGCGCATCTTTGGTGCGATTGGATTCGAATCGGAGCGCGGTAGGTGACTGAAATGAGAAATGATTTGAAATGTCAGAAATGAGTTTTCAGAAATAAGAAATGATTTGAAATGTCCGAAATGATTTTTTTTTTTTTTTTTTTTTTTTTTTTTTCAGAAATGAGAAATGATTTGAAATGTCCGAAATGAGTTTTTTTTTTTTTTTTTTTTTTTTTTTTTTTTTTTAAATGTTTTAGAAATGAGAAATGATTGGTACCGAACTAACTTGATTTGATAACTTTACAAGCTGCGACTGGCTATGGCTGTCTACTAATACCGACATGCTAGAAATGATGCGACGTCAGCGTCGCTGTGCTATCGAATTGTAACATATCGAAAGTACGAGCGATATACATTGCAGTTTATGCGATGCGGGTGAAACGAAATTTGAACTCACGGTTTAGTGACATGATATGAAAAACGAAAAGTCCGACGGGACCTTACCTGCGACAGCCAAGCCAGACGCGTGGTACAACTATAAACGAAAACGCGGATTTCGAAAGTTTAGAGTACGGAGTATCGAATACGGGAACTGCGAGGCAAGAACTTGCGGACGCTGGTATCGAATAGTCGGCTTAGTGACGTATATCGCGCACAGGAAACCGACAAGCACCACAGGTGAGCGGGCTGCTTAAATACCCCCCGGGCTCCTCCCATAAATTCAGGCCACCATACTGGCCTTCCTACATAATGTGTGTGTATGTATACATATGTATATAATGTAGGGGGACTCATTATTTTATTAACATTAATCCGCGCCGTCTGTCTGTGTATTGAGCGGTGATAATTTATCACTGCTTAATAAACTAACATCTCTGTATTTCTGGTGCTGTAATCTCATAAAGTCTCACGAGATTCCAGTATCAGGGGCCGTTCTCCACTGTTTGAAGCGTTTGTAGATCTCTTCACTCCTCCAAAGGTGAAGCGATCTACAAAGCTTCATAAACTGGCACATAGAGGAGAAAGATCTTCACTGTGAATGCCGGAGAATGAAGCAGTGAATAGATTTCACTGCTTCTTAAACGGACACCTAAATCCAGCTCTGAGCAATCCTCTTTTATTGTTCAGTGAGATGATTCTTGACAGAGAAAAACTTTGTCAAATCCTCCCCCTTGCTGTGAGTGACAGGTGATTTACATATCTCGTACACTAGCCTAAGACATGCATTATTTTTTAATTCCCACCCCCACTCCTTTCTTCAGCAGCTCTGCAACGATTGGCTGTTCCACACCTCAGCATGATTTGGCATACTGAAGTCATGTGGTTACTTTCCTGTCTTTGCACTGGATGTTAGAGATCATAGCAGAAGTTCAATGTAAGTCCTCATGCACACGGACGTTTTTACAGCTGCTTTTTTGAGCTTTTTTTGCAGCTTAAAAAGGCCTGTCTATGTTAGTCTATGGCTTCATGCCCACCTAGGCGTTTTTGAGCTGCAAGTGGCATAGGCGTTTTTAAGCTGTAAAAAACCCAGGACCAGTGGGTTCTGAAAGACGTTTTTCAGCTGTAAAAACGCTCTAACGCTGAAAAACGCTCAAAAACGCTCAAAAACGTCATTCACCAACGTTTTTTAGCGTTTTTGATCCATTGAAAAAAAAAAAAAAAAAAAAAATTTGAAAAAAAAAAAAAAGCGCTCAAAAACGCTAACGCGGAAAAACGCTCAAAAACGCTCAAAAACGCTATTGCAAAAACGCTGAAAAAAGCTGAAAAAAGTTTAAAAAAATCACTGCAAAGATACTGGCGTTTTCATAACGTTTTTTTAACAGCCTGTGTGCATGAGGGCTAAGAAATACACAGGAGCAAACTGCATATTAAAAAGGGGAGTGTAGAGGTGGGCGGGGAGTCTACTGACATCACGACTCCACCCACCGAGCTCCAGACAACAGACCCACCCACAGAATCTGCAGTTTTTCGGGTCTAATAACAGACAGAGGGGAGACATTTGACAGGTAAAGATACATGCAGGAGGCGTGTATATCCTTATAGATAACCCCTATGACAGTAGTTTAGAAAGGATGACATTGGGTTTACACCCACTTTAAATGTAGTTTTATCAGTGCTTTCTCTGGTGAGCAGGGGGAGGAGGATGCAGAGGCGGCTCTCTAATTAGGCAAATTAGGCGGCCGCCTAAGGCCCCGCACTCACAGGGGCCTCGCAGCCGCCTAATTTGCTTGTGCTCAATCACTGATGTCGACACCGGCGGCTCCGGCTACCCCTGCTGGGGCTCTGTGGCTCAGGGGCTGACTGACAAATCGGGTACTGCCCGAGGAATAGCGGCCCCAGCACGGAGCGGTTGCATCCTGGTCCGGTGGCAGCAGGTGCGGGGGGTGGGACAGTTGAGGCCTCTAGGTGGCGTCAGCGGCCAGGTGGCAGCACCTGGCTCCAGGTGCCATCTCTACAAGGCATGTGTGCGGGCGGCAGCATGTCCATGTGGGTGCCGCAGCTGGGCTGCTCCTTCAGTCTGCGCTAACCCAACCTCTCCGCACCTGCCTCCAGCTGAGCTGCCCCGTGACTGAAGATGAAGGAGCTCAGCCTCCAATCTCCTGATGCCGCCTGGCCGACCAGAGAGAAGGTGAGTGCCCGTGCAGCCTTCCTGTGTGCCTGGATAGGAGGAGTGGTGGGCGGCAGCATATAGTGTAATTGATCTTTCTATATTCCTTCTGCAGCCGCTGAATCGTCTGCAGGAAGGAGAAGAGGAGAAGGGAGCATTCAGCGGCTGCAGGAGGAATATAAAAAGTTCAATTCCACTATATGCAGCTGCCCACCGCTCCTCCTATCTAACTTCTTCTGCATCCCCTGTGCTCTCCGCCCATCCTTGTGCTCCCTGGCTTCCGCCCATGCTCTCTAGCCCCTCATTGTGCTCCCTGGCTCCACCATCAGTGGTCTCCACCCCCCTGCTCTCTAGCTCCCCCTGCTTTCCACTCGCATTCTTTCTGACTCCCCTCCTCTCAAGCTCCCGCCCCTACCCCTCCTATGCTCTCCACCTTCCCCAGTGCTTTCTGCCCCCACACCCCCAGTGCTCTCCAGCTCCTCCCTGTTCTTTGCCCCCCCTCTCCTGCTCCTGCTCCTGCCCAGTGCTCTCACAGACTGGGACATGGAACACAGGAGGGTCTGCAGACAGGTACAGGGCTAGGGATCTCTCTCACCCCCTCTTTCTCACCTTCTCCTATCTCTCTCTCCCCCCTCCCTCTTTATGTCACCCTCCTTTCTCTCACCCCTCGTCTCTCTCCCTTGCACTGCCCCTCTCTTTCTCACCTCCCTCCTCTGTGTCACCCCCAGTCTCTCTCACCCCCCACTCACCCCTTCCCACCACTCACTCCCTCTCTCTCTCTCTCTTCCCCCCCTCACTCTTCCTCTCTCTCTCTCCCCCCTCTCTCTCCCACTCCCCCTCTCTACCCCCCTCTCTCTCCCCCTTCTCCCTCTCTCTCTGCCCCTCTCTACCCCCTCTCCCCTCTCTCTGTCCCCCTTTTTTCCCTTCTCTCCCACCTCTCGTCTCTTTCTCTCTCGCACCACCCCTCTCTTCCACAACCCTTCTCTCTCTTTCTCACCTCCCTTCTCTGTCACCCCCAGTCTCTCTCACCCCCACTCACCCCTTTCCACCACTCACTGCCTCTCTCCCCCCCTCTCTCTCTCTCCCTCCCTCTCCTCTATCTCTCCCCCCTCTCTCTCTCCCCTCCCCCTCTCTCTCTCCCTCCCTCTCTCTCCCTCTTCTCTCTCCCTCTTCTCTCTCTCCCTCTCTCTCTCTCTCCCTCTCTCCCCCCTCTCTTCCCTTCTCTCCCACCCCTCGTCTCTTTCTCTCTCGCACCACCCCTCTCTTCCACAACCCTTCTCTCTCTCCCTCACCCCCTCTCTTTCTCACCTCCCTCCTCTGTGTCACCCCCAGTCTCTCCCACTCCCACTCACCCCTTCCCACCTCTCCCTCCCCTCTCTCCCCCTCTCTCTCTCTCCCCCCCCTCTCCCCCTTCTCTCTCTCCCTCCCTCTCTCTCCCCCTTCTCTCTCTCCCTCTCTCCCCCTCTCTCTCTCACCCCCTCTCTTCCCTTCTCTCCCACCCCTCGTCTCTTTCTCTCTCACACCACCCCTCTCTTCCACAATTCTTCTCTCTCTCCCTCACCCCCTCTCTTTCTCACCTCCCTCCTCTGTGTCACCCCCAGTCTCTCCCACCCAATCTCCCCTCTCTCTCTCTCTCTCCCTCTCTCCCTCCCTCTCTCCCCCCTCTCTCTCTCCCCCCTCTCTCTCTCCCCCCTCCCTCCTCTCCGCTCTCTCTCCCCCCTCCCTCCTCTCTCTCCCTCTCCTCCCTTCTCTCTCTCCCTCTCTCCCCCTTTTCTCTCTGCTTCTCCCCTTTCTCTCCTTCTCCCCCTCCTCTCTCTTTCCCCTCTCCCCCCCTCCACCCCCTCTCTTCCCTTCTCTCCCACCCCTCCCCCTCTCTCTCTCCCCTCTCTCTATCCCCGTCTCTCTCCCTCCCTCCTACCTCTCTCTCTCTGCACTGTGTTGGGATTCCCCCACTCTCTTTCCTCCCAAGGCATGGGAATCTCTTAGAGGGGTAGGTTGCCACCTTGCTTGGTCCCAGATATTTTTTTTTGCTACATATGTCTGATGGGTGAGAAGGGTGCCCTGGAAGTGGTGCTGATGAACTGTGTGCTAGATCCGTGCATCTTTATGCAGCCATTTTTATTGCTTGAATTTCTTTTCCCATTATGGGCGTGAGTGGGGCCTCATGTGTAAAATTAGCTTAAGGCCTCACAAAGCCTAGAGCCGCCTTTGGGAGAATGTGTTTCCTCCAACTGAGCTCCTGTCTCTGAGGCTGTTAGATCGTTTTTCTGTGTGAGGAGAAGTGCACTTCCCGGAGGAAGGACTTTCTGAATGTCTCCCCCAATCTCTACTACACCTCCCTACTGATTACCTGCCCACCAGTACACAGACACATTATCCTCCTCTCCTGTATTACCACTGAATGTGTCTGTGAGCTGCTGGAGCACTACAAGTACCAGCATGCCAGGAGATGGGGGCAGCAGTGTGTTTAATTAGGCTGATTTCTAGATTAAACGTTGTATACTGTGTGTATGTATACACACACCACATGTGTGTGTGTCTATGTATACTGTGCGTGCGTGTGTCTGTGTGCATACTGTGTATGTATACTGTGTGTGTATACTGTATGATCCATGTGTACCTACTGCTGCTCAACAGAAGTCAATCTAACAATCCCATGCCTGTGAAAAATCCACTTGTTGCCATTTGGAGGCAGCTGATTGGTACACTACAGAGCTCGGCCTCGGATCAGGCAGCAGGGCAGGTCTGGGTGCCCACCTGTGCAGTGATATCATGGCACACATCAAGCATGGCTTTTATTCACAAGCCTCAATGCCCGATCTGAGGCAACCACAGCAGTTCCCTATTCCGCTGGCTCCACGACTCACTTGCGCAGTTCAGAGCCTGTGTGGATTTTTTTTTTTTTAAAGCCTTTTCCCGCCAGCTGCCTGCCACACTAAGCACTAAGGTGCAAAGGTATGTGTAAGGGGACACTGATAGAAGGTGACACTCTGGGGGCTCTGCCGTAGGGTGCCACTCTGGGGGCTCTGCCATAGGGTGAGATTCTGATGTAAGGGGGGACTGACTCTGCGGACTGTGTGAGCGTGGCACTCATCCTGACTGCTGTACTCTATATGTTGTTTTGTTCGTTACTTACTCCTGACCCACGTACATGCTGTACATAGACCTGACCAAGGTGTTGTCTCAGCAGTTGCTGGTTTTAATTAAAGGGATTGTAAAGTCTTGTTTTTTTTTTTTTTTTTTTAATAACAAGCATGTTATACTTACCTCCTCTGTGCAGTTGGTTTTGCACAGAGCAGCCCGGATTGCCTCCTCTTCTTGGGTCCCTCCCACCTGTCGAGTACCGCCACAGCAAGCAGCTTGCTGGGGGCAGTGGCGTAGTGTGGGGGGTGCAAGGGGGGCAGTGGCCCCTGGGTGCAACATTTAGGGGGGGCGAAATCTGGCACCAGGTTGGCCCCTGGCGCCCTGTGAATGAGGGAATGGGGTCATGTGCAGCAGCAGGGCTGGCCTGTCTTCGATCGCTGGTGAGTGGGGCTGGCCTCCGCTTAGCTGTGAACCGCTGCTGTCCCCCTCCTCCTCTCCTCCGGGGTCTGGACCGGATCCCAGATCGTTTCCCTGTTGTGGCAGGCAGTCTGGCAGTGTGACAGACCGCAGAGGCAGAGCAGATGGAAGAAAAGCAGGTGAGTGAGAGACTCCCTTGTGAGTCGCGTTGCTAGCCTGGGGGGAGTGGACATGGTCTGGGGAGAGGGAGCAGCCAGTAAGTCAGTTTAGTGTGTAGTGTAGTGGGCAGTTTAGTGTGTAGTTTAGTGTGTAGTATAGTGTGCAGTTTAGTGTGTAGTGTAGTGGGCAGTTTAGTATGTAGTGTAGTGGGCAGTTTAGTGTGTAGTATAGTGGGCAGTTTAGTGTGTAGTGTAGTGGGCAGTTTAGTGTGTAGTGTAGTGGGCACTTTAGTGTGTAGTGGGCAGTTTAGCGTGTAGTGGGCAGTTTAGTGTGTAGTGTAGTGGGCAGTGGACAGTGTAGAGTGTAGTATAATGGTCAGTGTAGGAATTTGGTTGGTCAGTACTATTGTAGGAAGGGACTCAGTGAGTGCTAAAAGTCCGCAGGTTAGGGGGCGCAAATTACTTGCCTTGCCCCGGGCGCTGACAACCCATGCTACGCCACTGGCTGGGGGGCCCCATAATCTCCTATTGCCCGGGGGCCCCATTAATTGTCAGTCCGCCCCTGGTAAGGAGTACAAAGACAAGTGTGTCTTGCCTACAGTCAAGCATGGTGGTGGGAGTGTCATGGTCTGGGGCTGCATGAGTGCTGCCGGCACTGGGAAGCTACAGTTCATTTAGGGAACCATGAATGCCAACATGTACTGTGACATACTGAAGCAGAGCATGATCCCCTCTCTTCAGAGACTGGGCCGCAGGGCAGTATTCTAACATAACGACCCCAAACACACCTCCAAGACGACCACTGCCTTGCTAAAGAAGCTGAGGGTAAAGGAAATGGACTGGCCAAGCATGTCTCCAGACCTAAACCCTATTGAGCATCTGTAGGGCATCCTCAAACGGAAGGTGGAGGAGTATAAGGTCTCTAACATCCAACAGCTCCGTGATGTCGTCATGGAGGAGTGGAAAAGGACTCCAGTGGCAACCTGTGAAGCTCTGGGGAACTCCATGCCCAAGAGGGTTAAGATCGTGCTGGAAAATAATGGTGGCCACACAAAATATTTACACTTTGGGCCCAATTTGGACATTTTTACTTAGGGGTGTACTCACTTTTGTTGCCAACGGTTTAGACATTAATTGCTGTGTGTTGATTTATTTTGAGGGGAAAGCAAATTTACACTGTTATACAAGCTGTACACTCACTACTTTACATTGTAGCAAAGTGTCATTTCTTCAGTGTTGTCACATGAAAAGATATAATAAAATATTTACAAAAATGTCAGGGGCGTACTTACTTTTGTGAGATACTGTTATTATAATATATTAATAATCAGTTTCCTTTCTCCTGTAATTTACTCAAATCCGTTCTCTAGCACCTGGTCATGTTACCAGTGCCCATGCACTGCCTACATAACCACTTTGGTGGAGATCACCTGACCAAGGCGTGGGTATTGGCCACTTAACTGGCACCCCAAAGCCATGTTTTTACTGCCCATATTGTCCAATGTGGTAGTTTGCATACCTAGGATAGCTGGTTGTTCAAATCATTTATTAAATGCGAGTCCCCCCTTTAGATTGCGGAAGGCATAGGTTTAATCTAAAATTTGGGTCGTGTTTTGTTTTTTTACTGCCCATATTGTTTCATATGATACTATGCACGCCCAGGATAGCTGGCCACTTAATCCATTTATTGAATACGAGTCTCTCCTATAGACTGCAGAAAGCATAGGGGCGATCTAAAATTTGGGCAGTGTTTTTACCGTCCATATTGTTCCATATATATACAAATTTATTTACCATACATGAATTCATTTATCTAGTTAGGACTGACCATGGTACTGAGGTCATAGGGAACAGATAATCAATGAATATCTTTGTTTTGTATGAGCCATATACCGCCGATCGATTTTGGTCAATTTTGTCTCGTTTTATACTCCTCCTTTCTCCATCCTTATACCTTGATAGCTTCCCCATATTTTTGATTAATGTTTTTATTGTGGGGCTAGCCAAATATATATATATTTACATATATATTTACTCTGGTTTAATGGAGTATAGCAAACATATATTTATTTTTAACCTTTAGGATATGAATATGTTATAATGCTTTTAAATTTGGATGTTTCCTCTCTTCTATATGCACATTTATATTTTTTTCATACATACTTCATATGTACACATTTTTTCCTGTTTTTTCATAGCACATGAACTGTCTATATCGATATATCCTTATCGCTACCATTAACCCTATTTATGAATGGATATTCAAATATGTGCAAGTTGATATGTCTATGTCTTTTTCTTTCTCATTAATGTTTATGTGAATCACATGTGGCTAGAAAGAAGTCTGCAATTTAATGATCTGTATCACCTGTTGCTACATTGGATAGGTTTATATAAGGAGAATAATGCTGACTTATCTTTGTAATGAATAAGCGCACCTGTTAGTGTGTGAAATGCGTCTACCATTTTAAACTATTTGTCACACTTGGGATGTTCATTTATTAAACAAGAATTTTGATGGATCTTGGAATGCAGCCATTTCTTCAGTGTTGATCATATGCGGAGGCGAGCCGAGGCAGGCACCCGTGATGTCATTAGGCTGGGTTCACACTGGTCCGACAAACGCTCCGACATTGGGAGCTCATGTCGCATGACGTGTGAAATTTAATGTTTCCCTATGGGAGCCGTCCTAACTGGTCCGACACAAGTCGTTCCGACTTTAGAAATGCTCCCTGTACTACTTTGGTCCGACTTTGATCCTACTTCAGCCTATTGACTATCATTGAAGTCGGATCAAAGTCGGATTGCCGTCTTGCATGATCCCACTTTGGCACGCGACTTGTGCTCAGATGTTCTTGAGGGGGAACTCCGCGCCAAATTTTAAATAAAAAACCGGCATGGGTTCCCCCTCCAAGAGCATACCAGGCCCTTGGGTCTGGTATGGATCTTGAGGGGAACCCCCTACGCCGATAAAAGCGGCGTGGGGGTCCCCCCCAATCCATACCAGACCCTTATCCGAGCAAGCAGCCCGGCCGGACAGGAATGGGGGTGGGGACGAGCGAGCGCCCCCCCCCCCTCCTGAACCGTACCAGGCCGCATGCCCTCAACATGGGGGGTTGGTGCTTTGGGGGAGGGGGCGCGCTGCGGCCCCCCACCCCAAAGCACCTTGTCCCCATGTTGATGAGGACAAGGGCCTCTTCCCGACAACCCTGGCCGTTGGTTGTCGGGGTCTGCGGGCGGGGGCTTATCGGAATCCGGGAGCCCCCTTTAATAAGGGAGCCCCCAGATCCCGGCCCCCCACCCTATGTGAATGAGTATGGGGTACAGCGTACCCCTACCCATTCACCTAGGAAAAGTGTCAATTTAAAAAAAAACACTACACAGATTTTTAAAGCATTTTATTAGACAGCTCCGGGGGTCTTCTTCCGACTTCGGGGGTCTCTCCGGTTCTTCTCCACGCTCTCCGGATCTTCTGCCGGGCTCCTCCGCTCTCTTCTGCTCTTTTGCCGCTCTTTTGCTAAAGCGGAGGAGCCTGGTCTTCAATCTTCTGCCTTCTGCCTTCTGCCTTCTGCCTTCTGCCTTCTGCCCTCTTCTCCTGATGTTGACACGACGCTCTCTGGGGCTAGAATGCTCTCTGTGCGCTCTGCTCTGACTTATATAGGCGGTGACCCCGCCCCCTTATGCCGTCACAGTCCCTGGGCATGCTGGGACTGTGACGTTTTAGGGGGCGTGGTCATCGGGTGATGACCACGCCCCCTAAAACGTCACAGTCCCAGCATGCCCAGGGACTGTGACGGCATAAGGGGGCGGGGTCACCGCCTATATAAGTCAGAGCAGAGCGCACAGAGAGCATTCTAGCCCCAGAGAGCGTCGTGTCAACATCAGGAGAAGAGGGCAGAAGGCAGAAGGCAGAAGGCAGAAGATTGAAGACCGGGCTCCTCCGCTTTAGCAAAAGAGCGGCAAAAGAGCAGAAGAGAGCGGAGGAGCCCGGCAGAAGATCCGGAGAGCGTGGAGAAGAACCGGAGAGACCCCCGAAGTCGGAAGAAGACCCCCGGAGCTGTCTAATAAAATGCTTTAAAAATCTGTGTAGTGTTTTTTTTTAAATTGACACTTTTTTCCTAGGTGAATGGGTAGGGGTACGCTGTACCCCATACTCATTCACATAGGGTGGGGGGCCGGGATCTGGGGGCTCCCTTATTAAAGGGGGCTCCCGGATTCCGATAAGCCCCCCGCCCGCAGACCCCGACAACCAACGGCCAGGGTTGTCGGGAAGAGGCCCTTGTCCTCATCGACATGGGGACAAGGTGCTTTGAGGTGGGGGGGCCGCAGCGCGCCCCCCTCCCCCAAGGCACCACCCCCCATGTTGAGGGCATGCGGCCTGGTACGGTTCAGGAGGGGGGGGGCGCTCGCTCGTCCCCACCCCCATTCCTGTCCGGCCGGGCTGCGTGCTCGGATAAGGGTCTGGTATGGATTGGGGGCGACCCCCCACGCCGTTTTTTCGGCGTAGGGGGTTCCCCTCAAGGTCCATACCAGACCCAAGGGCCTGGTATGCCTCTGGAGGGGGAACCCATGCTGGTTTTTTATTTAAAATTTGGCGCGGAGTTCCCCCCTAAAGATTCATACCAAACACAGTGCCGGCATTGGCGGGGATCCAAGTCGGATCCCCGTTCATTGAAAGTCGGACACATGCCGGCTTCATGTCGCAGGGCAAAGTCGGATCCAAAGTAGGACGGCTGTCGTGTCGCACCAGTGTGAACCCAGCCTCAGGCTTCCTGTCTCACCTGGAGCAGCGAGTTCTTTTGTTTGAACCCCAAAGGTGCTGATCTGACAGAACTCCAAAGTAGAATTTAACATTGATCTTTTGCTTTTCCTAGTTTCCACAAGAGTGAGTTTAATTATAATGCCGTGTACACACGGTCGGACTTTTTCACGGACTAGGTCTGGCGGACTTTTCTACGGACTTTCCAAAGGACTTTCTGAATGAACGGACTTGCCTACACACGATCAACCAAAGTCCGACGGATTCGTACATGATGACGTACAACCGGACTAAAATAAGGAAGTTGATAGCCAGTAACCAATAGCTGCCCTAGCGTCGGTTTTTGTCCGTCGGACTAGCATACAGACGAGCGGAGTTTAGTCCGTCGGAAAGATTTGAAACATGTTTCATTTCTAGGTCCGTCGAACTTTTGGGAAAAAAAAGTCCGCTGGAGCCCACACACGATCGAATTATCCGAAGGACTCCGGTCCTCCGGACCAAGTCTGCCATAAAGTCCGCTCGTGTGTGGGCTCCAGCGCCGGGTAAAGACACTTCCGTGTATTCTGGAAAACGTGCACAGAGCTATCACATATATACTGTAATTATGCTTTTATAAGTGACAAAGCATAACCTTTCCTACTGGAATTTTAAGAAGTGTGCATTAAAGTTTTTCTAATGCTGATACCCTTATGTTTTAGTGACGAGGAACTGTAAGGAAATTCTAAACAAAGGATTTACTATCAGTGACTGGTACACAATATTTCCAGATGGAAAAAAGCCACTGAAAGTCCTCTGTGACATGCACACGGATGGGGGAGGCTGGATTGTAAGTGTATTATTATTGTTATGTATTATTATTATTATTATTATTATTATAATACAGGATTTATATAGCGCCAACAGTTTACGTAGAGCTTTACACTATAATAGGGAGACAATACAGTTATCATACAATAATATACAAGAGGATTAAGAGGGTCCTGCTCAGAAGAGCTTACAATCTAATAGATCTGCCAGAAAAGATAAGTGCTCCATAGGCTACAAGGCTGTCACAAAATTCAATTTAGACTTTGTCTCACATGTCTTAAACTGGACATAGATGGTTTTACTCATGGCCGGTTCAGCACTCTCCCCCCTCCTCTGCCATGTTGGGCACTTTTTTTGGGTGGGGGGGCAGGTACCTGGTTTTGACGGATACCCACTTCCGGGTGGATCGCCGAGGCCTGACTTTGAAGAGTTTTTCTCCTACTAAGGCCCCTTTCACACCTATACGACTTGTCCCACGATTTTGTACTGCAAAATCATATGACAAGTCATTCTCCATGATTTTCAATGACTACCATTCATATTGGCACGACTTTAAGTCGTGCCGACTTGAAAGTAGTCCCTGCACTACTTTGGTCCAACTTCTATGCAAGTTGTACTCCATAGACCTCAATGTTAAACCCTCAAGTAGCATGCAAATCGTGCCTGAATAATATAGACACGATTTCAGTACGACTTTGTAAGCACAAGCCTGGCTCGCTGATCGGGAAAGGAAAACTTTTTTTCCTTTCGCGATGAGCGACAGGCAGTGCTGACAGCTGTCTGGTATGAATCCTGAGGGGGAACGCCGTTCCAAGTTTTAAATGAAAAAAACGGCGTGGGTTCCCCCCCAGTAGCATACCAGGCCCTTAGGTCTGGTATGGATCAAAAATCGGCGTGGGGTCCCCCCCAAAATCCATACCAGACCCTTATCCAAGCACGCAGCCCGGCCGGTCAGGAATGGGGGTGGGGACGAGCGAGCGCCCCCCCCCTCCTGGACCGTACCAGGCCGCATGCTCTCAACATGGGGGGTGGGTGCTTTGGGGCATGGGGGGCACCCTACGGGCCCCCCACCCCAAAGCACCTTGTCCCCATGTTGATGAGGACAAGGGCCTCTTCCCGACAACCCTGGCCGTTGGTTGTCGGGGTCTGCGGGCGGGGGGCTTATCGGAATCCCGGAGCCCCCTTTAATAAGGGGGCCCCCAGATCCCGGCCCCCCACCCTATGTGAATGAGTATGGGGTACATGGTACCCCTACCCATTCACCTAGGGAAAAAAGGTCAATAAAAAACACAGTACACAGGTTTTTAAAATAATTTATTAGGCAGCTCCAGGGTCTTCTTCCGACTTCGGGGGTCCTCTTCCCACTTCGGGGGTCTCTCCGGCGTCTTTTCTTCCAGAGATGTTGACACGACGCTCTCTCCAGCTGGAATGGTCTCTGAACGCTCCGCAATGGACTTATATAGGCGGTGACCCCGCCCCCTTATGAGGTCACTGTCCCAGGGCATGCTGGGACTGTGCCGTCATAAGGGGGCATGGTCATCACCCGGTGACCACGTCTCCTAAAACGTCACAGTCCCAGCATGCCCAGGGACTGTGACGGCATAAGGGGGCGGGGTCACCGCCTATATAAGTCCGTTGCGGAGCGTTCAGAGACCATTGCAGCTGGAGAGAGCGTTGTGTCAACATCTCTGGAAGAGAAGAGGGAAGAAGACGATCCAGAAGTCTGGGGCACCGCTGGCAAAAGAGCGGCAGAAGATAGCGGTGGAGCCGGCAGAAGATGCGGACACCGGAAGAAGACACCGGAGAGACCCCCGAAGTCGGAAGAGGACCCCCGAAGTCGGAAGAAGACCCCCGAAGTCGGAAGAGGACCCCCGAAGTAGGAAGAAGACCCCGGAGCTGCCTAATAAATTACTTTAAAACCTGTGTACTGTGTTTTTTATTGACACTTTTTTCCTTAGGTGAATGGGTAGGGGTACCATGTACCCCATACTCGTTCACATAGGGTGGGGGGCCGGGATCTGGGGGCCCCCTTATTAAAGGGGGCTCCCGGATTCCGATAAGCCCCCCGCCCGCAGACCCCGACAACCAACGGCCAGGGTTGTCGGGAAGAGGCCCTTGTCCTCATCAACATGGGGACAAGGTGCTTTGGGGTGGGGGGGCTCGCAGGGCGCCCCATGCCCCAAAGCACCCACCCCCACATGTTGAGGGCATGCGGCCTGGTACGGTCCAGGAGGGGGGGGGCGCTCGCTCGTCCCCACCCCCATTTCTGACCGGCCGGGCTAACCCTCGGATAAGGGTCTGGTATGGATTTTGGGGGGACCCCCACGCCGGTTTTTCGGCATAGGGGGTTCCCCTTACAATCCATACCAGACCTAAGGGCCTGGTATGCCCCTGGGGGGGAACCCACGCCAGTTTTTTTTATTTAAAACTTGGCGTGGAGTTCCCCCTTATGATTCATACCATTTGTTAATGCCAAAAATGTGGGCTCCCAAATCACGGCAAAATCGCAGCCGCGAAATCGCGGTAAAATCGCGCGACTTTGAAGTCGTATAAGTGTGAAAGGGGCCTTACTGCTGTGTGCTACAGGACAGGAAGTGAAGGGAAATCTACCTAATGGTACTAAGTTAAAAAAATATGATGGTGATTTTAGCTACTCTCTATTGCTCCTTCCAAAAGAAAAAATACGTTTTGGCTTTAGATTTACTTTAATCATCCATTCTAAACTCACCGGTAAGTATGGATAACTGTAGATCACTATATGTTTACCTATTGGGAACTTAGCAAGTAATTAAGATGATAATAAATAGCCAAATCATGTAAACTTTCTACATCTGCATTCACATCTACTGTTTCATAAGGAGTTTTTAATGACCCTTGAGGGTCAAGATTTTATGAAGGAGATGCTTTCCTTTACTTATGTGGGATCTTTTTTGTGGAATCTGTTATGTCCTGTACACACGGTCAGATTTTCAAATGGAAAAAGTGCGATCGGATTGTGTTGTTGGAAATTCCGATCGTGTGTGGGCTCCATCTGACTTTTTCTGTCGGAATTTCTGACACACAAAGATTGAGATCAGGATATAAAATTTTCCAACAACAAAATCTGATCGTTTAAATTCCGAACGTGTGTACACAAATCCGAAGCACAAAGTGCCACGCATGCTCAGAATAAATTAAGAGATGAAAGCTATTGGCTACTGCCCCGTTTATAGCTCCGACGTACGTGTTTTACGTCACCACGTTCAGAACGATCGGATTTTCCGACAACTTTTTGCGACCGTGTGTATGCAAGACAAGTTTGGCCCAAAATCCGTCGGAAAAAATCCGATGGATTTTGTTGTCGGAATGTTCGATCAATGTCCGATCGTGTGTACAGGGCATTATAGCTACTAAGAAAAGTGTAAAAAAGATACTAGATCTAGATACAGTAAAGTGGTTGTAAACCTCAGACATGAAATACGAATAAAGCATTTCCTTCCATAGTGTGTACTATCCAAAGCACTAAAGCCTCGTACACACGATCGGATTTTCCGATGGGAATTGTATGATGACAGGCTGTTGGCGGAAAATCTGACCGTTTGTACGCTCCATTGGACAATTGTTGTCGGATTTTCCGCGGACAAATGTTGGATGGCAGGCTTTAAAATTTTCAAAATGTCTGTTGGATTTTCCGAGCGTGTGTACACAAGTCCATCGGACAAAAATCCAAAGTACAAACACGCATGCTCAGAAGCAAGGACGAGCCAGAAGCGGTCGGTCTTGTAAACTAGCGTTCGTAATGGAGAATTAACATTCGTGACGCGGCAAATTATGAAATCTCCCATCCTGGGTGGACGTCATATGACGTCCTGGGATTCCCGGCCGTCTAGGGGGCGCGCGCGCCGCCGGGAGTGAGCGCGCCCGCCGCGTTGCTCGGGACCCGGTGCGTGTGCCCGGCAGCCGCGATGTCCGCCGGGCACCCGCGATTGCCCGTTAACACAGATCCACAGCCTGTCAGCTCTGAGGAGAGCGATCTGTGTTCCCAGAACGGAGGAACACTGATCGGTCTCCTCCCCTTGTACGTCCCCTCCCCCTTCAGTTAGAATCATTCCCTAGGAAACATATTAACCCCTCCCCGCCCCCTAGTGGTTAACCCCTTCACTGCCTGTCACATTTACACAGTAATCAATGCAATTTTATAGCATTGATCGCTGTATAAATGTGACTGGTCCCAAAAATGTGTCAAAAGTGTCCGATGTGTCCACCACAATGTCGCAGTCATGAAAAAAAATCGCGATCGCCGCTAAAAAAATAAATAAATATATTTTTTTAAAAAATGCCATAAATCTATCCCGTATTTTGTAGACACTATAACTTTTGCGCAAACCAATCAATATACGCTTATTGCGATTTTTTTTACCAAAAATATGTAGAAGAATATGTATCGGCCGAAACTGAGGAAAAAATTTGTTTTTTAAAAAAAAAATTGGGATATTTATTATAGCAAAAAGTAAAAAATATTGTGTTTTTTTCAAAATTGTCGCTCTTCTTTTGTTTATAGCGCAAAAAATAAAAACCGCAGAGGCGATCAAATACCACCAAAAAAAAGCTCTATTTGTGGGGAAAAAAGGACGTCAATTTTTTTTGGGTACAACGTCGCACGACCGCGCAATTGACGTTTAAAGTGCGACAGCGCTGAAAACTAAAAATTGGCCTGGGAAGGAATGGGGTGAAATTGCCCTGTATTGAACCGGTTAATAAAGCAACCAATTTTTGGTCCAATAAATCCTCCTCCTCCTGTTCCTGGACTGGACTTGGGTCAAAGCAATAACTCTAAGGCCAATAATAAATAACACGTTATCACCTCCGATTCCGCAACATGGCTGGTTGACGAACAGCTGTTCAGAAATGAACTGAAAAGCATGAAATGAAAAGCACGAAATGAAAAGCGCAAAATGAAAACCGCGAATCAGCACTCACCAAACTTCTACTAACACGAAATTAGCAGAAGGAGCCCAAAGGGTGGCTCTAAAGAGCTGAAAAAACACGTAGTACGTCACTACGTTCGTGTTTGTTGGCGGACAATTGTATGCCGTTTGCAAGACAAGTATGGGGCCAACACCCTTTGGACAAAAGGTTTTGTCTGTGGAAAATCTGATCGTGTGTACGGGGCTTAAGTGTCTGCTGCCTTGTTTCTCTGCAATGCATGAGCCACTTTGACAAGTTTTCCTGGCACTAAAAGACAACAAAAACAAGAAAAGGGTGCACCGCCCTAGTGCAATACCATTAAAACCATTTATTCAATAGTATTTATTTATTTAATGGTATTGCACTAGGTCGGTGCGCCCTTCTCTTGTTTTTGTTGTCTTTTAGTACCCTTGGATACCCATAGTCCTGAGAGGGCAGCAAGACCCTAGGCATTGATATTAAAGAGGAGTTCCACCCAGGGGGTCCATTAAAAAAAAAAAAAAGTCAGCAGCTACAAATACTGCAGCTGCTGACTTTTAATTGGACACTTACCTGTCCCTGGGTCCAGCGATGCAGGGGAAGCCCCGCTCGTCCCCCCCCCTCCGCTCGTCGGCGCAGCCATTTCAACTGTGGGCGCCGGGCTGTGGCTTCACAGCCTGGCACCCACTGCGCATGCGCGAGCAGCGCCGCGCACCGTGATTGGCCGCTCAATCACCTGGGACCTGTAATGGGTCCCAGATGATTGACAGGAGGGAGGGAGCAGAGCGGAGCTCTTCCTGTGCCGAGGGGGAAGTGATGTCACCAGCCCAGGCAAAGGAAGAGGCAGACTACGAGAGACCACCTAGCAACAAGCATTTAAAATATCCAAATTTTTTTTGGTTTTTTTTTTAGAATTTTCAGGTATTTTTGTTTTTTTGGGTGGAACCCCACTTTAAGGTGTAAGACACCTTATATATTTCTGTCCCTGGAGCAAAACACCTGAGAGCAGGAGAAACACTTACTTTCTTAATTTTCCTGCCACCAAGAGAGAAAAGGTGACAGGGGAGGTAGCTCCAGCACACATCCTGTGGTTGACAGCCTCAGTACTGTTCCTGTGTGCTGTGTGAAAGAGGTGTGTCCCTTCCCTCATAGTCAGCTCTCCTCACTGAGGTCTGCAGAGTAGAGCTTCAGCTACCTGCCCTCTGCTTTTTGAAAGCACCTACAAGCTGTGTAAATTTTGCACTTTGAATGAAGAGTAGAGAAGATTGCAGCTAAACAGATACAACTTACGTAGAATGATTTGTTTAATCTTTGTGCATCATTTGAAGCCAGGCACTTCATTGGGTATATGGAAAGTGTCGGGGCTGGACTCTCAGTCCTTTCTTCTCTGTGCTCAGGTTGCTCAGCTTTCGGTTAATTGCCAAAACTTATCGTTCCACAGTGGATAACCTGTTGATCATCTCCTGCTCGTCAGTCAATCCCACAGCCAGCTCCTGGCTATTTAAACTGCCTGGTTCATTTCATCAAGTTCCTTTCCCTTGGTCAAACATATCTAGAGACTCTCTGCTGTGTTCCTGTTGAAGACTTGCCTGGTTGACGTCCCTTCTGGTTCCCGATCCTGTCTGCTGCCTCTGACTACGCTGATCTCTGGTTCCCCGATTTCCTGGCTTGTTCTGACTACCCGATTTGGCTACCGAACCCTGGCTATGTTTTGACTATATTTACTAGTTGTACCAGTTTTACCATTTTAATTAACAGGTGTGATTTTTACTGCATTTTCTGTCTCCGTACATTTCATGGTTCCTGACAGAAGGGTTTACAACCACTTTAATTTACAATCTTTCATTTTTTAAAAACGCTTTATACTTTTGAGTATTTTGTTTGTTATTAAATATTTTGGATTGATTGTACACTCTAGGGCAGCTTTTCTCAACTTTTTCAACAGAGAGGAACCATTGAAATAATGTTCACGTCTCAGGGAAACCCTGCTAATAATTATTATATCTACAATACATGGATCATTAGTGTTAACAGCAAGTTGCTGATATAAGAATAAATAAAGGAATACAGTAACTAAAGGGTATACTTGGCATATTAGACAACCAGCGCTGCTTTATACAACAAACTTATTTTTAGTAAGTATAATGAAAATGAAACAAATATTAGTAATGGCCAGAAAAGAAGTACAGAGTTTGCAAATTGCATTGTTCCCTCACACTAATGTTCAGCGAAGCACCCATTTACACTGATAATAAGTGCAATGACCCCTTACACTGGTGGTCAGTGTAGAAGTTTCCCATAAGAATGATGGTCTGTGGAGGAAAGACCCACATACATTGGTGTTCAGTGGAGAAGGACTCCATTACATTTGTGGTCAGTGTGAAGAATGTCATTCTCCCCCCTCCCCCTTACAGAAAGATGAAAAGATCATTGGTGTCAGTGATAACTTATCTAAGAGGCATAAATTGCTTAGGAACCCCTAGCAACCTCTGGAGGAACCCTGATTGAGAATGGCTACTCTACAGTAGGGTGTAGCTACAAATAGTTTTTCAATGTGAGTGAGCAATTTACTCTACTTCATTATTTTCCATTAAGGTTAGCAAATATGTGAAGGTTTGCAAGAAATGGATAATTAACTGTTGTTCCTAAACCATGGTACAGAATCTCACAAAAGTGAGTACACCCCTCACATTTTTGTAAATATTTTATTCTATCTTTTCATGTGACAACACTGAAGAAATTACACTTTGCTACAATGTAAAGTAGTGAGTGTACAGCTTGTATAACAGTGTAAATTTGCTGTCCCCTCAAAATAACTCAACACACAGCCATTAATGTCTAAACTGCTGGCAACAAAAGTGAGTACACCCCTAAGTGAAAATGTCCAAGTTGGGCCCAATTAGCCATTTTCCCACTTGGTCACTGGAAGTTCAACATGGCACCTCATGGTAAAGAACTCTCTGAGGATGTGAAAAAAAGAATTGTTGCTCTACATAAAGATGGCCTAGGCTATAAGAAGATTGCCAAGACCCTGAAACTGAGCTGCAGCATGGTGGCCAAGACCATACAGCAGTTTAACAGAACAGGTTCCACTCAGAACAGGCCTCGCCATGGTCAACCAAAGAGGTTGAGTGCACGTGCTCAGCAACATATCCAGGGGTTGTCTTTGGAAAATAGACGTATGAGTGCTGCCAGCATTGCTGCAGAAGTTGAAGGGGTGGGGGGGTTGGGTCAGCCTGTCAGTGCTCAGACCATACACCGCACGCGGCATTAAATTAGTCTGCATGGCTGTCGTCCCAGAAGGAAGCCTCTTCTAAAGATGTTGCACAAGAAAGCCTACAAACAGTTTGCTGAAGACAAGCAGACTATGGACATGGATTACTGGAACCATGTCTTGTGGTCTGATGAGGGCAAGATAAACTTATTTGGTGTCAAGCGTGTGTGGCGGCAACCAGGTGAGGAGTACAAAGACAAGTGTGTCTTGCCTACAGTCAAGCATGGGAGTGTCATGGTCTGGGGCTGCATGAGTGCTGCCGGCACTGGGGATCTACAGTTCATTGACGGAACCATGAATGCCAGCATTTACTGTGACATACTGAAGCAGAGCATGATCCCCTCACTTCAGAGACTGGGCCGCAGGGCAGTATTCCAACATAACGACCCCAAACACACCTGCAAGACAACCACTGCCTTGCTAAAGAAGCTGAGGGTAAAGGTAATGGACTGGCCAAGCATGTCTCCAGACCTAAACCCTATTGAGCATCTGTAGGGCATACTCAAACGGAAGGTGGAGGAGCGTAAGGTCTCTAACATCCAACAGCTCTGTGATGTCATCATGGAGGAGTGGAAGAGGACTCCAGTGGCAACCTGTGAAGCTCTGGTGAACTCCATGTCCAAGAGGGTTAAGGCAGTGCTGGAAAATAATGGTGGCCACACAAAATATTTACACTTTGGGCTCAATTTGGTTATTTTCACCTAGGGGTGTACTCACTTTTGTTGCCAGCGGTTTAGACATTAATGGCTGTGTGTTGAGTTATTTTAAGGGGACAGCAAATTTACACTGTTATACAAGCTGTACACTCACTACTTTACATTGTAGCAAAGTGTCATTTCTTCAGTGTTGTCACATGAATAGATAGAATAAATTTTTTACTAAAATGTGAGGGGGGTACTCACTTTTGTGAGATACTGTAAATGTTTTTGTCTAACGATTGAAAATAATAGCTTACACTTACGGTTTCACAAAGTTTTGTACACAGTTTGTCTGTTCCTTTTGGCCTAGGTTTTCCAAAGACGTATGGATGGCTTTGTTGATTTCTATCGAGACTGGAAGTCTTACAAAATGGGTTTTGGGAGCTACTTGTCTGAATTTTGGTTAGGGAATGAACATATTCACCAAATAACAAATTCAGGTAATGGTCACCAGGACTTCATGTGAATCTGACCTTTAACTTTGCTTCAGAAAAAAGTATATAAGAACCCTCACTTTGTAAAGCAACCTATGCAGTTTAAAATAGAAATGAAGGACAAAATGTTTGGTATACATATAAAAAAAAAAAAAATTATAAATACCCTTTTCCAACATTTTTGAGAGGTGATCACATACATACCTTCTGTTCTCAGCTGCATAAGGTGCTCAGAGAGCTAGGGGAGGAGAGGCAGCAACATACTGGTCAGTTTTTAATAGGATAGCAGAGGGACTGGCAGGAACACTAGGCATCACAAAGGAAGCAACGCAAAAAGAACAGGATACTTTTTCTTACAAGTACATGGTACACCAGGCGCATACTTGCCAACTGTCCCATATTTCCTGGGACGTTCCCGAGATTTAGACCTTTTTTCCAATTTTAGCACTTCCAGGGAAACGTCCTGGGGGATCAGTTTTTCCCAATTTTTCACTGCTGCCTCTAGAGGTCCATGGCTGGCGGAGACAATGTCTCCGCCCACCGCCATTTTACAGAAGACCAGAAAAAGTAACGCCGAGAACAAACAAGAGGCGGAGCCGGCTGGGTGGCTGACAATAAAAATTGAGCGGCGGTGTCGCTCAATTTCTATTGTAGCCACCCAGCCGGCTGCGCCTTTATTTTGTTCCCCCTCGGCCTCTGTTACTTCTTTGGAGACACCGCTGGGGGGACACCGCTGTGGGGACAACTGATGTAAGGGGGACACCACTGCAGGAAAACCTGATGTAAGGGGGACAACGCTGTGGGAATACCTGATGTAAGGGGGCACCACTGCGGGGACACCTGATGTAAGGGGGACAGTGCTGGGGGGGCACATTATGTAAGGGGACACCGTTAGGGGGATACCTGATGTAAGGGGGACACCGCTGGGGGGATACCTGATGTAAGGTGGACACTGCTGTGGGGACACCTGATGTACAGGGGACAAAGCTAGAGGGATATCTGATGTAAGGGGGACACAGCTGGGGGTATACCTGATGTAAGGGGGACACCGCTGAGGGATACCTGATGTAAGGGGGACATCGCTGGGGACCTGATGTAAGGGGGACACCGCTGCAGGGATACCTGATGTAAGGGGGGCTCCACTAGGGGGATACGTGATGTAAGGGATACACCGCTGGGGGGGATACCTGATGTAAGGGGGGCACTGCTGGGGGATACCTGATGTAATGGGGACACTGCTGGGGGGATACCTGATGTAAGGGAGACACCTAATGTAAGGGGGGCTCCACTGGGGGGATACCTGATGTAAGGGGGACACCGCTGGGGGATACCTGATGTAGGGGGGCTCCACTGGGGGGATACCTGATGCAAGGGGGACACCACTGGGGGATACCTGATGTGAGGGGGGGCTCCACTGGGGGCACCTGATGTAAGGGGTATTCTACTGGGAATGCCTGATGTAAAGAGGGACTCCACTGGAGGCACCTGGTGTAAGGAGGGACTCCGCTGAGAATGCCTGGTGTAAGGAGAGGCTCTGCTGGGAACGCCTAGTGTAAGGAGGGACTCTGCTGGGGGCACCTGATGGTATCTGGTGGCAGGCGACGGTGGCAAGTGACATGCTCAGGACTCCCAGTGATTCTGCATTATAGTGAGTTGAACTATTTCATTTTATATTACAATGTAATAATAGTAATAATGCGCTTCAATCATCCTGACAGCATAACAACCATGGTGCCATGATGATTGAAGCGCTAACACCAGGTGTTTAGACTATCTTTATCTGCTGATTGTTAAACTTTCTGGAATACACATATTTCTATTGTGGTGTAGGATCTGGGCCTGCTGTCCCTCAATCCCTCTTTCTTTTCTTCCTTCTCTCTCTCTTTCTCCCTTTGTTTCTCCCTCCATCCCTTGTTCATCTCAACCACACCCCCTTTGAGTCACGCCCAATATTTAACTTAAACCATGCCCATTTTTTGGCACAGCGCGACGCATTTCTTTCCCCCTGCTATGTCACACCTACAAACAAATGTCCCGCCCCTGATTATAATAAGACTCCGCCTACAGACAAAAAAGTGTCCTTATAAATTTTTTTACAATGTTGGCAACTATGCAGGCGGTGCATATCAGGAATATGAAATGTTGGAGTAACATATTCTTTAAGTGAGAATTGATTATCAAAAATTGAGCAGTCTCAATGTTGTAATAAGAAAAGCAGCAGCCACTATATTACTACTTTGCTCATACAAGAGCTTTTAAACGAATTTTTAAATGAATCTCACCAAAATGTAGCTCTCGTTGCAGGGAATGTCTGTAATCTGACTTCAAACTCAGTGCAGACTTCAGGGGGAAAAAGTAAAGAGACAATAGCATTAGCAGGAAACAAGATCTTTATTGCAAGGAACCCACATTTGATTTTTTTATTTTTAAAAAAAAAAAAATTTATTTCCCCAAACACAAAACCAGTTATTAAATATGTAACACCCTTTCAGCTGCCATATGATTTTTTTCCCAATACCCCCATCAGTCACTGCACACAATCTTTCTGTGACACACTGAGTAAACCTTCCTTAAATTAAAGGATAAGTTCACCTTTGGGAACTTGTTACATGTTCCACCTGTTTTTAGGGTTGAACCTGTAACATGTTCCCACTCCTGCAGCCTCTAGTGACAGCAAGCAGGGAATCTTCTCCCTCTGATTGCTTTCACTATTTAACCACTTCAGCCCTGGAAGGATTTACCCACTTCCTGACCAGGCCATTTTTTGCGATATGGCATGGCGTGGCTTTAACTGATAATTGCGCGGTTGTGCAGCACTGTACCCAAACAAAAATGTCATTTTTTTCCCACAAATAGAGCTTTCTTTTGGTGGCATTTGATCACCTCTGCGGTTTTTATTGTTTGCGCTATAAACAAAAAAGACTGACAATTAAAAAAAAAAAAACTACCGTATATTATTTTTCTTTTTGCTATAAGACATATCCAAAAAATAGATTTACAAAACAAATTTCTTCATCAATTTAGGCCAATATGTATTCTATTGCCTATATCAATTGGTTTGTGCAAAAGTTATAGCGTCTACAAAATAGGGGATAGATTTATGGCATTTTTATTATTATTATTTATTTTTACTAGTAATGGCAGTGATTAGCGATTTTTGCGGGACTGTGACATTGCGGCTGACAGATCAGACACTTCTGACACTTTTTTGGGACCATTGACATTTATACAGCGATCAGTGCTATAAAAATACACTGATTACTGTGTAAATGACACTGGTAGGGAAGGGGTTAACACTAGGGGGCGATCATGGGGTTAAGAGTGGTCCCTGGGAGGTGTTTCTAACTGTGGGGGGATGGGACTGACTGGGAGTAGAGAGAGATGGTTGTTCCTAATCACTAGGAACAGATGATCTCTCTCTCCTCCCTTGTTAGAACAGGGATCTGTCTGTTTACGTTGACAGATCCCCATTCTGGCTCTCTGTGGAGCGATCGTGGCCACAGGGACGGCTCCAGGGACGTACAGCAGCCTGCTAT
Source organism: Aquarana catesbeiana (assembly GCA_037953035.1). Lineage (NCBI taxonomy): Eukaryota > Metazoa > Chordata > Amphibia > Anura > Ranidae > Aquarana > Aquarana catesbeiana. The sequence goes on along the minus strand of JBBHAA010000323.1, from coordinate 1,560,587 downwards.
AGCCATTTAAAGGGCCACCGTTCAGCTACGGCGATTCACCCAGCGGTGCCAACCTACCGCCGTATAATGACGGCGGCTGGTCAGCAAGTAGTTGAAAAACAAAACGTGGCTCTGCCAGCCCGCATCATTCATTCATTCACAGAGTTCTGTAAATGGGAAGCTACAAGAACTGACAGCCTTTGCTGCTTTAAGCTTGTAGTTACTACCAGGGTGCTGTTGAGTGCTCTGGTAGTTCATTGTCTTTTCCGTGCCAATAGCAATGCTCAATAAAACAACTTTTTAATATAGTATTTACATCTTTTTATTTAAATTTTTTGCTATTTCAGGGCAGTGGGAACTGAGGGTGGACTTCCAAGACTTTGAAGCAGTGAGATCATTTGCTAAATACAATTCCTTCAAAATTCTAGGAGAATCTAAGAAGTACATGCTGCAACTGGGGAGTTATACAAGTGGTGATGCAGGTAAACTTTCTGTATGAAAACACAAAGTGGCAGCTTTTTAATTCATTTAAATCCAGGCCTGGTGGTGCATAGTGGAAGGCATAAATTAATTGTACACAATACAACATTTCCAGGCACTCTACCCGACCAGCCAACAAAGAGCACCTATCAATTTTTTAAAAAATTTAGAATAAAAACAGGTGTCTCAGCTACATACATTTTCAAATAGATGTGGAATGTGAGACACTAAAAGAAAAATAACTGTTTAATCATTTGACCTCCGGAAGATTTACTCCCCTTCATTACCAGGCCATTTTTTGCGATACAGCATTGCGTTACTTTAACTGACAACTGTGTGGTCATGCAACGCTGTGCCCAAATAAAATTTATGTCAGAGCTTTCTTTTGGTGGTATTTGATCACCACTGTGGGTTTTTTTTGCACTATAAACAAAAAACAGACTGATAATTTTGAAAAAAGAGAAATATTTTTTACTTTCTGCTATAAAACATATCTAATTAAAAAAATTAAATCTAATTTCTTCATAAATTTAGGCCAATATATATTCTGCTACATGTTTTTGGTGAAAAAAAAAATCCCAATAAGTGTATATTGATGTTTCAATATACACTGAGCAAAATTATAAACGCAACACTTTTGTGTTTGCCCCTATTTATCATGAGCTGAATGCAAAGATCTGCAACTTTATTTATGTACACAAAAGGCCTATTTCTCTCAAATATTGTTCACAAATCTGTCTAAATCTGTGTTAGGCTACTTTCACACTGAGGCGCTTTGCAGCCGCTAAAGTGCTAAAAATAGCTTTGTCAAAAAAGTCCTGCAAGCCGCATCTTTGCAGCACTATAGGAGCGGTGTATTCACCGCTCCTAATGCGCCCCTTCCCATTGAAAACAATGGGGCAGCGCTGCGGCGCTTTGTGGGCGGTTTTAACCCTTTTTCGGCCGCTAGTGGGGGTTAAAACGCCCCACTAGTGGCCGAATAGCGCTGATAAAATGATGGAAAAGCGGCGCCGGCGCCCGCCCGCCCCAGTGAGCACTTCTTTGCCAAGATAATCCATCCAACTCACAGGCGTGGCATATCCATATGCTGATTAGACAGCATGATTATTGCACAGGTGTGCCTTAGGCTGGCCCCATAAAAGGCCACTCTAAAATGTGCACTCTTACTGTATTGGGGGGTCCGAAAACCAGTCAGTACCTGGTGTGACCACTATTCACCCTTACGCAGTGCAGCACATCTCTAGTCCTCTTCAATGGCTGTGCGAAGTTGCTGGATATTGGCAGGAACTGGAATTTGCTGTCGTATACACCGATCCAGAGCATCCCAAACATGCTCAATGGGTGACTTGTCTGGTGAGTATGCTGTTCATGCAAGAACTGGGATGTTTTCAGCCTCCAGGAATTGTGTACAGATCCTTGCAACATTGCAACATGGGTCCGTGCATTATCATGTTGCAACATGAGGTGATGGTTGTGGATGAATGGCACAACAATAGGCCTCAGGATCTAGTCACGGTATCTCTGTGCATTCAAAATGCAATCGATAAACTGCACCTGTGTTCGCTGTCCATTGCATACGCCTGCCCATACCATAAGCCCACCGCCAGCATGGGCCACTCGATCCACAACCTTGACATCAGCAAACCGTTCTCCCATACGACGCCATACACGCTGTTTGCAATCTACCCTGTACAGTGAAAACTGTGATTCATCCGTGAAAAGAACACCTCTCCAAAGTCCCAGATGCCATTGAATGTGAGCATTTGCCCACTCAAGTCGGTTACGACGACGAACTGCAGTCAGATCGAGACCTTGATGAGGACGACAAGCATGCAGAAATGGTTTCTGACAGTTTGTGCAGAAATTCTTTGGTTATACAAACCGATTGTTGCAGCAGTCCGGGTGGCTGGTCTCAGACGATCTTGGAGGTGAAGAAGTTGGATGTGGAGGTCCTGGGCTGGTGTGGTTACACGTGTTCTGCGGTTGTGAGGCCAGTTGGATGCGCTGCCAAATTCTCTGAAATGCCTTTGGAGACGGCTTATGATAGAGAAATAAACATTCAATTCAAGGGCAACAGCTCTGGTGGACATTCCTGCATTCAGCATGCCAATTGCATGCTCCCTCAAAACTTGTGACATGTGTGGCATTGTGCTGTGTGATAAAACTGCCCATTTTAGAGTGGCCTTTTATTGTGACCAGCCTAAGGCACACCTGTGCAATAATCATGCTGTCTAATCAGCATCTTGATATGCCACACCTGTGAGGTGGATGGATTATCTCAGCAAAGGAGAAGTGCTCACTAACACAAATTTAGACAGATTTGCGAACAATATTTGAGAGAAATAGGCCTTTTGTGTACATAGAAAAAGTTGTAGATCTTTGCGTTCAGCTCATGATAAATTGAGGCAAACACAAAAGTGTTGCGTTTATAATTTTGCTCCGTGTATTTTGTTGAAGAATAAATTACTTGTCTGTTAAACAAGTATTTTCCTTTTTGGAGGTGTATAGTTACATTACAAGGGACTCTGGACTTGGGAGGAGGTTTAATAGGCCATTTGTTGTTTTGCGTTTAATCCATGAGAGAAGAGGTAAAACATACATACAGTAGTACTAAAGTACTAAATCAATTGAGAGCAGGCTTACTTGAAAACTAGCCTATTAATCTCTATGGTGCAAACACATAAACAATTAGAGGTACAAGAAGTGGCAAAAACAGAGCCTTTAACAACTTGAGCTCTGGAAGATTTTACCCTCTTCATGACTCAGTCATGTTTTACAGTTCAGCACTGCGCTACTTTAACTGGAGATTGCGCAGTCATGTAATGCTGTACGTAAATGAAATTTATATAATCATTTTCACACAAATAGAGCTTTCTTTTGGTGGTATTTGATCACCACTAGGTTTTTTTATTTTTTGTGATATAAATGAAAAAACACAGAATTTTGAAAAAAACAAACAATATTTTCTACTTTCTGCTATAAAACATATCAAATAAATAAAAATGAAAAAAATCAAATTTATTCATAAATTTTGGCTAAAATGTATTGTGCTACATGTCTTTGGTAAAAATAAATCCCAATAAGTGTATATTGATTGTTTTGTGTGAAAGTTATAACGTTTAAAAACTATGGAATAGTTTCTGGAAATTTTATTTACCGATTTTTTCATACTACTAATGGTGGCAATCAGCGATAGTGCAAGAGTGCGCGGGCAATCTGATGCTAACTGATGCTGGAGGGGAACTGACTAACTGCCACTGACATCTCCAGTGACACTAATACAGTGATCAATATATATATTGCGATACTACAAGTCCCATCATGCCTCTGCCTGTGGGAGTCATGCTTTTGTAACTGTCATCCTTGCAATGCCATGCCACATGGGACTTGTAGTTTCGCAACAGCTGGAGGGACGCCAGTTTGAGACCCCTGCACTAAGGTGAAGCCGATCTTTTAGCTCCTTAACCACTTGACGACCGCCTCACGCCGATTTACGTCGGCAAGGTGGCACGGACAGGCAAAATCACGTACATATACGTGATTTGCCTTCCGCGGGTGGGGGGTCCGATCGGACCCCCCCCCCCGGTGCCCGAGGCGGTCGTCTTTTGTCCCACGGCGATCGGAGATGAGGGGGAGGCCATCCGTTCGTGGCCCCCCCCTCGCGATCGCCGCCGGCCAATCACATCATTCCTTTGCTGCTGTATGCTAAACAGCAGCAAAGGAAATGATGTCATCTCTCCTCGGCTCGGTAATTTCCGTTCCGGCCCGAGGAGAGAAGACAGGTATGTGAGTGCACAACACTACACACACACAGTAGAACATGCCAGGCACACAAAACACCCCGATCCCCCCCCCCCGATCGCCCCCCGATCCCCCCCCAATCACCCCCCCCCCCCGTCACAAACTGACACCAGCAGTTTTTTTGTTTTTTTGTTTTTTTTTTTCTGATTACTGCATTGGTGTCAGTTTGTGACAGTTACAGTGTTGGGACAGTTAGTAATACCCCCCTGTAGGTCTAGGATACCCCCCTAACCCCCCCCTAATAAAGTTTTAACCCCTTGATCACCCCCTGTCACCAGTGTCGCTAAGCGATCATTTTTCTGATCGCTGTATTAGTGTCGCTGGTGACGCTAGTTAGGGACCTAAATATTTAGGTTCGCCGTCAGCGTTTTATAGCGACAGGGACCCCCATATACTACCGAATAAATGTTTTAACCCCTTGATGGCCCCCTATTTAACCCTTTCACCACTGATCACCGTATAACTTTTACGGGTGACGCTGGTTAGTTTGTTTATTTTTTATAGTGTCAGGGCACCCGCCGTTTATTACCGAATAAAGGTTTAGCCCCCTGATCGCCCGGCGGTGATATGCGTCGCCCCAGGCAGCGTCAGATTAGCGCCAGTACCGCTAACACCCACGCACGCAGCATACGCCTCCCTTAGTGGTATAGTATCTGATCGGATCAATATCTGATCCGATCAGATCTATACTAGCGTCCCCAGCAGTTTAGGGTTCCCAAAAACACAGTGTTAGCGGGATCAGCCCAGATACCTGCTAGCACCTGCGTTTTGCCCCTCCGCCCGGCCCAGCCCAAGTGCAGTATCGATCGATCACTGTCACTTACAAAACACTAAACGCATAACTGCAGCGTTCGCAGAGTCAGGCCTGATCCCTGCGATCGCTAACAGTTTTTTTGGTAGCATTTTGGTGAACTGGCAAGCACCAGCCCCAGGCAGCGTCAGGTTAGCGCCAGTAGCGCTAACACCCACGCACGCACCGTACAGCTCCCTTAGTGGTATAGTATCTGATCGGATCAATATCTGATCCGATCAGATCTATACTAGCGTCCCCAGCAGTTTAGGGTTCCCAAAAACGCAGTGTTAGCGGGATCAGCCCAGATACCTGCTAGCACCTGCGTTTTGCCCCTCCGCCTGGCCCAGCCCAGCCCACCCAAGTGCAGTATCGATCGATCACTGACACTTACAAAACACTAAATGCATAACTGCAGCGTTCGCAGAGTCAGTCCTGATCCCTGCGATCGCTAACAGTTTTTTTGGTAGTATTTTGGTGAACTGGCAAGCACCAGCCCCAAGCAGCGTCAGATTAGCGCCAGTACCGCTAACACCCACGCACGCACCGTACACCTCCCTTAGTGGTATAGTATCTGAACGGATCAATATCTGATCCGATCAGATCTATACTGGCGTCCCCAGCAGTTTAGGGTTCCCAAAAACGCAGTGTTAGCGGGATCAGCCCAGATACCTGCTAGCACCTGCATTTTGCCCCTCCGCCCGGCCCAGCCCACCCAAGTGCAGTATCGATCGATCACTGTCACTTACAAAACACTTAACGCATAACTGCAGCATTCGCAGAGTCAGGCCTGATCCCTGCGATCGCTAACAGTTTTTTTGGTAGCTTTTTATTGAACTGGCAAGCGCCAGCGGCCTAGTACACCCCGGTCGTAGTCAAACCAGCACTGCAGTAACACTTGGTGACGTGGCGAGTCCCATAAGTGCAGTTCAAGCTGGTGAGGTGGCAAGCACAAGTAGTGTCCCGCTGCCACCAAGAAGACAAACACAGGCCCGTCGTGCCCATAGTGCCCTTCCTGCTGCATTCGCCAATCCTAATTGGGAACCCACCGCTTCTGCAGCGCCCGTACTTCCCCCATTCACATCCCCAACCAAATGCAGTCGGCTGCATGAGAGGCATTTTCTTTATGTCCTCCCGAGTACCCCTACCCAACGAACCCCCAAAAAAGATGTCGTGTCTGCAGCAAGCGCGAATATAGGCGTGACACCCTCTATTATTGTCCCTCCTGTCCTGACAATCCTGGTCTTTGCATTGGTGAATGTTTTGAACGCTACCATTCATTAGTTGAGTATTAGCGTAGGGTACAGCATTGCACAGACTAGGCACACTTTCACAGGGTCTCCCAAGATGCCATCGCATTTTGAGAGACCCGAACCTGGAACCGGTTACCGTTATAAAAGTTAGTTACAAAAAAAGTGTAAAAAAAAAAAAAATATATAAAATAAAAAAAAATAGTTGCCGTTTTATTGTTCTCTCTCTCTATATTCTCTCTCTCTTGTTCTGCTCTTTTTTACTGTATTCTATTCTGCAATGTTTTATTGTTATTATGTTTTATCATGTTTGCTTTTCAGGTATGCAATTTTTTATACTTTACCGTGTACTGTGCTTTATTGTTAACCATTTTTTTGTCTTCAGGTACGCCATTCACGACTTTGAATGGTTATACCAGAATGATGCCTGCAGGTTTAGGTATCATCTTGGTATCATTCTTTTCAGCCAGCGGTCGGCTTTCATGTAAAAGCAATCCTAGTGGCTAATTAGCCTCTAGACTGCTTTTACAAGCCGTGGGAGGGAATGCCCCCCCCCCACCGTCTTCCGTGTTTTTCTCTGGCTCTCCTGTCTCAACAGGGAACCTGAGAATGCAGCCGGTGATTCAGCCAGCTGACCATAGAGCTGATCAGAGACCAGAGTGGCTCCAAACATCTCTATGGCCTAAGAAACCGGAAGCTACGAGCATTTTATGACTTAGATTTCGCCGGATGTAAATAGCGCCATTGGGAAATTGGGGAAGCATTTTATCACACCGATCTTGGTGTCATCAGATGCTTTGAGAGCAGAGGAGAGATCTAATAGACCCGAATTTTTTCAAAAAAGAGTACCTGTCACTACCTATTGCTATCATAGGGGATATTTACATTCCCCGAGATAACAATAAAAATGATTAAAAAAAAATAAAAAATGAAAGGAACAGTTTAAAAATAAGATAAAAAAGCAAAAAAATAATAAAGAAAAAAAAAAAAAAAAAAAAAAAAGCACCCCTGTCGCCCCCTGCTCTCACGCTAAGGCGAACGCAAGCGGCGGTCTGTCGTCAAACGTAAACAGCAATTGCACCATGCATGTGAGGTATCGCCGCGAAGGTCAGATCGAGGGCAGTAATTTTTGCTAATTTTGTAAATCTAAAGTGGTAACCTGTAAAGGCTTTTAAAGGCTTTTAAAAATGTATTTATTTTGTTGCCACTGCACGTTTGTGCGCAATTTTAAAGCATGTCATGTTTGGTATCCATGTATTCGGCCTAAGATCATCTTTTTTATTTCATCAAACATTTGGGCAATATAGTGTGTTTTAGTGCATTAAAATTTAAAAAAGTGTGTTTTTTCCCAAAAAAATGCGTTTGAAAAATCGCTGCGCAAATACTGTGTGAAAAAAAAAAATGAAACACCCACCATTTTAATCTGTAGGGCATTTGCTTTAAAAAAATATATAATGTTTGGGGGTTCAAAGTAATTTTTTTGCAAAAAAAAAAATAACTTTTTCATGTAAACAATGAGTGTCAGAAAGGGCTTTGTCTTCAAGTGGTTAGAAGAGTTGGTGATGTGTGACATAAGCTTCTAAATGTTGTGCATAAAATTCCAGGACAGTTCAAACCCCCCCCCAAATGACCCCATTTTGGAAAGTAGACACCCCAAGCTATTTGCTGAGAGGCATGTCGAGTCCATGGAATATTTTATATTGCGACACAAGTTGCGGGAAAGAGACAAATTTTTTTTTTTTTTTTTTTTTTTGCACAAAGTTGTCACTAAATGATATATTGCTCAAACATGCCATGGGAATATGTGAAATTACACCCCAAAATACATTCTGCTGCTTCTCCTGAGTACGGGGATACCACATGTGTGAGACTTTTTGGGAGCCTAGCCACGTACGGGACCCCGAAAACCAAGCACCGCCTTCAGGCTTTCTAAGGGCGTGAATTTTTGATTTCACTCTTCACTGCCTATCACAGTTTCGGAGGCCATGGAAAGCCCAGGTGGCACAAAACCCCCCCAAATGACCCCATTTTGGAAAGTAGACACCCAAAGCTATTTGCTGAGAGGTATAGTGAGTATTTTGCAGACCTCACTTTTTGTCACAAAGTTTTGAAAATTGAAAAAAGAAAAAAAAAAAAGTTTTTTCTTGTCTTTCTTCATTTTCAAAAACAAATGAGAGCTGCAAAATACTCACCATGCCTCTCAGCAAATAGCTTGGGGTGTCTACTTTCCAAAATGGGGTCATTTGGGGGGGTTTTGTGCCACCTGGGCATTCCATGGCCTCTGAAACTGTGATAGGCAGTGAAGAGTGAAATCAAAAATTTTCACCCTTAGAAATCCTGAAGGCGGTGCTTGGTTTTCGGGGCCCCGTACGCGGCTAGGCTCCCAAAAAGTCCCACACATGTGGTATCCCCATACTCAGGAGAAGCAGCTAAATGTATTTTGGGGTGCAATTCCACATATGCCCATGGCCTGTGTGAGCAATATATCATTTAGTGACAACTTTGTGCAAAAAAAAAAAAGTGTCACTTTCCCGCAACTTGTGTCAAAATATAAAATATTCCATGGACTCAATATGCCTCTCAGAAAATAGCTTGGGGTGTCTACTTTCCAAAATGGGGTCATTTGGGGGGGTTTTGTGCCACCTGGGCATTCCATGGCCTCCGAAACTGTGATAGGCAGTGAAGAGTGAAATCAAAAATTTACACCCTTAGAAATCCTGAAGGCGGTGCTTGGTTTTCGGGGCCCCGTACGCGGCTAAGCTCCCAAAAAGTCCCACACATGTGGTATCCCCATACTCAGGAGAAGCAGCTGAATGTATTTTGGGGTGCAATTCCACATAGGCCCATGGCCTGTGTGAGCAATATATCATTTAGTGACAACTTTTTGTAAATATATTTTTTTTTTTTTGTCATTATTCAATCACTTGGGACAAAAAAAATAAATATTCGATGGGTTCAACATGCCTCTCAGCAATTTCCTTGGGGTGTCTACTTTCCAAAATGGGGTCATTTGGGGGGGTTTTGTACTGCCCTGCCATTTTAGCACCTCAAGAAATGACATAGGCAGTCATAAACTAAAAGCTGTGTAAATTACAGAAAATGTACCCTAGTTTGTAGACGCTATAACTTTTGCGCAAACCAATAAATATATGCTTATTGAAATTTTTTTTACCAAAGATATGTGGCCGAATACATTTTGGCCTAAATGTATGACTAAAATTTAGTTTATTGGATTTTTTTTATAACAAAAAGTAGAAAATATCATTTTTTTTCAAAATTTTCGGTCTTTTTCCATTTATAGTGCAAAAAATAAAAACTGCAGAGGTGATCAAATACCATCAAAAGAAAGCTCTATTTGTGGGAAGAAAAGGACGCAAATTTCGTTGGGTACAGCATTGCATGACCGCGCAATTAGCAGTTAAAGCGACGCAGTGCCAAATTGGAAAAAGACCTCTGGTCCTTAGGCAGCATAATGGTCCGGGGCTCAAGTGGTTAATGGGGCCGCATATCTAAGCTTGTGATATTTCATTTTTTTTTCTTTTTTTGAAGTGTTCATTAATTTTACATTCATTAAGTCCATTTGAGTTGTCCCCTGAAGGGGTGTCACCATTACTGATAATCACAAGAGTCACAATAATTGATGTCTTTGGAGGTTTTTATTTCATTTTAAGTTAAGCTTACATAAATTTAGGTTAACGTTTTCAGCACTTTATCATTCTTTTTATGAAGGTAGCGCAGCATTAATTATTGAATCACATTAGCTTAAGGTGTGGGAACACGTCAATACATGCAGCAACCTATATAAAGTATAGGGAGTAAAATAAAGGTTTCAATTTGCATATATAGAGCACAGGTGATAACACAGTTATTTTACACAAGGAAATGCTTTTTTACTTTTTTTACTTTTTGCTACCTGGTTACCTTGTCGATGTAACTCTATTTATGCTGGTGACCATTGTCACAGACAGAAAAGGAAAGGGAAATTTTGTGTTGTCATCCGAATGTTAAAACAAAAAAGTTTTGGCTTCATATGCACTTTAAATATTTTCAATGAAGTTTAAAACTCTCCGGCAACACAGCTAAAGAATTATCATCTACAGAGGCTCCCTATTGTTTGGTTGGTAGCCCTGAAATGTCCCATATGATAAGTCATAACCACACACTTATTGTTACTCTAAATCAGGCTATGCAGGGTCAGTACTAAGTGTTGGGCAATATAGCTTCTCTACTGATGGAGTTGTTTGTCACTTGTAGTCATATATCATAGTACACTGGTTGATTATATGTGCCACATTCATGTCATTCATTCAGGAGACTCAATGACAATTCACAATGGGATGAAGTTCTCCACTACTGACCAGGACAATGACATAGACCAACATCGCAACTGTGTCCAGCTCTATAAGGGACCCTGGTGGCACCAACATTGCCATTCTGCCAATCTGAATGGTCAGTACTTGCTAGGAAACCATAAATCCTTTGCTGATGGTATCAACTGGGAAACTGGCAAAGGCTACAACTACTCTTACAAGCAGTGTGAGATGAAAATCAGACCCATGTAATGAAAGGCAGGCATTCAGAAGACAATGTATTAAATAATAAACATATCTTTGTATTGCATAATCTGTAATGAACCTCCATGGCTTCTTACTGGGTGTCCAATTACAACAATAAATAATATTTAATTATACTAGGTATGTATATTTTATGGATCACACCAACCAGAGGTGTCAATTACACATCAAATATCTGCACTTTACAGTATATGCATTTGCAGATATACCCCTGTCTAATGTATTATCTACATATGATGCAAGGCTTCTCTTACCTTGGCCGAGGTTTCTTTTAGAAGTTCAAAGTTGCAGGAACAGATCCTTGGAAATTACTCTCCAGGACCACTCTAGAAATACCAGTTCATTATGTTTCCTTTCTTCAGCATTTGTCAAAACATGATGAAGGGGGGCCCATTGAAACCCTGATATGCATTGCCTTTAACTGATTTTGACTTATAATAAAACATATAGAAGTACTTCACACAAAGTGCCTGGCTTTTATTGCTGTCTCTGACTACACTGGGGACATTCTGTTACAGAAACGCTACAGATAGTGAGGGATAATATCAGAAAGGTGAAGAGAAATCCCAGCTTTGTTTTGACAGTTTGCACCTGATTACTCTGGTAACAACTGTAAATTTTTAGACTTCCAATCACTTGGAAGCAATGGTCACTCAGGTAAAAAGTGACAATGAATATCCCCAACGAGGATACACAATAGTGATAAAAATCTGAAGTTCAAAAAATGACCAGCAGATCAAGTAAAGTGTCCTTTAAGCATCTTCACTGAAGAATAAATAGCTAACAAAATAAAACTTATCTTCACTGATAATTTGGGGACATGTGAATTCCCCTTCTCGGAGTGACAGACATACTGTGCAGCGGGGCTTTTTTTCTCAGAGATTAGGTGCAGGCCCCCCCCTTCCGAGTCATCCCTCCTCTCCACCCCCTACAATTTGAAAAACGTATCGAATCTGTATTGGAATTCGAAACTGCATTCAAATTCGCATTTTATTTCGGTTTAAATGCAGCTTTTGAATTAGATTATTGATGCTGACTGTCTGGCAATTCGACAGTTAGTACATTTAGATCATACAACTGCTTTATTTATGTTAAATAGAAAATAATAGAATAGAAAATCAAGAACAGAATAGAATAAAATAGAAAGAATAAAATATATACCATCTTCTGAAATTCAAATATTGAATAGAATGAATTCTAATTTTGAACAGAATGAATTTGAAATCGAATAGAAAAGATGATAATAGAGTAGGAAAGAATAGAATAGAAAATAAGAATAAAATAGAAAAGACTAGGATACAAAAACAATAGAACAGAATAGAATATATAACCATTTATTTTCCGAAATTCGAATTTCGAATAGAATTAATTCAAATTCAAATTTCAATAGAAATTATTAGAACAGAATAGAAAATAATATAAAAGAATAAAATAGAAAACAAGACAATAAAACAGAATATAAAAGAATAGAATAGAAAAACAATAGAACAGAATAGAATAAAATTGTCAGCTGTCGGTTAATTGCCAGCTCCAATCTTTTCCACAGTGACTCACCTGATGATGGTATCCTGTTCGTCAGTCCTGCTGGTTACTTAAGCTGTTCAGTTCAGTTCCTCTCTGCCTTTGCCTTGGTCAACACATCCAGAGACTCTCTCCTGTGTACCTGTTGAAGACTCGCCTGGCTGACATCCCTTCTGGTTCCTGATCCTGCTTGCTGTTCCACTATGCTGATTCTCCAGTTTCCTGATCTCCTGGCCTGTCCTGAAGTACGCTGATCTCTGGCTCCCTGACGTCATGGCTTGTCTGACTATCCGTCCTGGTTACCGAACTCTAGCTGTGATTTGACTACGTTGCTCTGTTTACCTTTTACTATTATTATTATTATTATTATTATTATTATTAAACAAGTGTGATTTTAACTGCACTTCTGTCTTGGTCTGATTCATGGTTTCTGACAGTAGATGAAGGCCATGAATTCAGAAGATGCAGTCAATCCACTTGTTGGTAATATTTTTTTCCAGGTTGGATGAGTAGGATCACCGTATGGATCAGTTTGCCTTAGTGTTACAGATGCTCCTGAATCGCACGGCTCACCTGGAATCTCCCACTGTGGCTGCTCTGGGACAACCTCTGTTGCAGGCTGTCCCTGCTGCTCCAGTCTCTGTGCAGGCTCCCGCCTTGGCTATTACCTCTATAAGAGGTATGTCTGGTTCCGTTTTGCTTCCCCAGCAAGTTGGGGGTGATCCAGTTCAATGCAGAGGGTTTCTCAATCAGGTTGAGATCTACTTTGAGATGCTGCCTCAGGCATTTCCCACGGACAGAAGCAAATTAGGTTTTGTGATATCTTTGCTTTCTGAGAGCCTTGGCCTGGGCAAACCCTCTACGGGAAACGCAAAAACCCATTGTCCTGAGTTACCCTGAGTTTGTGGCTCCCTTTAAAAGGGTATTTGATGTTCCTGCACTCTCCGCTTCTGCTGCCAAGTGCCTCATGTCCATCAGAGTATGAGAACTGTTACAGATTACACCATTGAATTCCATATACCCACTGAGCTGGAGAAGTTGATCGCATTTGCCGTCCTCGTTGACTCCGGACTCAGAGAAAGACTCTCTTTTAAGGAGCATTTGCGAAAGCCACCTGTACATTTGTTTCCGAGCTTTGCAGTCCCACCCGTGCCTCCCTCACCTCCCATTCCTCCTGATACCGAGTCAGTCAGTGAAGATGAGCCCATGCACTTGGGCTTCACACCTCTCTCTGCGGATGAGAGAACCTTTAGAAGGAGAGAGAGATTGTGTCTTTATTGTGGCCAGGCAGTTCACTTTTTGAAGTCTTGTCCTACCCATCCAGGGAACACCCGAACCTTGAGGTCCTGTAGTGGACAGACCTTAGGTGGCTTGTTTCGTCCCCAGTTATCCAGAAGGATAAGCCTCTGTTCCCAGTTATCCTTTCTTGGTCTGATTCGTCCGTCGAGATACAGGCTCTAATCGACTCTGGGGCTGCAGGCCTCTTCATTGATGCTGCCTTTGTATCTAAGCACTCGATTCCGCTGCAGCTTCGTGCCACTCCACTTCACCATGAGATAATCCAGTTCCAAGTTATTTCCTCACTTAGGTTTCCGCTTGTTATTGGTTATCCTTGGTTACAGAGGCACAACCCCTCTTTTGATTGGCTTTGTGCTGAGGTTCTCTCCTGTTTGCCACAATGCAGCAAGACATGTTTCCAGAATGTGGCTAAGGTCCTATGCACCTCTTCACTCTCCTCCCTGCCGGAGGAGTACTGCGATTTTAGCAGGGGCGTAACTACCACCATAACGACCCATGCGGGCGCTATGGGGCCCGCAGCCGAGTGGGGCCCAGTGAGGATAAGAGCACCGCCAGCACAGTCTCCCAGCCAGGGGAAGAGAGAGGAAAGGAAGAGGCGAGCTGTCCGTATCAGCAGAGAGCTGAATTGCCCGATGTAAGAGCTTTCATTAGAACTTCCAGTGTTCGCGGGGCTCATGTCACATAGCTCCACCTTTTGGCCCAGTGCCTTTGATAGACAGAACACCGATCCAATGCGGGACATGTGACGTCATCAAAGGCGTCGGGCCAAGAGGTGGAGCTATGTGACGATGAGCCCCGGGAAGACAGGAAATTCAAATGAAAGCTATTACAGCGGGCAATCCCGCTGTCTGCTGATCCGGGTGGCTTGCCTCTTCCTCTGCTGTATGGGGCACAGGCAGACCAGGCTGTACTGGGCACAGGTCACGCTGTATGGGGCACAGGTCACGCTGTATTGGACACAGGTCACGCTGCATTGGGCACAGGTCACGCTGTATGTGGCACAGGTCACGCTGCATTGACACTAGGGCAGCTGTGGGGGGGGCTGTTTGCAGGGGGGCCCCATACAACATTTTGCTATGGGGCCCTGCTATTTCTAGTTACGCCCCTGGATTTTAGTGATGTCTTTGACAAAGCTCAAGGTGGTAGTTTGCCTCCACACCGGTCATATGATTGCGCAATTGACCTTCAACCTGGTGCCATACCCCCTCGTGGCTAGGTTTACCCTTTGTCAGTCCGGAGGATAAGGCCATGGAGGAGTATGTTGCAGATGCACTTTCTCGAGGATTCATCCGCAAGTCCTTGTCTCCTGTTGGTGCTGGTTTCTTCTTTGTGAAGAGTGGTAAAGAGTGGTGAACTGAGACCTTGTATTGATTATAGGGGTCTCAATCATTTCACTATTAAGAATGCTTACCCCTAATTAAAAAGTATTTGCAGCTGATCAAAGCCTATGGACAGAAACTGGAAGGTTTGGAAAATAGACAGAGACGTAATAATGTTCGCATTTTAGGCATCCCGGAGCATGAAGAAGGCCAATCCCCTGTTGTTTTTTGGAGAAATGGTTAATGGATATATTGGGGGTGGAGGGTTTTTCTAAGCTTTTTTCAGTTGAGCGTGCCCATCGTATACCCAGTCAGTCTTCGCCACCCAGAGGCATTCCCAAACCAATTATCAATAAGTTATTCAATTCTCGAGACAGAGATCTTATATTAACTAAGGCACGCCAATGGGGTAATATTGAATATAATGCTAACAAAGTGAATTTTTTTCTGGATTTTTCAACCGAAGTACAGAAACAAATGGCAGAATTTGTTGAGGTTACCACTTCAGCCCCGAAAGATTTGGCTGCTCAATGACCAGGCCATTTTTTGCGATACGGCACTGCATCGCTTTCACTGACAATTGTGCGGTCGTGCGATGCTGTACCCAAACAAAATTGATGTCCTTTTTTTCACACAAATAGAGCTTTCTTTTGGTGGTATTTGATCACCTCTGGGTTTTTATTTTTTGCGCTATAAACAAAAGAGCAACAATTTTGAAAAAAAAAAAAAATCTTTTACTTTTTGCTATAATAAATATCCCAATTTTTTGTAAATTCTTTTTATTAAAGTTTTTTTTTTAACACAGAAAAAGACATACAAATTTGAACATAATAAACATTCAGCTACAGTTCCCAGCACCAGTGTACAATGCAGCTCCCATACCAAATAATAACAGACATCAGAAGTCCTGCCATATAAAAATCATAGTAAAGGGAAAAAGAGGGGAAGGGGAAGGATATATACAATGTACATTCGCTATATGCAGTATAATATCCCCCAATAGCAGTAGTAAAGGAGGTTATAAGTTCCCATCCAGGCTTACACAAGTCTCACTACCCGCCACATAGTTCAACTATTCACCAGAAGGCAATTAATCAGATGCAGTTGAATTGTTCTCTATCCAGCCACCCCACACCTTTTTAAACTTATCAGGTACCCCTCTACTTAGATATGTAGCTTTATACAGCAGTAGAGTCTTGTTAATCAGTGCCTTCCAGGCCATGAGGGTAGGAGCCAGCGGTTTCTTCCACGACAAGCATAATACAGGAGCAATGTGAGCAGAGTACAGAACACATTTTTGGGTGCTAATGTGTCTACCAAGTCCAACAGACAAATTTTGATAGATGGTGCAATAGCAATTGTAGTTACCGACCTAACACAGTCCATCACACCCACCCAGAACCGCCAAAAAATGTGCAGAAAATCTGCTCCAGGTGCATCACACATCCAGCAGTTCGAGGGGTGCGCAGGGAAAATCCTTGCTAATTTAGCGGGAGTGTAGTATATCCTATGAAGAAACTTGAACTGTATCAGGTGATCATGGGCCGACACCAGTCTGGCAAATGTGATGCTCCAGACATCATCCCAATCATTATTGTCAAGCTGCGGGAAATCCAACCTCCAGGCAGCACGACATGATGTGAGAAGCTTCGTAGTATCAGTGAACAATTCCTTGTATATAGTAGACAAGGCTTTGGGTAGGTCCTTGTCCCTGAGTAGTGATTCCAGGTCACCAGCCCGCACATTCAGGGTGGAGGACCCAAATTGGCCCGAAAAAGCATGCCTGAACAGTAAAAAATGGAACAGGTGCGAGCTAGGAAGCTGGTACTTACTTCTGAGCACATCAAACATTAATAACACCCCATTTCCAACCACTGCACCCACTGTTTTAATCCCATATCTGGTCCAGACTATTGGATCTGGATATGCAAAAAATGGGGTAAGCTTGGATTGCGCCACAGAGGAGTATAAGGTGACACTACCCCATCCTGAAGTGCCGCCCTTCTAGTCAAGTCCCATGCTCTGATGACTGAGCGCATTGACCCCGTTATGGCATAAGGGGCCCCTCTTCCCCTGTATAGTAGGTCAGACAGTGCCTCATATGAGCCAACCACTGCAGCTTCCAAAGTTACTGCAGCATCATTCTCTGGTTGAGTCAGCCATCTATGTGCAAAAACCAACTGCCCCGCTAAAAAATATCTAACAAAGTTGGGTACCGCCAACCCCCCTTCTTTCCAGGGCTGCTGTAGCACTTGCAATCGAATGCGTGGAGTCCCCCCACCCCAGAGAAAGTCGGTAATCATGCTATCAATGGACTGGAAGATAGTCTGAGGTATCCAAACTGGGGAATTCCTAAAGATGTAAAGGAATAGGGGGAAAAAAATTCATTTTCAGCAAGTTTATTTTCCCTATCAGGGACAATGGTAGGTTACGCCAGGCCTGTGTGCGCAGCTTAAGCATCTGAACGATCGGAGCAACATTAAGGGGGATAAAGTCTTCGTACATTGAGGGAGGCAACTGGCCCATTTTCAAGCATTCCCGATAAAAGGCCAACAAGCGCGGCAAGATAATTTCCTTATGTTGCCTATACCACTCAGCTGGCAGCCCATCTGGGCCTGGTGCCTTTTGGTTTGGAAATGATGCTACCGCTGCATCAAGTTCCTCCGGCCTAAAAGGGGAATCAAGGAGCTCAGATACCTCTGAAGGCAAAGTGGGAAGGTGCAGTGGTTCCAAAAGCGCAGCCAGGTCTTCCTTGGGGTAGGATAGGATAGAGGAGTATAGTGTTGCATAAAAAGAAAGGAAAGCATCAAGAATTTCCTCCCTAGAAGATACCAGTGATCCAGAGGGTGAATACACACAAGGGACAACAGTGGATGCATAACCATCAGCCACCAGCATGGCCTGCAAGCATCCATTCTTGTCCCCCCGTTCAAATACCCTCTCCATCATACGCTTACTGTCTTTTTTGGTCATGTCTTTATAGTGTAAATGGAGCCCCCTTCTGCCTTGATGCAGGTCTGCCAATGAGGCAGATGAGGGATTGTCAGCATATATCTGGGCGTATACCTGCTCCTTCTCCTGCAGTACCTCAGTATTGTGGCTATATTGGGTTCTAGCAGCCTTAATGGCCGAAATGTACTCCCCTCTAATAGTCGCTTTAAAAGCATCCCAGGTTAACTGTGCGGTTGAGGAGCCCTCATTAATCTGCCAATAAGGCTGTAATGGTGTCTGCATGGCCCCATCCACAAACGGATCACATAGAGCCTAGCAAATGAATGGCCTATGGTCTATAACAGTACAAATACACTTAAAAGTTACTTATCTTCTGTTACTGTATGTTCGTGATCTCCATTGGCAACGATTCTTCTGGAGGATCAGGCACCTTTTTTCTATCATTAGTGGCTTCTGATCCTAAAGCATGATGATGTGTGTTCCAGTCTCTACTCACCCCTTTTTATTTGTACAAGTTTGTTGACAAAAGTTAATGGTTACAAACTTGTTTCCATAACAACCGACTAACAGTCATTCTTTCAGTTTGAGAGACCCTCTCTTACTTGTTTACTGTAGCTATAGAGACAATAGCCTATTCAAACTGTCAATTGAATACAACAATCGTATCTACGTACCCATTGTATGAAATAGCAATTGTTTGAGAAATCTACTCAAGCCAAAAAACCTGACAGTATCTCTATGAGCAACCACTATTGTGTAATGTTATGTCTGATTAATATAAAAAAAATCATATTTTAACAAACACAACATATTCCGCCCTAGATTTTTTTTTTCTTTCAGACTCCATAGAGAAAATCACTTCATTACTGGGAAAACTCATTCTAAACATTCATTTTCCTTGAATGCAACACCTCCCATTTCTGTCATTGAGAAGGTGTTTCAGTCTTTAACTAAAAAGTTCATTAGAAAGTCCTTTCTAAAGTTCTTTAGAAACAAGTCCAGGCTTGTAATACATCAAAGGCCTTGCTCTCCACAGCTCTTGCGGTCTTCCGTTATTCTGTCCATCGTGTAACCACTTTCTCTGGTCTTCCCATGGATCAAATGTGGAGTGGAAAACAAAGCGGATTATCTGTTCCTTCTAATAATACATAAACAGTAGATCCAGGCTCTTCAGCTAAAATCTCTCCTCTAAATGGCTTCTTGCCTGGATGTCTAACACTTTGCCCCCTTCTTGACCCACTTTTGACCCTCCCAAAGAACATCAATAGGGAGCAGGGCCGTTTTTAAGGCAGGGCAAAAGGGGCAGCTGCCCTGGGCCCTGTCATTGTTGTGGGGCCCAAAGCAGCTGCCTCAACCCAACTATCCTGGTTTAAATTCCCTCGTCCCTTGAGGTTTTAGTCCAGTGCTGTGTGCCAATATCTCAGTGTGAAGTGCTGCTACTAATGCTGCCCAGTTCTGCCCTTTTGTTGTGTACAGATGACTCACCTGCAGACCCTGTGTTTACATGTAAATTACCAGCATTCATATGTAATTAGCGGTGGCATTCATATGTAAATAGCGGCATAGTGGCGGCCGGTGAAATTGATATGTATATCATGCCCCCTGAGGTCATATCCACAGTAATCTCTAGCAGCCAATCAACAAGCAAAAATCATGTGCTGTAACCTCTAGCAACTAATCAGTGAGCCGTAATATGTGCTGTAACCTCTACCAACCAGTCAGTGAGCGGTAATGATACACTGTAACCTCTGGCAACCAATTGCAATAGCTGCCTGATCTCATTCAGTAAACTGATTTTGAGTCTAGCTGCTATTTATTGTATGTCTCAGTGCAGGTGGAGAGCGAAACTGCATGGTGGGGGGCCCCAAGAAAAGTTTTTCCCAGGGTCCAATCAATATTAAAGATGTCCCTGATAGGAAGGAGAGGAAATATACTGATATTTCCCAGAAGATCACTACTGTTTATTTTGGAAGGTTTGATGTTATGTAGCCTCACTTTCCACTCTTGCTGAGAAGTATCCACTAACCAGTCAGAGTCCCAGCCACTGTCTACAAGCTCATCTGCCAATGCAAATATAACTTCAAACCTTCCTGCCAGATTCCCTCTCATTCCTAGATAGGCTTCAGCTTCAGATATGCCACTCTTGGTTTCTATGTCATGGGAAGCAGTAACATGGTATCTGTCAAGCCCTGTTCTTTCAGGAACCTTACATAAATACTCAACTCTGCACTCCAGCTGTGCAATCTGTGCCCCAGCCCCTACCATCCTCTCATATGGTGTACTTTTGGCTATTGGCCTAGAATTTAACAACATGGCTGTCTGTGCGAGGACCTGATCCCACCCCCTAGTGTATGTATGGGTGTAAGTTTGCGTATCTGGTACTTCAATAGCCCGTTGTCTCTTTCAATCAAACCAGCTGCCTGTGGATGGTATGGGATGTGACACAACCAGTACACTCCAGAATCTTTGGCCCACTGCCGTATTGTTGATCCAGTGAAGTGTGAGCTGTTATCACTTTGGACTTGTTTGGGACAACCATAAGCAACGACAAGTTGCTGGAGCAGTTGAAGTGTTGCGTCTTGATCTGCATGTTTGCAAGGATGAAAAAGCATAAGTCCTGAATAGGTGTCCACTGCAGTGCAACAATATCTCAGTCCATTGTTTCCCTAGGGCAGGGGACCGATGAAGTCAATCTGCCAGATCTCTGCAGGCCTCTCACCCCTCTTAATCGACCTGGTAGAGTACTTTTGCAATGGCCATTGTCGCACTTCTCCACACACTGTACAGTTCCCTATTACAGTCTTTATCATGTCCATGGATGTAGGCAATCCTCTCTGCTGTGCTCATTCATATGTTGCTTTCTACCTCAAATGTCCAGATTGCTTGTGGGCCCAGTTGGCCAAGTTCATCAAAACAGGATCAATTGGCACAACTGCTTTCACTTTGGTGATTTCATCTGCAACTGTGTTATAGTTCTCAAAGTCTGGGACTAGGGGCACATCTGCATCAACATGCCCCAATTTTATGGTGCGGGAGTGAGCTTCCTTCCAGATGTAGTCCCAGACTTCCTTGCCTCCCCATACCAGCTTTCCATGAATCATCCATTCATTGGACTTCCAAGTGGGCATCCAAGTTGGCAGTCCTTTAAAAAATGCCCAGCTGTCAGTGTAGATAGTGACATGGGAAGAAAGATCCTCCTGAAGAGTCATCACTACAGCTTTCAACTCTGCATACTGACTGGACCCTCCAATTCCGGTCTCCTGCAGGAATGTGTTGGTACTTGGGTTGTAGGCTGCTGCTGTCCATTTACACCCAGACGAGGCGACTATGGCTGAACCATCAATGAACCATGCTGACTCCTTCATGTCTTCTGACAGAGACTCAAAGGGTGGAGCCTCTTGAATGGGGGATGACTGCAGCACAGGATTTTCTTCTTCTGGCCGGGTGCTGGTAAAAGTAACAAGCTCTGCCAACTGTTTTGAAATGTCTCTAATATCCCCAGCAGCAATACCCCCTCTTTCTTGAAGGTACCACTTCCATTTCAACAGTGTCTGGTTCTGGGCTACAGCTGCCCTAGTGGTCAGTCCATTATCTCTCACCCATCCTGCTATTGGCAACACAGTATGGATGGTGACTGTGCCCTTTCCTGTAATGGTCTCTACATGTTGAAGTGCTGTGTAGGCCCCAAACAGGTACTTCTCTAGGGGCGTGTATCTCTTCCGTGCCCCTTTCAGTTGTTTGGACCCAAATCAAATGGGTATTGCTCTCAGTCCTTTCTTTTCATTTGGCTGCCACAGACTCCAAGATATGGTACCATTCTGCTCCACTACATCCAGCTGAAATGGTACTCCTTGTCTCACGGGTCCTAATCCCTGATGCTGCAAAATAGCTTCTTTAGCAGCCAGGAATGCAGTCCGCTGCTATGAACCCCATGAGAACTCAGTCTTTTTTCTGGTGACATTATATATAGGCCTCAGAATCAGTCCAAGATGTGGGATGAACGATCTCCAGAACCCCACAACTCCAATGAACTTCTGTGCCTCCTTTTTGGTAGTAGGGGGCGACAGCACCTGGATAGTTTGCACAACTGTCTCTGGAATTTTCCACTGTTGCCCTGTCCACATCGTTCCTAGGAATTTCACCTCTTGGACTTCGTCTCTGTTGATAGCCCACCCTCTGTTCTCCAAGTGCTCAGCAGGTGCAGTGCTTCAGTTACATCTTCTTTTGTTCCAGAGATCATCATATCATCAATGTAGTGAAACACAGAGACTTTCAAATTCAGGGTACTTAAATCTTGGGCAATCAGTCCATGGCAAATCAGAAAATGAAGATAGTCTTCAGGAAGCATGGTAAAAGTGTACTGGCGGCCATCCCACGCCATAGCAAACTGGTCTTGACACTCTGAGTCTATCAAAATTGGAAAGAAAGCATTAGCCAGGTTTGTCACAGCATAATATTCTCCTGCATCTTTAGCAATTTTCTCAACAATTGAGATCATATCTGGTACAGCTGACTTCAATGGAGGTGCCACTTTGTTTAGACCTCTGTAATCCATAGTCATTCTATATGTCCCATCAGGTTTCTTTACTGGGAACACCGGAGATGAGAAAGGACTTACAGCAGGTCTAAGGTTTCCTACTCTCAACAGTTCTTGAATAGTCTCCCCAATTTCTTTGTGGCCTCCAGGAAGTCTGTACTGCTTGAGACAGACTGGCTTCTCTGGTGGAGGAATGTAGACAGGGGTCCATTTCGCATGACCTCTGACCACAGCCTTCACCGCCCTTACCAGATACGCTTTATCAGGATACCCGAATGTGAATGTACCTCTTTCAGTCTGAATTGACTGACCTTGAAGTACATCCATCCCAAGAATATTTTCAGGTAACTCTGATACCAAAACATTTGTCATAAATCCTGATCCCTTGCCAATAGCCAATTTCATCCGTATCCTAACTACTGGTGTAGTTTGCCCTCCCAAACCTTCTACATAAATCAATTCTCCTTTGTGATGGGAAGGGTTTCCTTGCAACTAGTGTAACTATCAACTAAAGCCATTACATGTGTAGGAGAAGATGACTTCCCCCACCATACAGTAACAGGTGCATATGGGCGTCGGTCTCCTGCTGTCACTGCCCTCACTGCTATTACAGGAGAATCACCTTCCCTTCATAAAGGATAAGAAACCTCCCAATCCCCTTTTCTGAGTCTCTCTAACTCCTCCCCAGGATAAAAGGATTTGGATTAGGGTTCAAGTTCAGTTTTGGGAATTGGTTTCCTCTAAATCTAGGCTGATGTTATCTTCACTAGGAGTAGTGTTTCTAACCCTGACAGTTTTCCCTATTAAATGTTTCCACCTCTTCAGCATTTCTGCAGTAGAAATGCCATCTATCTCATCTTTAGGTACTCCTGCCTTTAATAGGTCCACCCACATTTCTCTCCTAGAAATAACTAGCCTGGTTTTCTCTTCACCTCCTGTCTTCTCTACCCCATTCCCTTTCTTCTCTGCTCTTTTCTGCTTGTATTCTGCCTGTCTGGCCTTGACCTTATCTACTGCCCTGACAGGTTTTGTTTTAGTGTCCTCTAGCTCCCCCAACTGGCTTAAAAGGGTTGTGGCTTCATGAATCTTGCTGTTTAATCCCAGGCCTCCCAACAAGTACAATAATGGAGCCCTAAGATTAAATGGCGCAGACTTCATCAGCTTAGAGCGCAGAGCAGACGTAAAGGGTTCCATATCTGGACCCATCCATTCTGGAAACTTATTTAATCCGGTTATACAACCCATCTCACGTAACCTGGAAATACCCTCTCCTATTGATCCCAAGGAGTAGGTATTTTCCAGGTCAGTAGGACTAGCGTATACTCGGACTATTCCATCTCTCACGATGTCTAACAGTGAAAAATTCACGCTAAACTCTCGGGCTTTTCGCACTGCCTGACGCAATTGTGGACCATGGGTTAACACTCCCATAGCCACTGCTTCCTTACCTGACAAAACAACACTGTCCGCCCCTTCATCCCATAAGCGTAGGAGCCAACTCACTAGGGGTCCCCCAGACTTTTGTTTGTATTGTTTTGCCAGCTCATGGAGTTCAGTTTGTGTAAACTCCCGTACTTCTTCAAATTCAACATCTCTGGGGTTGCAATAATGCACCTCCCCATCTGCCATATCCTCTCTATCATGTTGTCGTTTCCTATGCTTAGTAATGAGAGGTCTGGCATACTTTTTCTTTCCCACTAGCAGATCATCATGCAAAATATCAAACTCTATCTCCTCATCCTCACTATCATTTGAGGAGAGCACATCCTCACAATCCCAATTTTGGGATGTGACAATGGCACGTACCCTGGCTTTACTAACAGGTTTATGGCCCTTCCTTTTCCTTAAGGCATTAATTGATTTGGTCATGAGGGCTGCACACTGCTCTTGCAAATCATCAGCCCGACTAGCGGTTGATAGTACACACTCTTAAGCAACTGCTAGCTGGTCTTTTAATACCTTAACTTCTGCCTCTGCCTTCTCCCTTCTATGTGATTCGTTATAAATGGCATGAAGAAAATACCAGCTCACTGTGGACAATGTCCTCTTCTCTTTTTTACTTAAATCCAATCCCTTAAGGCTAAAATCTACAAAATGATCTGAGACTTTATCACCCCAAGTCAGGTTCAAGGGAGGAGCATACTTCACAAATTCTTTAGCAAGAGACTCCCACTCATTGTCTCTGGCCCAATAAGCTGTACACTTCCTTCTGGCCACCAGAACCCTCTGCAGCCTTGCTTTTTCTAAACAGCTTACGCAGCATTTTACCTAGCACAAGCTACACAACACACTACAGAAAAACAAGTCTGCTTCAATTGAATTATAGCACAGATCCCGGATGAGCCCCCAAATGTTTTGCTTGCATCTATCTAGCAAGGTTGCTCTGTGGTATAAGCAAGGAAGCTCAGACTTCTGTAGTGTGTAAATGTGCTTTTACTATACAAAGATGCTGTACTTTCAAAACTATTACAATCTTAGGAATACAATACAAGACTGAGAGATATCTATAACAAGCAAAGTGCCTAGCAAATGAATAGCCTATGGTCTATAACAGTACAAATACACTTAAAAGTTACTTATCTTCTGTTACTGTATGTTTGTGATCTCCATTGGCAATGATTCTTCTCGAGGATCAGGCACCTTTCTTCTATCATTAGTTGCTTCCAATCTTAAAGCATGATAATGTGTGTTCCAGTCTCCACTCACCTCTTTTTATTTGTACAAGTTTGTTGACAAAAGTTAATGGTTACAAACTTGTTTCCTTAACAACCGACTGCCATTCTTTCAGTTTGAGAGACCCTCTCTTGTTTACTGTAACTATAGAGACAATAGCCTATTCAAACTGTCAATTGAGTACAACAATCGTATCTATGTACCCATTGTATGAAACAGCATTTGAGAAATCTACTCAAGCCAAAAAACCTGACAGTATCTCTATGAGCAACCACTATTGTGTAATGTTATGTCTGATTAATATAAGAAAAAAAATCATATTTTAACAAACGCAACACACCGTCAATCGCAACACAACCTGGAGAATGGTCGGACAGACCCCCTGACAAATATGAGGCCTCCAATATCAACGGCAATAATTTGGATGAGGCAAATGCCAGGTCAATTCTGGAGGAGGAAGCATGTCCCAGAGAGAGATGAGAGTAACTTCTGAGATTCGGATGCTTCCATCTCCATAATTCTGTCAGCCCCGCAGTGTTGTATATGTTGTAATATGTTCACCGATTTATGTGGGACATTGTTGTGTGTATGTACACATGCAGTCAATGTTGACCAGGCCAGAATGACAATGGTTGATTTGTCCAACTGAACTTTAACAGCTGAAGACTCTTTGATGTGTTAATCTTATGCAAGTCTATTTGAACATCTCAAAGGGTATTCAGGTGGTATCTGTTAATCTAATCTAATTACATATATCTAAAGGGGACTTGTTGATGTTGATATGCGGGAGTGCAAATTGGGGTGGTTCACGGCTGTTCACGGCTGGGGGTTGTTGTCTGTTTGATAGACTAAAGCTTATCAAAGTCCTAAATTGAAACGGCCAATCAAATTGCTCAGCCATTCAATGCCTGGTGAATATAACACGGCATTCAGTATATAGGTTTTAGGTGAGGCTTGTCTGTGTATGGCTGGGAACATACAGGCCTAGGAATATGGGTCTCTGAATTATATCTACTCTGTCGGATTTTTTTGTCATCTGTGGACTTTGGACTTTGTTCTGTGTTGGAAGTCAATAAAGTGCATCTCTCTGGAAGAATTGGGTTGCTGCGGAAGAGTACTTACATCATCATTATAATAATACCTAAATATTAATTATCATACCCACTCTACATCATATTACCCAGTATATATTAATATACCCGATCACTACATTGGTGCTTTTCAAGCGACCAGAAGAGCATTTTCGGACTTAGTAACAGAAGTCGGTGGTGACAACAATCCTGTGAGGTGGACAGAAGTCTGATGAAGAACCAAGAGCTGTGCTGTGACTCTAATGTCTGGTTGTGACATAAGAGAGTCTGATCTACAAATTTAAACAAGTTGGGAACCCCAGAATTATTCTCTGGAGACTGGAAACAACAACAAAAAAAGGACTGTGTCGTGTACCAGAAGACCTGAAGTGGAAGCTGAAGGAGTAACTAATGCGGTGAGTAAAATATTTTCTTTTTTTTTAAATTATTAGTAATATAGTCAAAATGCTTACTCAGTGTGAAGCTAGTGTCAGTTCTGATAAAGTTAACAGATGGGTATTAAAATGTATTAAGCGCCATGGCGGTCCTTATGAAATTCCAGAAAAATGTAAGCAGACATGGACGATGATGAAGGAATTTTTAGGGAAAAATGTTTTTGATAGCAAAATTTCAGAAAGTAAAAGAAAAGGTTGCATTATACAGGGCTTGTTATCTTGCTGTTTAACAATGGAAAGTTCTTTGAATAATAAGGTTGAGGAAATTACCCAGTTACAGAAGGCAGTTGATAATAGCAACAATGTTTGTGAGAGGTTACAAAACCAATCAGACACCGAGACAGTAAATTTAAAATTGCATGCGGTTACGATTGGAGAAGCTTTACTTGAGAAATCTAAACATTGTGATGAATTATCAGAGGAAAATGAGAGATTAAAATTAAGAATTATGGAATTAGAGAAGAGATCTCAGGAATGCAGATATGCATCAAATCTTGGATTCAGCAATCTGCAGCAAACAGAACCTCATATTAAATCAGATAATTCATTACCAGCTGCCCCCACTGTGACTACCACAGTTTATAACAATAATAATAATACAGGTGAAGTTCAGCTTGTAATGAAGCCTTTGAAACCAAAATTATTAGACGCAATTCTTAAAGAAATAGGAATGGTTCCATACCATGATTTAAACAGATTTTTAAAATGGTTTTGTGACGTGCAGCAAGTCAGAGATATGTACAATCTCAACCCATCTGACTTAGAAAGAGTTTTGCAACATTCTTTAGGAAGTGGTCTTTGGATGAGAATTAAACAGATCTGTATTCAGCCTCTGAGGACAAGGGACATATTACTGGAATTATTATGTGTTTTGTATGGTGTACGTTCTGATGTTACTATTCATGGGAAGATCCAACAAATGCAAAATGAATCTCCCTATGAATTGTCACACAGGATAGCAACTATTATGGAATTATTGGTCGGTAATAATCTTGCATTTGAGCGTGGGGGCTTGATACATATGAGTATGTTTCTAGATGCGTTGCATGAAGATATCAAACAAAATATTTTATTAGTTATCCCAAATCCTCATGATTTAAAAGACATATTGTTGAGAGCAGACCATTTATGGAGAAAGTCAAATGAGCAGGCTGTCAAAATTGATTTAGCCACATTGTTTAGGACAAATACTGAGCATAAAGATCAGAAGATAATATCCTATGATAACACCCAGAGAGGACACTCCGGGTCAAACTTAGGTGATATTAATATGAAAAACAGAGCTGACCAAAATAATAATAAGAAAAGGTCCAAGACTTGGATACCGTTTTCTCAGTTAAAACAGAAATATGACCACCTGAAGATTGAGTATGACAAGATGAGAGGGGAACGTGATAAATTATTAGAGCAGTTGAAGGAGGTACAGGGCGTCCTGAATGTACAAGATGTACATTCTCCAGATCTGTTTTTGAATGCAAATGACACTTCTCTAGCAGTGGGGGTGAATTAGCTTCAAACTGTAAACGTGTAAATAGTGTTTTGTTTTAACTTCAAACAACATTTAAAGACCTTGCTAATTAGTTTTGTTGGAGAGTTTTGTCTTTCAGGTACGTCTGGAGATGCTGGTTTGCATGTGAATAGCAGAAGCACAGTCTGAAATTGCTGGCTAGTGGGGGAGAATTATGGAAGAAATGCTGAATAGACAACAAGGAATTATAGAGAATTCATGGACTCTCTCAAAATTCATCAAGCAATGGACCTTTTTTTTCTTTTTTCTTCAACGCCCTAATTTTTAATTTTTCTCCCTTTTCCTGATATATTTTGCTTTTTATTTTTTATTTTCTTTATGTTTTATTTTCTTGAACTTTATCTTACAACCAAAGAGAAGCATTTAAACCAAAAATAATTTTCATAACATCTGTACATATTACATAATGCGTATTGATCAATATATTTGACATCTAAGGTGAGATGCTGCACAATGGCTTGGCATAGCATAGATTATAGTATGTTGGGTGGTTTTCCTAAATTTATAAGAGGGGCGAGTGAAATTCATCACTCCAGTCATGATTTGAAACTTCGTTGATTCAGTTGTTTATAATATGCTAAAGGCTATGACATATATGGATGAAAAAGACTTTTCTACCTTTCATGATGAGGATACTGGCAAGAATTTCCACTGCCGCTTTGTCTGGATAGAAGATCTGATAAACACTGATGTCAAGCTGATTCTATCTGAACCATCGTGTGGAGGTATATGTACATGTTGTTATACCATTCAGGTGTAATTGTGGACTGAATGATCCAAGTAACTGCTCTATTGAAGGCAATGAGGGGTCGGCCTACAGCAAATTACAAAAGCAAATTGTGGCTGGCAATCAACAAATTCTGGTACTTGACAGGTACACAACCCGGTCATCATTATTCAAATAGAAAATGGAAAGAAGCAGATGTGAATTGTAAAATGCTTGCAAGATGGACTCAGGAATGTCAAGTGCAAGGAAATAGTTTGCAGGACAGTTTTTACTGCCATATCCAAACCTTTTCTACCTTGAAAGTGAGTGCTGGTACATTGATAGTTCTTCTTACTATAAAGATGAAAGTAGAGTGTTTGCGTAAAAGCATCTTTAAAAATGGAAAGCTTGAGCCTGGAGATGAAAAAATCCTGGACTTATGTGGATTGGAGCTCCCAGAGCATACCAAGTTTACTTTCAGTGAGATGGTGAGAGATGTGATGAAGTCAGACCGAAGAATGGACTGTGACATCAGCTCGTCTTTGTGCAATATTCAAGATCTTGATGTGATATAATAAGGCCTAACAGCTATATGGGCCACTGACGTTTACCAAATCCTTTTCTAGTCATGGTCTAAAAGTTATATTATCTAATAACTGTTTCATGGGGATATTTTAGAGGCTGGCGAAGAGAGATGTAACCAGTTTCAACTTCATATTTTATATGAGCCATTGTAAAGCATCCAGTACCTTAAATCGTAATGATATTTTTTGTTGTTTGATTTATGGGTCAGTTCTAGTAGTTAGAACCGACCCAAGTGGGGGTATATGTTGTATATGTTGTAATATGTTCACCGATTTATGTGGGACATTGTTGTGTGCATGTACACATGCAGTCAATGTTGACCAGGCCAGAATGACAATGGTTGATTTGTCCAACTGAATTTTAACAGCTGAAGACTCTTTGATGTGTTAATCTTATGCAAGTCTATTTGAACATCTCAAAGGGTATTCAGGTGGTATCTGTTAATCTAATCTAATTACATATATCTAAAGGGGACTTGTTGATGTTGATATGCAGGAGTGCAAATTGGGGTGGTTCACGGCTGGGGGTTGCTGCCTGTTTGATAGACTAAAGCTTATCAAAGTCCTAAATTGAAACGGCCAATCAAATTGCTCAGCCATTCAATGCCTGGTGAATATAACACGGCATTCAGTATATAGGTTTTAGGTGAGGCTTGTCTGTGCATGGCTGGGAACATACAGGCCTAGGAATATGGGTCTCTGAATTATATCTACTCTGTCGGATTTTTTTGTCATCTGTGGACTTTGGACTTCGTTCTGTGTTGGAAGTCAATAAAGTGCATCTCTCTGGAAGAATTGGGTTGCTGCGGAAGAGTACTTACATCATCATTATAATAATACCTAAATATTAATTATCATACCCACTCTACATCATATCACCCAGTATATATTAATATACCCGATCACTACACGCAGAAGTGACCCAATGAACCAGCTCCAGATTCTGTGCACGACTGCACGCTGTGGGTTTGAGGTATCTATTGTGTAATCCAGGAGATTATTGAGGTCTCCAGCCAGTAGGATTTTCACTGGGGCC
The DNA here is from genome assembly GCA_037953035.1 of Aquarana catesbeiana. Classification (NCBI taxonomy): domain Eukaryota; kingdom Metazoa; phylum Chordata; class Amphibia; order Anura; family Ranidae; genus Aquarana; species Aquarana catesbeiana. The sequence continues at coordinate 1,530,033 of JBBHAA010000323.1, read as the reverse complement.
AATGCAGCCAGTTTGTCTAACATTATATAGAGAAGCTCGCTGGAGAAAGGGGGTGGGATATATACATTCACTAGAGCTATACAGCAGGCATGTATTTCTAATACTACCATAGCATACCTCCCATCCGGATGCGTAACAACCTCTGCTATATGACAAGGCAAGGATTTGTGCAGGAGGATGGTAACTCCCCTGGCATAGGATGAGTAAGTGGCATGTATAGCTTGCTGTATCCAAGGGCGCTTCAGGGATAGAATTTTATTACCCATTATTCTTGGAGAAACATGATATGTGGGCAGTGGGTTCATAAATATTTAAGAACAATTAAATTTAGAATTTAATCCCCTGACATTCAAGGAGACAAGTTTAATCTGTGTATCCATGAGTGCAATACCAAAAAATGTCATACATTGCCACTTACAGTGCTGTGTAGTGCATAACGATTCACAGTTAACCCTTACACATAGGGACAGTGGAGGAACTAAAAAGGCACTCCCTCTCACTATCTTTAAAAGGGCTGTTGTAGTGCAAAAAACAATAGAGAAACAAAAGAAAAAAACACAACATAGTTCATTAAACATAACTCCCTGTCCCAGTAGCATGTGCGAACCAAAAAACAAAAACTGTGTCACTGAACTTTATACCCAAAAATAGAACAAGACCCTTAGTAACAGTCCGGCCTAGGGCAACCAAAAAGGGTTGCCCAGACCAGTAATAGGGGGAGAGAAAAGCAACAGGGAAAAAAAAATTCAGCTGACCTTGTGGCCTCCGGTTCTCAATACCTGAGCTTATATAGGATTCTGTGTAAGTCCCAATAATAGACTAGAGTCATACATATATTTGTAGGTGACCCCTGGGACCTACAAGTTTTTCTTGTTATGTTCATTAAAGGAAAAAATAAAACACAAAAAAGGGGGAAACAAAAATTGATGGACGGAGATCAAGGAGGGGCAATAAACCCCAATTGGCTAGTCAGAAGCCAGGGAAAGACTCCACCAGGACCAGTCACACTTGCATGGGTGATAATCATCCTAGCGAGTCCAGCCAGTCAGCAGCCTCCAATGGGGTAAGAAAAAAGTTAACAGTATCTTGATGCACAACTCGCAACTTGTTTGGATACAGCATACTGTATGTAACCACTTCTCCCTGAGGCGTTTACGGACATCCACAAAAGAGCGCCTGCGACGTTAAATCTCAGGAGAAAAATCAGGGAACAGGTGAATGGTGGTGTTCTCATACTTGTGCTGAGGATTCTTTCTGGCAGCGGCAAGGATAAGGTCCCGATCCCAGAAATTGAGGAATTTCACCAAGAAAGGCCTAGGAGGTGCTCCCGCCCGTCTAGGCCCAGTCGGCGCCCTGTGCACGCGTTCCACTATGTAGGCTGAGGAAACCTCTGTAAGATGCAGGAGTTGTTTAACGAAATCCTCAGCGAAAGAGGCCGGGCTATCCCCCTCAGCTCCCTCGGGCAGGCCGACCTCCTAGACATTATTCCAGCGGAGTCTGTTCTCGGCATCTTCCGAGTGATCCGTGAGCATTTTTACAGCACGTTGCAAGTCTGCAATGGTGTGTGCAGAGGTGGCTGCTGCATCCTCCACCACAGAAATTCTGGACTCTGCCTCCATCATCTGCCCCCGGAATTTGTACATATCGTTGCGGATTAGGCCGCATTCCAGGGCCAGGGAGTCGATGCGGCCCATGAGGGAGGATCTGCTAGCCTCAATGGCCGCCAGGATGGTGGCCGTGGATGTCTCATTCTGAGAAGCAGGTAAACCCATCCCAGGGCTCTGGTCAGCTGTGCCCAGAGGTGTGTTAGGTGCTCCCTGGCCACCATCCACCGGATGGCTTTGCTGCAGCTCCATGAATGTGGCAAAGGAGGTAGCCATCCTCGAGGGAGAAGGCAAGATGGCTGCCGCATGAGGTCCGGCCGGCGTGTTGCAGGGCTTAGGAGGAGGCTGTTTCCTGCTGAACCTCCTCTTGGAGGGCATGGATGGGTCGAGGTGGGGTCCTCCAAGCAGCGGCAGCCACTAGTTAGGAGGATGGCAAGGATGAGTGAAGGATTGAGGCGGATAGAGAGCCTAGGGAGCCGGAGCTCTCAGCTGAAGCGTCCTCTCACACGGACATCCGGTCCCGCCCCCCTATCCCACATTTTTTTTCCCAAAAAAAAAAAATTTTTCCTCAGTTTAGGCCGATATGTATTCTTCTACATATTTTTGGTAAAAAAAAAAATCGCAATAAGCGTATATTGATTGGTTTGCGCAAAAGTTATAGCGTCTACAAAATAGGGGATAGATTTATGCCATTTTTTTTTTTTTACTGGTAATGGCAGTGATCTGCGATTTTTTTCAGGACTGCAATATTGCAGCAGACAAATTGGACACTTTTAACACATTTTTGGGACCATTGACAATTATACAGCAATCAGTGCTATAAAAATGCACTGATTACTGTATAATTGTCACTGGCAGGGACTGAGGCTAAGATGGCCCCCACCCATCTCCATACCATAGGAGGGCGGAAGCGACGTCATGACGTCAGCTCCGCCCATATGTCTTAAAGGCATATTTATTTTTGTCATTTTTTTTTTTTTTTTTTTGCATTTTAGTCCAAATATGAGATCTGAGGACTTTTTGACCCCAGATCTCATATTTAAGAGGACCTGTCATGCTTTTTTCTATTACAAGGGATGTTTACATTCCTTGTAATAGGAATAAAAGTGATCCAAATTTTTTTTAAAAAGCAGTGCAAAAATAAATATAATAAAGTAAAATGAATAAGAAAATAATAAAAAAATGTTTTTAAAGCGCCCTGTCCCGACGAGCTCGCGCGCAGAAGCGAACGCATACGTGAGTAGCGCCCGCATATGAAAACGGTGGTCAAACCACACATGTGAGGTATCGCCGTGACCGGTAGAGCGAGAGCAATAATTCTAGCCCTAGACCTCCTCTGTAGCGCAAAACATGCAACCTGTAGAATTTTTTTAAACGTCCCCTATGGAGATTTTTAAGGGTAAAAGTTTGACGCCATTCCACGAGCGGGCGCAATTTTGAAGCGTGACATGTTGGGTATGAATTTACTTGGCATAACATTATATTTCACAATATAAAAAAAATTGGGCTAACTTTACTGTTGTCTTATTTTTTTATTCAAAAAAGTGAATTTTTTCCAAAAAAAGTGCGCTTATAAGACCGCTGCGCAAATACAGTGCAAAAAAAAGTATTTCAATGACCGCCATTTTATTCTCTAGGGTGTTAGAAAAAAAACAATATATAATGTTTGGGGGTTCTAAGTAATTTTCTAGCAAAAAAACCTGTTTTAAACATGTAAACACCTAAAATCCAAAACAAGGCTAGTCCTTCTGTGGTTAAACGCAGATTACGTTTGTTGAAAATTACTTAGTCAATGTTGTTCCCAGCCATATTGCGCACTACTGATGGAGATATAGTACAGTTTTTTGATACCCCGTGAGCAGTAAATACTTAGCTAGACAAGAGGCGGTAATCACGCTTCATATTATGTGGTGTGTGGGGGGTTTTGGGGGTTGTGTTTTTTTTTCTCAACCAAGGCACCCTTTTTGGGGTGGTGAGTGTCGGAATGGGGCCCGGGAAAGGAGGTTGGGGGGTGAGGGAGGGGTGATTGGGGTTTGGAGTCCTCCGGGGTCATCACTCCTCGTTCTCTTCAATTTTCATAAGGTACCAATGAGACTCCTTGACCAGCTACTAGTGGGTCCTCTGTATGTGTCCCGTGAGGACAAGGTTTGCAAAGCTGAAACCTCCCCTTTTTTTATGTTTTTCTTCAGGGAGTATTTTCAACTGGTTTGGATTGCTTTCAGGTACAGATTGTATGAGGATTGGGATGGGAGGGCTGGGGGAAGTGTGGGGGTGTCTGGTGGGATGGTTGGATTTGTTTTTATTTATTTATTTATTTATTCTCTCTCTCTCTCTTCTCCTCAGGTGGTCCTATATTACGGAAGGTAATACACATCAAAATGAACCAAGTATTTTTTGAGCTTTACCCTGTTTTTTTTTCATTTGATAGATGCTGATGTCAAGTAAAATAAAGTTGTTGTCTGGAATGTGAGAGGCTTATGCCACGTACACACGAGCGGACTTTCCGGCATACTTGGTCCGGCGTACCGGAGTCCGTCGGACAATTCGATTGTGTGTGGGCTCCAGCAGACTTTTTTTTCTCAAAAGTTAGACGGACTTAGATTTGAAACATGTTTCAAATCTGTCCGACGGACTCGAGTCCAGTCGAAAAGTCCGCTCGTCTGTATGCTAGTCCGACGGACAAAAACCGACGCTAGGGCAGCTATTGGCTACTGGCTATGAACTTTCTTGTTTTAATCCGGTCGTACGTCATCACGTACGAATCCGTCAGACTTTGGTAGATCGTGTGTAGGCAAGTCCGTTCATTTGGAAAGTCCGTTGTAAAGTCCATCGAAAAGTCAGCCGGACAAAGTCTGCCGTAAAGTCCGGTCGTGTGTACGCGGCATTAGAGGATAGAAATAAACGACAAGCAGTGTTGGAATCAATTGAATTTTATAAACTTGAAATAGTGTGTTTGCAGGAGACTCACTTGGGAGGGGAAGATATTACATTGTTTGGAACTTCTAGATATAGGTGTCAGTACCATGCCACCTACTCTACATATTCATGGGGGGTAAGTGTCTTGATTTCTAGTTCTCTCAGTTTTTCATGTACACAGAGCATCAAAGACCCTGGTGGTCGTTATTTGATGCTTATGTGTACTTTGGAGGGAAAGCATTTTTTACTGGTAAACGTTTACATTCCCCCCCCCTTATAAAGACGATGTATTGAAGATAATATTTAATGAAATGGCACAATAGTCAGATATCCAAACGCTTTTGATGGGAGATTTTAATATTGTATTAAATGAGAAAGAAGATAGACAGAGTATTAATAAGATTAACAGCAGGGGAAATGTAACCAGATTTGCTAGTCAATCACAGGAAATGGGGCTGGTAGATACGTGGAGATTTAAACACCCACTAAAGCGGTTGTATAATCTATTTTTTAACTTTTACCTACAGGTAAGCCTATAATAAGGCTTACCTGTAGGTAAAAAAAATATTCCCCTTGCTATGAGCTGCTGACTGCAGCGGCGCATGCGCACAGGGGATTCTCGGCTGAAGGCCCGGCAGCTGCCAAACCTTGCCGGGAAAGAAATCTCCCGCGCGCATGCGCGGGAGTGATAACATCCCGGCTCCAGCCACTCACAGCGCTGGAGCCGTGATACCCGGAAGACACGCCGAGGCAACACGTCAGCTACCTCGGCGTGGACCAGGTAAGATACCGACGCCTCGTTCTAATGCCGCGTACACACGGTCGGACTTTTCGTCTACAAAAGTCCAACGGACGCCGACGGACTAAAGCTGGCTGGTAATCCGATCGTGTGTGGGCTTCTCCGGACTTTCAGCAGACTTTTTCAGCCTCAAATCCGACGGACTTTAGATTTGAAACATGCTTCAAATCTTTACGTCGTAACTACGACGGACCCCGAAATCCGCTCGTCTGTGTGCTAGTCCGACGGACAAAAACCCATGCTAGGGCAGCTATTGGCTACTGGCTATGAACTTCCTTATTTTAGTCCGGTGTACGTCATCACGTACGAATCCGTCGGACTTTTGTGTGGTCGTGTGTAGGCAAGTCCGTTCGTTAGAAAGTCTGCTGCAAGTCCGCCGAAAGTCCGCCGGAAGTCTGTCGGACAGGCTGTCGGACTTTTGTAGACGAAAAGTCCGACCGTGTGTACGCGGCATAAGGTAAGTATTTCATAATGAGCTAGTATGCGGTGCATACTAGCTCATTATGCCTTTTGCCTTACAGGGGTAAAAAAAAAAAAAAATGTCAGCGGGTATACAACCGCTTTAAGTAGAGAATATTCATGTTGTTCCAGCACCTACAGGTCGTTATCAAGAATTGATCTGGTGAATGGTTCTTTTTCTCCATGGATAGATTCAATTCAATACGGCCCAAGGGGCCTCTCAGATCATTCTCCTATGATCTTATTATTCTTGAGGACTGAGGTACAATTACCCAGACTACCATGGAAAGTCAATCCACAGTAGTTATCCTTGATTCCGGAGGAGAATAGAATTGAGCATTTGCTATCAACATTTTTTTGTGAGAACAAGAACTCAGCCTCATTGTTAGTAGTATGGGACACTATGAAAGCTTATTTGCGAGGATTGATAATCAAAGACATTTCTAAAATTAAGAGATCAACTAGGCAACGAGAGGAAGAAGTAATGCAAAAAGTGAACCTGGTAGACCAGGAGTGGATCCTACGCAAGATAGACGTTTAGCCAGGCAGGAAGCCCAAAAAATATATAGAACACCACTTGCCCGGGGGCCCCACTTGCCTTGGGGGCTAAGAGAAGGTGCGCCGAAGCTGTGGCACGCTGCACGCCGCTGCCGCTCAATCGACTGCACTGGTTGCTAGAATCGCCAGCTGCCCGGCGCCTAGCAACCAGTGACGTCAGAGGCTGCAGCCGCCCCAGCATTCAGAGCGTGCCATGGCTGCCCCAGCATTCAGAGCGCGCCACGGCCGCCCCAGGATTCAAAGCGTGCCGCCTCCACGGCTGGAAAACTAGCTCCAACCACCTCTGCCATCTTCACACTCAGCATGGCTCAGAGGGAGCCAGGGGGGGAGCGAGCGGACAGCGGAGCACTTCTGAGAAGAGCTGCCTGACTGAGCTGAGCCTGCCTTGCTGTGAGTGTGAGTGACTGCACCTGACCTGACCCTCGGCCTCACCCTGTAAGTAACTTGCTGTGCCATTCAAACACAGCCACTATGCCATTCAAACGCAGCCACTGTGCCATTCAAACGCAGCCACTGTGCCATTCAAACACAGCCACTGTGCCATTCAAACACAGCCACTGTGCCATTCAAACGCAGCCACTGTGCCATTCAAAAGCAGCCACTGTGCCATTCAAATGCAGCCACTGTGCCATTCAGACGCAGCCACTGTGCCATTCAAACACAACCACTATGCCATTCAAACGCAGCCACTATGCCATTCAAACACAGCCACTATGCCATTCAAACGCAGGTGCTGTGCCATTCAAACACAGCCACTATGCCATTGAAAGGCAGCCACAGAGCCAATTAAACGCAGCCACTGTGCCAATTAAATGCAGCCACTGTGCCAATTAAACGCAGCCACTGTGCCCGTCAAACGCAGCTACAGTGCCCGTTAAACGCAGCCGCTGTGCCCTTTAAATGCAGCCGCTGTGACCGTCAAATTCAGCCACTGTGCCCGTCAAACGCAGCCATTGTGCCCGTCAAACGCAGCCACTGTGCCCATCAAACGCAGCCACTATGCCCATCAAATGCAGCCACTGTCCCATTTCAATCTGTAATTTTTTGTTTTTCAATTTCTTGCTTTTCAAGCTCGTCTTATATTGTCCAAACATAGTGTTAATGTTTAAACACTGATCTTGTTGGAATTACCAATAAATATAGCCTTATTGATAATTTGCATTTTTATTCTTGTGCGTGATTGTGTAGACAGGGCCCCAGTGCACTGTATTGCCCTGGGGCCTATAATGCTCTTAAGAGGGCACTGGTGGTGATTATATCACAATATTGAGAAGCCTGTTTCAGGTACGTATGTTAATAGCTCAAAAATGGATTTCAGTACATGCCCCAACAGTGGAGGAGTAGAGAATACAAATTAGGGAAAGAAATTTGAGATTATAGGGAGAAGGTGGTTGGCCGATTTTGGCCCAGATATCAAAGGAAGATTATAGTTAGCAAGGGCTCAGAGGGGAGAGAGGTTTGATTTTGAGTAGGGGTGTTTTTTTTTTTTTTTTGTAAGCGGTTTTATTTGGCATCTGTATCTGGATTGTATGTAGAGTTTGCTTGTAATGCACTGTATTTTTTTGAGTATGTAAAAATCAATAAAAAGAGTTATTGGATTAAAAAAAAAGAATGCTTATCCAATTCCGTTGATTACGGAGTTATTTGACCGCCTCAAGGGAGCAACAGTTTTCACGTAGCTGGATTTGGGAGGCGCATACAATCTCGTGAGGATCAAGGAGGGCGATGAATGGATAACTGTGTTTAATACCAGAACAGGCCATTATGAGTACCTCGTAATGCCATTTGGCCTTTGCAACTCTCCGGCAGTTTCTACATTGCTATATTTCTGACAATTAGTCATACCTCTTACCTTGGGCGGAGTTTGCTCACAATAGTGCCTTGAATTCTGCTTCCCAATTGTCCCGGTTTATGGCAAACTATGGTTTCCAACCTTGCATGTAGCCTGACTCATTTGTTCCGCAGAGCATCTCTGCGTTAGAGGAGCATCTCCATGGTCTTCGTTCCACTTGGGCACAGGTCCAGGAAGCTTTGCGACATGCCAATGATAGGTAAAGACTCAATGCTAACTGCAGACGCCTGCCTGCGCCTTCCTACCAGGTTGGGGACAGGGTCTGGCTGTCATCTCGCAACCTCCGACTCAGTGTTCCCTCACTGAAGTTGCCACCTCGGTTTATTGGGCATTTTCTGCAGGATTAACCCAGTGGCTTATGCTTTAGACCTTCCTTATAATATACGTATCTCAAATGTATTCCATGTCTCCTTATTAAAACCTTTGGTCTGCAACCGCTTTACCACCTCACTGCCACGTCCTAAACCAGTACAGCTTGAGAACCATGAGGAGTATGAAGTACAGTCCATTGTTGAATCCCATAGGTTCCGTGGGTACATACAGTACCTGGTGCATTGGAAAGGGTACGGTCCAGAGGAGCGCTCTTGGGTTTCATCCTCGGACGTACATGCCCCTGTCCTCCTCCGTGCTTTCCATAGATGTTTTCCCCTCAAACCTTGAGGAGGGGGTACTGTCAGGGCTGGGCTCAGAACTTCCTTCTCAGAGCAGGCCTCTCAGCTGTTGGTTAATTGCCAGCTCCAATCTTTTCCACAGTGACTCACCTTATGATGATATCCTGTTCGTCAGTCCCGCTGGTTACTTAAGCTGTTCAGTTCCTCTCTGCCTTCGCCTTGGTCAACACAACAGACTCTCTCCTGTGTACCTGTTGAAGACTCGCTTGGCTGATGTCCCTTCTGGTTCCTGATCCTGCTTGCTTTTTCACTACGCTGATTCTCCGGTTTCCTGATTTCCTGGCCTGTCCTGAAGTACGCTGAGCTCTGGCTTCCTGACGTCCTGGCTTGTCCTGACTATCCGTTCCGGTTACCAAACTCTGGTTATGATTTGACTACATTGCTCTGTTTACCTTTTACTATTATTATTATCAAACAAGTTTGATTTTAACTGCACTTCTGTCTCGGTCTGATTCATGGTTTCTGACAAAAATATAATATAACCATCTTCCGAAATTCTAATTTCGTATAGAATGAATTTGAATTTGAATAGAAATAAAATATTATATATATATATATATATATATATATATATATATATATATAAACGACGGGACATGTTCTCCAGTGCAAAATATTCTTTTCTTATTCGTTCATTGACAAACACGGCCTTCTTTATTCAGAACGGTACGGTTATATCATCTCCGCAGAAGTAGGACTAGGCAGAACAAAAAACAACCCCTGGCTACGCCCATGGGCTGTCCTCCGTCAGTATATAACCCCCTCCCTGCCCTAGGTATTCAGTTTTTTTCTGCCTAGTCAGGAGTAAGGACCTAGTTCCCTGCTGGGATGTCTAGTCCTGGGAATTTTTTTGTTGTTTGTTATTTTCTCTTTTTCCTGGATTTTTTCTGGTGAGATCTACAATCAACTGCCGGGCTGGGCGACAGGCTGGACGCTTGATCCAGTGGTCACCCCAGTCTGGCCAGCGAGTGTGCGCAGACCACAGCTACGCGCTAGGCCGGCCACGACATAGCCCCACTGGAGTTAAACGTCTCGTGAGGTCGCATACGTCCGGGTCTCGGCCTGTGTCCTCATGGGTGACAGCCCTCCACTTCGGTGGCGAGGAGGATCTGTCTGGGAGCGTTACCCGCACTTTTCGCTGGAGAGGTAAGTAAGGGGTCCCCGCCTCTCCTTCCCAGGAGTGGTGTGGGGCGCGGGTACTCCCTGGGTTGGTCGGTCCCTCCGGGGTTCTCCTACACCCCCCTTCCCCTTTCTCCCTCCCTCCCCCCATCCCAGGTGAGGCCCAGGCTCCCGGCCTAGGTGCTTTGGGACATGGTTCTCCTTTTCCACCTTCGGGTTGTTACTGGGGGGGCATCCAGGGTTGGGCCTGGGAGGTGAGTGGTTGCCGTAATTTACGGCTTACCAGCTGGGGGGCCGCTGTCATGGGCAGCAGCCGAAAATTTAGTCCGCGGCTTTGCAGCCTACCGGACTCGCGGTCGGCGGACGAAAATTTAGGCCACGGCTTTTCGGCCTACCGGCTTTGCGGCTGAAAATTTAGGCCACGGCTTTTCGGCCTACTGGCTTGGAGGTCCGAAAGTTTAGGCTGCGGCCTTGCGGTCCGGTCCCATCGTGGGTCGCATGCTCGCAGCCAAAATTGAGCCCGTGGCTTTTGCGGCCTACTGGGCCGCGTGTTTGTATCTATTGGGCTGCAGCTGTGAGGGGCCCCGGTATGTGCCACCTGTGAGGACCCTGGTATGTGCCCCCTGTGAGGGGCCCGGTATTTGGCCTCTGTGAGGGGCTCCGGTACTTGCCCCCTGTGAGCTGCCCCGGTATGTGCCCCCTGTGAGGGGCCCCAGTCTGTGCCCCCTGTGAGGGGCCCCAGTATTTTCCCCCTGTGAGGGGCCCCGGTATTTGCCCCCTGTGAGGGGCTCCAGTATTTGCCCCCTGTGAGGGGCCCCGGTATTTGCCCCCTGTGAGGGGCCCCGGTATTTGCTCCCTGTGAGGGGCCCTGGTTTGCGCCCCCTGTGAGGGGCCCCCGGTCTACGCCCCCTGTGAGGGGCCCCGGTATTTGCCCTCTGTGAGGGGCCCCCAGTCTGCACCCCCTGTGAGGGGCCACGGTCTGTGCCCCCTGTAAAGGGGCCTTGGTCTGTGCCCCCTGTGAGAGGCCTCGGTCGACATCCTATATGTGGACCTCGGGTGGGGGGGTTGTGGCCCCCTCCCCCTGTGTTTTTTGGGGTAGCGCTTAGGCATATAGCCTAGTAAATGGCACCCCTGCCCTCCCCTCCCCCCATCTGTCTCCTATCTGGCTCTGAGGACATGGCCTACCTTTCGGGGTGGTGGCCACGCTCCCTATCTTGTCAGGGAGTGAGGATGACTGCAGTAGGTGCGAAAAAGCGCTGGTTATTGCACTTATTACATCTGTGCAGGAACCTTTCAAGATGGGGGAAGCAGCAGTGGCTGCAGCAGAGTGCCAATACCTCATAAGCCATCTTGCGCGGCGAAATCATTCCCTTTTCCCTCTTATCTTGACAATATTGTCCTTGAAGACTGGTAGGGTCTGGAGTGCATTTGTGTTTCTAAAAAAAAACAAAACAAAAAAGAACTCTTGCTGTGATTTACCCATTTGGGAATTCCCCTGCCTTTGCTGCATTGCCGGACCTATGGTCTAGGCACTGCAGTATGTCAGCTACACCTCTTGGCTGTAGTTCCCCTGGTTGCTGAGCTTCTAAGGTCTCCTCAGTGGTGCTTATACAGATATTTTGGGGGCTACCCTGGATGTCAATACTTCCAATGGGCGTCTCCTGCCGGACCTCTTGCTGTTCTCCGCAGGGGGCATGTGCACGCTCTGTTGCTGCTGAGAGTGGTTGTCACGGTTCCCAAGTCAGGAACAGTTTAAGGCCCTGACCTGTCTTGTGTGGGTACAGAAGGTCAGGATGAAGTCCGTTAGTACGGCGGTAGCACCCCTTCATCATGGGGACCTTCTGGTTTCTATCGACATCACGAATGCTTGTTTATGCATTCCGTTATGTGCCCAACTCCAGCACTTCCTCCGTTTTGCTGTGGGTGTGGCGCATGATCAGCGCATATTCTGGCCACCACTCCTCGGGTATAGGTGTGTGCCCTGGATCGGGCGTGGTTGCATCTGTGGGGGTTTGCGGTCCTGGCTGCCTGGACGATCTTCTTCTGCCACTCCTCGGCTACTCCAAGGGGCAATGTAGTTTCTATACAGACCTTGACTGATTTCAGTAGGCATCTATACTATCTGAAGTCTGCTTGGGCCTTTCCAGAAAGTCGGATTATCTAAGCCCGAGTTTCAGCTCTGGCCAGCGTGTTTTCTTCTCTTGGACAAACTCCAGAAGCTGCATGCTGCGTTTTTTTATTTTTCAGGAGGTAGGCCCTCTGCGGACCTGCATGTGGGTGTTGGGTCTGAGAATGTCTACCTTTTTGAAACAATTCCATTTGCGCAGTTCCATACAAGCTCCCTTCGGGGAGATCCTGGCATGAGACAAATGCCCGAGTTCCCTGGTCTGGTGGCTCGCTCTCCGGTTCTTCAGCGGGATAAATCCTTTCTCCCCTTGTATTAAACAGGGTGACCACCAATGCCAGTCAGTCCGCGTAGGATGTCCTGGGACTGAGCTCTGCCCAGGGTCATTGTACGCTGGTGGAATCTGGACTACCAGGTAATATCATGGACGGATCGACTTCGGGGTGGTATGGTTCTAGTCGGACAAGGCAACCACGATGGCTTATGCCCTTCGCCAGGGCGGGTCGAATAGGCTGTGGCGGCCCTGGCTGTTGCCAGTATTCCCCGGTGGGCAGAACGTTTTGTCTGGCCCTTTTCCGGTGTATGCATTACAGGAGTGGAATGCTGACAGGCGGATACCTCAGTTGGCGAGGGTTGGACCATGGATGGACCCTTCACTGGGCCATATTTCTTCGGGTTTGTACCCGCTGGGACACTCATGAGGTAGTTCTCTTGGTGTCCTTGTTTAACTGGGCGGTACCAAGGTTTCTGGTAAGGTCACGGGTTGCTCTGGCAGCTCTGGTGGCCCATGCGGCCAGTGATGTTTCCCTATGCCTTTCCTCCTCTCCAGCTCTTCTGTTGTGGCTTTTACGCAGAATCAGGGCTGCGGGGGTTCCGGTCATTCTATTATCCCCGGATGGGTCCAGTCGGTTTGGGTACGCCAACCGGGTGCGCCTGGTCGTCGGCGTTCCTTGTCGACTAAACCAAATTGTACACACGCTGCGCTTATCAAAATAAAAAATAAGAAATTTCCACTAAAATATTAATAAAGTGATATTGTGCCTAACATATACAAAATCTATTAATACTATACTATACGTTAATGTACAATAAATTTCAACGAATGAATAAATAGGTAAAAGTGCTCCAATAAGCCTGTGTATTGCAAATATTCCACAAAGCTTGTGCAATTTTAAAACATTAATAGATAATTCAACACAAACATCCATGCAATTTAGTGTTGCATCCAAGCATATCAGTACTGCATCTATGCAGTATGGTGTTAGTGCAATGTTCAAACAATAAAAAGTTAAAAAATACAAAAAAACGCATCCATGCGATTTGGTGCTACATCCATGTGATTCTATTCAATTCAGTGCTGTGTTGCTGTGCAATGATTAAATTAACAGTCCGATTTAGTGTTGCATCCATGCATTTCAGTGCTGCATCTATGCAATATGGTTTTAGTGCAATGTTCAAACAATAAAAAGTTAAAAAATACAAAAAAACGCATCCATGCGATTTGGTGTTGCATCCATGTGATTCTATGCAATTCAGTGCTGTGTTGCTGTGCAATGATCAAATTAACAGTCCACAGATCTTCCACAATCCATTCATGTGTTATGGTGAACTCAAACTAAAGTGCTGTGCGCTCATACAAGTGCTAACCCCAGGTGATAGCCCCTCACCTTAGGGTGTGCGACCTTGCAATTAAGCTTTGTCAGAATGCGCCTTAGAACCTCTCTGGGTTCGATGTTATATGCAGGGTCTTCATGGTGCAGTATGTACTAAATTTATTAAAATCATAAACAAATCCCGCAATGGGTACTCACAGTAACAAGGCGCTTAAGGGCGCCACTCTAAAACAGCAGAGACGAACGGGCAACAGCGGCCGGTATGGGGTGGCGTGCTAATCTGTCCCAACAGGTTGTATGTATAACGTTCCGTCCTGTCCCCTTCCCCTATGCGTGTTCGATACAAGGGGTATTTCACAAATCACCCCCTGATGAAGATACGAAATACCCCTTGTATCGAACACGCGTAGGGGAAGGGGACAGGACGGAACGTTATACATACAACCTGTTGGGACAGATTAGCACGCCACCCCATACCGGCCGCTGTTGCCCGTTCGTCTCTGCTGTTTTAGTGTGGCGCCCTTAAGCGCCTTGTTACTGTGAGTACCCATTGCAGGATTTGTTTATGATTTTAATAAATTTAGTACATACTGCACCATGAAGTCCTTTTTATGTTGATATATTGAGGTACAAACGGGACTGCTGTGAGGAACAGAGGCACAAGTGCAAATCTATCCAGGACCCTGCATATAACATCGAACCCAGGGAGGTTCTAAGGCGCATTCTGACCAAGCTTAATTGCAAGGTCGCACGCCCTAAGGTGAGGGGCTATCACCTGGGGGGGGAGCACTTGTATGAGCGCACAGCACTTTAGTTTGTGTTCACCATAACACATGAATGGATTGTGGAAGATCTGTGGACTGTTAATTTGATCATTGCACAGCAACACAGCACTGAATTGCATAGAATCACATGGATGCAACACCAAATCGCATGGATGCGTTTTTTTGTATTTTTTTACTTTTTATTGTTTGAACATTGCACTAACACCATGTTGCATAGATGCAGCACTGAAATGCATGGATGCAACACTAAATTAGACTGTTAATTTAATCATTGCACAGCAACACAGCACTGAATTGAATAGAATCACATGGATGTAGCACCAAATCGCATGGATGGGTTTTTTTGTATTTTTTAACTTTTTATTGTTCGAACATTGCACTAACACCATATTGCATAGATGCCGTACTGATATGCTTGGATGCAACACTAAATCGCATGGATGTTTGTGTTGAATTATCTATTAATGTTTTAAAACTGCACAAGCTTTGTGGAATATTTGCAATACACAGGCTTATTGGAGCACTTTTACCTATTTATTCATTAGTTGAAATTTATTGCACATTAACGTATAGTATAGTATTAATAGTTATTAATAGATTTTGTATATGTTAGGCACAATATCACTTTATTAATATTTTAGTGGAAATTTCTTATTTTTTATTTTGATAAGCGCAGCATGTGTACAATTTGGTTTAACTATTTTGCATGGTTATGAGACATGCGTAACGTTAGCAGCTGATCATTTGCAAAGATATACTATTTTGGAGACCAGATTTGGTCAATTACCTGGAGGCTCACAGGACTACAAATTAGCGTTCCTTGTCGACTGCCTCTCAGGAAGGATCTATGGTCCCAGGGCCGTTTTTCCATCCTGCCTTAGAGTCATTGGTTTTAACGGCCTGGCTGCGTTGAGCCAGGTGCTGCAGTTCCGACACTGTTGATGGCTAGGAAGTCCATCTTTTAGGAGGTTTTAACCTCCGGGTGTGGAGAGCGCATATATCCTGGTGTGAATCACCGGGCATTCATCCTTGTTGTTTCTTGGTGGCTTCAATTCCGACCCCCATTTACGGGGGGTTTAGCAGGAATGCGCCTCGAGTACCATCGAGGGCCAGGTGTCAGCCTGGGTGGTTGTCTTCAGCATCCCCTGGTTGTGCGCTCCATGGTGCGTACCTTTATTTAAGGGGTTAGACGTCTGTTTCCACTGGTGTGGTTTTTTTCTACCGCCGTGGGATCTGAACTTGATGTTTTCGGTTCTCCAGGAGCCGCTCTCTCTCTCCCTCTTTCAAAATATCGGGAGATTCCACTGTTTAATCTGTCTCGGAAGGTGGCCTCTTAATGGCTTTCACCTCTGCTCACAGGGTGTCGAAATCTTTTCGTTCAGCTTACCCAGGTTTAGGCGGTGCTTCGCCCTTTTCTATAGTTCTGTCCCTGGGTTTCCATTTGATCAAGGACATTGTGTTTCCTTTCTTGTTCTGGCAACACATCCCAAGGAATTTGCCTTATCTGCCTGGGATCTGGTTTGGGGGATTCGGTTGTATTTGCCAGCCACTGAGTCTTTTGGAGGTCAGGCTCTCTGTACTCCCGGACAGGCCAAGAAAGGGGCTGTCTGCTTCTTCTGCGACCTTCTTCTGAATGGATCAGACAGATGATGACTCTGGGCTATTCTGTCAAGAATCGTTCGTGGTGCATTTTTCACAAGTTCTACGAAGTGGATGGCTTGGCATCTGTGGGTGCCTTTTTTGGCCGCAAGCTATTTGCAGGCTGCTGTTAAGAGGGTCTAATCCCTCTTGAAGGGGTATCGTTCAGTTTGGGTTCCAGCTTGTCCTGTGAGAAGCTACTGTTACCTGTTTGGCTTTCGTGTTAGCCTTGGGATTTTTCGCTGTCCCACCCCTAATGTTTAGCACTGATTTGGGACGTCCCTACCATTCTGAATAAAGAAGGCTGTGTCTGTCAACGAATGAGAAAATAGGATTTTTTACTTAACGTAAAATCCGTTTCTCTGGGTTCATTGACAGACACAGCACCCACCCCTCTATGGAGTTTTTTGATACTTCTATTACTGCTTGCTACTAAACTGAATACCTAGAGCAGGGAGGAGGTTATATACTGTCGGAGGACAGCCCATGGGCGTAGCCCGGGGTTGTTTTTTTTTGTTCTGCCTAGTCCTACTCCTGCGGAGATGATATAACCCTACCGTTCTGAATAAAGAAGGCTGTGTCTGTCAATGAACTCAGAGAAACGGATTTTACGTAAGTAAAAAATCCTATTTTTATCTTTGAGTATTCTTCACATCAAGACAATGAAATCATGACAATGAAATGCTACTGTACAGTTACGAGCATACCATGCTCTTCATTAGGCTTTGTGCACATCAGGCACAATGACACAAAGGCTGATGAAGAGCATGGTATGCTCGTAACTGTACAGTAGCATTTAATTGATGTGAAGGATACTCAATGATAAAAATAATATTTTGCATTTGAGAACGTGTCCCGTCATTTTTTCTATTGAACACTGGTGGAAGATTGGGAGTCCACCCTGACACTATACTCCAGAAAGAAACAGAAAAGGAAGTAACCCACCCTATCTTGTGTGTATGTATGTGTATATATGTATCGAATTTGAGTTCATTCTATATGAAATTCGAATTTCGGAACATGGTTTTATATATATATATATATATATATATATATATATATATAAAACCATCTTCCAAAATTTGAATTTCTATTCTGTTCTATTGTTTTTCTATTTTATTCTTTTCTATTATTTTCGATTCTATTCTAATCTTTTCTAGTCGAATTTGAATTCATTCTATACGAAATTTGAATTTCGGAACATAGTTATATATTATATTTTATTCTATTCAGTTCTATTGTATTTCTATTCTAATCTTGTCTTCATTCTATACGTTCCCGCTGTGCAGACTGATAAAAATGTATATATGGGGGCGTGTCCAAGATGTGAGCGGCTGCTTTCTCCACAAGTTCCGCTGGCTTTCTGGAAATTCTCTGCATCCATGGGATATAATCCCCTAATTTCTGCCCTGACAACACCTGGATGAGGCGCAGATCCTTGGGCGCGCAGTCCGGTAAGGGAAAGAGGCTTAAATTCCCTCCGATCGCAGAAGTTCCACCACCGTCTCCCTGTGCACGCGTGGAGACATGATCCTGCTCTCACGTGGCCTCACAGACAAACCCCATGGATT
Source organism: Aquarana catesbeiana (assembly GCA_037953035.1). Lineage (NCBI taxonomy): Eukaryota > Metazoa > Chordata > Amphibia > Anura > Ranidae > Aquarana > Aquarana catesbeiana. The sequence continues at coordinate 1,512,323 of JBBHAA010000323.1, read as the reverse complement.
CCGCTGACTCTAGGCCACCGTGGCTTGCGGGGGTTATGGTGACAATCGCTACTTGCCAATCTACCCTTACCGCCGAGATTGAGGCAGTACAGATGGACGTAGGCCTCATATGTCAAGATATGGAAACTCCACTCCAGAGTGATGGAGACCGAGCAGCGGATCAGTCAGACAGAGGACGATGTCCTGGAACAATCGGCAGCCCTCCGCACTCTCCAGACTAAAGTGAAGGCCCTCGAGTACAGGGCAGAGGACGCAGAGAACAGGAACAGAAGGAACAACCTTCGCACAATTGGCCTGCCTGAGGGAGCTGAGGGGGGAACCCAACGAGCTTCGTGGAGGGCATGCTGTGCACTCCTCTTTCTGATGCCCGCTTCTCCCCCCAGTACACCATGGAGAGGACCCACAACATTCGCTATAATGTGCTCTTCCCAGCATGACTTCCGGTCCAGGAGGGAGGGACGACCCGTTTCTTCAACTCACCGAGAGAAGCCTCTGCCTGGTTGGATTCCCTACTGCCGGCCCGTTGATCAGGGTATTAGTGAGTTTTTTCTCTTTTCCCAACACTACACTTTGAGTCACCCCGGCCTGCGGCCTACCTGCCCACTTCCCTGCACCTGTTGTACCTCTTTGAGTTATGCCTCTCGCCCGCCCACCGGGACCCTCATTCTGAACAGACTTCCTTCTAGTTCTCCCCCCCCCGGTTACCCCTTCTCCTCTGACTGTCCAACTGGGGCAATGGAGAGCCCCTGGGTAACATTAACTGGGACTGTGGAGCAGGTTGTTGGGGGTGGTCTGCACTGTTTTACCTAGGCTTAAGCCTGTTCCTGTTTTTCCCGCAACACAAGTTTGTGTCCCTGACATGGAGACTCAGCTAGTTTCTCTCCCTATTCTTGCATTAATGACTGATCTTCTTTTAGGACTCTGCCATACCCCCCCATCAGCCATCAGCCTTTATAATGACTAGCAAAGGTTAACAGAGTGGAGAACTTATGCGCTCGATTGAGCCCCCCAATAAGATCCAGAGGGGTGCAGCTCGCCTCCTGCATGGGTCCCCCCTTTGCAGCCAGCGTGCTGAGTTAGGATTTGGGGTTAGAGGCCCTTCCCAGTTTTGGGGGAATGGGCGGGGTGGGGGGGGAATTGTTGCCCCTTATGGGCTGGTTTGTTTGTTTTTATGGGTACACTTTAAGATGTATGATCACTTGTTTATTAGCTACTATATTAAATACCTCAGCATTGCATTGGCATTGTGATTGCTCCATCCGGGTCCGACTGCTAAGTCCAGCACAGTCTCAACCACATAATCATAACTCTCCTGAATACTCTAGCAGAATGTCCATAACATTCTATCTTGGAACCCCAGGGGGCTGAATTCCACAGTCAAAAGGTCACTGGTGTTCCAATTTATTAAATCATGTAGCCCTCATATCTGCATACTCCAGGAAACCCATCTGGTGGGCAGCAGGACTCTTGCCCTCAAAAAAACGTGGGTGGGCCACCACTCTCATTCCACCTACCTCATGTAGTGATGCTAGGTGACTTTAATATGGCTCCTGATTCAGGCATGGACAGACTGGCAGCCACTGGCCCCCACTACTCTGGTCTGGCGACATGGGCAGAGACTTATGGTCTGACAGATGTATGGAGATGGAGACATCCTCAATCTTGTGCCTATACTTGCCACTCTGCATCCCACAGGTCTTTTTCCCGCATTGATCTAATTTTCCTGGGAGGTCTGTCCTGTCTAGGGTCCAGGAAATCAAGATACTGCCCAGAGGCATATCGAACCAAGCACCTCTATTCTTAGGCATCCCGGCGCCCCCACAGACAAATTCTGGAGGCTTTCTAGATTCTGGGTCTTGGACCTGGAGGTAGACACACAATTTATGAGAGTTGGAGGGCTACTGGGCGGTCAACCCGGGCTTAGAGGAGGCCACAGTGGTGTGGGATGCCTTTAAGGCGTTCACGAGAGGGCAGTACCAGACCATCATTGCTAAGATTAGGAAAGAGAGAAGGGCCGTTTTGATTAAAGCTGAATCTGAAGCTGGCACTCAGATAGCACTCTATGTTAGATCTCGAGAACCCCAACATTACGCCCGACTACAGTCTCTGACCAGAGAGGTCCTCTCCCCCTACTCTCACAATCCTAACGCATATTTGAGCAGGGAGAGGTCAGGGAAACTTTTGGCCTGGCTCTCTAAAGAGTAGTCAGGCGGGATTAGTATACCCCACATTCTTGGCCCTAGTGGAGACCTCCTTTATTTTCCTGAAGAAATTAACCAATGCTTCGTCTCATATTACCAATCACTCTATAGTTCCCAATCGACCTATAGGGAGGACGAACTGACATCCTATTTAGAGGACATAGATATTCCAGTTCTGACTGCAACTTATAGGAACAGACTAGACGGGCCTATCGCGGTAGAGGAAATACTCAAGGCACTCAAAACACTACAAGTCATTGTAGTGAGCCCTAAGCCGGGGAAGGACCCCTCCCTGTGCTCCTCCTATCGCCCTATTAAATGTGGATGCGAAAATACTGGCCAAAATATTAGCCAACAGACTGAACACAGGTATAACAGCCCTTGTCCACCCCGACCAAACAGGATTCATGCCAAGTAGGGGCACAGATATCAACATCAGGAGACTCTTTACCCAGAGCAGAACAGGCGCGGGGCTGGTGGCCTCTCTGGACACGGAGAAGGCCTTTGACTCCATTGAGTGGAGATATCTGTGGGTAGTTCTCTCCAGATTTGGCTTTGGCCCTAAATTTATGTCATGGATAAAGATGTTGTATGCCAATCTGCAAGCTAGGGTCCACACGAATGGTTGTCTATCGGAACCATTTTCTTTGAGCCGTGGAACAAGGCAGGGGTGCCACCTATCCCCAGGACTGTTTGCCCCGGCATTAGAACCCTTGGCCCTCCTTATCCGAGCAGCAGGGAAGTGAGGGGTTATACAGGTTGGGTCAATTGAAGAAAAACTGTCTCTTTATGCGGATGATGCTTTATCTAGCTGATGCATCCACATCTCTACACACCTCGATTTCCCTATTTGATCAATTCAGTGGCTACTCGGGCATATGCATGAACTGGGATAAGTCTGTACTTTAATCGCTGCACCTCTCACCCAGCAGCTTTGAGCAACCTAGCATTTCAGGGGGATGCAGGCTGACCCCCCTGTAATTACCCCTATGAAGACCACGATAAGGGCCTGGCAGGAAGCTACAGTAGTGTATAAAAAACCCTTTCATATATTCCCTCACATGCCCTTATGGGGGAATCCAGTGTTACCCTATCTAATACCTTACTGGACCCTTCACTATGGGCAAGGAAAGGGATCACAACTTTGAAACATATCACTAAGGACGGTAAACTCATGACATTTCAGGAAATTGAAAACCCTGTACTCGATACCCAGCTCATGGGAATTTAGATACTGGGAATTATGACATGCTTTTAGGACCCAATTCCCGGAAACAATAATTTTGGAGTCGGATTCTATTGAACGTTTATTAATCTCTAGTACGATGGGGAAACCCCTTTCCTCTCTCTACCTTTACTTGATGGTAGCCCGCAACATTAAACCAACCCAATCTCTGGACAAGTGGAAGTTAGACATACAGACTCTTGGTGACGAGGAATGCGTCTCCACTCATATCCCCTCGATGATATCAGCGAAAGACAGATTTATTCAACTCAAATTCCTTCACAGGGCTTACTACACCCCACAGAGACTAGCCCACATATACCCTCAACGAGACCCGTTGTGCCCTAGATGTAGACAGAAGGTCGGCTCATTCTGGCACATGGTCTGGTCCTGCCCCAAACTCTGACCCTATTGGGAAGCAGTCCCTGATACCTTGAGCAAGGTGAGTGGGACACAGATCCCGCTGGATCCCCTGACTCTCTTACCGAGTCACTTGGATGAGGTGCAGGGAGACAGGTATACTAAGCTTTGCATGACATTGTCCCTGTTCTATGCTAGAAGGCAAATACTCCTAAGATGGAAGTCGGCGGAGCCACACACGCGTGACTCCTGGCGCCTTTCAATAAACTCGGTACTACCCCTTTACATGCTCACATATGAGAGCAGGCAGTGCCCAGGGAAATTCCATAAGGTCTGGTTGGGGTGGATAGATGCTAATGGCTAAAGTAGTAGTAGTGGACCTGAAGGACCACATGGGAGAGAGATCATCTCAACTGGATCCTGTTTTACTCACCTTCCTTTCCTCTTCCTCCCCCCCGGGAAATACCACACTTCTCAGTTATGTAGGCTATATGCATGGGAATAGGATGTGGGAAGACTATGCTGGTGGAGAACCCTGGTTGAAGCTAGGAATAGGTCTATAAATATCTAGAATGTATTCCACTGGACTGGGGATTAGATCCCTAGACTGATACAGAATTCATCCTGCTTTTTATGTGTTTATGGATGTATTTCTACTGATCATGACATTGTAATGATGATTTGGTCTACAATAAACATTTCTGTTAAAAAAAAAAAAAAACAATGTATATATGACTCACTAATTAGACAAAGCAGGTCGACCAGGGGGCCCTCCTTGTATCACAGCTCATTATTTCGCCTTTAAGTAGAACAGTACCATGCTTGGTGGGGAACCTTGCATGCATTTTAATAGTAGAAACCAGAATACTTCACACATGTCCATGCTATCAGGAAAGTGTGTCATGTCATGTCCACCCTTAGAACAGGCCATCTCCTGCTGGTGAAATGGGAACACAGTTCTTCTTACTGCGTAAGGTTCTGATACCTGACAGGTAAGCTCCACACTTAGATTACTTTATTCTACCTAAGGGCAAGGCAATGAGCTGTGGCAAATGTAGGATCTCTGGGTGGACACAGTCTTGCTAAATAGTGGTGGCATATATACACCTTTATCACTAACACTTTGGGAAAGGGGACCTATATGTTCCCGAAACATTGGTAGAATGCTGTTTTAATTTTTCTTTTGATGCTTCAGTAAAATTGTTCCAGAGTTCAGTCCATTCTGCATCACCAGAGGCCTACCACTCTTAATTTAACACCTGCCAGGTGTCCGCAATTGAAATGTAAATATTTATCTCACTCTGTGGAATCCCCTATTTCCAGCTGTATGAGAGTAAGCAATAAGCATCCAACAACCACCTACTGGCTGAAGTCCTGTCATAATACCTCCCCTCTGTAGTCTTGAGACTAGAGGCAAGGCCATGCAAGCAGGGCCAAAACTAGGCGGGGGGGAGGGGGCAGGGGGGATGTGCCCCGGGCACTGCATTGAGAGGGGTGCTACCAGTCTAAGGTTCATGGATGTGCTAAAATCCTCCCACAAATTCTGCTAACACCCCAATCAGCATCCACCATGTCAGGGTCTAAATTAAAGTTTTCCTCAAATCCTAGCTTAAAAAATAGCAGCTGGTTAGTCAGGGACTTAATGGTGCAGTGGGTCTGCGGAGGGATCATACAGCCGCATTTTCTGACACTCATTCCGAAGTTCCGACACCCCAGTTAGTCCCTGACGGCAGGGGAGTTGCTAGGTGGCAAAAAGACCAGGGGCTTCAGCCCAAAGTCAGGGGGGCTGCAGCGGCGGAACAGGGTTTCTTGGCTGGGCGGTGGGGTTGTGTGGGGGGGTAAGCTCACTTGGTGGTTGCTGCCTGGCTTACCGGTGCCCATCAACCACTAAACTCACCTGCCTGCCACACTGACCTACCTGCCTGCCACACTGACCTACCTACCTGACATACACTGACCTACCTACCTGACACACACTGACCTACCTACCTGACACGCACTGACCTTACATACATACACTGCCATGCACTGACCTACCTGACATACATACACTAACATACACTGACCTACCTGACACACACTGACCTACCTACCTGACACACACTGACCTACCTACCTGACACGCATGGACCTGACATACATACACTGCCATGCACTGACCTACCTGACACGCACTGACCTACCTGACATACATACACTGCCATGCACTGACTTACCTGACACGCACTGACCTGCCTGACATACATACACTGACATACACTGACCTACCTGACATGCACTGACCTACCTGACATGCACTGACCCACCTGACACGCACTGACCTACCTGACACGCACTGACCTACCTGACATACATACATACACTGACCTACATACACTGACCTACCTACCTGACATGCACTGACCTACCTGACACACACTGACCTACCTGACAGGCACTGACCTACCTGACAGGCACTGACCTACCTGACACGCATGGACCTGACATACATACACTGCCATACACTGACCTACCTGACACACGCTGACCTAACTGACATACATACATACACTGACCTACTCTGACCTACCTGACATACACTGACCTACCTGACATACACTGACCTACATACACTGACCTACCTACCTGACACATACACTGACCTACCTACCTGACACGCACTGACCTACCTGGCATATATACACTGACCTTCCTACCTGACATACACTGACCTACCTACCTGACATACACTGACCTACCTGACATACATACACTGACCTACCTACCTGACATACACTGACCTACATACACTGACAGTAGTAACACACACTGACCTACCTGACCAGGAGACTTCATTTGTCCTGCAGCAACAGCTCAGCCATGGTGTGCGGGGCATGCCCATCATCACAGCAGGCAGCTGGAGGAGAGGAAGAGAGCTGAGCGCCGAGCGGGGATCTCATGCGGCAGCTGCATTGTAGTTTCTGCCTTCTGGAGCCTGCAGCACCTATAATGGACGTCACACGTCCCGCGGTCCCACAATTAGACCAGGTGGACGTCCTTCACAGCTGCAGGCTCTAGAAGGTGGGACCTGCTATGTGACTCGGCGGTGCTTGGGATAAGATCGGTCCCCGCTCAGCGGCGCTCGGGGCTATAGATAGAACGGTGCCCACTTGAAATTCTGAGCTTTTTAGGGACCCACTCGGGGCTTCAGCCACAGTGAGCCCCCCCTGCCGACGCCACTGCCTGGCGGAGTGATATGACCACTGCCTCTCACATGCTTGGCTGTTGGGGAGCAGGTATATTCTTCCACTGGATAAGGTCCGAGTTATCTAACTCCTTCTGCTGCTCTAGCTCTGCTTTATCTCTACCAAATGATTGCTAAATGGTAATCCCTCTCCTTCATCACGGAGCTCTCTCCACTGCCGTCAATTCGCTTTCCCTCCTGCCGGGTCACTACACCTTTCTTTGTGATATACTTTCACTTCTACATCGGTTACCCCCTCTGCCTACACTTCAGTGTGCAGTAAGTCCGATGAATTCATAGGATCCGATCCATAGGCGTGCGCACAGGGTGTGCCAGGTGTGCCTGGGCATACCCTAATCACCCCATGTGGTGCAAATTCCCCCTGTTTGAACCCCTGGTTTTTCAGCAAAGCCCCCTGATGGGGCTCCTAAAAAATTTTTACAAAATTGTAAAAAATAGTAAAAAATTCAGTCATAAAAATGAAAAACTCCTGACACCGGTCACTCCCCTACTGACACCAATCTCTGCCCTACTGACACTGTCAGTATATAAACACATGCACACACACACGCATATGTGTTTTTAGCTTTGGGGTGCACACCCTAATGCAATAGGCTGTGCACACCTATGATCCGATCCTCCTCCCCTCTCCACTGATTACTTTATGTCCTTTTTTTTCTGCTATCTGCTCTCCCCTCCATAATTCTGCACTGCAAAGGCTGCAGCCTCTCCTCTCCACACTAGTACACACTCATCTATCTTGCACCCTTTCCAGCCCAGCTTACTTTTTATCTCTGCCAATTATCCTGTAGATTAGCACGTTTTCTGTAACTCTTTTTTACCTACAAAATTACAATAGTAGTGGGACTTTGAATGAGGCAGTACACTATAGAAATACATGAGTACATGAGGTTGTACGTTTGTTAATTTTTTTTTCCATATTGTAAACATTTCATAATCATAGAAATACATAATGGCAATTTCCAAGTGTGATAAAGGCAGGGCCGGCCCTACCATGGGACCCAGTGGGCCAATGGTCCCAGGCGGCATCTTAGGAGGAGCAATAGTCAGCAGTGACAAGTTGTACCCGTACTGTCACCCTTGCCGACTGCCTCCCGAGATCTGCCCAATCATTGGCTAGTGTTTGATAGCTGCTGGGTCCTGCCCACCTTGGGTCCCGCCCACCCCCAACATCACTGCTGAATATCACCGCTTTTGGCAGCTGGTCTCTCTCTGCTTACAGTTACATTACATGTCAGTTTCAGTTCACTAAGTGGCAATATCGGCTCAGTGTGAAACTCCCTCTCCTGTGTCAGTTCCACCTGTCAGTGCCAATCAGTGCTTCCAATCAGTGCCATTTGTCAGTGCTAATCAGTTTTTCCAATCAGTGCCACCTAACAGTGCCACCTAATAGTGCCAATAATGCCACCTATCAGTGCCAATCAGTGTCACCTATCAGTGCCGCCTATCAGTGCCCATCAATGCTGCCAATCAATGCCCATGAGTGGCACCTATCAGCGCCCATCAGTGCTGTCAATTAGTGCCCATCAGTGCCAATAAATGTTGCCAATCAGTGCTGCCTATTAGTGCTGCCAATCAGGGCCCATCAGTGCTGCCTATCAGATGCCAATCAGTGATTTCTATTAGTGCCTATTAGTGCCACCTATCAGCCTGTCAGTGCTGACAATCAGTGCCAATCAGTGCACTGAGTGCAGGGATGGGGAGATGAGCAACCAGGCACATTGTCCATGGGGGTCCGGCCTGGTGGGGCACAACTGAAATCTGTTGATGTTTATTAATTCCACATGACAATCTTTAGTATAATAGGTGATCACCACACTATTATTTACAATAAACGACTGGAGGTAAAATAAAAAAAGTGTCAGTAAAAAGCCTGCTGCTAAGCTGCTGTTATTTGTTCCCACACCACAAAAAAAAAGTGCAGCGCTAACTTACTGATCAATAACTTAACAATAGGCTTCAATATCACAGCAATACCGGTCTCTGATACGCAACTTTACATATAATACACATCAAACTGAAAATAAGACATACTGTATAAAATGAAACCTAGCAGGGATGGTGGAAACCCCTCCTATAGATATTGGCTATAAAAAAATGTCTTCATGAATTTAGGCCAATATGTATTCTGCTACATATTTTTGGTTAATGATTATGGCATTTTTAATCAGATTTTCTGATAAATTTAATTTTAGTTTTAATGATATATAATAATGAATGTGGGGGCCTTTTGGTGGGCGTGGTTTTTTTTTTTTTGGAGGGGGGGGGGGGGGGGGCATTTCATTCTTGGGCCCAGGCTGCACACACAATGTCTTGGGCTGGCCCTGGATAAAGGCATGTAATAAAATTATGGAATACATTCATATTGTTCTGATACATAAAATAAAATAAAAAATATACAGTATATATTTTTTATTTGATGTATATGCCACTTTGTATCAGAACAATATGAATGTATTCCATTATGTTTCGTATATGTTAGCGCTCTATTTTATTACATGCCTTTATCACACTTGGAAATTGCCATTATGTATTTCTATGATTATGAAATGTTTACACTATGGAAAAAAAAATTATAAACCCACAACCTCATATATACTCTATACCCTATACTCATGTATTTCTATAGTGTCTTGCCTCATTAAAAGTCCCACGATCATTGTAATTTTGTAGGTAAAATTATGTCCTAACCGCCTGTGTTTACCACAACCACAAGTCTTAATGAGGCTGGTAAAAGCAGGCAGTTGAGCCATGGCTTTACCACCCTGACCGCCATTTTCAGGGTTGTACTCATAGCAAAAATGTAATAGCATTTCACCGTGAATGCATGGTGTACTGCACCATAACCATTCTGCAGTCATGTGCATTGCATATGGTTGCGGCACAGTAGGTTAGCATTTTTAGGGTCAGCACATGCATTGAGGAGGTGACATACCACTCCCTAACTGCCTGTCAAAACCAGCAATGACAGCTGCATATCTCAGCGAACCCTTACAGCTTCCTTTAAGACCATCTTCCTCCCTCAGAGCCCCCCTAGATTCCTTTAGTTCCATGCACTAACTCATTCCCACCTGGGGAATGTGTTTTCTCAGTCCTTTTCTCTAAGTGAGACTTCAGGGGTCTGTTCAGAACCCTGCTATTTCACCAATGACCCCGCCCAACAGCATTGTGAAAACATGTAATAAGTTATTGTTAAAAAATGGTAACAACATTTTTTAAAAATCAGACTAAAAGTTCAAATCAGACTAAAAAGCCACACCCAATAAGTAGCATATTTTAGCCACACCCACTGTTTGCCAATATCACCATCTCCCTTATAGGGGCCCCAGTGCATTACTTTGCCCAGGGGCCCATGATGCTATTGGGATGGCACTGACATCACTGACCTCTGAACTTTGCACCACTTAGCACTGAACCCCTGCACTCTGCTTCTATTTTAATCACATCTAATATTCAGCAAAATAAAACCAACACCCAATTTTTACTGCAGTGCGCTACACATGCCTCACTTTATTGTTCTTGCTCAGGAGGGCCAAACATATGGTTCTGCACACAGGTCCTATTATTTTCTATATCACTGTTACCACATATTTTACTTCGGGATAGAATGCTGAATGCTACATGTTCCAGCGCAGTGCGGTGCATCCCACACCCTACTCTCCCAATCAACCCTCCCCCCAGTTGACGGCATATTCACCCTGATATGACCTTGCCATGGGGGAGGGGGTGGGGGCGCCGAACTGAGTCTTTGCCCCGGGTGACAGAATGACTAGCTTCGCCACTGCATGCAAGGGTGGCTCCATAGAATGCTGCAAGAGAAAAGAGCTACCCTGAAACAAGAAACCTGGGGCAGTGATCATGCTAAGGCAGGCCATAGATGATGCAGTTTTTGCATGATTCCCCCATTAACACAGTCAGTGATGATTTAGGAATCCCTCCTGTGGAGCTATTCTGTCCTCTCAGTGCAGGGGGGGGGGTTCAGACAGGAGCCTAGTGATTATTGCTAGCGGCTATAGCCATACCCCTTAAGAATAGTGTGCGGAGCCAAGCCATGTACTGATTTATAGCACAGATAAAGTCATATTTTAAAAAACTATTTAAGTCAACTTGCATGCAGTTGTTTCAAGCTTAAAGCCAACTTCAGTGCAAGGTATAAAAACCAGACTTCTATGTAGACTTCTATGTTTTTGGTCTTATAGCACATAAGGTATTCTTCACCAGCCCAGTTCAACCATGCTATAATCAAATACATCAATAGTAACTGACATACCGTATATAACAAAGAAACAACCAAAAGGGGGCACTCTATAACTATAATTCTAATTCAATGTACCAAATCCCAAACATTGGACATATACAACTCTCTAGTCATACAAAGACTAGCTACAGGAATTTAAAGGTACCAGGTCACAAACCAATTATTATTATTATTATTATACAGGATTTATATAGCGCCAACAGTTTGCGCAGCCAGTATACTTACAATACAAATCAATACAGGAGGGATCAGAGGGCCTTGCTCGTTAGAGCTTACAATTTAGACGGGAGGGTCAAGTGGAAACAAAAGGTAATAACTGTGGGGGATGAGCTGATGGAGAAAGTGAAAATACAGTTGTTAGGTGTGGGTAGGGTAGGCTTCTCTGAAGAGAAGGGTTTCCAGGGATCGTCTAAAAGCTTAAAAAGTAGGAGATAAGCAGACAGATTGGGGTAGGGTATTCCATAGGATTGGAGTGGCTTTGGAAAAGTCCTGGAGGCGAGCATGGGAGGAGGTGACGAGGGAGCTAGAGAGCAGGAGGTCTTGAGAGGAACGAAGAGAACAAGTATTTTGGTATTTAGAGATTAAGCTAGTGATGTAGCTGGGGGCGAAATTGTGGATGGCTTTGTACGTAGTTGTTAGTATTTTTAATTTAATTCTTTGGCCGAGTGGAAGCCAGTGGAGGGATTGACAGAGAGGAGTGGCAGACACAGAGCGATTGGTAAGGTGGATGAGTCTGGCAGCAGCATTCATGATGGATTGAAGAGGTGATAGACTATGTAGAGGTACGCCAATGAGAAGGGAGTTGCAGTAGTCAAGGCGAGAGATGACCAGCGAGTGAATTAAGAGCTTTGTTGTGTCATTGTTTAGAAAGGGGCGTATTTTGGAGATGTTGCGGAGGTTACAATTTTTATTCTTCCATTTAAAAATTCAAGATAAAATGTACATTTCATGCTGTTCAATTTACATCAATGTTCACAATACAATGTTTCACCCCAGATATCCCAATACATACCATAAATACAAGTATACAAGTTATTTCTCAATCCATATTTCCAGTTGTGTATCGAGATATAAAACTTTAATTAGTTTCTTGGGTCAATGCCCACTTCTTCAGGAAGAGATGGGGAAATAATTGTCTCCTGAATAGCAACAAATCAATGAACACCATAGTACAAGATTAAACAACACAGGGCTGTGTTCCCAGTAGTGGCTGCATCCAACTCTCCAGTAGGTTAACCACCATATTGCAGCCATTTAAGGGACAGGGCCGACCAAAACTGGTCTTGTCAAACACTCCCATACGTAAATGCTGGCAGCTTGGTGGTTATGTTAGATCTAATGAGGAGGCATGTATGTATAGAAGTGTTTTACATGACCAGTTTTTTACATGACCAGTTTTGGTCAGTCCTGTTTCATAATTGGCTGGAATATGAAGCCCCTCCTCTGTGGTTAACCTATGGTAGAATTGAATGCAGCCACTGCTGGGAACACTGCCCTGTTTTTTAATCATGTGCTATTGTGTTAATTGATTTATTGCTGCTCAGGAGATAATTATTTGATGAGCCCTTTCTTTTTCCCCAAGTCACATTATCTTTTTCCATGGTCTTCAAATTAATGTTATGGAGGTCTTTTGTAAAACACTCAAAGTACATTTGTGTAGATACCTATTATTGCTTAGAGAAGGCTTTGATTTTGACTTATTTTTCAAGCCATATGATGCAGGGTAGTCCAACAGATCCAACGCCACCCAGGTTTATTGATTGAGGTTTTCTAGTTTGTCCAATTCTTTTTAGACATATCCTCAACTTTTGGGTGTATGTTTCTTTCACAGGTACTTTTTTCATCTTTAAAACTCTTCTTAGGTAAAAAACATTTGTCTTTATATATTTCAAATTCTTTCCCACTGCTGGGAAAAGCTCAAGCCCTTAATAAGGAAGACTATAATATCAGTAGTTCACTCCATCTCAGTCAGGTTAATAGTGTTATTACCCTTTTAAAGAGTAAAATTATTTCCTGTGTTCTTTTGGATGTGTTTACGAGAGGAAGGGTTTTATTTTATTGCTGATCTATTTGTTCTTGCCTAGTTCTATCCATTTTTATATTTCTTTTTCTCTCCCATCCTCTCCTTCTTTGCCCACATCCGTTTACCTGTCTTAGTGCCCCTCCCTCTTTTTTTCTCCAGTGTTTTCTTCCAATACCTACTCCTGGATTGGTATCTTCCTCTGTTCTGTTTGGTCAAGTTCTTTTTAACCTTTAACTTATTTTTGTTCCTTTTGTAATGCTTCAAACTTTGAATTGGCATGGCATTTTTCAAGTTCAGGTGAGTCATTTATCCCCAATAATTTCTGAGCACTACTCTTTTATTGCCTCTTCAAACTCTTCTAAATTGAAGAAGAGATATGTAGGCAATGTTTAATACTCTGTTTTATATTTGCTTAGATGATTTTTCGGCAGAAAAAAAAGGGATCTAGCATTAATCCCCAGAATGATTCCTGCTTCAATATAAGAATTGGGAGAATACAATTTTCCCCTAATATTTCAAATGTTTCATTACCAGATGTCCATGTCCTATTTAAAAATGCTTGCATTTCCTGCTTGAGCTCCTTGTACATTTGGAAAAGCATATAGTCACACCAACCCCACCCCCCCAATATTTGCTTAGTTGGAAGTAGGTGTGCGTAAATGTACAAACAGCATCAGGAATATGGCAAGAGATCAGCCAGACAAAGCTGAGGTAATTAAACCTAAAGAATATATATTAGATACATGAGCTAGAAAAATATAAGATTCCAAGATATATCAACTGGAGCTGAATAGTATTAATTGACATTCCCAATTGGTCATTCTTTGAGAGGATAATTGATCGTTCAGACTGGAGAAGAGGGCCCCCCCCCTTTCCTATGCATTGCTCCATCAAAGTTTCCAGTTATGACGCGTACACACGACCGGTTTTGCCGTCGGAATAAACTCCGAAGGTTTCTCCGACAGAACTCTGACGGAATTCCATTCAAGCGGTCTTGCCTACACACGTTCAAACCAAAGTCCGACCAAAGTCCGACCGTCCAGAACAAGGTGACGTACAGCACGTACGACAGGATTAGAAAAAGGAAGCTCAATAGCCAGTAGCCAATAGCTTCTGTCTCGTACTTGCTTCACGGCATGCGCCGTTTTTGGTCCATCGGAACAGCATACAGACAAGCGGTTTTCCCGATAGGAATTGGTTCCGTCGGAAATATTTTGAACATGTTCCATTTCTAGGTCCATCAGAATTTAAAAAAAAAAAAAGTCCGATGAGGCATACACATGTTCGGAATAGACGATGAAAAGCTTACGTCGGACTTTTTCTGTTGGACATTCCGCTCGTGTGTACGCGGCTTTAGACACAGTCCCTGAAAACTTACTGCTGAGCTCTATCTTTAAATAAATCATAGTGCTCTGGAAATTCTTTGTTATATTTTAAATGTTTATTTGTGTTACAATGATTATAAACTAAACATATGAAAAAACATAAAATAGTTTAAACATAAACTTAAAGAAATTGACCTGCAACCATAAGAACAAGTTCAGATTGTGCATTGCTGCACATGTTTTGCACTTTTTTGAATTGGACCCCAATGTACTAAGGCAATGCAACTGCTTCCTGTAGGTTGTAATGTGTTGGCAGCCCACTGAAAATGAATGGACTACTTTAACTTTGCACACCTTAACATGCAACATAATGTATGTTAACATGCTTGCATTAACATGCTGCATAGGTGCAATCCCAGTCTTATGGTTTCCCTTTAATAAAACACAGATGAAAGGTAAGTGTATGTACTGTATATTGGCATGTGTATTGATTTCACTTATTTGAAGTTTTCAGGTTGTATCCTCCATTAAGCAGGTCTGATTTTCATCTCAGACTGTTTGTAAGAGTAGTTATATCCTTTTCCAGAGTTCCAGTTTATTCCGTCAGCAAAGGTATCATGATTTCCCAGCAGGTACTGTCCGTTCAAGTTAGATTGGTGGCACTGGTTGTACCACCAGGAACCTTTATATAGCTGGACACAATCTCTGGCATCTGTGTCATTGTCTTGGTCTACAGCGGAGAACTTCATTCCATTGTGATATGTCAAAGAATCTCCTAGGAGAGCATAATGAACTTAAAGATACATTTTAGTAGGAGACTTTTGCAAAAACGATAAGCCATTTCTTTACAAACCTCCATGTCTGTAACAGTTTTATTCTTCTCCCCTCTCAGCAAATACCTTGAATCCTGTAAATGGCAGTACCCAAATTAAAGTCTATCTAAAGGCAAAACTTATTTGGGGGTACAGTAGGGGAAGGTTACAGCCACTATAACTTATTTTTGCCATCCAAGTCTTATTTGTGAGATGTTTCTTCCCTTACTGTCCTGTAGACTCAACAGGAAGTGAGGAGATATAGTTTCAGTGTGAGGTCCCTTATTAGACAGTTGTCACAGGAACCAAGGTCCCCATTCTAATGCCCCGTACACACGGTCGGATTTTCCAACGGAAAATGTGTGATAGGACCTTGTTGTCGGAAATTCCGACCGTGTGTAGGCTCCATCACACATTTTCCATCGGATTTTCCGACACACAAAGTTTGAGAGCAGGATATAAAATTTTCCGACAACAAAATCTGTTGTCGGAAATTCCGATCGTGTGTACACAAATCCGACGGACAAAGTGCCACGCATGTTCAGAATAAATAAAGAGATGAAAGCTATTGGCCACTGCCCCGTTTATAGTCCCGACGTACGTGTTTTAGGTCACCGCGTTTAGAACGATCGGATTTTCCGACAACTTTGTGTGACCGTGTGTATGCAAGACAAGTCTGAGCCAACATCCGTCGGAAAAAATCCTAGGATTTTGTTGTCGGAATGTCCGAACAAAGTCCGACCGTGTGTACGGGGCATAAGACTTCACCTCTATTCCTGTGCTGGTGACTCAGTGTTGTAATTACCCACACTTTCATTCCTGGTGACATTGGCAATAAGGACAATTACAGGGCGTAAGAAAAAAACATACATGGCAATAAAAATTACAGTGGTACTAGCCCCCCACCTCTCTATCAAAATATATAAATAAGGTTTTGCCTTTAGATATACTTAACCTACAGATGATGCTATCTATCCATCTGCTGCTGATTGTCTGCTGAGCTTGGGACTAAGTTATTGATGTTTATGATAAGACTGAAATCAAAATCTCAGCAAGAGCTAGCCATGGAATTTACAGCCATTCTCAGCCATTTGTCAGAAGGTTTGCGTTCTTAAATTTGGACCTCAATAAAATGAAAGCTTAAAATGGTTCTAAAGGCAGACTTTTTTTTTACCTTAATGCATTAAGGTAAAAAAAACTTCTGAATGAAGCCCCCCTTCTCCCCCATACTTACATGAGCCTGATCTTGATCCAGTTATGTGCATGAAAGCAGCATCTCTCTTGGCTCTCTCTCCACATTGGACAGAGAGGCAGCAACGGGAGTCATTGGCTTCTGCTGCTGTCAATCACAGCCAGTGAGAAGAGAGCAGGGAGGTGGGGCACACACACAAAGACACACACAACTGACTTGGGAGAAAGCACGCACAGGTGTCCTCATAGCAAGCCGCTTGCTATGGGGGCACTAGGCAAGGGGGAGAGGCCAGGAGCGCCGGTGGGGGACCCCTGAAGAGGAGGATCTGGGCTGCTCTGTGTATTGCACAGAGCAGGTAAGGATGACACGTTTGTTATTAAAAAAAAAAAACATTTAGAATCACTTTAAAAACATTTTAATCTTACATATAAGAAAATGTGGATTGTTATTTCTTTATTCAACTTAGTACCTTAGCCTGGTATTTACGTTTAATGACATGCAGCTTGGACCTTATGCAGAACAAGAGGCAAGCCCCCTCCCACTTCAAATATTACATTCCTTACCTGCATTACCACTTGTGAAGTTTCTGATTACCAGCTTAAACTTCTCAGCTTCTCCCAGAATTTTAAAGAAGTTATATTTAGCAAAATGCTTGATGGTGTCAAAGCCTTGAAGATCCACTCGCAGTTCCCAAGTCCCTGACATGACAGAAAAATGATTATCATATAATTTTGTTTTTTTTATCATAAAGTATGTTGGTGCCTTTATTATATGTATTTTAAATAATTTTATTGACAAAACTGCAGAATACTGCAACTTTAATGGACATGAAATCACAGAATGGAAATGGAGTACTGAATTTTGTCAAGAAAAACAATAACATTTTGATGTGTGATTCTCCATTTTCCTTTCTGCTTAAAAATGAATCAATATTAAACAAGTTTAAAAAACTTTCTGCAACAGCCATACCCATCATCACCATCATTACCTGATGACGTTATCATGTGAATATTTTCATTCCCCAGCCAGAACTCTGTCAAGCGGCTACCAAACCCCTTCTTGTAAGACTCCCAGTTTCGCAGGAAATCCACAGATCCATCACAGCGCCTCTGGAAAACCTAAACAACAAATTCTATGACTATCTATTGTTGAGTCCAGCATTACCAAAGCTGCAAGACTTTCTTTGCATCAGTCCATCATTATAGCTTAAATATACAGCACATGTTTTTGGGAGTACATTTGTGTGCAAATTATTCCTGCTCACTACAATGGATTAAACAGAAACAGCTAACTCACCATAGGGTGAGTACATGGATTGACAATAGGGTGAGTACATGGATTGAAAACTGGCTACAAGGGCGAGTTTAGAGGGTGGTGATAAATGGGGAGTACTCGGAATGGTCAGGGGTGGGTAGTGGGGTTCCCCAGGGTTCTGTGCTGGGACCAATCCTATTTAATTTGTTCATAAACGACCTGGAGGATGGGATAAACAGTTCAATCTCTGTATTTGCAGACGATACTAAGCTAAGCAGGGCAATAACTTCTCCGCAGGATGTGGAAACCTTGCAAAAACATCTGAACAAATTAATGGGGTGGGCAACTACATGGCAGATGAGGTTCAATGTAGAAAAATGTAAAATAATGCATTTGGGTGGCAAAAATATGAATGCAATCTATACACTGGGGGAAGAACCTCTGGGGGAATCTAGGATAGAAAAGGACCTGGGGGTCCTAGTAGATGATAGGCTCAGCAATGGCATGCAATGCCAAGCTGCTGCTAACAAAGCAAACAGAATATTGGCATGCATTAAAAAGGGGATCAACTCCAGAGATAAGACGATAATTCTCCCACTCTACAAGACTCTGGTCCGGCCGCACCTAGAGTATGCTGTCCAGTTCTGGGCACCAGTCCTCAAGAAGGATGTACTGGAAATGGAGCGAGTACAAAGAAGGGCAACAAAGCTAATAAAGGGTCTGGAGGATCTTAGTTATGAGGAAAGGTTGTGAGCACTGAACTTAGGCCCCTTTCACACGATCAGACCGTTCAGGTCCGCCTGTCAGTTTTGACGGCGGACCTGAACGGGCGCTCCATGTTAGTCTATGGAGCGTCGGATGTCAGCGGAGACATGTCCGCTGACATCCGACCCCTTCCGATCCGCTAAAAGCAGACAGATGGCCCTACGTCCAGGTCCGTCGCTATCGGATCGGGTGAGATCTGATGAAAACGGACATGCTGTCTGTTTTCATCCGATCCCTCCATAGGCGGCAGCAGCGCCTGACAAGCCCCTCCCCGCTCAGTGAGCAGAGAGGGACCTGTTATCCGCCGGCTCAGCGGAGATCAACGGACAGATCTCCCGCTGAGCTGGCGGACCGAGGCGGGCTCCGTAGAAACGGAGTCCGCCTCATGTGAAAGGGGCCTTATTCTCTCTGGAGAAGAGACGCTTGAGAGAGGATATGATTTCAATATACAAATACCATACTCAGCGGTCTCAGCGGGGAACATCGATAGTTTCAAGAAACTATTAGATAAGCACCTAAATGAACGCAACATACAGGGATATACAATGTAATACTGACACATAATCACACATAGGTTGGACTTGATGGACTTGTGTCTTTTTTCAACCTCACCTACTATGTAACTATGTATGTAAACTCCAACCTGTTTCAACTATCCTGCTGACACATATTAACAAATGGTAGTTGACGTGAAAAACATAAGTTTCCCAAAGAAATCTGAGCTCCACCTCTCTCCACTATGACTCATAATTTGTGACCCAATACCAGTGCACTGATCTTAACTAAACAGACTTACAGAAGGAACACTGATCCTCTGCTTCAGCTGAAAATGTGAGTGATAGTAGACAAAGGGCAGGGTTAGGTTTTTCCAATTAGCTTTGACTTTTCAGTATTTTACAGTAATCAGAAACATTATACATGACTTCTAAGTGGTTGTAATGAGTTATTGCATTATGATCATTGAAAAAGAAAGAAAGAGTAGATATGGCGCCGTTCCAGACCTGATTGAGTTCAGGTGTGTGCTGTTCCCTGACTCAAACAAACAATAATATATAGTGAATGGGTGTCTTCTAGCCCAAAACAGATACAACTGTGAATCCAATATGAACTTAATATATAAACTCCTGAGTGTGGATGAGTGTCAGGCAATATACCTGACTCAATACAACTTGTATTATAATTAAATCTGTGAATAAAGTGCAATATATCTAGTAATTAATAAGCATATGCAATCCCATATATACAAAGATAAATCAATATACAAATATAAAGTGCTAATGTGAATAAACAGGTGAACATGTGACTGTTATAAGGTGCTGTAGTGCCAGTGAAGAGATCCTTTCTGGTGGGCTTCTCAATGAATAAACATTCAGTGCGTGCCTTATCCGTGCTCCTAAAGTGTCTGCACTCACCAGATCCTTCACCCCCTCTTGGGGTCTCATACATCCACAGTATATGCCACTGTGTAGCGATACAGGATACCTCCGTCCTTTTCTCATCAGCAGTATATAGCAGTCGTGGGACTTATATCAGTGTCTGGTAAAGCTTGTAGGAGTATTAATTCTCCTCAGACTGTCCTACTAGGCTGCAGGACCCCTGACCCTCTGTCTGGAGATTGGTCCTGTGCCGATCACTGCTATATGATCATTGCTCTTTGCTTTATTATAGGGTGGTGATCGGTTATACAGTCAGGTCCATAAATATTGGGACATCAACACAATTCTAATCTTTTTGGCTCTATACACCACCACAATGGATTTGAAATGAAACAAACAAGATGTGCTTTAACTGCAGACTTTCAGCTTTAATTTGAGGGTATTTACATCCAAATCAGGTGAATGGTGTAGGAATTACAACAGTTTGTATATGTGCCTCCCACTTTTTAAGGGACCAAAAGTAATGGGACCGATTAACAATCATCCATCAAACTTTCACTTTTTAATACTTGGTTGTATATCCTTTAGACATGTGCACAGCCAAAAAATTCGTTCATTTTCGTTTTCGTTTCATTAGTTTATTATTTTTTTTCGTTTTTCGGGTCATTCGTTATGATCGCGATTCGTAAATTCGTTCATTCATAAATTCGTAAATGCGTCCGTTTGTACATTCGTACATTCGTAAATTCGAACATTCGTTCATTCGTACATTCGTTCATTCGTACATTCGTACATTTTTACATTCGTACATTCTTACATTCGTAAATTCGTAAAATCGTACATTTGTAAATTAGAAGATTCAGAAATTTGTAAATTCGAAGTTTGGAAATCCAAAAACCCGAAAATTCAAAAATCTGAAATAGTAACTAACTATTAAATTATAGGTATTGTAATTTCCTTTCAAATTTGACTGTCAGTGAACGTAACTAATACCAATTTAACCGAAGTTACGAATTATCCAAAATGAATGCTGCATCTAAACAAATGGAACGGAAAAAAATTAATAATAAATAATAATAATAAAACGTCATCATTATTATTTTTATTGTTATTTATTATTATTAATTCATTACGTTCTATTCCATTTTTTCGGATCATTCATAACTTCGGATAAATTTGTATGTGTTACGTTCACTAACAGCCAAATTTGAAAGGAAATTACAATACCTATAATTTTAAAGTTACTAGTAATTACTAATAGTTAAGTTATTATTAGTTAACTATTATTTCAGATTTCCGAATTTACAAATTTACAAATTCACTAATTTACTAACGTACGAATGTCCGAATGCCCGAATTTACGAATGTCCACTTTTATCGAATTTACGAATATTCGGAAAAAATTAGTTAAACAGGTTTTCGTTAATTCGGATATTCCCGAATCAACGGATTTGTCGAAATTCGTTAAAAAACGAATTCGGAACGAAACGAATTGCACATGCCTAATATCCTTTGCAATCAATTACAGCCTGAAGTCTGGAACGCATAGACATCACCAGACGCTGGGTTCCATCCCTGGTGATGCTCTGCCAGGCCTCTACTGCAACTGTCTTCAGTTCCTGCTTGTTCTTGGGGCATTTTCCCTTCAGTTTTGTCTTCAGCAAGTGAAATGCATGCTCAATCGAATTCAGGTCAGGTGATTGACTTGGCCATTGCTTAACATTCCACTTCTTTCCCTTAAAAAACTCTTTGGTTGCTTTCGCAGCATGCTTTGGGTCATTGTCCATCTGCACTGTGAAGCGCCGTCCAATGAGTTCTGAATGATTTTGCTGAATATGAGCAGATAATATTGCCCGAAACACTTCAGAATTCATCCTGCTGCTCTTGTCAGCAGTCACATCATCAATAAATATAAGAGAACCAGTTCTATTGGCAGCCATACTTGCCCACGCCATGACACTACCACCACCATGCTTCACTGATGAGGTGGTAAACTTTGGATCATGAGCAGTTCTTTTCCTTCTCCATACTCTTCTCTTGCCATCACTCTGGTACAAGTTGATCTTGGTCTCATCTGTCCATAGGATGTTGTTCCAGAACTGTGAAGGCTTTTTTAGATGTTGTTTGGCAAACTCTAATCTGGCCTTCCTGTTTTTGAAGCTCACCAATGGTTTACATCTTGTGGTGAACCCTCTGTATTCACTCTGGTAAAGTCTTCTCTTGATTGTTGACTTTGACACAAATACACCTACCTCCTGGAGAGTGTTCTTGATCTGGCCAACTGTTGTGAAGGGTGTTTTCTTCACCAGGGAAAGAATTATTCGGTCATCCACCACAGTTGTTTTCCGTGGTCTTCCGGGTCTTTTGATGTTGCTGAGCTCACCGGTGCGTTCTTTCTTTTTATGGATGTTCCAAAACAGTTGATTTGGCCACACCTAATGTTTTTGCTATCTCTCTGATGGGTTTGTTTTGTTTTTTCAGCCTAATGATGGCTTGCTTCACTGATAGTGACAGCTATTTGGATCTCATATTGAGAGTTGACAGAAACAGATTCCAAATGCAAAAAGCACACTTGAAATGAACTCTGGACCTTTTATCTGCTCCTTGTAAATGGGATAATGAGGGAATAACACACACCTGGCCATGGAACAGCTGAGCAGCCAATTGTCCCATTACTTTTGGTCCCTTAAGAAGTGGTAAGTACATATATACAAACTGTTGTAATTCCTATACCGTTCACCTGATTTTGATGTAAATACCCTGAAATTAAAGCTGAAAGTCTGCAGTTAAAACACATCTTGTTCGTTTCATTTCGATTTTATTGTGGTGGTGTATAGAGCCAAAAAGATTAGAATTGTGTCGATGTCCCAATATTTATGGACCTGACTGTATACTTGCTGATTTTGAACTAATCAAGATTCACAAATACACAGGTAGTGATACTTACAATCCAGCCTCCCCCATCAGTGTGCATGTCACAAAGCACTGTTAATGGATTTTTTCCATCTGGGAATATTGTATACCAGTCGCTGATACTGAAGCCTTTCTCCAGGAGCTGCTTACAGTTCCTCGCTGCTGAAATAATAATGGAAGAATAGATCAGAGTCAGGAAGAGGACCTGTCCCTTCTCTGCAACTGGCTCCAATTTCTAGAGTCAGGGAAAGTCAGACCCCAGTAATGGATTGAAACAAAATCAGAGAGGAGCACAGAAAAGAATTCTGTTTATTATACGTAACAACAGATATATTGATCTGTCTGCTTTTAGGTAGGATCACATTAAAAATCCTTCAATCCTTATTTTAAGAAAGATAATATTTCTTAAAAGTTACCTAATAGCCCCAAAGCACTTAAAAAGTATTTAAGATTATTTTTATGTATTCATTTCCTTTTATTTGTGTTTCTTAATATTTTTATTTTTCCCTTTTTGGGGGCTCCCAAATTACTAATTGGCTTTAGGCATGGTGTCTACCTGTGCCTAATGAGAATTCCATGCCTGTTTTGGCAGGAGGTGCCTCTACCATAAAGTTGCAATTAAGGGCACACAACTAAAAAGTCACAGCTAAAATACCGTATTTATCGGCGTATAACACGCACTTTTTTCCCCTTAAAATCAGGGGAAAATCGCGGGTGCGTGTTATACGCCGATCCCCTGCGATCCTGACCTGTCAGAATTAAAAAATCGCTGACCGCGATTTGAAAATGGCGCCGCCGGCGCCGAAATACACAGTGCCGGTCCTCGGCTCTTCTCGGCGGCTTTCGGTTTCACTCGAGCGCCGCCCGAACCTAGCCGAGTATACTCGGCTAGTTTCGGATAGCTCCGCTCACCGTCCGAGTGGAACCGAAAGTAAACGAGAGCCGCCGAGAAGAGCCGAGGACCGGCTCTGTGTATTTCGGCGCCAGCGGCGCCATTTTCAAATCGCGGTCGGCGATTTTGAAGCTCACAGGCTTCAGCAAGGCTGGACTGGGGCAAGGCTGGACTGGGGCAAGGCTGGACTGGACACTGGGGAAGGCTGCACTGACATGGCTGCACTAGCAAGGCTGCACTGACATGGCTGCACTGACATGGCTGCACTAGCAAGGCTGCACTGACATGGCTACACTGACAAGGCTGCACTGGCAAGGCTGCACTGGCAAGGCTGCACTGACATGGCTGCACTGGCAAGGCTGCACTGACATGGCTGCACTGACATGGCTGCACTGACAAGGCTGCACTGACAAGGCTGCACTGGGCAAGGCTGGACTGGGGCAAGGCTGCACTGAGAAGGCTGCAATGATGGGCATTTAAATGTAAGTTTTTTTCCCTTCAACTTCCCTCCTAAAAGTTTTTTTCCTTAAAATTCCCTCCTAAATTGAGGTGCGTGTTATACGCCGGTGCGTGTTATACGCCGATAAATACGGTATATACCCAAACTCACTTTTCTTTTAAACCCTTAGCTTGTAAGCTCTCACAAGCAAAGCCTTCCTAACTCCTTGTATTGAATTGCATTGTAACTGTATTGTCTTCCCTTATTTTATAAGGTGCTGTGCAAACTGTTGGTGCTATAGAAATACCATATAATTATAATAATAATAATGTGGCTAAACAAAGCAGCTTGGTCAAGGACTGCCCCAACCTGTGATAGGACAGATTAGGAGCAGAAACAGAGCAAAAGCAGGTTCTCTCTGGGGTTTTCCTTCCCACTAGTTAGGTCATTGCGCAATGTTTAAAGCAGGGGTCTCCAAACTTTGGTCTGCATGTATGGGGGTACAATTCTCTGTTTGCCCACTAGGTGGCGCTTTTCCCTATACTGTACTGTACTGTATACTGTGGAAGAGACTCAGGATAGGTGAAGTTTGGGTGGAGAACCTGAAAAGAGAGAAGCTAAACTCTGTAGCTGGCCCCCATGGGATTTGGTACTCCGGTGATTGGTAATCCCCTAGTGCAGTGGTTCTTCACTCCTGTCTTCAGGACCCACTAACAGGCCAGGTTTGCAAGATAACTCAAATACATCACAGGTGATATAATTTGCTGCTCAGTGACTGCAGTATTCTAGTCTGCATCTTGCCAAGGTAATATTTAAAATCTGGCCTGTTAGTGGGTCCTGAAGACAGGAGTTGAGAACAACTGCGCTAGTGCCTTAGATAGGATGAAGTTGTGGGTTGTTATTGTGTCTTGTTTCCATTTGGTATTGTGATTTTGGGTTGTCTTTGTTGAATGTAGCTGTATCTTAATAATTACCCTTTGGGATTAATAAAGTATTCTATACCTAACAGGACATAGATGGCCCGACCTGGGAAAGTGCCCATGACCGTTACCATATTGGCAGGGCCGTCTATAATATTGAGTGGACCCTGGGCAAACATTTTCTTGCATGCAATTTCACTCTTCACATGCTTTGAGACATACAATAAATAGCAGCTAGACTCAAAATCAGTTTACTGAATCAGATCAGGCAGTGATTGCGATTGGTTGCCAGAGGTTACAGTGTATCATTACCACTCACTGACTGGCTGCTAGAGGTTACAGCACACATTATGGCTCACTGTTAATTTTCTAGAGGTTACAGCACATGACTTCTGCTTGTTGATTGGTTGCTAGAGATTACTGTACAGCAATACTGCTCATTGATTGATTGCTAGAGGGTACTGGACATCTATACCACTCACTAATTGGTTGTTAGAGGTTACTGCACATTATTACTGCTCACTGATTGGTTCCTAGAGGTTACTGCATATCCTTACTGCTCAATTATTGGTTGCAAGAGGTTAGTGGACAGCATTACTGCTCACTTATTGGTTGCTAAAGGTTACAGCGCATCATCTCCTCACTGCCTACACACCATGTACTGTGGAGGTGAGGTGACCCATTAATAGACAGAAAACTCCTAGGAATCCAGTGGCAATGCAGGGGAGGGGGGGTGTGATCAGTGGCAATGCTGGGGGGTTGATGGGATCAGTGGCAGTTGAGGGGAGATGGGATTAGTTAGGAGGCAGTACACTGTGGCAAATTCTGAGTCATGTAGCGCAAAGCTGGAAATATTTGGCAAGTATATAGTGGGGGATTCTACCAATGTAATGGGGAATTTACAATGACCACCTATTTGGGAGAAATATACACTAATCACTAATGTTATGAATAATTTACACCGACAACCAATGTAATGGGGGATTTTACAGCAACAGCCAATAAGGGGGGATTTCTCCACTGGCCACCAATGTAAGGGGGATTTACACTCACCACCAATTTAAAGGGGGCTTCTACATGGATCACAAATGCAAGTTTGGAATTTTTTTTTAACGATTACCAATATAAAGAGGTGTTTCTACACTGGCCACCAATGTAATAGGGATTTACACTGACCACTAATGTAATAGGAGCAGAAACAGTAACCACCAATGTAAAGAGGGATTTACACTGACCACGAATGTAAGGGGGACCTTCACTCTGGCCACTAGTGTGAATGAAAGGATTGTACACAAAGCCCAAATGTAATGAGAAGATTTACACTGACCACCAATGTAACTGAGACATTTAGCCTGCATTCACATTTGTGTGTGTCAGGAATACATGCAAAATCGCTTTCCTGACACCACAGAAACATGCTGGCCTTTAGCAGATACACAGCAGTGCCATTGTTAATGACACCCTCATGCAGCGACTGAGATGTGCATATTCACAATCACCAAAATGGTGCTGTGGCACCGTGTTATTTTGAAGAAGGGTTCCACCTCTAACTTTCTTACCTTTGCAGAACAGGCTGATATTAGGCTTAATGACTATAGTTGTAGGCAGGACTTTCAAGCATGCTCCTTTACCTCCCCAGAGGGCAGCATTCAGCAGAAGTGATGGTAGATATGACCTCAGGGGGACATGATATACATATGAATGCCGCCTCTATTTAAATATCAATGTCACGGCCCACAACTATTTACATAATATTGCCGCCACTATTTACATATTAACCACTTGACAACTGGGCACTTAAACCCCCTTCGTGACCAGACCAATTTTCAGCTTTCAGTGCTCTCACACTTTGAATGACAATTACTCAGTCATGTAATACTGTACCCAAATGAATTTTGTGTCCTTTTTTTTCATACAAATACAGCTTTCTTTTGGTGGTATTTGATCACCTCTGGGCTTTTTATTTTTTGCGCTATAAATGAAAAAAGACAGAAAATTTAGAAAAAGAAAACGCATTTTTCTTCGTTTTTGTGATAAAATTTTGCAAATTATTAATTTTTCTTCATAAATTTTGGCCACAATTTATACTGCTACATATATTTGGTAAAAATAACCAAAATTAGTGGATATTATTTGGTCTGTGTGAAAGTTATAGAGTCTGCAAGTTGTGGTGCAAATCATAAAAAATTGATCACACCTGATGTACTGGTGGCCTATCTCATTTCTTGTGACCCGAACAAGTCAGGACAGTACAAATACCCCCCAAATGACCCCTTTTTTGAAAGTAGACATTCCAAGGTATTCAGTAAGATGCATGGTGAGGTTTTTGATGTTGTCATTTTTTCCCACAATTCTTTTTTTTTTTTTCCTCCCATAAAATTGTCATTGTAATTGGTTTTTTCTCTCACATGGCATGTGTATACCACAAATCACACCCCAAAATACATTCTGCTACTCCTCCTAAGTATGGCGATACCACATGTGTGGGACTTTTTCACAGCCTGGCCACATACAGGGGCACAATACTAAAATAGCACCTTCAAGGGTTTTAGGAGCATAAATTACACATCTCATTTCTCACCCACCTATTACACTTTTGAAGGCCCTGGAGCACCAGGACAATCGAAACGCCCACAAAATGACCCCATTTTGGAAAGCTAACACCCCAACGTATAATCTATGAGGCATAATGAGTCCTTTGAACAGTTCATATTTTTCCAGAAGTTTTTGGAAAATGTGGAAAAAAATGAAAACGCATTTTTTTTTACACAAAGTTGTCCATTTATAAGCTATTTCCAACACATAGCATGCACATAGCAAAAATGACACCTCAAAATACATTCTGCTACTCCTCTTGAGTATAGCGATACCACATGTGTAAGACTTTTACACAGCCTGGCCACATACAAGGAACACCTTCAGGTGTTCTAGGGACACATAGCATGCACATACCAAGAATTACACCCCAAAATACATTCTGCTGAGCAAAGGGTAAAAAAAAGATTACCTGTGGTTTTAGTAGCACAGTTGTCCACAGGAGGATAGCACTGGTCCAGGCAGCAGGCAGGGACTTGGTCAGCAAAAGCGAACGCAATTGTCCAGGCAACAGGCAGGAACACTGTCCATAGTCAGTACAGGCAGCAGGCAGGCATACTGTCCATATACAGTCCAGGGTCAGTGCAGGCAGAGATTGTCAGCAGTGCCAAAATATTGATCCTGGTAGTAGGCAGGAACATGGTCCATCCATTTGGTGTGGTCAGTTCATGCGACAGGCAGAGGCATGATGGCATAGGTCCTACAGGCAGCAGGCAGAAGTAGGGCCTCGTTCAGGACAGAATGGGGACAGGGGTAGAGGCTTCTCCCACCCAAATCTCTTTGAAGCCTCCGAGTCTCCAGACCCTAATCTAGGAATGAGAAAACAAAAAAAATGTTTTCTTCATCCAGAAAAACAATTCTGGAGCCCCTCACATATGTGAGACCCCTGTGTTATGAATCCCACTAGTCCAGTGGCAGGGTACAAGATCAGTCCAAGAGGCAGGCAAAAAGGATGGTCAAACAGTTCAAGGTCAGTTCCAGATCAGGCAGAGGTATGAACAGAATCGGTAGGCAGAAGCGTGGTCGAAAAACAAGCCAGGGTCAGTTCCAGATCAGGCAGAGATATAAACAGAATCGGTAGGCAGAAGCGTGGTCGAAAAACAAGCCAGGGTCAGTTCCAGATCAGGCAGAGATATAAACAGAATCGGTACACAGAAGCGTGGTCGAAAAACAAGCCAGGGTCAGTTACAGAGCAAACAGAGGCATAAGGGGTGTGAAGGTAAATGGCAGGAAGTGAGGGTTATGTTTACCATACTTCACTAATAATTTAGTGAAGTATGGTAACGGCGGAAACAGTCAACTATACAGAGGCCTGGTTGGGAAGGACATTGGGGACAATAAAAAGTAGTGTCTCTTCTCACTCCTCCTTTGGTGCACACCCGGCATTTTTTCTGCCTTTTTTGGCCTGTTGGTCTGGGGGGGATTTTTTCGGGAAAGTGGTGTTCGGAGAGTCTACTAATCACATTGGATCAAATGGTTTCTGGTGGGCCGTTTGGGAATACAAGGGCAGTGGTGATTTCCTCCTGGTATCCAAGGAAGGATTTGGGGCTTGCAGTGGATTTATGATAAATAACATAGCTGTTATATATGGCCAAATTGAACAAATAAATCAAAACTTTTTTATACTACTGGTATGTTCTTCTCGTGGCAAGGTAGGGTTCGAGCATCTGGTCATTGAAGTCGAAACACCCCCCATATACTTGTTGTATTCGTAGATGCATGTTGGCTTTTGGATTACCCCATTCCTCCTGGTTATCTCCACGACGGTGTTATTGTGGATTGATGAAAGCACGTAGACGTCCCTTCTGTCCCTCCACTTCACAGCCAGAATTTCCTCATTCCGTAAGCTCGCCATCTCCCCTCTTCTTAGCTTTTTGTTCACAAGGCTTTGAGGAAAGCCCTTCCGGTTCTTCCTTACGGTCACGCATGCTGGAGTCTTCTGTCTGTGAAGATTTCGGAACAGGGGCAGACTAGTGTAAAAATTGTCCACATACAGATGGTAGCCTTTCTCCAGGAGTGGGTTTATGAGTTCCCAAACGACTTTCCCACTCGATCCGATATATTCTAGGCAATTAGGGGGATGTAGCTGGGTGTCCTTCCCTTCATATACCATGAAGGCATAGGTATATCCTGTAGCTCGGTCGCATAATTTATACATTTTCACCCCATAGCGGGCCCTTTTGGTGGGAATAAATTGTTTTATGCCCAACCTGCCACTAAATTTGACCAGGGACTCATCCACACATATGTGCTGGTCTGGGGTAAATAACTGGGGGAAGATATCAGAAAAATATTTTAGTAGTGGGCGAATTTTATATAGCTTGTCAAAATTTGGGTCATTTCGGGGAGGGCACTGGGTATTGTCATTGTAGTGTAGGAATCTCATAATCATTAGATACCTGGTTCTGGGCATTACAGAGGAAAAGATGGGCATGTGGTGGATGGGGAGGGTAGACCAATAGGAACGTAATACATTTTTTTTGGTTAGTCCCATACAGAATGTGAGGCCCAAAAAAATTCTAAACTCCTCCACTGTTAGGGCTCTCCATTCGTAGGGACGGGCATAATAGGACGTTGGGTTACTTGCTATGTATTGTTGGGCATATAGATTGCACTGGGCCACAATCGATGCAAGCATGTCCTCAGTGAAAATAAGGTTGAAAAAATCTATTGGTGAAAAATTTTCTGTGTCCACCTGGACTCCTGGCTGGGTAGTAAAAGGGGGAATGATAGCTTCTCCTGAATTAGGTGGCAGCCATAAGGGGTTCTCAAGGGAGTAGGGAAGGCTGGCATGGGACTTAACCCTTTGGGCCTGAGGTGACACCCCACTGGTACGTGGCCTTTGTCGAGGCACTGCGGTGCTGGTGGATGGCACTGCGGTGCTGGTGGATGGCATTGCGGTGATAGTGGATGGCATTGTGGTGATAGTGGATGGCATTGCGGTGCTGGTGGATGGCACTGCATCCTCATCAGTACGTCTTCGTCTGGCGGGCGGACTCTCATCCACCTCTGAGGCTGTCAGTGTACCACTGCTGAGGACAGGCTCGTAGTCCACGTCAGACTCAGAATCTGAATAGGAATCTGAAGCGGAGAGCTCCCCGTTGCTCTCGTCGGCCGCAAGAATATTATATGCCTCCTCGGCTGAATATACTCTTTGTGACATAGTGATGAAAAATAGCAGATATGTGGCACTGATGACACGTGACACTGGCAGATTGCTGGCAGACGTGACACTGATGTGGTAGGTGACACTGGTGACACTGATGACACTGATGTGGCAGGTGACAGACAGGTGGCACTGACGACAGATGGCACTGACAGAAGGCACTGACAGATGGCACTGATACGTGGCACTGATACGTGGCACTGATACGTGGCAGGTGACACTGACAGGTGACACTGATGTGACAGGTGACACTGATGTGGCAGGTGACACTGACAGGTGACAATGATGTGGCAGGTGACACTGACAGGTGGCACTGATGTGGCAGGTGACACTGACAAGTGACACTGATGTGACAGTTGACACTGATGTGGCAGGTGACACTGACAGGTGACACTGATGTGGCAGGTGACACTGACAGGTGGCACTGATGTGGCAGATGACACTGACAGATGGCACTGACGACAGATGGCACTGACAGATGGCACTGATGACAGATGGAAGCAGTAATGAGCACTGTAGCACTGATGTGGCACTGTATGGGCACTGTATGGGCACTGTATGGGCACTGTAGGGTGTTTCACTAAAAGCTCGGCACTCAGTTTTCACAGATCGCTCTCTCTCCTCACACACGGTCTCTGTGTGAGGAGAGAAAGCCGGCAATGAGAGATGATCTCATATGTTTACATTTGAGATCATCTCTCATTGGAAGCTCGGATCGCGCTGTAAACGGCCGCTGTGATTGGCCGTTTATGGCGATCTGTGACTGGCTGTGTCCAAGGGACACGGCCAGAGCAGAATTTCCCCGATGCGCGCTCCCGGGAACGCGCATTGCGGAAGTGAACAGGAGGTAGTCCAGGGACGCCCTCCCGGCAATTGGAGTCCACGCTGTAGACGTCTTTCAGCTATAGCGCGGACGCCTAGTGGTTAATGTTAGTTATTTACATGTAAACACAGGGTGGGCAGGTGAGTCATCTGTACATGGCAATAGGGCAGAGCTGGGCAGCAGCAACAACACTTTGCACTGAGATATCGGGAATACAGCATGGGACTAAAACCTCAAGTGATAAGGGAATTTAAACTGGGATAGTTGGCAAGTATGAAGCAGCTGCTTTGGGCCCCACAACAATCATGGGGTTTAGCGCAGCTGCCCCTTTTGCCCTGCCTTAAAAATGGTTCTGCATATTGGTGAGAAGCTGTTTGCCATGCAGTTACATGCCTGAAGTTGTGTGCCTTGAAATTGTGCAAGAAAGCTGTGAAAAAATTATTTAACTCACCTCTTCTTACTACTAACGACCTATATTAAGAACCTGCACCTGGTACTGCTGGGAAGAATACATAATGAAGTGTCAGGCATGGTAATGTACATAAGCTGGTGAATGTATACTGGGAGCAGGGACCAAGAATAAGGGCAAGAGGCTTGTTAGTGGTACCCAGGAATGAAACATAAGTCCATGTTTGTTTGACCCTGCCTGCATGTGGGCCACATCTAGCCCACTACAAGATTTTATTCGTTCACAGCTGATTTGCACAGGCTGAGTATCCTTATCAGATGGTGTCTGCTGATGAGGACCCTGTTGTAAGGGGAGGCTCTGATGGAGACCCTGGTGTAAAAGGGACTCTCATGGGGACACTGATGCAAGCTGGGACTCTGATGGGCATCCTGATGTAAGAAGGGACGCTGATGGGGACCATGATGTAACAGGGGACTCTGATTAAGAGCATGATGTAAGGGGGACTCCGATGAAGGCCCTTGTGTAAGGGGAGACTCCAATGGGGACACTGATGTATGAGGAACTCTGATATAAGGGAGGAATCTAATGAGGATTTTGATTTAAGGGACAACTCCTAAGACATACTCTGATGGGGACCCTGATATAAGAGGGAACTCTTATGAAGACTCTGATGTACAGGAGGACTCCTAAGGTGGACTTTGAAAAAAATTAGAGAGCCCTGGTTTAAAGCAATAAAGCTTGATGGATTTGTGGTGCTGTCCCTTCATTTTTCAGTATAAATCCTTTGGGGGAAGAGAACTACAAAAATATATATATATATATATAAAAAGACAGGCTGAGGTACTATTTAAAATACATTTAAGGATATTTTACTAAATTCTTAAGTGCATTATTTTTCTAAATATTTTCCTATATTTTTGCTTTAAAATTGTATAGAGTTTGAACATTTACATCAATGCGAATATACCGTACATAGTATGGTGACCCTTAAGTTCCTGCCCCAAGATTACCTGCAGGCCTTTTCATGTAGATTAAGCTGTTTTTACCTTGCAAGCATACATTTTTAAAAATAATATATAAACGAGTCTCTGTTACCGTGTGTGATTTCCGGAGAGCCCGGGTCTCCCTTCTCTCCCCTTTCCCCTATGCATTAAAGAAAAGAAAGTTTTTTTAAAAAAACATGGGGTTTGCAAACAATTACATGGTGGAGGAAGCTCTCCCAAAGTAATTATGTGCTATCCCATGGACCAGGGACAGGATGTGATCACTTTGGGGGAGCCCACTCTGGTTTTTCTCACCACAGTCCCAAGGTCAGATGTATGGCAATGCATAACATTGGATGTTTCTATTTTTAATTCTATATGGCTGGCTAGAAAATATCATTTGATTGACTTGTGTAAGTACATTACATAGTGTATGTTATATTAGGATATAATCACTGATAAGTGTAGCACTTGCTTATAACATATCATTTATATAGCCTTTTATTCTCCCAAAGAAGTGGACTTTGTTTCATAAAATGTGTTGAGAAAGGCCAAATTTTGTGGCAGACTTCAGCATGTAAGGCAACATATCATGCACTCAGTATGTATCAATGTTGGATGAACTTGTTACTATGTTATTCAAAACAATGTTTCAAGGTACTCAACTTCAACATAATCAGCCATAATATACTTTTTTTCTTATGATGATTTTGTATACATATATCAGTAAAAGAATGTCTTAAATTCCTGTATGTAAAAAGACCTGCTTACTCTGTTTGCATGTCTTGAAAATTCCAAACTGGATGTTGGCTTGGTACGTTTGATTTGAATCACACATGGGAGTAATGCTATTTGTGTAGGTCTCTTTAAACCTTCTGACCATAAGAATACATTGCATATTACATCTTATAGCTTACCTTTTGTTCCTGGCATGCCTGGATTTCCTGGATCTCCTACATTAAATGACACACAATTATATGGTCTAAAAGGTAGAGAGAGTAAACTGCATATAGTAGTATATTATAGTTAATATAAGTTGTATAGTAAAGTGACACAGTGAAAGATTCTCCAGCAGCACAGAGTATTTCTGGTGAGGAAAGTGGCTCACCTTGTCACATGGTTTTTATTATTACATTATGCATAATCAGTAAAGAATATGCAGTTCACAGTGTCAGAACCCATAAAAACAAATTGGTTTTGTAAGATTTTGATAAACAACCAACCTTTCTTTCCTGGAAGACCAGACAACCCTGGAATGCCTGGCAGACCTAATAAATGATAAAAAATATATATATATATATTTTTATTCTTCTTAATACTCATGAACATAGGCAGAAACTTCACAAATAAAGAACATGAACATTGCAAGCTGTCATAATTGGTGAAAAACATTTGTGTTTGAACAGATCTACAGTACTTTTACGCCTCATTTCCTGGTCTCCATCCTTTTCCCCTAGCCAGTGATTCAGAAAATGCTGAAGACAGATAATCAGCTGACAGCCCAGCCAATATCATTTTCAGGAGAAAATCAGCATTGACAGCCAGTGTATTTCTCTCATGATGGGTTTCCTTTACCACCCAAGAAGAACTGCACCCAAGAAGTGCAGGACCCATAAATATTGTATCACACCCTCCAGTACCAAATGACCAAATGATCAGCTTGCTATGGGGACCGTACTCCACCCAAAATGAAGAAATTATGAATGGGGTTGCTCTTTATCAGCCATCCTGATGTAATTTTTTTGTCTCAACAGTTCAATTCCTTATATATTTACCATGTTATATGAAAGTCATACCAACCTCTCTCTCCAGGTACTCCAGGTTCTCCTTTATCTCCTTGGGCTCCAGGGGTCCCAGGACATCCCCTTAGGAAGGTCATTTGCTCTGTTCCAGCTTGCACAAAAGTGAAAAAAAATGATTATAAGATCACCAGATAGGTCCCCCTGATGAAAAATACAGCCTTCTATGTGTGGCTGAGGTTTTATTCAGCAGGGAAGCTGAGTAATTGCTCAGGTATAATCTATAGATTTGTATGTGTGTAACACAGCAATGAAAAAATAACACAACTGATATTACATTTTCTATTGGCTGCCAACATGTTGAATCAAATACTGGTTTCTAATATCACTCAACTACTCCAGGGGTAAGATCTCCCAACCAAAGTTTCCAGTTCCATTTAACAACTGCAGCTATTAGGAAACCAAATGGTAACGTCTAATGAGTTCTGCAGGATAAACGGATACAAAGAAAGCAGAACACTATAAGTGTTGTGATTGTATTTCTAGTTTAAGTTAGCTTCCAGTTCTAGATAGCTTTTAATATACAGTATATAGGATTTTATATCATGGACAATGTAACAGAAGGAGCTGGAACACACAAAGATGGACAACCAACAAAAAAAGGAAAACTCCCAGGTGGACAGGCAGAAAGTCAGTAATTGTGGCAGGGAGATCTCACTGCTGAAGCTAGCAAAACATATAGAACAAGTGTTGACAGACTTCAAAGGGCAAACACAGTGTTTGGTTTTGACCTTAGTTCGAAATGCTTATGAGATCATTCAGAATTCAGATCACCTGCATTTGACCTGCTTTAAAGGGTTTGTAAACCCTCAGGGTTTTTCACCTTAATGCATTCTATGGCTTAATGCATCCATTGGCTCCCACTGCTGTCAATCAAATCCAATGACGGCGGGGCCGGGTCCTGCTGCCTGTCTCTATGGACGCAGCAGCAGGACTCGGGAGCGCGCCCGCATGAGTGCCCCCAGGAACAAAGCTCCGTCGGGGCACTCGAGAAGAGGAGGAGCCAGGAGCACTGTGGAGGGACCCCAGAAGAGGAGGATCGGGGCCACTCTGTGCAAAACCCTTGCACAGAGGAGGTAAATATGACATGTTTATTATTTAAAAAAAAAAAAAAAAAACAAGA
Organism: Aquarana catesbeiana; assembly: GCA_037953035.1. Lineage (NCBI taxonomy): Eukaryota > Metazoa > Chordata > Amphibia > Anura > Ranidae > Aquarana > Aquarana catesbeiana. Next base: position 1,476,226 of record JBBHAA010000323.1, on the reverse strand, counting down.
CTTTACACAACCCCTTTAAGCTGCTTTTGCATCTCTATACACTTGTAGGGGAAGAGCAGTTCTGAAGCAAACAAGGACTGTTGGCTGTTAAGAAGGCAGAGCCTGATTCAGCCCATTAAGTTCCAACCATGACTAAAATATCACTTTTTAATGGACTTACTCTTTAATAAGAGTTAAGTCAAAATTATTTAGAGAATTTCATAGACAAATATTTACCCCAAAACTTGACCCCATAGTTAAAGTTTCTTTGAAGAATATATAAATAATATCTCACCAGAACATGTTTCCTCAGCATTACTGAGTGTGGTGAGCAGAAAGAGGACCACAACGGGTAGGGCCAACATCGCAACTCCTGATCTTTCAACCGGCTTCTCTTCTTGCCCTGGTATGTCTGACACTATTTATATACAGTCAAAGTCCAGTAGGAGTAATAACCATACTGTCTTTAAAAACTATGGAAATCATTGCGCAACCTCAAAAACAATGGCATTACTCTGGGAATGTGTCACATTTGTATCACAGAAATATCATTTAACAAATGCTCTTGGTGTCCTCAAACAAGCCAGCTGCCAATGTTCAACACTCCATTTCAATTCTGATGACAGGAAAGATGTTATTGATATTTTAAGTCAACAAGAGTTAACACTTCAAAAGTTGCAACATAAAAAGGTTCATTTTACAAATGTCAGCCCTCATGCACACAGGCTGTTAAAAAAACGTTATGAAAACGCCAGTATTTTAGCAGTGACTTTTTTCAGCTTTTTTCAGCTTTTTTCAGCGTTTTTGTAATAGCGTTTTTTAGCGTTTTTTAGCGTTTTTGAGCGTTTTTGAGCGTTTTTTTTTTTTCAAATTTTTTTTTTTTTTCAATGGATCAAAAACGCTAAAAAACGTTGGTGACTGACGTTTTTGAGCGTTTTTGAGCGTTTTTCAGCGTTAGAGCGTTTTTACAGCTGAAAAACGTCTCTCAGAACCCACTGGTCCTGGGTTTTTTTTACAGCTTAAAAACGCCTATGCCACTTGCAGCTCAAAAACGCCTAGGTGGGCATGAAGCCATAGACTAACATAGACAGGCCTTTTTAAGCTGCAAAAAAAGCTCAAAAAAGCAGCTGTAAAAACGTCCGTGTGCATGAGGACTCATTGTTAAGTCCAATTCCATGTGCAGACGAAATAGGATCCATGTTAGGTTTTTACTGCAGGCTGTGACCCATTGGGAGAGAATTTGTAAAACTTCCTGCCAAAATATGAAGTGGGTGGGAAATTTCTGCAGTGCAGATACAGACTGTACCAAAATACTCCACCCCCCCAATCAGGGTTAAATTTGATCCCCTTATGAAAAAAGTTGTGTTTTTTTAATTTAAGGGGGCCATTACATCTCAATATTACAAAATATTTGTTGACCTCACATTAAACATGTTCATTTTATTTTACATGCGTTACCATTGTTTTCTACGTAGCACAAGTTTTCTGTCAATAGGTGCACTACACCTAAATGTGAAGATGAGAAAGATTTCACTCAGACAGATAGCACTTTATTCATCATGTGTGCATGTACTCTGAAGCCTCGTACACTCGATCATATTTTCGGATGAACGTTTGTTTTTCGTTGCATGCTAGTTTTATGTCGACAGTGAACAGGTTACTCACCATATGAAAATTCTCGTATGACAGAATTCAATTTCATAAGTGACGTAATGTGTTGAATGGTTTTGTATGTATTCTTTCGTTTCTGAGCATGCATAGTCTTGCTCTTATGATTTTATTCAGACGAAAACCGTATTAATTAAATTAAAGTCAGACGCGTTCACATCCGACAAAAATGTTAGTCTGCACATCCAGGTTTTGTCGTACGAAAAATCAGAATCAGCTGTCGAAAGCGCCATACTAACGATACAAAAATCAGCAGATCGTTCTGTCGAAATTTTACTTCCGATTTCCGTATCTTGTGTATATGCCTTAAGATACACACCTCCTTTTAAAAATAGAAATATAGGAAGAGATAAAACTTCTGTCAAATGAATGGGCTGAAAACGCATTGCACGAACCACAGAACGCAACCCTTTAAGTGCATGGGGCCATGCCACAACTGCCTTGGAACTGCATGTTGAAGCATTGTGCTGCATCATTTACAGGGTTAAAACAGGTGGTGTGGAGGTGATCTATCACCTCATCAATGTCTGGTAAACACCTCTGAAAAGCAAATCATTTTTCAGAGGGTAGACAAGGGCTGACACACGTATGAACAAGCCCTTGGAACAACCCTTCTCAGCCTTTTAAGCACAGAGGAACCTCTGAAATAGCCTTCAGATCTCAGAAAACCCAAGCCAATGATTATTATATCTAAAGATCACATTACATTAGCATTATGGCCTGTAGTGGTCAGTGGGAAGAATGCTTCATATGCCGTGTACACAGGGTCGGCTTTTCTGACAACAAATGTTCGATGGGAGCTTGTTGTCGGAAATTCCGACCGTGTGTAGGCTCCATCGGACATTTTCCGTCGGAATTTTCCGACAACAAAATCCGTTCTTGTAAATTCCGATCGCGTGTACACAATTCCGACGCACAAAGTTCCACGCATGCTCGAATCAATTACGAGACGGAAGCGATCGGTCTGATAAAACTAGCGTTCGTAATGGAGATAGCACATTCATCACGCAGCAAATTTTAAAATCTTTTAATGCAGCGCATTCTCTTCTTCTTTATAATGCTAGAGTAATGAAGTTGTTTTGCTGCTGATATTCACACAGAGTTCTGAAAAAATTATTTCTTTATTATTTCTTGTGATCTCCTGAATATTTTTTTTTTTCGTCAGATCTCCATAATAATGTTTTTAATTTTTGTTTATAGTGGGTTTTTTTTATTTATTTTTTTATCAAGATCTCCTGCTTTTTAAAAAAAAAAATTCTAGTGCTCTCCACAATATTGTTTTTTGTTTTGTGTGTCAAGTTACCACAACACCATTATTATCTTGTAGGAAGGCAACACTGGGGAAACTGGGGAAATTGGCGAAGCCTTTGTACCCCAGGGCACACATCAACTATTTTACAGGCAAAATTGGTAGCCTGAGGAGTCCATATAATAGTGAGCACAATCCGGTCCCGGACTACAAGAGATCAGGAACAGCAGCAGATGACTGCCACATTCCACAGCTTCCTCCTGGCTGCCACATTCCACACCCTCCTCCTGGCTGAGGCTTTCCTGTGTATGAAAAAGGGACATAGTTTTAGTTTTTTATTCATCAATCACAAACAATTTTCAGCTCATGACTGTTGCAAATTGAATGTAACAAATAGAAAAGACTATCATTCTGACCCCAGCATTTTTCATTCTTGTCCCAAACACTTTTTACCACTACTGTCTATTGATATGTAAAACACTTTATTAAATCAGCAATTAGTGATCAATAATAACATCCAGTTATCATCATTAATTTTACGTCAAGAAATATGTAGAACAATGCTATACCTGACTCAAGCTGGGCTCCTCCACATCTTCCTGTCTGGAAGGCCCAGGTTGGACGTCAGAAGCCTCAGCTGGGGTGGAAGGAAGCCTGGAAGGAAGAGTGGAAGGAAGGGTTGAGAGCGATTGCCTGACTTCAGTCTGGTCTGACAGAAAACGCAGTCTGTCATAGTACCACAGCCTGGGGACATAAATGGCATCTTCTGCTGCTCCTGATCTCATGGAATCCTGGACCTTATTGCACTCCCTATTATAAGTGCTCCTCAGCCCACCAATTTTTGCCTTCAAATAGGGGATGGTTGCCATGGGGATCTGTGGCTTCACCAACTCCAGCAGTTTCTCCAGCGCTGCCTGCCTCTTTTGTTTATGATTATAATGCGGATGTTTCACCTGCCACAGACAGGGCAGCTCCCTGTACTTGTCTATGAATAGGGGGAGGAAGTTGTGATAATTGAAGCCATCCATTTTCTCTGCAAGACACAACACAAGACAAACCCTAATGTCAGGCTAAACTCTCCTAATCTTGTCCCAATATAGGCCTCAATCTAGAAGCAGTATAGGCCACTGATGCACCAAAATTGTACCTTTGTTAGAACGATCGGAGCTTCCGCTACTCCTTCCTCCATTCACAGATCGTACGTACAACGCATGCGTGTTACGCTTTATATACACTGTGCATGCGTGATACTCTGCCCGCCCCAGACGTTCTTTCTAGTCTATTCCCCGCCCCTTGTCTTTTGGCGCAGTGGGAGAGCACATGGCGGAGAAAGAGCACGTGCATGCAGACAGCAGCAGCAACGACGAAAGCCCGGAGCCACGAACGTCTTGATCCCGGAGGAGATTTAAGGCCTCAAATATGTCCTTTATAGAGATGGTGGAGATGGTGGACATCTTGAAGAGGGCCGACTATGATGGGAAGCATGGACCTTACCCAAACCCAAAGAAAGGCCAAGATCATGACTAAAGTTGTGAAAAGTCTGCACAGGAATTTTGGGGTACGACGATCCAAGGATCGATTGAGGAAATGCTGGTCAGATCTGAAACTGAGGGAGCACGATCAGTACAGAAAGATCAAGAGAGTTCTTCAAAAAAGTAAGTAGTTGTCGTGTGTTCCTATTATTATTATTACTTGCATGCTGCTCCATGTGCTTTTCTTTACTGTTGTACAGTTTAAAATGGCAACTTTCAGGTTCCTGGGCACAGCAATCTTTCATAGTAAACATCGTTTGTTTGCCCACTAATATGATGTTTTTGGCAGATCCAGGTTAACTACATTTGTTCAGGCCCATTTGTATTAAAATAAGTTTAGTACATTGTTGTCTAGATGGGTTTGTAACTAGAATGAAATGCAAACTTGATTCAGTGTAAGGAGAGGACACTCAGCAGCTGTTTACACATCTGGATGCAGGAGTACTAGTGTGGGACACCAGAACAAACTTTTTAGGGTTACCCACACAGGTGCTCCAGTGGATACTAGGGGTGTCTCCATGTGTGAAAATTTTACAAAAAATGTAATTATTCCAGCTTTAGAAAGGTAAAAAAAATGTCTTCAGCTTGGAACTCTGCACAAAAAGACAATTGTACAACACTTCCAAGCAATGTTTCAGATTCCTATTTCTGCCCTCAAATATCTGTGTGCTAAGTATACCTTTTTTTATTCACATAGGGGTGAAAAGACTCAGGACATCAGAGGACACCAGGGACCCCCAACCTCCTAAAGAAGGGGAAATACCAACACCACAACCAGAGGAAGGAGAGGTTTATGAAGTGTGGCGAAATAGTGACCACAACAGGTGAGTGTCTGAGACCACAGCTTCAGGTAATAGATGTATGCCTGCATATTTATAATACATGGTGTGGTTTTTATTTTAGGTGATGTGGATGTTGTGGAAGAAGAAACTCATTTCACAAGTGCAAGTGCACACGTCCTCATCGGGGAGATCATGGTGTGCAATCAGGATTTACAAAAGCTCAAGGAAGACATCAATGATGTTGAAAAAAGACTCAAAAACATCATTGATGTTTTAGGCAGAATCTAAAACACACCTAAATTCTTCTATTTGTTGATATATTTAACATTTTTGAATCTTTTTTGAAGTATATTGAAAGCCAAGTTTTGAAGATGCACACAGTGTGTCAACATGTGCTATCTGCCATCATGGGATATCAATGTACGCGTTTTGTGTGTGCAACTCCTTGCTCGCAACTCAAGTAGCTGAGAGGAAGGGGTTGCAGCCCCGAAACATGTCCATTGATCCCCCATGATGGGAGCTAGCACATGTTGACATTAGGCATGGGATCAGGGAGAGTCAAAATGGAATCCCCATTTTGACTCTCAATTTGTGTGCATCTTCAAAATTTGGCTTTCACAGGGATGACATCACCCCATCTGATGAAGGCATTATCAACACAGTTTGGACATACTAATGTCTGATATTGCCTTCAAATTATTATCAAAGTTGAACTTTGTAAGTTCCTGAGTTGTATATTGTTTTATGGTTTTAAACATGTCTGTTTACCACTAAAAGGCTATTTTGTAATGCCAAATGCCAAAATGTTATTTTAAAAATATGTTGGTTTGTTAAAAAACCCTTTTCTAATGCACATGTGAATGTGCACAGAGTAAAAATTGTTCTAATCAACAATGTGTGGCTTCTTCTTTCAATGCTAAATACCATTCTTTTAAGTAAGTTGGTGTTTACAGTGACAATGGGGGTTATTTACAAAAGGCAAATCCACTTTGCACTACAAGTGCACTTTCAGTGCAGTTTCAAGTGCACTTTTGCAGTGCACTTGTAGTGCAAAGTGGATTTGCTTTTAGTAAATAACTCCCACAGTGCTTTAAAATTTGCCACAATCAGGCCATTTTCGTGACTCACAAAAATTAATTCATGGTGGTGAAAATGATGAATATTTTTATCATTAATACATTACATACATTAACAACAAAAACAAGGTGTGTGTGTAGCAGACACACAACATAATAGTTCGCTGAAGAAGAGATTGTCACCTCATGTATCAAATAAATTATGTTTGCACTGTTGAAGAAAATGGCCAAAAAGAAAAGCCCATTGGATAACCTAGGAGACAGCTAAAAGAAACACAAGCAGGAAATCAAAGGAAATCTTATTTCAATTTAACTAAAAAATGTATTTTTAAAATGTTTATGAAAGATTTTCTGGCATATCAATGGCCCCCCTACCTGCAAAGTACTCCATATATTTGATACGGACCTTGCGGGTGCTTTGGGGGGGAAAGCCAGGACGGCCAGCTTCAAGCGCCGTCAGGGTTTGTTCGTTAAGTCCAGCCTCAGGCCCAACTGAGGCAACATAGTTCATTGAATTTCTCCTTAAATAGTTGTGGAGAATGCAGCATGCAAGCATTATATGGTTGAGTTTATATTCTGCCATGTTTATTGCCGTAGGAATAGGCGGAACCGGCTGGCCATTATCCCAAAGCATTCTCCACCACTCTTCTGGCTCTGGCCAGCCAATAGTTAAAAACCCTCTGGTCCAGGGTGAGGGTCCTCATCTGGAACGGCCGCATCAGGTGATCACCCAGCCCAAACGCTTCATCAGCGACAAAGACAAACGGGAGTCCTTCCATGTTCTCTTCAGCAGGTGGCAATCCCAAGCCACCATTCTGAAGCCGTGTGTAGAACTCGGTCTGGGCGATGACTCTACCATCCGACATCCGGCCATTCTTCCCCACGTCCACATAGAGAAACTCACATGTCGCGACACCACCGCCAACATCCCAATACTTTTAAAACTCTTATGCCGCGTACACACGGTCGGACTTTACGGCAGGCTTTGCCCGGCGGACGGGATTTCGTCGGACAATTCGATCGTGTGTGGACTCCAGCGGACTTTGTTTTCTCAAAAGTTGGACGGACTTAGATTTGAAACATGTTTCAAATCTATCCGATGGACTCGAGTCCGGTCGAAAAGTACGCTCGTCTGTATGCTAGTTCGACGGACAAAAAGCCACGCTAGGGCAGCTATTGGCTACTGGCTATGAACTTCCTTGTTTTAGTCCTGTCGTATGTCATCACGTACGAATTCGACGGACTTTGGTGGATTGTGTGTAGGTAAGTCCGTTCATTCAAAAAGTCCGTTGTAAAGTCCGTCGAAAAGTCCGCCGGGCAAAGTCTGCCGTAAAGTCCGACCGTGTGTACGCGGCATTATAGTTGTAATAGTATGACCCCAAGTTGGGGGGTGGGACTATGTGGACGTGTTTCCCATCAATTGCCCCTCCGCAGTTGGGAAAGTCCCACCGCTGGGCAAATTGGGAACCCACAGTCTGCCATTCCTGTGGCGGTGAAGGAAACAGTGGAGTCAAACAAAAAAAATGTATTATTAATTTTGCACATAAACATTGCAAGCAGATTAGACACAAACATTCTTGGCCAACATCAGTATAACATTTATTTTAAGGAGTATTTAAAGACAAAAATATAAGGTCCACTTATCAGATTCCTCACCCTCTGTGATGGCCCATTGTAAACAATTGGGGGGGGGGGTATGTTTTGGACAGGTAACCCTCTCCACTTCATTGAGAGCTGAATGCATAAATAATGTGTTTTACTTTGGCCAGCCCCTCCTTACTTATACTATTGGAAGCCCACTGGACAAGTAATAAGTGTAATAATACAAAAATATGAATACCCACTGTCCAAATTGAAGCACTTTTTTACATTCTGCAATTAACTATCAAGATAATAGGAGAACAAAACTTTAAACAGGACCATTTGAAAGTATTCTGGCAGGCCCTTTCACTACATGCTTTGGGGAATACATACAGAAATCTGACCACAAAAGAGGTAGGTATAGTGTGTATGGGTTTGGCAAAGTCAGCAGATAGAGGATTGGTATCGGTTGACTTAGCGGTTGGGGAGGAGGGAGGGTTCCAAATGATTTTGGGACCCCAAAAAAAGCCTCTGGCATTCTGCATGAATTTAATGAATTTAAGGACACAAATAACATTTGGACACATTTTAGGGGGTGTTTAGGGTAAAGCTCTACTATACATTGTTAAGTGACTAGGCTAGCTGTGTATGGGCCCAGGATAGCATGCTGGGGAGGTTAGTGAAGGCAAATGTGCATGAAGGACAAAAAAGGAAGTTTAAAAACTTCAAGCATGCATGAGGACAAAGGGGACATTCACAGCATATTACAATCATGGTAATTAGGGAATGATGAAAGAAATACAATACATTAGCAAATATTAAATACATAGAATGTGATGTTAAAGGAGAAAACTTACCCTAATATAGTCCTTCTGCAGGACCTGAATGATGGCAGAACAGGTCTCTGGAATAATGATCCCCAGAGCCTGGGGGGAGATGCCTGTTGAAAACTTGATGTCCTGCAGACTTCTCCCTGTCGCCAAGTACCGCAACTTGGCGACTAGCCTCTGCTCGGGAGGGATGGCTTGCCACATGCAGGTGTCCTGCTTCTTAATATAAGGGGACAGCAAAGCCAACAAACGGTGAAAAACGGGGTCCGTTATCCGGAGATAATTCCTGAAATCATAAGGATTATTCTCACGGATCTCCCGCAAAAAAACTGGTCACGCTGGAGTAACCAATTCTTGGTCCATGAACTCCTCCCCGCCCTGTTCATGGACTGGGCTTGGGTCAAAGTAAGAACTCCAAAACCAAGCCCCTGCACAGCACAAACTCTACAACGAGTACATACCCGCAACATGGCTTCAAAGCGGTCAGCTGGTCAGAACGAACTAACAGAACGCACTGAAAATCAGAAAGGCTTGAGAAGAGCGAGCTGAAAACCAGAAACGAGCGAGCAAGAATGCACTGATAATCAAATACATCCTATAATAATACGCACTGAAAAACAAATGCGAACTGACTACACACACTGAAAACCAGATACAAACCCACAAGCACAAACTGAAGAGCAATAACGATCTGAAAAGCACAAGGCTGAAAAGCGCAAATCATCTCTCACCAAACTTCTACTAACACGAGATTAGCAGAAGGAGCCCAAAGGGTGGCGCATTGGCTATTGAACTTCCCTTTTATAGTGCCGTCGTCGTACGTGTTCTTGACGTTCGGAATTTCTGACAAGATTTGTGTGACCGTGTGTATGCAAGACAAGTTTGAGCCAACATCCGTCGGAAAAAAAACATGGATTTTGTTGTCGGAATGTGCGATCGTGTGTACACAGCATTACATTGGAGGTCAGTAGAAAGATTACCCCTTACAGATAGTTAAAAAGATAATTGGTATCAGTCATTACTTATCCAGTTTTCATTGCCCAAGGAACCCCTAGCAACCTCTGAAGAAACCTTATATTTCCAGGGAATGAGTTATAACTCTGACCTTTACTTCACACATAGATTTACTTTAAACAAAAACACATTCGTTCACAAATCTTTCATTAGAGGGAGTGCTAACATAAATTGTTGTCACCCCAGGAAAAGTGTTCATTTGCTGCTTTTTGCTGAACATACAGTGCATCTGGAAAGTATTCACAGTGCTTTACTTTTTCCACATTTTTTTATGTTACAGCCTTATTCCAAAAATTATTAAATTCATTATTCTACAAACAATACCCCATAATGACAAAGTGAAAGAAGTTTGTTTGAAATCTTTGCATATTTATTAAAAATGAAAAAAATCACAGCCTTTTTCACAATACTTTGTTGAAGCACCTTTGGCACCAATTACAGCCTCAAGTCTTTTTGAGTATGATGCTACACGTGTGGCACACCTATTTTTGGGCAGTTTCTCCCATTATTATTTGCAGGACCTCTCAAGCTTCATCAGGTTAGATAAGGAGCGTCGGTGCACAGCCATTTTCAAATCTCTCCAGAGATGTTCAATCAGGTTCAAGTCTGGGCTCTGGCTGGGCAAGTCAAGGACATTCACAGAGCTGTCCCATAGCCACTCCTTTGTTATCTTGGCTGTTTGCTTAGGGTCATTGTCCTGCTAGAAGATGAACCTTCGCCCCAGTCTGAGGTCTAGAGTGCTCTGAAGCAGGTTTTCATCAAGGACGTCTCTGTACATTGCTGCATTAATCTTTCCCTCGATCCTGACTAGTCTCCCAGTTCCTGTCGCTGAAAAACATCTCCGTAGCATGATGCTGCCACCACCATGCTTCACTGTAGGGATGGTATTGACCAGGTGATGAGTTGTGCCTGGTTTCCTCCAGACGTGAGGCTTGCCATTCAGGCCAAAGAGTTCAATCTTTGTTTCATCAGACCAGAGAATTTTGTTTCTCATGTTTCTCATGGTCTTAGAGTCCTTCAGATGCCTTTTGGCAAACTCCAGGTGGGCTGTCATTTTCCTTTTTACTTAGGAGTGACTCTCGTCTGGCCACTCTACCATACAGGCCTGATTGATGGAGTGCTGCAGGGATGGTTGTTCTTCTGGAAAGTTCTCCTCTCGCCACAGAGAAACTCTGGAGCCTTGTCAGAGTGACCATCGGTCACCTTGACACATTATTTGGGCCGGATTGTGGCTCCCCGTACTCCAGGAGGCCCAAGCAGCCTCTTTGTCACACCTTAACAGGAGGGGCGGCAAGGGCAGCATTTGCTAGAACCGATCAGCTGTATTTCCCTCCAGCAGCCGCTGAATGCAAGCTACTTCTCCCCTCCCTCCCACCAGGGTTGCCAACCATCTGCTAAAATTTATGGACAGTTCCTAAATTTTAACCATTTACGGCCTATCCATAAATGTCCATTAGTAAAAAAATGGCCTTCGGCTGACTTTCCAACTGTGCATGCATGAAGCCGGATCAAGCACACTTGGCTGGACTTGAGCAGGGGGCGGGCGCATGTGGTGACTTCATGGCGCCACTTGGCGCCTTACCTGTACCATGTTCGGAGCCTCTAACCATTTCCTATACCATGTCCGCAGCCTCTGACCATCTCCTGTATCCTATCCACAATCTCTGACCATATCTTGTATCATGTCTGCAGTCTCTGAGGGGGAGCCTGGAGAGGGGTCAAGAGCAGAAGCGTCACCAAAATGGGGGGTCACGAGAGGAGTCAGATGTGTGACTGTGAAGAGGAAAATCTGGAATGAAACCACAGCCGCCAAGCTGTAGCCCCGAGGGTGCCATCTGACTGAGCCCTGCACAGTGCACTTGAGAGGAGGTCAGTGACAGCACCGCCCAGTGGCGTATCAACAGGGGGGCAGTCCAACCCAGGTGCCACACATTAGGGGGGTGTCATTGTCAGGTCACACCTGGGCGCAAGGCTGGTACAAGGGGAGCACCTGCCCTGGGCATAATGTTTACATTCAGGTGAGGGGGCTCTAAAATCGCAGCGGCTCATTCACGCTCCTTCCTAAATTGTTCGCAGGAAGCGGCACATCCTCCTTCTAGCTCCCACCCATTCAGTGAAAGCCTCACTTACTGCCCACTCAGACTTGTTTTTTTTGCGGGTGGAGGGAGTGTAAGAAAGGAACCACACTCTCTGATTGGCCGAGGGTGCCATCCATCAATTACACTGGCCCCACCCCCTGCATATCGGCAGTCAGTGTGGAGGAGAACAGCCGGCACAGGCAAAGCGGCATCCCGCTAGTGATGGGGTAGGGCATCTAGTCTATTGTGTTCTAAACCTCAATACACACATGCTATCAACAGATCTATTTGTTCTATCGGCAAGGACATTCTACATGATGGTGAGCCACAATTCCAAGTAAATGATTTGTTCTGTGCAAACATTTTCTAGCTGAGAAGGTGACAGCAGCAAGAACTTAGTGAGCACCATTGTACAGATATGAGAAAAAAATCATGACATCTGAACATCTTCCAGCAAATGTTAATGCATTCCTTCCTTCATTAATGAGCAAGCTTTATACATAATTTGTCTAAAACTTTCGGACTAAGGACTTTTAGGTCAATTTTCTCTTTTCCACTTTAAGGGCTCATTCACAGCAGATGTGTTGAACTGTGTTGATCTGCACTGATCAATGAAGGCTCAGCACAAGAGCACAGATAAAACAATTGTGCTCTGTTCACACTATGCAAGCGCTTTGGTGTGTGTCGTGTTAAAGTGCTGCATGTCTGCTTTTTTATTGCAGCACAACGCATGTCATTGCAGCATGTAAAGTTGAATGAATTGTCTCTCATTCATTTTAAATAGATCTTAAAAAATAAAGAATTAAACAGTCTGATGCATTTTAACAATGCATTGCACTGCCCCTGCAAAACGCACACCAGTGACCACGCAAAAAATGGACCACCTAGCAACCAATCACCTGCTGGTTAACTTGGAATGTTAACTCCGGCAGCTCACGCCGTCTGTTCAGCGCTGCAGTTTCTCTCCCCCATACTATCTCCTGCTCCCTGCTCCGCTCTCCTGCGTCTCCCGCTCTGCATGCTGAAATAAGGTAGGAAGGGGCAGAACATGCCAGGGGTAGGGATTGTGTAATGCAAAGGGTCCAGAGGTGTGTTTGTATGGGGGGGGGCTGTGTATTGTAAAGGGGTCCAGAGAGGTGTGTGGGGGGCTGTGTAATGTAAAGGGGTCCACGGGTGTGTGGGGGGGCTGTGTAATGTAAAGGGGTCCAGAGGTGTGGGGAAGCTGTGTAATGTAAAGGGGTCCAGAGGTGTGGGGGCTGTGTAATGTAAAGGGGTCCAGAGGCATGGGGGGATGTGTAATGTAAAGAGGTCCAGAGATACGGGGGCTGTGTAATTTAAAGGGGGTCTTCCTACATTTTACCCGCATTTATAGCTGCAGTCCTATAGATTTCTATTAGGTGGAACTTTTTATCTGCATTTTCTGAAAACGCACCAAAAGTCCTGCATGCTGCATCTTGACACCATGTTTTACTGTACCAGGTGACACCAACCCTAGTGAAGTCACTGGCGCGGCCAGACCAGTCTGATGTAAGTGGGATAATGGGGGACACTGATATAACACTTATATCAATAAACCCCCCCCCCCTTTTCTTAGTGTAACCACTGTTCAGAAGGTGGTCTGTTCCGCCAGTTTTCACTGGAACAGGTGGTGAGGGGAAATCTTCACATGGGGACACCTGTCCGACTGAAAACTGCTGCAAGCTTCTTTAACAAATTGTTATTTTAACAATGCATTGGCATTACATCTCTTTAGTAACTGCTATGTCAGTTTTTAATGATGTCTCTGTGCTCCAGCTGGGGAGATTTACCCTCCATTTGCCCTGTTTACCATTCTGCCAAATCCCAAACAGAAATTGAGGGGACCTCTATTCTATTGATCCTGATGGCTACCTGGGATTTTTGCTCAATTTCTGTGTTGGTGGCTAATTGTCTGGGACTAAAATTGATGAGAAATCTACCCAGATGGACACAGGTGATAAAACTGCTGGGTTATATTACCTGACCTTCATAGAAATGGAGAAATATTGTTTTTGACTTTTCTTACAACTTACACACATTGCTAATAGCACTGGCTATATGTTTGTAGCTTAAATATTGATGTTGGTATTGTTTTGCACTTACAACGGCCCTTTTATGTACTTTTTGAAGTGTCAGTAAAAAATGTAGCTCTGTCAATAGATTTTATGATTTTTGTCAGCAAAAAGTTGGTGCTGTTTGTAAATTTTGGATGCCCTGTCAGTAAATTTCACTTTGGGGCTTTGGCAACACTGCACGCTGGCATTCAGTGGCTACAGGAGGAAAATACAGCCAATCAGTTCTAGTAAATGCTGCCCCAGCCGTCTTGTCCAGGCTCCATTTCTTTCTGCTACTCAGACCCCCCCCCCCCCAACTGTGCTGCCAACTTCCATCCTTTCCTTTCCCACCGGCTGCTACAAGAGATGTTTTAGGATGGAGAACAGGGGAAGGGGCCAGCCCAGTAAATATGTCCTTTACCAGCCCTTTCATTTTCTGAACGAACACATTAAGCAATCGGTACCGATCACTCCTGTGTCCATTCTACAACTTTTTCAAACATTTTGGCTCCTTACTGCGACTTAGAGTGTTCCTTACAAGGTATTTAAACTATGTTTTCTTTTATATTATCACTTTTGTGACTTACAGCTTCCGCTTTCTGGCCACCATTTTATGAGGGAGCTTTTGTATGGTGTTATCCGAGTGGGCTGTTTGGCCTTACAGTGGATGTCTGTGGGTGTGCGGCTAACAGTACAGTCTCTGGCCCCTGTCTGGGCGACCGTTTAACATAGTGGCGTATATATAGTGATCTTTATTATTTGGTCAGTATAACATCATCTCCGAACCTTATCATGTATATACATTTGCAACTCTGTATACTTATATCTGTATTTGCCTTTCAGAGAATTATTTGTATTGTTGTTTGGGACACCTCTGAAGAAGGAATCCCGAAACGCGTTAGGGTCACTGATTGTTTCAACATACATGTAATGTTGTACACCTTATTTTTATGACTTTGTACAATACATCCAATTTTTATCTTTTCTACTAATGAAATTATATTTTTATACTTCTATTGTACTTCATTAGTGCGGGTAAAGTCCCACCCTCAGAGGGTACTTCCCATTTGTCCATTTATAACTGAAGCGTAGTAAACTATGTTTACAATGCCTCAGTTTGTGAATGAACAGGAAGCAGGTCAGCACAGAGCACTTCCCATTCATTCCCTGTCCAATGCAGCTGAGGCTGCAGAGCAAGGGACTGAGAATCTTTGTCAAAAGTGAGACATCTGGGGTCTGTTTAGACCACATATATTTCACTAAAGCCCCCCAATGGGGCTCGTAAAAAAATAAATAAATATTTAAATTTTGTAAAAAAATAATAATAAATACAATTGTAAAAAGTAATAAAAATTAAATAATAAAAATAAAAAACTACTGACACTGTCCACTGCCCTACTAACAACAACCTCTGCTTTGCTGACACCGTTCTCTTCTATACTGACACAGCCCACTGCTCTACTGACTGACACCGTCTACTACCCTACTGACACCATCCTCTGCCCTACTGACACCATCCTCTGCCCTACTGACACCTTCCACTGCTCTACTGACACCTTCCACTGCCCTACTGACACTAACCTCTGCCCTACTGACACTGCCCACTGCTCTTCTGACTGACAATATCCACTTTTAGGGAGGGCTAAATTTATCTTTTTTACAGTGACATTTGTTTTATTATCTAAGCATATTTTTTGGGTACAAGAATGCTCTTATTTTATTTAAGCTCCTCCCACTGTTAATGCAATTTGTCCACACCCACTGTTTACTGAGCCGTGCTATGTGGCCCACATTACTACTCTCCTTGGGGCACCCAAAGGTGTCCCAGGTCTTTTACAATCCTATAGTATATACTACAAACAAAATTGCCATGCACCGTTAAAGTCTTCAGGTTTGGCTTAAAGAAAAGGTGGCAACCCTACCATAGGCAGAAGAATACAATCTCCAGGTGGTCTATGTATAATGAAAAATCAGGCAACTTCTCACATATACAGTCAGATCCATAAATATTGGGACATCAACACAATTCTAATCTTTTTGGCTCTATACACCACCACAATGGATTTGAAATGAAACAAACAAGATGTGCTTTAACTGCAGACTTTCAGCTTTAATTTGAGGGTATTTACATCCAAATCAGGTGAACGTTGTAGGAATTACAACAGTTTGTATATGTACCTCCCACTTTTTAAGGGACCAAAAGTAATGGGACAATTGGCTGCTCAGCTGTTCCATGGCCAGGTGTGTGTTATTCCCTCATTATCCCATTTACAAGAAGCAGATAAAAGGTCCAGAGTTCATTTCAAGTGTGCTATTTGCATTTGGAATCTGTTGCTGTCAACTCTCAATATGAGATCCAAAGAGCCGTCACTATCAGTGAAGCAAGCCATCATTGGGCTGAAAAAACAAAACAAACCCATCAGAGAGATAGCAAAAACATTAGGTGTGGCCAAATCAACTGTTTGGAACATCCTTAAAAAGAAAGAATGCACCGGTGAGCTCAGCAACACCAAAAGACCCGGAAGACCACGGAAAACAACTGTGGTGGATGACTGAAGAATTCTTTCCCTGGTGAAGAAAACACCCTTCACAACAGTTGGCCAGATCAAGAACACTCTCCAGGAGGTAGGTGTATGTGTGTCAAAGTCAACAATCAAGAGAAGACTTCACCAGAGTGAATACAGAGGGTTCACCACAAGATTTAAACCATTGATGAGCCTCAAAAACAGGAAGGCCAGATTCAAGTTTGCCAAATAAAAAAAGCCTTCACAGTTCTGGAACAACATTCTATGGACAGATGAGACCAAGATCAACTTGTACCAGAGTAATGAGAAGAGAAGAGTATGGAGAAGGAAAGGAACTGCTCATGATCCAAAGCATATCACCTCATCAGTGAAGCATGATGGTGGTAGTGTCATGGCGTGGGCATGTATGGCTGCCAATGGAACTGGTTCTCTTGTATTTATTGATGATGTGACTGCTGACAAAAGCAGTAGGATGAATTCTGAAGTGTTTTGGGCAATATTATCTGCTCATATTCAGCAAAATGCTTCAGAACTCATTGGACGGCGCTTCACAGTGCAGATGGACAATGACCCAAAGCATACTGCGAAAGCAACCAAAGACTTTTTTAAGGGAAAGAAGTGAAATGTTATGCAATGGCCAAGTCACCTGACCTGAATCCGATTGAGCATGCAGCATTCACTTGCTGAAGCATTCACTTGCTGAAGACAAAACTGAAGGGAAAATACCCCAAGAACAAGCAGGAACTCAAGACAGTTGCAGTAGAGGCCTGGCAGAGCATCACCAGGGATGAAACCCAGCGTCTGGTGATGTCTATGCATTCCAGACTTCAGGCTGTAATTGACTGCAAAGGATTTGCAACCAAGTATTAAAAAGTGAAAGTTTGATGGATGATTGTTAATCTGTCCCATTACTTCTGGTCCCTTAAAAAGTGGGAGGCACATATACAAACTGTTGTAATTCCTACACCGTTCACCTGATTTGGATGTAAATATCCTCACATTAAAGCTGAAAGTCTGCAGTTAAAGCACATGTTGTTTATTTCATTTCAAATCCATTGTGGTGGTGTATAGAGCCAAAAAGATTAGAATTGTGTCGATGTCCCAATATTTATGGACCTGACTGTACACATCCCTTGCATACATGCCTCCAGCACCTATGATTGGCTGTTTTGACAACTTCCAGGTGGGATAGCTAAGGCAGTGCTCATCCCTATTTCTAACATTGCAGTGATAGATATGTGTTCTCTTCATATACACAGAGATTTATTATATTTAAGTTGCCTCCATCCACCTCAGGCCCCATAGCAGTTGCATGGGCTCCAATTACTATTGTTACACCACTGATTTCAGGAATGTGTAGGAACACAGTGACCCGGTAATGGCACAGCGAACGGCTAGGGCCCCCGACTCACTAATAGCTGGTGAGACTCATTTATGAAGAAAGAAAAGCCCAAAACAGCCATCCAAGTTTACAAAGCATAATGTTCCTGCTAATTGGACTTCAAACCATTCCCTGACAATCTCACAAAGGAACACATGGCCACTTTTTCTTTAAAAGCAGCTCAGGCTGCAATACCTTTCTTCACAATAAGATGCTCTCATTCTTCCAGTTTGAATGACACCCAGCATTACTTAACCTATGAGATTGAGGAAAGACTACAAGTGTGGGGCATCATGATCCTTAAGCATGGCACCCTGCGCTCACAGGCTCTCCCAGTGTATTACTGCAGAGCACAGGTCTTATAGGCAGGTGCCTCTTTGTTTATTAAGAGTTAATGACAGGTGTTTTGGGGATAAGGTGTTTAGTGCTGTGACATGCCTTCCCCTCATTTCCTGCTTCTGAGGTGATTTATGCAGGAGAAGATCGGGCCTTGTGGTCTGTCTATGTATGGGAGGTTAACAGTGAAGACAATCTGTGTCAAGATGTGAGCCGGAGTTGCAGAGGAGCAAGCCCTTAGCAGGACCCAAGAATGAGTTCCAAGTACGGGACTATTGTTACCACTTTGTGGGAATGGACTTATGCTT
This sequence comes from Aquarana catesbeiana, assembly GCA_037953035.1. Classification (NCBI taxonomy): domain Eukaryota; kingdom Metazoa; phylum Chordata; class Amphibia; order Anura; family Ranidae; genus Aquarana; species Aquarana catesbeiana. The sequence goes on along the minus strand of JBBHAA010000323.1, from coordinate 1,457,815 downwards.
AAAAGGTATAGACAGCACCATCAGAAAAAGGTAAAAAATCATTAGGACCCTTATTGTGCTGTTCTTATCCTGCACGTCATTGTGATTTGTGTCAAGGCAGCCAGTTCATTTAAATGGGCTGCTTAATACAACAAACCACACAAAGATGCTGCATGGGGGTTCTTATAGAACCTATTAGGCTTTATATTTATTTCCTTTTTTAATATTTGGTAAAAAAACAGCATGATGGTTTCTTATAATCATATGGTAATTATGGATACAGGTCATATAGCCACTGGCTGGTACATCAAACAATATTGTGTAGGAAATTCTATAGTATAAAGCGCATGGGGGGGAACCACATTCCGGGAGTCAGAGATCAAGTGGCTGTACAGCTGCTCAGTCATTTTCATTAGAAAGATGACAAACGGCATGTGGAGTGTACACACACTCCCAGCAGCTACAGCCACTGGGAGTGTGTGTAAAACCCCCCACGAAAGATGGTGGTGTCAGTAAGGCCCTTTTTACACGGGCACCGTGAGTTTAGCCACGTTGAAAACGTATCAGTTCTTATCCGTTGCTTCATCCGTCATATATTCCGTTAATCTCCGTTTACTTCTGTCTTCCGTTCCATTAACATCCATTTACATGTGTTAATTTACGCGTTTACATCCATTTTTGATATGTTTACAGCAGTTTCTGTGGCTTTGATGACTGAAAGGATCATGTAAAAAGCCCCTTGTGTTTTGTAATCTAATATACGAACTGCGCCTTTTGTAATAATATGAATGAACCATCATGACTCCATTTTGTATACCCCTGTCATTTTGTATGAAGTCCCTTATGTCGCAGATCAGCTGTGGAGCTTGTTCTGTCCACCAGATGTTTTATACTGGCTATTTGTACCTGTGTTGTTAAATGTACATGCAAAATGTGTAATTTACTTAAGACAATCATATGTGATGTGCAGGCTCCATCTAGCGTTCCTTTTTGGTATTGCTGCAGTTCTGTTTTATTGTTCATTGTATGTGTAATTAAGGAAGTTGTCAGCAAGCAGGGAATTCTTGGTAGAATCTTGGCAGGAAGTGAACCATCCACCATTCTTTTCAACACATTGCAGGAAGCAATTCTTGTCTTTTGCAATCTATCGCCACCACTCCTTAGAGAACTTAAAAAGTAAGTTTTTATTATCTCATCTTGTACTGTATATCGTTGTTTATGCAATATTATACTTATTGAAGTCTATTTCTGTTATTTTGTAGTTTCACCTGGCTTGTTCTAATAAAACTGAGATTAAAGAAATATGGTATCTACAGTTTTTGGGATAAGAAGGTTTAGCTAGCTGTCCCAGAGACAGAACAGTGAAATTTTTAATCTGGCCTCTGAAGGGAAGATAAGCCGACTTCGGAAGTCTGTACAGCCCGGGGCTACGCAGTATCCATACAGTCAGAAGCCTTAAAGAAACAGGCCTGCGGCAGGTGAAGCAAGCAGCCACGCTACACAGAGACGCGTTCTGTCGAGCAGCATCGACACTAGAACGGTCTCTATACAGCAAGGCAGCTTCTTCCCCACAGCCATGTCTCACAGTGGAACATTGTCTTACAAAACACGTTCACGAGCAAGCTTGTCTAAGTCATCTGTCGCAAATGCAGCAGCTATCGCCCGTTCGAAAGCCGAAGCAGCGAAAGCCAGGACCGCATTTGCAGACCAAGAGTTGCAGATGAAAAAAGAAAAGGCCCACCTTGATGCAGAAAGGGTGAGACAGGAACAAGAAAGAGCTAAGCAGGAGGCATCTCTGAAACTGCAGCAAGCTATCTTAGAAGCTAACATGGAGAAGCTGGCAGTAGAAAGAGACGCTGCCACCGCCATTGCAGAAGCAGAAACTTTAGAAGCAGCCGTATATGATGAGCCAAGACTAGGCAGCAGCATACCGGGTCTAGAAGAAGACCAACAAGATTCTTCGCAACGCACGTCAGATTATGTCTACCAGCACTGTGACCCAAGCAGCATCCCACAGCAAGAAAATTCTGACAGAGATCCAGACTACCCAGTTCCAACCAAACCTACTCCAAGAGGTACCCAGCCTTCATACAAACAGCAAACTCCTGTCTTCACTCCAAGAAGGTATGCAACAAACAGGTACGAACTGCCAACCTTATGTAAGTTTGAACCCAGCGCGCCGGAAAAATAGACTTTTACCAGGTATGTCTTTTCACCGCACCACAATACACCAGCAGCCTACCCCAATGCCAATCAGGCTACTGTAGACTTTGCCAAGTTCCTGGCCAAAAGAGAGTTAGTTACCCAAAGACTTGTCAAATTCAGTGATCGCCCCCAACACTACAGGGCGTGGCGATCCTCTTTCCAGAGTGCCATTCAAGGTCTAGATCTATCCTGCAGGGAACAGATAGAACTCCTCGTAAAGTGGCTTGGCAATGATTCTGTTGAACATGCCAAAAGGATCAGAGACATTAACATAAACCACCCTGAGATAGGCTTTGCAAACATCTGGAACAGACTGGATAGATGTTATGGCTCACCAGAGGCTATAGAGAGTACACTGTTTAAAATGATAGAAGACTTCCCAAAAATACCTAGCAGAGGTTACCAAAGACTCAGAGAATTCAGTGACCTATGTATGGAGTTACAAGTTGCTAAAGCAGAAGGAGACTTACCTGGCCTTTCTTATCTTGACTCTGCTAGAGTTATTAACTCCTTAGCACAAAAACTTCCTTATGAGTTACACGAAAGATGGATTACTCATGGCTGTAACTACAAACGAAAACACAATGTGCCTTTTCCACCCTTTAGTGAGTTTGTGGACTTTGTAGACAGACAAGCAGGAATGAAAGATGACCCCAGCTTCATTTTTCCAGTGTCTTATACCACTTCTTCTGGCCCTAAACAACTCAGAGCTCCAGTAGCAGTGCACAAAACTAACATTTCTTCCCACAGATTTGCAGAGTCTCAGCCAGAGGATCAAGACAGCGACCCTACTAAGTTCTATCCTCTACATAAGATGCCACATCCTCTTCTGGAATGCAGAGCCTTCAGGACAAAGACCATCCAGGATTGCAAAGCTTTCCTCAAAGAGAACAACATCTGTTACAAGTGCTGCTCTTCGTCCACACATTTCACCAAGGACTGTAAGGTCAGTGTCAAATGTATAGAATGTGACAGCACAGAGCACAACACAGCTCTACACCCAAGGCCTACTCCAAGAACTTTCCCACCTGTTTATAGGGACAAGGAGCAAGGCGGGGAGACCAAAGACTCTAGCAAAGACACCATAGCAATCACTTCACAGTGTACTGAAGTTTTCAAAGGAAGTACAGGTGGCAGGTCCTGCTCTAAAATCTGTCTAGTGAGAGTTTACTCAAAAGGATGCAGGGACAAAGCAGTCAAGCTCTATGTCATCGTGGATGATCAGAGTAATAAGTCACTAGCTAGATCTGTGTTTTTTTACATTCTAAACCTTAAAGGCCCCAGCAGCCCTTACTCCCTTAGGACTTGTGCAGGTACAGTGGAAACGGCGGGGAGAAGAGCTGACAGCCTACAAATTGAATCTATGGATGGTAAGACATGCCTACCCTTACCGACCATAATAGAGTGCAACCAGATGCCAGACAACAGATCAGAGATTCCCACACCAGACGCACTTGAACCACATAGCACATCTCATACCAGAACTAGATGATCAGGCTCAGATAATCTTACTCCTAGGAAGGAATATCTTGCAAGTCCACAAAGTAAGAAAACTGATCAACGGTCCTAAAAATGTCCCATATGCCCAAAAACGGCATCTCGGGTGGGTCATTATAGGTGATGTTTGCCTGGGAGGTGCACACAAACTGGCATCTGTTAATAGCCTGCTCACTAGTACCCTTGAGAATGGTCTTCCTACTCTTCCCCAACCCTGTCAAAATCACATCCTCATAAAGGAGCTACCACACAATAACCCTGTACCTCTTCCCTTCCTAAGTCCCCTCTGTGACAGCAATACCTATGACAACAACCAAAGCGACTTAGGAAGCACAGTGTTCCAGAGAACAAAGGAAGATAACCAGGTAGCAATGTCCATTGAGGATAGGCTCTTCTTAGAAGTTATGAAAAAGAGTATGGAGAAAGACGGGACTAATAGCTAGGTTGCACCTCTTCCCTTTAGACCACAAAGACGACGTTTGCCTAACAACAGAGAACTAGCATATAAACGTCTCACTTCCCTAAGACACAATCTTCAAAGGAAACCAGGGATGAAAGAACATTTCTTTTCCTTCATGGAGAAAATATTCCAGAATGACCATGCTGAGATAGCCCCAAACCTCAAAGACTTAGAGGAATGCTGGTACTTACCCATATTTGGGGTCTGTCACCCTAAGAAGCCAGGACAGATTAGAGTGGAGTTTGATTCCAGCGCCAAACATGAGGGTGTCTCTCTAAATGATATCCTCCTCTCTGGCCCTGACCTTAACAACAGACTATTAGGAGTACTTCCCCTCTTTCGCAAAGATTCAGTCGCATTCGTGGCAGACATACAGCAAATGTTCTATTGCTTTCTTGTTAAAGAAGAACACCAAAACTTTCTGAGGTTTCTCTGGTTCAGGGACAGCAACCCCTCAGGAGACATCACAGAATACCGCATGAGGGTGCACATATTTGGCAACAGTCCTTCCCCTGCAGCTGCTATATATGGCCTCAGACACTCTGCTAGAGTGGGAGAGTTAGAGTATGGGTCAGATGTCAGACAGTTTGTGGACAAGGATTTCTATGTAGATGATTGCTTGAAATCACTACCCACAAATGAAGCCGCAATCAGTCTCCTCAAAAGAACTCCAGCAATGCTTGCGTGTTCCAACTTATAACTCCACAAGATTGTTTCCAGCAGTAGAGAAGTTTTAGAAGCCTTTCCTGTCCAAGATCATTCTAACAAATTAAAGGACTTAGATCTAGGCACAGACTCACTTCCCATGCAACGCAGTCTTGGTTTGCTTTGGGACTTAAGAGCTGACTCGTTTACTTTCCGAAAAAACACAGAAGAAAAACCCTTTACCCGTAGAGGTGTCCTGTCTACCATAAACAGCCTGTATGATCCCTTAGGCTTTGCAGCACCTGTCACCATCCAGGGTAAGGCACTACTTAGAGACTTCACCTGTGAGTCACTAGATTGGGATCACCCTCTCCCCACTGACAAGAAGAACCTATATCTAGAGTGGAAGGACTCACTAACAGCTCTATTCAACCTTAAAATTCCACGACCATATGCTCCTCTGTCATCTGCTGATGTTCAGATGCAAAGACTTTGTGTGTTTTCAGATGCTTCTGTTAAAGCAATTGCTGCTGTAGCTTACCTAAAAACCATAGACACTAAATGACAATGCCACATAGGGTTTGTAATGGGAAAAGCAAAACTTGCACCACTTCCCGAACACACCATACCCAGGCTGGAACTTTGTGTTGCAGTATTAGCCACAGAGTTAGCTGAACTCATTGTAATCAGAGGCCCAGTGAAACTCATTCGTTCTGACAGAGGGTCTAACTTTGTAGGAGCAGTAAAAGAACTTCAAATTCCTTCTAATTTGGACGTTCTCAGAGTAGAAAGATACTTGAGTGAACAAGACTGCACGTGGATCTTCAACCCACCTCACTCTTGTCACATGAGAGGTGTTTGGGAGAGGATGATAGGCATAGCCCACAGAATTCTTGACTCTATCTTCCTACAAGTAGAAACTGCAAGGCTTACTCACAACTCACCTGTTGTTCCACTAGCTTGTGTTCAGCTCTGGCTGCACTCTGCAGCTATGGGTGTCGCCGACTTCACCTGTTGCTCAATATATCATTCCTTCCTGCTACTTCCTGTCCAGCCCCCAATGTACCTCGCTTTTTAAATTCCACTCAGACCAGTTTCTGGTTGCTTGAGCAACACTTGTTCCTGAGCACCCTTCCTGTAACCTGCTTAACCTGACTTCTCGTGAACTGATCTCTTACATACCGACTCGGCTAGTTCTCCTGATTATGTTGTCTGCTGCCCGCCCTGATCTCGGCTCGCTATCTGGCTCTCCTTTTGCTTCAGCCATCCATGTCTGACTGTGTCTTCTGGTACTCTCCTCGCGAGCAGGGTGAACCTGGGGGTCGTGACCTGGGATCAGCACGCAGCTAAGCCCAAACCCTCGTGAAGGAGTCCCTGGCGCAATACCAGCCCTTAGATTCCACGCCCTGGGGGATCCCATGTCGCCTGCTCGCCTGTGGGCTCACATCAGTAGCATTGTGACAGTTTGCTCAAGCCATGAGCTCCTCAGAGAGTCGGCCACTGACTGAGGACCAAATGCAACTCCCAGCAAGCAAATCAAGAGCAAATAATACTGTTTCTACAGGATCTTGCCTACCGCCTGGATCGCTTGCAAGTTCAGCTTCTTCGGCTCCTGCTTCTGCCTCATCTGCTCCCGTGTTACCGGCCTCACCTGGAAATCCCTGCTTGCATCTGCCACCACCACCTTATTTTTCAGGCGACGCTAAGGCTTGTTGTGGCTTCATTAATCAGTGTTCCATCCACTTTGAACTTTCCAGCCACCATTTTCCAACTGATTGCACCAAAGTCTCATATATTATCTCTCTCCTTTCTGGTGATGCCCTAGCTTGGGCCTCCCCACTTTGGGAATAACAGGATTCTATCACCTCCGACCTCCAGGTCTTTTGGGATGCTTTCCGGAAAACATTTGAGCACAGCAGAGTGTCTTCTGCTGCTGGGGCCCTCCATCATCTTTGTCAGCAAAGAATGACAGTCGGTCAATACGCAGTTCAATTCCATATGCTGGCTGCTGAACTCAAATGGAATATTGAGGCTCCTACCGCTACCTTCTGGCAAGGCCTGTCTGAGCATGTAAAGAATGAACTCGCTGGATGCACCATTCCTACCACATTGGATGATTTAATCTCATTAAGCATTCAAATAGACATTTGCTTCCAGGAGTGGGCCCTGAAGAGATCCAGATCCAGTCATCCCCCTGCTGGCCGTCCAGCACAGGCACTCCAAAGACTTGTGGAACCCTCTCCATCTTCAACCTCTCAAACATTGGAAGAACCTATGCAGCTTGGGCCAAGTCGCCTCACTCCAGAGGAACGTGCCTGGCGCATGGTTTGGGCCTGTGCCTTTATTGTGTTGATAAAGGACATCTTGTGAACTCCTGTCCAGTTCGTCCAGGAAAACTCCAGGGTATAGGTCACTCAGAGAGGTGATCTAGACCGATCCTTTAATTCTGTCAGCTTCTCTCCTTTCACCCTACCTGTGTCTATGCACAGGGCTCAAAATGCCTATCAGCTTTCTGCATACAAGGACTCTGGTGCAGCCAGGAATTTCATTGAACAATCTTTGGCTTCCGAGTTGGGCATTTCCTTTGTTGCCCTGGCTATACCCCTCTCCGTGACCGCAGTAGATGGCTCCTTCTTGCCAATGAGCCCCATCCGGTTTAAAACCCCTCCTATTGCTTTACGCATTGGGGTTTTGCATGGTGAGGAAATCTCTTTCCTAATTCTGCCTAAATCCTTCAGTCCCATCATTCTGGGTCTTCCATGGTTGCAGAAACACTCCCCACATCTTGATTGGAACTCTAGACAAGTATTGGCTTTCAGGTCTTCAGTGTCAGCAACGATGCGTTTCCAAGGTACTACCACCTCCTTCCATTCCACTGGCTGAAATCTCCACAACTTCCATGTTGCCTTCCCAATATCACTCCTTCTGAGATGTTTTCTGCAAAAAGTCCGCTGATTGCCTTCCTCAGAGACTATGACTATGACTGCTCCATTGATCTGTTACCAGGGACCTCTCATCCCCGAAGCCGAGTCTACCCTCTATCTATTCCAGAGACACAAGCCATGTCTAAATACATTCAGGAAAACCTGCAAAAGGGTTTTATCAGGAAATCCAACTCACCTGCCGGAACCGGGTTTTTCTTTGTTGGGAAAAAATATGGTTCACTCCGTCCATACATCGACTACAGGGGCCATAACGCCAACACCATGAAGAACCGATACCCTCTTCCTTTAATTGCAGAACTCTCTAACAGACTGAGGGGTTCTCATGTTTTTACCAAATTGGATCTTAGAGGGGCCTACAATTTAACAAGAATCTGGGAAGGAGATGAGTGGAAGACCGCCTTCCAAAACCTGGTTAATGAGATCTCCCGTGACCTTCTGTACGTCTGTGTTATTGTATATCTGGACGATATTCTTATTTTCTCACCAGACTTACTCACCCATCGTCTCCATGTGAAAGCTGTGCTACAGCGACTACGGGACAATTGTCTATATGCTAAATTGGAGAAGTGCCTATTTGAACAAACACAAGCTCCATTCCTGGGCTACATAATCTCTTATCAGGGCCTCCTCATGGACCCAGCCAAACTTCGGGCCATCTTTGAGTGGCCCCAGCCCTCTGGTCTTAAAGCCACCCAACGCTTTTTGGGCTTCACCAATTACTATCGCCAATTCATTCGTAACTACTCCACCTTGGTAGCTGCTATTACATCTCTCACCTGCAAGGGTGTCAATGCCCGGCTCTGGTCCACTGAAGCCATTGATGCTTTCCACAAACTCAAGGCAGCCTTCCTCTCTGCCCATGCTCCTACGTCCGGACATTACGAAACCCTTTTCTGTGGAAGTTGATGCCTCCTCAGTAGGAGTCGGCGCCGTCCTACTCCAAGTTCAGAAGAGCAAGTCTCAGCCTTGCAGATCTATTTCCAATAAGTTTTCTGACGCGGAAAAGAACTATACCATTGGGGACCGTGAGCTACTGGCTATTAATCTTGCTCTTCAAGAATGGCGACATATACTAGAGGGTTCTCCCCATTGAATTACCATCTATACTGATCATAAAAATCTGCAGTATTTACAATCCGCAAAACACTTGAACCCAAGCCAAGCTCGCTGGGCCCTCTTTTTCGCCCACTTCAACTTCACCTTTCGTCCTGGTGCCAAAAACTTTTGTGCCGATGCCTTATCCAGGTAAGTCGATGTCAACGATTCTGAAAATCACCTAGATCCTGGTCCCATCATTCCTCTAGCCACTACTCAGCTCCGGTCTACGCAGCCTCCTCCAGGTAAAACTTGTAGTTTCCGTACTTCGTCCTTACGTGGGCCCATGACTCCAAGTTCTCTGGACATTCTGGTATACCTCGTACTTGTGACCTTCTTCAGCGTCATTACTGGTGGCCCGCTCTTCGTAAGGATGTCAAAGAGTACGTTCAAGCTTGTACGGTTTGTGTACTATCCAACTCTTCCACGTCCACCCCAGCTGGGTTGCTTCTGCCCTTACCAGTTCCCGATATACCTTGGCGCTGTATTTCCAGGGATTTTATCTTGGATCTGCCCCCCTCAACAGGCTCTACAGTCATCTGGGTAGTGGTGGATCGGTTCTCCAAAATGTGTCACTTGGTCCCTCTCCCAGACCTACCTTCTGCTCCCAGTCCTGTCACAACTTTCATTAAGGAGATCTTTTGTCTTCATAGGATACCTTCACATATCGTCTCTGATAGAGGAGTTCAATTTACTGCTGAGTTTTGGAGAGCCTTGGCCAAATCTTTTGGGATTAAATTGAATTTTTCATCTGCCTTTCATCCCCTGTCCAATGGGCAAACGGAACGTGACAATCAAAATGTAGAACGTTTTCTCTGTGCCTTCATCTCAGCCCATCAAGATGACTGGGTGGACCTTTTGCCCTGGCCAGAGTTTGCCTTAAACCAACACTCCAATGCCAGTTCTGGAAAATCTCCCTTCTTCACTGTTTAAGGGCAGCATCTATCTGTTTCCTCCCCTCGAACCAGCAGCCGCTGAAACCCAAAGGACCTTCAACTCAATCTGGGCAGAAGTCTCTAAGAATCTTCATCTGGCTGCTTCCAGGCATAAAACGGCAGCAGATCGTCATCGCTGTCCGGCTCCTAAGTTCCTACCTGGTGATAGAGTTTGGCTGTCTACCAAGCACATCCATCTCCGGGTGCCCTCAATGAAATTTGCCCCTCACTTCATTGGTCCCTTTCCCATTCTCCGTCAGATCAATCCAGTTGCTTTCAAGCTCCGTCTGCCCTTTCATCTCAGGATCCCCAATGCCTTCCATATCTCCCTGCTCAGGCCACTGGTCCTCAATCGCTTCTCTTGCCCTTCTCACCCCGCTCCTGTGGCTGATACCATGGATCAGTATGAGATTAAAGAAATATTGGACTCCAAATACACCTGAGGGAAGCTACTCTATCTGATTGATTGGAAGGGCTACGGTCCGAAGGAGAGGTCTTGGGTTCCTGCTGCAGATGTTTCAGCCCTACGCTTGGTGACCAGATTTCATTGGGAACTTCCCTCCAAGCCAGCCCCCAGACATGTAGGGGGACCTCGTACGTGGGGGGGGTACTGTCACAGATCAGCTGCGTAGCTGATCTGTGTCTTACCTTTACTGCTGTAGGTCAGCTGGCACCTGTTGTTCCACTAGCTTGTGTTCAGCTCTGGCTGCACTCTGCAGCTATGGGTGTTGCCGGCTTCACCTCTTGCTTAATATATCATTCCTTCCTGCTACTTCCTGTCCAGCCCCCCATGTACCTCACTATTTAAATTCCACTCAGACCAGTTTCTGGTTGCTTCAGCAACACTTGTTCCTAAGCACCCTTCCTGTAACCTGCTTTACCTGACTTCTCGTGAACTGATCTCTTGTGTACCGACTCGGCTAGTTCTCCTGATTATGTTGTCTGCTGCCCGCCCTGATCTCGGCTCACTATCCGGCTCACCTTTTGCTTCATCCATCCATCCATCCGTGTCTGACTGTGTCTTCTGGTACTCTCCTAACCTGGGATCAGCATGCAGCTAAGCCCAAACCCTCATGAGGGGGTTCCTGGCAGAATACCAGCTGGCCCTTAGATTCCACGCCCTGGGGGATCCTGTGTCACCTGCTCACCTGTGGGCTCTCATCAGTAGCATTGTGACACCTTATTGTGTAAGTTCAAACTTGTGTAAGAATGTACAAGAATGCTTGCACAGCATCCCCCCTTCCCTTCTTTGATCACTGTGGTCAAGCCTGTTCCTCGGAATGTATATCCTGTTTAGCCTTAGGTGATCAGCTAAGATATGTGACTAATGACCCGATGTCCTATCTAACCCCTGATAGATATGTATCAGGTAACAAACCTGTATAACCCTAGACATGTATGCATTAAACTAACCACTCCCCCTCCTTTGTTCTATACTGAATAAAAGCTACTTTTGCTCTCAATAAAGACAGACATCTTATGAATATACAACCTGCCTCTCGTTCATACAGTGTCTCCAGATATGCGAGGGCCCTGTTGGTGTACCTACAAGAAGGGTGGTGGTCCAGAATACCTACCATTTCCTTTCAATGACATTACCCAGAAAGCATTGCTCCTCCCATGCTGCATTGCAGTTTTCAGTGAGTGACGTGTCCTTGCTGTGTCCTTGCTTTGTCCTTGTCCTTGTGTGTGCTATCTGTGTTGTGGAGTCCAACAATTTTTGAAACAGCATGACATTGTTTGTCATATTTGCCTATATGTGGAGAAAGGAGAGCAAGAAAAAGCAGATTGTGGCTAGGAGACTTTGTCGATTTTGGACCCATCCCATGGTACTGAAGCGGCCTGAGGTTCGCATATAAACAAAAAAAAAACTTAATTTATTCCAAAAGGATCTTAACTGATCGGACGTTGATGGACATTGTCCGTTAACTTCAGTTAATATCCGTTTTCACGGATCTCGTCCAAAAAATGAATAAGATCGGAAGCGGAGGTGAACAGATGGTAACAGATGGTCATCCGTTTGTCCATAGGAATGCATTGTAGTCCATTGACGGATATATGAAAAACAGACGGTCCGATCGTGTGAAAGGGGCTAAGAGTTCATTCCTGGGCCCCATAGCAGCCACGTGGGCTGCTATGGCTATAGTTACTGGTGGCAGGGGTATGTTCTTTACCTACGTACTTTGTGCTAAACAGCGTCCTTTTTTTTTGTCTCAGAAGGTTGGAATGCTTTTTCCCTTGTCTTGTTGTTTACCTGCATCCTTTGGGCTTTTAGTCTGACGGTAGAGAGTGTGGCAGTTATGATTAGCCAAGCCAGGGAGAGCAAAATGTTCTTGAGTTTCCTGATTAAGTGGTGTGGAGGAATTTTAACCAAATGTTTGTTGCTCATGCTTAAAAGCTTTTTTGGCCATACCTCTCTTGTGGGTCACAGGACTACACTTACTTTTGCTCTCCTGTGACCCAGAGTCAGCTGAAAGCGGACTGTTGCTGTAGAAGAGCCACTCTGTGCTCTGGAAAGATCCTGACAATATTGTCAGTATCCTATCGGCTGCCTGATTGACAGCTGGCTCCAACTCTCAGAGTGCGACTGAGAATTGAAACCAGCTTCTCGGCGCTTCAGTGAGTGCTGGAGGAGCAGAGCAGGGAATGGGGACTGACAACCACTGCTCTCTGATCTGAGTAGACCGAGAACTGCTCAGATCAGAGATCAGATCAGCGGTCATGTGATTGCTCAGTTCTCAGTCTTAGAGCTCATGTGGGACAAGACATTTTTCACAAAATTTGTCAACTCCCTCCAAAGCGAACCTGTTCTTTGCCCATGAGACAAAGCAACAAGTCTACCCCCCCCCCCCCCTTCACCAGTTGCTTTCCTTTGCTCCATATTCCTGTTGGAGTAAAGTAAGGTACTAAGTATTTCTGGGCATGGGGAGCTTGTGACTTATATATCTTACTTCCCTTAATGCAGCGCTGGGTGCCTTGGTGGACAATCACCAGTTCCAAGCACTGTTGCATCGGAGCAGAGGGAAGGTCCTTAGCACCATGTAAGCTCTGACCTGACCAACACTAAGGCCGGTCAAACATAGTGCAAATTTCTTTCCTGCAGCCAAAGACCGTCCGGGATTCTCCCTCCTAATTGGCTGAGACACAGCAGCAGCGCCATTGGCTCCCGCTGCTGTCAATCAAACAGTTAGCCAATCAGGAGAGAGAAGGGATGGGGCCAGGCCGCAGCTCTGTGTCTGAATGGATACACTGAGCTGCAGCTCAGCTATGGTGCCCCCATAGCAAGCTGCCTACTGTGGGGGCACTCAACAGGAAGGAGGGACCAGGAGCTCCAGCCAGGGACCAGAGAAGAGGAGGATCTGTGCTGCTCTGTGCAAAACCAACTGTACAGAGCAGGTAAGTATAACATGTTCCTTATTTTAATAGAAAAAAAAATGACTTTACAATCACTTTAAGCCAGCCATATATGGGTCGAATAACGAATGAATTTTCTTTCGAAAATCATAACTAAGACTTTTATTTCGAATTTCGCACCATTAGTGTGCTGCAGCAATGGTCCATTTTCAAGCGGCCATGGAATTTGAGTAATTGGGCTTGTTGGAAATTTTTGGAAAGAACAAACTAATTTTTAATCAATGATGGGAGAATGGTGCGGGAAATATAAAATGAAATGCGCATGAGCTGTGACCTGGAAAGAAAAGAAGATTCTCGCCACGAAAATTCTTTTCTGTACCAACATGAGAGGAAATTGAAGGCTTGGTTAATTGAATTTCTAAATCAATGGTGGCACCATTGGATCACAAAACGCACAAAATTTTTGATTTTCGAAAGAAAATTTTTCGGAATTAGACCCATGTATGGCTGGCATTAAAGGTAAATGTAATCATTGTATGTGCTCGCTGAAAAGACACTTCAATTTCCCTTGAAGGTAAGCTACATTGCAACACAGATTCACTGGTATTTGTTTAGGGAAGAGCTAGATACCAAAGTAAATATTGCTATATCATTATGCACTCATTGTGTTTTGGTCAGGGAGCCAGTGACCTTTCAATGGCACTCCTAGTCAGGAGCTGACTGTCCATGGTTATATTTACTGGATGACAATTCCAGAATTAGATCCCAGCCAGACAGGGTTATGAAGCGGTCATACCAGATCACACTGTGGGTCCTCTGGATCACCATCACCTATTGTCTGACAGTTGAAGCCTGCTCAGGTCAGTAAATCCTATATTTTCAATGCTAAACTGCCACAGATCTTTGTGCTAGTACAGAATTTCATAACAGTTACACATAGTCACATACAGTATATGTTTTTTAAAGCGGAATTTATCCTCTGCAAAAAAAAAAGTAATAGAAAAAAATTAAACTGTGCCCCAGTAGCAATTAACCATAATATTCTAGTATGTGCAGCATATTGGTACATTATGACAGATTTACCTGGCTAGTGATCTCCTCTAGCACTGCTGTCATGGATGCTGCCACCTTCTCCTAGTTGCTTGGCTGGGCAATGACATCACTCCCACGCATGCGCAGGGAAGTCACATTGTTACAGCATAGAGGCATGCTGTAAATGTACGCTGAGCTGTGCATGCACAGCTCAGTGTACACAAATGCTTACAAACGCTGACAGGCAAAAATCCCACCTGTCAATGTTTTTTTTTTTCCTTTTTTATGTTTAGGCTTCATGTACACAGGACGATTTTACAACCTCTGAACGATTTAACTTGAGCGATAGTAACCAACATTTAAACTGTCCGTTTTGCCGCGTTTACATGCCACGTTTAGCGGCGTTTTGCCGCGTTTCGTTTAGAAGCGTTTTTTTTTTAAATATATATTTTTTCCAAATAGCCAAAAATGAAAAATGTAAAAAATGTAAACGAAACATGGCTAAACGCGAGTTACCGCGTTTGGCGCTTGAAATGCCTGTAAACTCAGCTTCTGAACGCATTTTTTTGCGTTCCTAAAAATGCCTCTAAACTCAACTGCCTAGAAATGACTGTAAACGACACTGTGTACTGAAGTAGGAACAGGGGTCAGTTTATATGGCCATAGTTATGTGTGTAGTAAGACTGATTTAGAATTTCAGCTAAGAATCATATTTCTTGTATTTTATGTTGAAGCTACTTGTGACTTCCCCATCAATTTGCTACATTCCTCTTTCTGTGCAAAAAGCTTGCTTGCTGACATCATTTAAGACAGATGAAGGAACCTGCAAGAGCATACTGCAGAGAAACGAAAGTTTAGTAAAAAAAGCTAAAAATATATATTTTTGCAGAACTTGTCTGATTTTAGGATGCATACGTTGATTTTTAAAAGGTTAGAATGTCTGGTATAAAGAAGTGTACCGCCTGTTCGCTTGTGACGTAATGCTAAAAATTATATCTACACTGTATTCACTGTATCTGGGACTCTTGGCATGTAGACGCTAGTCGGGTCAGGAGCTTCCATCCTTTTCTGGCCAGAAAGATGGAATAAAATCTCTCATACCAGAGTTCATTGTCCAGCAGTCATTACCGATATACTGCTACTTTAATGCATGTACTGATAAGATAACATAGAGGAGAGTTCAGGGACAGTTGAAAAACACGTCCAACTGCTCCCAAATGTCCGTTTAGCAGCAGCCATGTACATGAGGCCTTAATTCCTCTTTCTGTAGGAGCAAAACTATAGCAAGTCATTGTTGTTTTCAACAATGACTTGCTATAGTTTTGCTCCTACAGAAAGAGGTTTTCTTATGTAAGGGTAGGGAAAAGGCTACCCACAGACAGCAGCGCACTTCAGATTTGTAGGCAATTGCTTAGTCATATAGAGATGTCGGAAGATGATAATATACCAAATCAAACGAGAAATGAGCAACCATGATTTATAAGTTAGAAAATGAGGGAAACACTTTTACGAAATTCTTTTAATATCTAATCTATTTTTTAATGAGCAGTTGACTCAAAATTAAACTCAAAAAAGTGTTGCATTGTATCTAGATATAGATACGAGATATTAGATCATGAATCCAAACTAAAAAAAAAAAAAAAAGAGTTTAAAAGGTATTTTTAATAATTGCATTGCTGCAACATATGCATAATTTGTTTAATGTGATGTTTCACAACCAAAATGACTAGATGGGGGTAGATGAGTTTAAATACACTTTAATGTAAAAAGTAACAAAAGTAATTTCTTATATTTTAAAACTTGCAGCTTTTATTAAAGTACTGGTAATACCTAGTGATACTGCTTTGAAGGTCCTTGTTAAGGCACTTCTTATTATTGGATGACAACTCCTGTCTCCCAACTGTTCTCTTGTGTTGTCACCCTGTCACATACAGTTCTAATGAAGTCTACACATGGAGTACAAACATTACACAGGCATGGTCTACGTTTGTCACCATCAGAAAACCAACTCTGAGAAGTGACCAGTGCTGGCCCATCCATTAGGGGCGCACGGGCATCGCCCCCCCATCCATGCGTCCGGCCCCCTGATCTACATACAGGGTGCTGGACTCATGGATTCCAATGGTGGAAGTGTGTTTTTTGAAGCACATGATTAGGGTCTCTGATAGGCTTCAAAAAAGGGTGGGCTCGGCGCGCAGAGCACTACCCCCTGATCCCACCCAGTTGTGTGACAATAGCGAATTAATATTTGCTATCACCACACTGATCCTCCTCCTGGCCAATCAGGAAGTGGCGATCCTATTGGACGCCTAGGAGGAGGAGGGGGGAGCCGCACGGCGGAAGCCGTCGTGATGCAGAAGAAGGGAAGATAAGACAGGAGCCTCTGCCTGCTACCCATAGGAGCCTGCAACCCGCCCGCTGCCCGCCTCCCATAGGAGCCCGCAACCCGGCCACTGCCCGCCGCCTACAACCTAGATGGGGTAAGTTCAGGGTGGGGGTGCAAAAAAAAAATACACCAGCCGCCACTGGAAGTGACATGGAGCAGTTGTATGTATGTAAACAGGAAGGGACTGGAGAGAGGCTACTGGAGATCAGCAGTGCTGGTATGCAAGAAAGGATGTTCATTTTTTTTTATAAAAAGCAATGGCAGTTGTAATTGATACACAGTGTTTTAGCAAACTAAATGTCACCCATTTGCAGTTTACACATACTTGAAAAAAAATGTTCATATATCACAAAGCTATAGATCTGATTTGATACATGATTTCTAAGAAAAATGCATGCATCTATTCAGGATATGAGAACTGTAAAATTGTATTTAGATTGACATCTCACATATTTTGTTGCTAATCATTTCTGGCTAGAAACAAACAGTCTGTAATATTTTTGAATAGAATTGATAAGCCGTAAGCCAGATGCACAAATATATAGTCACAATATATTATCGATCTTTTTGTCCCCTGTAGATGTAAATGTAATTACTGAGAGATGGAAAAACAGTTTGGATCTGCTCCGTGGATGTCCTGGGACTGAAGGACTTAAAGGACCTGATGGAAAGACTGGAGATCAAGGAGAAATAGGTTCTGTTTTTTTTACTATAGAGCTAATGGTAACAACTTCTTCAGGGCCTTGGTCCTGCGGTGGGCCTGCTCTGATAATTTAAAGGTTTTTTTAAAGTCTAATTTAAAGTCTACTCACAGCTGATATCTCAGTTTCTTAGTCTTTGGTTAGTGCTGGAGAGCTGTGGATTTCTTATGTGAATGGTACAACAAAGCTGCATCAAAAATACTATGTTTATTGCTTTCCCCAAGTTTTATATTGATAAAAGTAGTCTATTCATCTATCCATAGACTTTTAGGCCAAAACAGAAAATATTTCTCTAAAGGTGTTGGTTGTGTACATAGGCTTGAGCAGAGGGTGTTTCAGGTGTGTCTGGGTACACCCTAACCACTACGTGTGGTGCCAATTCCCCCTATTGCCCAGACGTCCCCCCTGTTTGCCCTCTGCACTTCAGTGCTCCTGGCTTCCCTCCTCTCCTTTCTTCCCAGCTGGTGTGGGGAATGTTTCAGGATAGAAAGTGGGAGAAGGGGCTAGTAAATATGTACCGTAATTTACCAGCACCTTACTTTTCTAACTGAACACAGTGAACACACTCACTGGGGTTGATTTACTAAAGGCAAATCGACTCTGCACTACAAGTGCACTGCAAGTTTTACATTTATGTTTTTGGTTGTAACATGACAAAATGTGGAAAATTTCAAGGGGTGTTAATACCTTTTCAAGGCACTGTAGATGTGACTGCTGCTGCAGTCCAGGGAGCTGCATACAATGACAAGAAAGTGGCTGCTGTCCTTTAACTTGTTTTCATGTGCAGCTCACAGGATAGCAGCCTGCAATCATTTGACAGAGTTAAGGCTAATAGTGGGAGCAAGCACGCAGGAGAGCTAGGTGCTAACAGGAATATTTCCAGAAGCATCAGATCCCTGCTATATTTACCTTGCCTAGAGCATCACAAATAAAGCCAAAAATAATGAAACAATGGCAAATCCTGTAAGTATTTATTATCTTCTACAGATGCAATGGGTTCAATTTACAAAATTGAAAGTTGGTGACAGGGTTTCTTAAAAATAACCAAAGCCCTAAAGCAAACAAATGACATACTTTTTCTATTTAAAGGACATCCTGGGTTGACCGAAAGCATAGGCGAAACAGGTGAACAAGGTAAGTGAAAATACATGCTATCCCACAATAATGAAGCCCCTCACTTAAACCAATTGTTTTGCCCCTGAAGGGGCTCCTGACTCTGGTTCTAGTTGCAGGTGAAACTCATTTTCCTTGTGGCATTCTACTTAGTGTATTTATTAAGAAAATCCAACAGGTACATTGACAAGCCTTCATAATGGTGGCAGTGGTTGAAGATTGTTACCCTGCACTGTACTATTACAGTGACCACTACTAAAAAGGAAAGCAATAAAAATGTTGTTTGGTCAGTGATGTCTGCTAAATGCAATAGATGTATTCGGTTGTACAAGGAATGTCTCTAAATGCTTTTTATACCTTTAACAATTCTTCTATTTCTGCAGGAGATGTGGGGGAAAAAGGTTTTGCTGGAGAAGTTG
Organism: Aquarana catesbeiana; assembly: GCA_037953035.1. Taxonomy (NCBI): domain Eukaryota; kingdom Metazoa; phylum Chordata; class Amphibia; order Anura; family Ranidae; genus Aquarana; species Aquarana catesbeiana. Next base: position 1,439,049 of record JBBHAA010000323.1, on the reverse strand, counting down.
GACCTTCTGGGACTATTGGTACGTTGTAGTACCTAAAAATTGCTATCTAAAATAACAAAATTGTCATCCACATACAGTATATGGAAGAAAATAAATTCTAATGGCCTGTACACACGGTCGGACATTGTTCGGACATTCCGACAACAAAATCCATGGATTTTTTCCGACGGATGTTGGCTCAAACTTGTTTTGCATACACACGGTCACAGAGTTGTCAGAAAATCCGATCGTTCTGAACGCAGTGACGTAAAACACGTACGTCGGGACTATAAACGGGGCAGTAGCCAATAGCTTTCGTCTCTTAATTTATTCTGAGCATGCATGGCACTTTGTGCGTTGGAATTGTCCACACACGGTCGGAATTTGCGCAAACGGATTTTGTTGTCGGAAAATTTTATAGCCTGCTCTCAAACTTTGTGTGTCTGAAATTCCAATGGAGCCCACACACGGTCGGAATTTCCGACAACAAGCTCCGATCGCACATATTCCGTCGGAAAGTCCGACCGTGTATACAGGGCATAAGGGTTTACAATACATTCAGCAGCACTTATGGTTAAGATTGTCAGGTTTGGCACCAGACATTCAAATATCTGGTATAATACGTGGCACCGACTATTGCTCAGGATGTCACCTTTGATACTAAGGATGGATCAACATGACTTGTTTGGTACCAGCTATGAAATTGTGTTTCATGTTTGGTACCAGCTATGAAATAATTGTCATGTTTGATACCAGCTATGAAATAATGGGGGTTATTTGCGAAAGGCAAATCCACTTTGCACTACAAGTGCACTGCAAGTGCACTTGAAAGTGCACTTGGAAGTGCAGTCACTTTAAATCTGAGGAGTAGATCTGAAATGAGGGGAAGTTCTGCTGATTTTATCATCCAATCATGTGCAAGCTAAAGTGCTGTTTTTTATTTTCCTTGCATGTCCCCCTCGGATCTACAGCGACTGCACTTCCAAGTGCACTTTCAGTGCACTTTCGAGTGCACTTGTAGTGCAAAGTGGATTTGCCTTTAGTAACTAACCCCCAATGTGTCATGTTTGGCACCAGCTATGTAATAATGTGTTGTGTTTGATACGAGCTATGTAATAATGTGTCGTGTTTGGTACCAGCTATGAAAGAACGCATCACATTTGGCACCAGCTATGAAATAACATGTCATGTTTTGTACCAGCTATGCAATAATGGAAATGATTTATTAAAACTGGAGAGAGCAAAATCTGGTGCAGCTCTGAATAGAAACCAATCAGCTTCCAGTTTTTTTTTTTTTTTGTCAAAGCTTAATTGAACAAGCTGAAGTTAGAAAATGATTGGCTTCCATGCACAGCTGCACCAGATTTTGTATTCTCCAGTTTTAGTAAATCAACCTCAATGTGTCATGCTTAGCATTTCATGGCACCAGATATGGCCCATCTTGCCATCTTTGTTACCAGATTTTTCTTTGCCCTTTGTTGTTTCATGTTACAATGACACCAGATTCTATTGACAAAGAATTTTGTGCAGAAGAAGCAGAGTACCGCAGTAGCACAGAAATGTGATATAAGGCTCCATGTGCTTTCTGGGTATTACAAGTGCACCAATAAGAATCAAGTATGTGAAGTACAACCAATCTCCGATACTACATAGGCCCTCAAGTGAGTGTATTTCCACTTTTGCTGTCAAACTTGAGAAAACCCACTATATATTTGTTATGTGTTCCCATCCATGCAGCATACCAAAAATTAAATAAACATATATTAGCTTTTAGATGTTTCTAAGAAGAAGGCCTCGTGGCTCAATTTTTGAACAATGTCAGAGGGAGTCTGTCCAAGGATAGTCTGAGTCTCCTCTCATTAGCATACAGGATAGACAGGGTTCAAATCTAGTTTACAACTGATCTGCCTGCACAGTACAGACAGGGTTAAATATGGCAAACAGATGTCCAGCCTTCTCAAAAAAAGGAAAACTAGTAGGATTTTACAGAGCTTGAATTTCCAGAACAGATCACCAAAAACTGCAATTTTGTATTTTTTTTTAAGATATGCTGTGTAAATGAGAACATGTAACAAATTTTAACCCCAATTTGGCTGCAAAAATACACTTTAAAATACCCACAATGCAAAGTACAGTGACTGTTAATTTAATGCAATCATTCAAATGTGTTTGTTTTTGTCATTTGACAATGGCCAACTACAACTTGATTGGTTGTAAGAAGTTGTACTTTGTATTCCATTACTAAATACGCCTTGATTCTGAGTTTTGTTGTGACTAAAATAAATATATTTTATACCCTTCACTTTTTGTTTATTTTCCCCTTCCAACAGGAGAAACAGGCTATGACGGACCACAAGGAGAGAAAGGTGATAAGCCATGTATCACATACAATTTGTTTGGGATCAATATAAGTGGACCCCTATTCTGTTCTTGCCCATGCACATGTCTGAATTTTTGTTCATGTCTGTGGTCATGCAGTTTTGAACCTGAAAAATTATGGGTTTTTTTTGTTTGGATAAAGCAGGGAAAGGCTAGAACCCCTGAACAAGGCTAGGACAGTTTACTGGTTCAGTTTTTGTTGCTGCCTCTGCAGATTCACCCCTCTTGTTTTGATGACTGTTGTCTCCAGTGCAAAAAGTCATGGGAAATCCAATATTTTTAAGTTGTCAAGGTAACGGTAGGTAAGGGGAAATCTTCCAATTAGAAATATCTGTTCTTATGCTAACTGTCTAAGGCTGGGTTCACACTAGTGTGATTCCTGTGTGGGTTCCCACATCTCATCTGACTCGCAGGCACTTCACACCACTGCGGGTGTCAATATAAAGTTAATGACATCCCCAAAATGGTTCTCAGAACGTAGCGCGAACTGTGAAATCGGATTGAATTGGATCGCATTGGTCTGAGCACCCATGCGATCTGATTCCGGTGCGGACAAAAAAAAAGGGTCCTGCACCATTTTGGTCCAAATGTGATGCGATTTCAGCCCTACAAACTATTTCTAAATTCATACTGCACAGACATTGCATGTGATGTGCACAGGCATGTGGTGCGAATCACATGCAATGTCTGAGATTGTGAGAAGCCAGTCTGTGTTGGGATATCTCCCAACTTTAAAGAAATCTCCTATTGCTTCCTGCTGTTTTCTGGGAAATAAAGTGAGGAGAAAGGGGTTGATTTACTAAAGGCAAATAGAATGACTTTTCAAAATTCAGTCAAACTCTACAAGTGCAATTGCTCCAGAGCTTAGTAAATGAGGTAAAGCTTCACTTTGCAAAGAATACCCAATCACATGTAGGGAAAATTAAAAAAAAAAAAAAGTATTTTTTGCTTGCAGATGCTTGAATGATGGAAGTCAGCAGAGCTTCTGCTCATTTACTAAGCTCTGAAGCAACTACCCCTGCAGAATACAACTGCACTTTGCAAAGTGCACAGTCTATTTGCCTTTAGTAAATGAACCTCAGAGTACCTATGGGGACAGAAAAAAAATCTAAAACAAACAAAAAAAACAACAATGATTTAGCTTTACATATGCCTCGTACACACGAGCGGACTTTCCAGCAGACTTGGTCCGACAGTCTTTCCGGGGGACTACCTGAACGGACGGACTTGCCTACACACGACCGGACTTTCTGGCAGGCTAGGTCCGCCCGTCTTTCCGACGGACTTTCGCCGGAGTTACGGCGGACTTTCAGAATGAACGGACTTGCCCACACACGGACAAGTCTGTTCATTTTGAACGTGACTCGGGTACGACGGGACTAGAAAAGGAAGTGAATCTCGCCACTTTTATCAGCGAGATTGACACCTTGCGAGCCCCGTCGCGGGACATACCAGGCCCTTAAGTCTGGTTTGGATTTTAAAGGGAACCCCCTACGCCGAAAAAATGGCATGGGGTCCCCAACTAGAGTCCATACCAGACCCCCCGATCCGAGCACGCAGCCCGGCCGGTCAGGAAAGGGGGTGGGGACGAACGAGCGCCCCCCCCCCTCCTGTACCGTACCAGGCCGCATGCCCTCAACATGGGGGGGTGCTTTGGGGGAGGGGGCGCCCTGCGGGGTCCTGCCACCACAAAGCACCTTGTCCCCATGTTGATGAGGACAAGGGCCTCTTCCCGACAACCCTGGCCGTTGGTTGTCGGGGTCTGCGGGCGGGGGGCTTATCGGAATGCGGGAGCCCGCTTTAATAAGAGGGCCCCCAGATCCCGACCCCCCACCCTATGTGAATGAGTATGGGGTACATGGTACCCCCTACCCATTTACCTAGGGAAAAAGTGTCAATAATAAAACGCACTACACAGGTTTTTAAAGTAATTTATTAGACAGCTCTGGGGGGGTGGTTTCTTCCGGCTTCAGGGGTCTTCTTCCGACTTCGGGGGTCCCTCCGGTTCCTCTTCTCCCAGCGTCCGGTTGGTTCTTCTCCGCTCTCTCTGGGCTCTTCTCCCGGTGTTCCAGTTATTCTGCCGACTCCTCTGCTATCTTCATGACGCTCTTTTGCCAGCGGAGGCCCGGACTTCTGGCTTCTTGGCTTCTTTTCTTCTTCCGATGTTGACAGGGCGGTCTCTCAGGCTGGAATGCTCTCTGAGCGCTCCGATGTGACTTATTTAGGCGGAGACCCCGCCCCCTTATGCCGTCACAGTCCCTGGGCATGCTGGGACTGTGACGTTTTAGGGGGGCGTGGTCAACATCACCCGGTGACCACGCCCCCCTAAAACGTCACAGTCCCAGCATGCCCAGGGATTGTGACGGCATAAGGGGGCGGGGTCTCTGCCTATATAAGTCACATCGGAGCGCTCAGAGAGCATTCCAGCCTGAGAGACCGCCGTGTCAACATCGGAAGAAGAAAAGAAGCCAAGAAGCCAGAAGTCCGGGCCTCCACTGGCAAAAGAGCGTCATGAAGATAGCGGAGGAGCCGGCAGAATAACTGGAACACCGGGAGAAGAGCCCAGAGAGAGCGGAGAAGAACCAACCGGACGCCGGGAGAAGAGGAACCGGAGGGACCCCCGAAGTCGGAAGAAGACCCCCGAAGCCGGAAGAAACCACCCCCCCAGAGCTGTCTAATAAATTACTTTAAAAACCTGTGTAGTGTGTTTTATTATTGACACTTTTTCCCTAGGTAAATGGGTAGGGGGTACCATGTACCCCATACCCATTCACATAGGGTGGGGGGTCGGGATCTGGGGGCCCTTTTATTAAAGGGGGCTCCCGCATTCCGATAACCCCCCTGCCCGCAGACCCCGACAACCAACGGCCAGGGTTGTCGGGAAGAGGCCCTTGTCCTCATCAACATGGGGACAAGGTGCTTTGTGGTGGAGGGGCCCCGCAGGGCGCCCCCTCCCCCAAAGCACCCACCCCCCCATGTTGAGGGCATGCGGCCTGGTACGGTTCAGGAGGGGGGGCGCTCTTATTAAAGGGGGCTCCCGGATTCTGATAAGCCCCACGCCCGCAGACCCCGACAACCAACAGCCAGGGTTGTCGGGAAGAGGCCCTTTTCCTCATCAACATGGGTACAAGGTGCTTTGTGGTGGGGGGGCCCCGCAGGGCCCCCCTCCCCCAAAGCATCCACCCCCCCATGTTGAGGGCATGCGGCCTGGTACGGTTCAGGAGGGGGGGCGCTCGCTCGTCCCCACCCCCTTTCCTGACTGGCCGGCCTGCGTGCTCGGATCGGGGGTCTGGTATGGATTCTAGGGGGGGACCCCATGCCGTTTTTTTGGCGTAGGGGGTTCCCTTTAAAATCCATACCAGACTTAAGGGCCTGGTATGCCCCGCGCTCGCCGCAATAGGAAATTGTGTTTTTCCTATTGCAGCGAGCGCGAGATGCAATACCCTGCCCTTGCGTCGTATCTGGTCCGTCGGACCTGCATACAGATGAACAAGATGAACAGGCTTTCCGTCAGGAACTGAGTCCGGCGGACTAAGATTTGAAACATGCTTCAAATCTAGGTACGGCGGACTTTTGGGGAAAAAAAGTCCACCGGAGCCTACACACGATCGGATTGTGTGGCGGACTCTGGTCCGCCGGACCAAGTATGCCGGAAAGTCCGCTCATGTGTATGCGGCAATACAGTTTGTATTTATTGATTTGACAGCACTTTGACCCTACAAAAAAGGCTGTACTCCTGACACAGATTCCGATTCACAGAGCATTATGAGTTTTCTAAAGAGAAGTCATAACAGTCGCTGTTTACTTTTGACTTATGCTTGAAACTAAACCTGCAAATGAAACTTTGAAGAGAGGAAGGATAATTAATCACTCCTCTGAGTATATACATTTCAGATGGCGCTATTGAATACAGTAAACAAGTGTTTTTTTATGTAATGCAGATGAAATCTGTAAAACACCTGAAAAGGAGCTTAAAAATAAAAATGCTAAACAAATGTAGCACCCTGATGTTTAGGCAGGGTTGCTCCTAAATTTACCTGCCAGATGTAGTTACCTTGGCTCATTGTTAGGGATCAATTGAGTTCACCCTAAGTCTGGAATTGTTGTACTTCTCTCTTCTGCCACTGGGTGGCTGGGTACCTGGTGAAATTAGATAAGAGAAGGGCAAAGCAAGGACAGATTAGGAGTATCTGGGGTATCTCAGCCAATGGGCAAGGGTTTTCTTAAATCCCTTGGCCTGCTGGGAGAACCTATATATTTGGGTGGAGTCAGGTGCCACCTGGACGCCTGTCTGGATGGACATGTGTTGTATTGCCCAGGCTTCTAGGCCGGAGTTTGGGCTGTCTGAGGGCCTATCCAGAAGCAAGAGAGCAGCATAGGGTTGGGATTGTGGCTTGCAGTCCAACCAGAAGTGACGGTTCTGCCAGCCAGAGAACCTGTCGCAGTCGGAGGTAGAGGGGAAGCTGTCAACACTAAAGGACCAACCCCATTATTACCAGGGGCCACAGTGAGTAGCTGAAGCAGGTACCGGAGCAGTATTCTCACCAACCGGGGACAGTGAAGAATTGGGAAACTTCAGCAGGTGTCAAGCCAGGGACCCAGCCAGCGCAGGTAACGCTTGCAGAGCAGCCTTGAGTGTCAAGCCAGGGACCGAGCAGGCCAGTGGGGTGAAGCTTGAGAAGTATCTGGAGTGCCAAGCCAGGGACACAACGGAGAAGGGGGGGTGACGCTTGAGGAAGATACTTAAGTGAAGATTGGAAGAGCTCAAAGGATTCGGTGGCAGTGAATCAGCAAGTCTAGTGAGAGAGACTGGGAGCTCAGTGGGTTGAGAACCTACAAGAAGTGATTGTAGAGAGAGTGAAGGAGTTCATTACAACTTGTATTAGGCAAAAAAAAAATGTGCTAGTGTACCAGCATAAATAAATAATATAAACAAAGCAACAGCTTGAAGTGAGATACTCTCATTAATAGATAGAAAATGAGAGAAGCTGCGCCAAATAGTCCCAATTATTGCAAGAAAATCTTCATTGAAATGGCATGTTATTGATCAACATATAGGATGGAATAAATCCTCTTCCTAGTGACCCCACAGTGATTCAATCCAAAAACTGCCCCGCCTCCTTAACTGGTTCCCGAACGGCTCACGTCTTTTTATGGGGGCAGAATGGCTCCCCTGCACAAAACCCCATACGGGTTTCCTTTAAGAGCCGCCAGAGGGGCGCGCGCGCTGCATGGTGGGGGACCCGATCCACGTGGCCGGTGGTGGCGATAGCTGCCGGCCATGTGCATTTGCGTGCACGAGCGGCAGCACTGGGATTTGTGTGTGTAAACACAGAAATCCCTGTGCAGTCAGAGGAGATGAGACATGTCGTTTGTTCCCAGTAAGTAGGAACAGCGAAATGTCTCCTCTCCTACTCAGTCCTATCCCCATACAGTTAGAACACACTGAGGGAACACACATTAAACCCCTTCATCTCCCCCTAGTGATAACCCCTTCCCTACCAGTGCCATTTACACAGTAATCAGTGCATTTTTATAGCACTGATCGCTGTATAAATGTCAATGGTCCCAAAAATGTGTCAAAAGTGTCCACCGCAATATCACAATCCCGCTAAAAATTGCAGATCACCGCCATTACTAGTAAATAAAAATAATAAAAATGCCATAAATCTTTCCCATAGTTTGTGGAAGCTATAACTTTTGTGCAAACCAATCAATATATGCTTATTGCGATTTTTTTTTTTTTTTTACCAAAAATATGTAGAAGAATATATATTGGCCTAAACTGATGAAAAAATTTTTTAAAAACATTTTTGGGGATATTTATTATAGCAAAAAGTAAAAAATATTGTTTTTTTTTCAAAACTGTCGCTTTTTTGTGTTTAGCGCAAAAAATAAAAACTGCAGAGGTGATCAAATAGCACCAAAAGAAAGTTCTATTTGTGGGAAAAGAGGACGCAAATTTCGTTTGGGTACAGCATTGCATGACTGCGCAATTACCAGTTAAAGCGACGCAGTGCCAAATTGTAAAAAGTGCTCTGGTCGGGAAGGGGTAAAACTTTCCGGGGCTGAAGTGGTTAAGAAAAACAAGCTTACCGGATGGCAAGCAAAAAAGGGCATGTGGCTATAACCCAGCGAAGGCCTTTAATTTGCACAGGCGATCTCTGGCCAAGTATCACAGGATAAATGGCTGTAGGTCTCCCAAGCCCTGGCACGCTTATGGAGTCTGTGGCCGTTACACTCAACAAATGACCCAGAAAAAAAGACTGACCATAATGTAATACAGTCTATTCAATTTAATTATATAAAAAACAATTTCACTTACATTTAGTATGTTTAAAAGTTGCATATAAAAACAAAGCTGGCCAGCAATCAACAGAAGCTCATCCACCCAGTACACAGCGTGGTGACGTCAGCACGTACCCTCCTCTGTTTCGTCATACGTGACATTGTCAATGGGAAACGGGCAGCGTAATGACTCTCATCTTTTTATGGCCAAGTGGGAGGAGGATGTCATCTATGCCCAGGACAGACCCCAATTAGTCCTGTGGGCAAGGTCCATTGTTGACATCCTCCTTCTATGGGATGCGGACCACCTGAAATTGCAGGAATTCATTTCATCCCTGAATGTCAACCATAGAGGGATACACAGTTATGAGATGAGCCAATCAGAGATTTACTTCCTAGATCTGAAGATCTCGGTTAAGAGGGAGATACTGGCTACGTCGACTTTCTTTAAATCTACCGACAGGAATATATATATATATATATATCTGTCGACAGTTGCCACTATGGCCCCTGGCTCAAGTCGGTTCACAAGATCCAATATATGAGGCTCAAAAGGAACTGTTCGGATCAAGCTGAATTTCTGTCACAGGCAGAGACCCTGACATGTAGATTTCTGGAGGAAGGGTATATTAGAGAGTCAGATCGTAGTAAAAAAAACGCAATGGGCGGGGTCCTGATGACCAGTATCGTTGGTCAATTCAGGTAACAGGTTACCGGCTCACCTAATAGGGTGGTGTTTCTTGTCAGAACAGGAGAAGTAGTCAAAATAAAAGGGGAGTGGGAATAGGACCCAAGGTGTCCTTACCTTTAGTGAAGGAAAAGGAACAAACTGCGGTTTAACCTGATATAACTTATTTAGAACAATTAGTAGAAAAACATTTTAATCATTGAAAGGAAAGCATAAACAATAGGAGATTGCATGGTAAAAACTGACAACGTTGTCACTTAAAAACGCATGCCCATGAGCTCAGCCATATCCCAGTCATCCACATGTGTCAATCATCTCAAGTCATTAAGTGTGACTTAATATATAATGCTTACATATGTTTAGGCGAGATGAGTTCCGGGAAACCTTGGTAGCACAAGTCGGTACCCGTATTGTGCTTTACCATGGACCTCCAGACTCCCAATATGCAGCAGCTCTATAGGCATATAGGGAGTCTGGAGGTCCATGGTTAAGCACAATACGGGTACCGACTTGTGCGACCAAGGTTTCCGGAACTCACCTCGCCTAAACACGTGTGGATGACTGGGATATGGCTGAGCTCATGGGCGTTTTTAAGTGACAACGTTGTCAGTTTTTACCTTATGCAATCTCCTATTGTTTATGCTTTCCTTTCAATGATTAAAATGTTTTTCTACTAATTGTTCTAAATAAGTTATATCAGGTTAAACCGCAGTTTGTTCCTTATATTAGAGAGTCCCTGATCAATAGACTAGAATCTATAAAGGTTATGAATAGTGACCTACTTGCTGATAGGCCACCATGTACAGATGGGCCTTTTTCTGCAGGGGTTCCTTTTGTGACTACTTATTCATTACAACACAAGAGTATTAAACAATTAATTTCCAGACACTGGCACATTGTGAATAATGATAGGGTTTTGAAGGCAATAAACAGTTTTCATGTTACATGACTCTTGTAGTTAAGTGTAAAGATACAAGAAATTATCAATATGCACTACAGAGTCACCAGGAGGGTGTGCATGGTTTAGGTGCACTGCATCTTTAGGAACATTATACAGCAGGTTATTTATCTGGTGAAAGGGTTAAAGGGCTGGCCAGCAATCTGCCCGATATTTTATGAAAGGTTTTGGTTCTTTTTCTAACCTCAAATGTGAATTTATATAGAGATATTGAGTCAGCAATCAGTTTTAACCAAAGGGATTTTAGAGATACCTGTGATCCTTTCCAGGACAGTAGTATGGCTTGCTTTCCATAGAAATGGAGGATATGAAGAAGTCTCTGCATGAGTTACATAGTTACATAGTTACATAGTTAGTCAGGTTGAAAAAAGACACAAGTCCATCCAGTTCAACCTTAAAAACAATAAATAAAATAAAAAATATCATACAATCCAATATACCCAATTGTATACCCTCAGTTGATCCAGAGGAAGGCAAAAAACCCCAGCAGAGCATGCTCCAATTTGCTACAGCAAGGGAAAAAATTCCTTCCTGATCCCCCAAGAGACAATCAGATTTTCCCTGGATCAACTTTACCTATAAATGTTAGTACCCAGTTATATTATGTACATTTAGGAAAGTATCCAGACCTTTCTTAAAGCAATCTACTGAGCTGGTCAGAACCACCTCTGTCGGGAGTCTATTCCACATTTTCACAGATCTTACTGTGAAGAAACCTTTGCATATTTGGAGATGAAATCTCTTTTCCTCTAGACGTAAAGAGTGCCCCCGTTCCTCTGGGTTGACCGTAAAGAGAATAACTCAACACCAAGATCACTATATGGACCTCTTATATATTTGAACATGTTGATCATATCCCCCCTTATTCTCCTCTTCTCAAGAGTGAATAAATTCAGTTCCTCTAATCTTTCCTCATAGCTGAGCTCCTCCATGCCTCTTATCAGTTTGGTTGCCCTTCTCTGCACTTTCTCCAGTTCCCCGATATCCTTTTTGAGAACTGGTGCCCAAAACTGAACTGCATATTCCAGATGAGGTCTTACTAATGATTTGTAGAGGGGCAAAATTATATCTCTCTCTCTAGAGTCCATACCTCTCTTAATACAAGAAAGGACTTTGCTCACTTTGGAAACCGCAGCTTGGCATTGTATGCTATTATTGAGCTTATGATCTACCAAAACCCCCAGATCCTTCTCCACCACAGATTCCCCCAGTTGTACTCCCCCTAGCATGTATGATGCATGCATATTCTTAGCCCCCAAGTGCATAACTTTACATTTATCAACATTAAACCTCATCTGCCACATAGTCGCCCAATCAGACAGTGCATTGAGGTCGGCTTGTAAATTAGAGACATCCTGTAAGGACATTATTCCACTGCATAGCTTGGTGTCATCTGCAAAGACAGAAATGTTACTTTTGATCCCAGTCCCTATATCATTTATAAAGATATTAAAAAGTAAGGGTCCCAGCACTGAACCTTGGGGTACACCACTGATAACCTTAGACCATTCAGAGTAAGAATCATTAACCACTACTCTCTGAATTCTGTCTTTTAGCCAGTTTTCTATCCATTTACAAACTGATATTTCCAAGCCTGTAGACTTTACCTTACACATGAGCCGTGTGTGGGGAACTGTGTCGAACGCTTTTGCAAAATCCAAGTATACCACATCCACAGCCACCCCTCTGTCCAAGGTTTTACTTACCTCTTCATAAAAAGAAATCAGGTTTGTCTGACAACATCTGTCTTTCATGAATCCATGCTGTCTGTTGCTTAAAATGTTTTTTTCCAGTAAGAACTCGTCTATGTGGTCTTTTATTAAACAATCCAGTATCCTCCCGACTATAGAAGTTAAACTAACAGGTCTATAGTTACTTAGTAATGACTTTGATCCCTTTTTAAATATAGGCACCATGTTCGCCCTGTGCCAATCCAGTGGCACTGTTCCCGTCATTAATGAGTCCCTAAAAATTAGATACAATGGCTTTGAAACTACAGAGCTCAATTCTTTTAGGATCCGTGGGTGGATGCCATCAGGTCCAGGTGCTTTATCCACCTTTATTCTGTCTAAATAATTCTGGACCATATCACTTTTGAGCCAATGTGGATCATTCGGGGCTGTGTCACTACCACCCCCATTATGGACATGAGCTCCCCCATGCTCCTTTGTATACACAGAGCTGAAAAAAGTATTTAATAAATTTGCCTTCTCTTTGTCCCCAGTCACCCACTCTAGATTATTTTGTAAAGGGCCTACATGCTCAGACCTGGCCTTTTTACTATTAATATATTTGAAGAATTTTTGGGGGTTTGTCCTATTATCTTTTGCAATCTGTCATTCGTTTTGAATTTTTGCATCCTTGATTTCCTTTTTACATGTTCTGTTAAATTCTTTGTAACATTTAAACGGCACTAGTGTTCCTTCATTTTTATATTTTTTAAAAGCTCTTTTCTTATTGTTTATAGCTTCTTTAACTTTGGCCGTGAGCCACATTGGTTTTGTTTTTAGCCTTTTAAACTTATTACCCATGGGAATATACTTTGCAGTGAGGTCCCAAACAGTCTTTTTGAAGAATTCCCATTTATGTTGTGTGTTTATCAATGCAAATATTCCCTCCCAGTCTAAATCCTGGAGAGCAGCCCTCATCCTTGGAAAATTTGCTCTCTTGAAGTTAAGTGTTTTTATCTTTCCCGTATGTATTTCTTGTTTACAGCTAACATCAAATGAAATCATGTTATGATCACTGCTACCCAGGTGTTCCTTAATCTGGAGATTGGTAATAAGCTCTGCATGGTTTGAGATTACCAGGTCCAACAGAACTTCATTGCTAGTTGGGGCCTCAATAAACTGGACCATAAAATTGTCCTGTAATAGGTTTATAAATTTTTGCCCTTTAACTGTCCCAGTAGTGCCATTACTCCAGTCAATTTCCGGGTAGTTAAAATCCCCCATTATTATCACTGTCCCAGCCCTTGCAGCCCTTTCTATCTGTGCAAAGAGCCAAGTCTCCACCTCCTCGTTAACATTGGGTGGTCTATAACAAACTCCAATGATTAACTTTGAACTACGCACATCTATATGCAGTTCCACCCATAATGCTTTAGACTCATCACACTCTCCTTCAACCAGGTCCTCTTTCACACTTGCTTTGAGATCACTTCTCACATAGAGACATACCCCGCCACCTTTCCTTTTTACCCTGTCTCTCCGAAAGAGTGCATAGCCAGGAATATTAATAGCCCAGTCATGTGAGGATTGAAGCCAAGTTTCAGCAATACCGATTACATCATAGCTCTCCTCATGCACCAGAGCTTCCAACTCGCCTATTTTGCTTATTTTGCTTGGCGGACTTCTGGCATTGGTGTACAAACACTTTAATGCATTATTACAATTTTGCTTATTTTGCTTGGCGGACTTCTGGCATTGGTGTATGTACAAACACTTTAATGCATTATTACATTTTGCTCTGGTGTTTTTCATATCATTTTTAGTAGTACAAATGGCACTATAGTTTGCAATGGCTGTTTGCAACATGGGAAATTTCTTGTCACCTGCTATAACCCTCCCCCCATCTATCCCCATTCCACCCTCTATTAATGTCTGACCCCTAACTGACCTGTCTGCCCGATGTAAATCTAGTTCACCCTCCCCCCTGTGGAGATCCCCAAAAATGCCCAGGAGGCAGTTTTTGGGGCGGAGAATGTTTGGGAGGCATATTACCGATGAAATGAAAGACCCTATCTTTATCCAAACGTTCTGAACTATTGGACAGGTCCACAAACAATGTAGAAAGTCTGCCGCTTGGCCACATCCTCTAAAACAGTCCGTTGTGGGAGCCAAACCCAATTTATGTAACCTAGCAGGGGTTAGGTGGGATAGATTAAAAATGTTAATGTTAATGACACACTCTTTGGATGATATTACTGAGGTCTTGTATGTATCACTGAATTCTGACCAGTCATCCTCTGTAAGTGTAGAGTCCATAGAGGCCCATTTTGCCTGGGCCACTCGAAATCTAGGGTTGTAGTCATAGCGGTAGCATAGTATGTGGAGATAATTTTAGTGGGGTCAGGGTATCACAGTATTTTCTCTGACTGAGGTATAACGATGGGATTTTCTAAAGAGCCAAATTTGGTGCGAATGGCATGTCAGAGTTGATAGTAGAAGAACATATATGAGCGTGGCAGGTCAAAATCAGCCCGCATCTGTTGGAAGGATTTAAATCCAGGTGTGTCATACAGATGGCACAGGTATTTAACTCCCTTGGAGTACCATCGTTGCTGGTCTGGTATAGAGCAGAGTTCTTTAAAGTTGGAATTGAACCACAGAGGGTGATTAGGGAACGTTGACCATGACTCTTTTGAAATTTTGGAAACTATTATTTTAAACAGGGAGAGTGAGGTAGTTAGCATAGATGTGCCTGTGCGGGCCGTAACTCGACTTCTGTATATAATATTATGGAGGGTCTCTAGAGAGGAGACAATGGCTCCTTCAGTGGATGTACAGGCATTTGCCGCAACTGGTCGGAGCCAGTCACGGATGTGGATCAGTTGGGAACCCAAAAAATATAAATAAAAGTTAAGGAATGCTAAACCCGCCAGATGCACCAGTAACCGTAATGTCTCTAGCGCCACCCTAGGGGATCTACCGTTCCATAAGAATGTTGTACATATTGTATCTATCCGCTTAAAGAAGGATTTAGGGACCTTACAGGGTGCATTGGCTAGTACATATAGCAGCTTAGGTAGATAGATCATTTTAAGGGTGTTAGCCCTTCCTATTAGGTCTAGGGGTAAGTCCATCCACTGCTTCCATTTCCTTATCTTCTGTTTGATGAAAGAAGCTGGGAGAAACAAGAAACAAGAATTTTTGTTACTGGTTTTAGGTGTTACTGTCATTTCCTGGCTTTTACAGCCAGAGAAGCAGGTGATCAAACAAGATCTGTGTTTGACCATCTGCTTTGAAGGCAGGGGGAGACACCAGAGGTTTAACAGACCCCTGATGTCTCCATAAAGATCACCTGTCACCTGGCCAAACCTATCAAAAGGGGGCTTATTTGCCCCCTTGTGATAGCAATAAGGTTAATTTAAAATATTTTTAAAGAGTGAAAAAAACTTAAATAAAAACAAATTAAAAGTATCCCTGTGCACACATGCAAATGTAAACATGGCATGGGTCCATCATGAATATGTAAACGGTGATTACACCACACATGTGAGGTTCCTGCAAATGTCAGAGTGAGAGCAATATTTCATGGGACCTAACTAATAACAAACTCCAAACTGTTAACCTGTATAGGCTTTATAGGCTGTAGTGTCGCCATTTCACAGGTGTGTGCAATTTTAAAGTGGATGTAAAGCTTATTTTTTCCCTAAACTAAATATATAAATAAATAAATGTTATACTTACCTGCTCTGTGCAAGGGTGCTGTATAGAGCAGCCCCTTACCTCCTCTTTTGTATCCCCTGTTGTCTTCTGGGGAGCTGCTGCAGATGGTACAGTGCTGGATTGAGAGAAGACTCAGGTAAGGGGACCTGCTATTGAAAGGTTTCTTTTTACCTTAAAGCAGAGAAAGCATTAAAGGGTAAGTTCACCTTTACAGAAAAAACCTGTAAGCTGAACTTATACAGATTCCCCTCCTCACCCCCCCCCCCGGGTCCCGCTGACCTGGACCACGGTAATCTCTAGTTCTAAGGCCCGGTATATCTGTGCCAGGTGTCTGGGGTTTAGAAATACTCTCAGCTGAATGTCCAAAATGTCCCTTGTCAGGGGGACGTTTTGGAGTATTCTAATTGGTTCAGCGCTGTCACATGGGCGGTGCCAACCAATCAACAGGCTGTTCTGTCAGCTATGAAGACGCTGCATGGATGAAGATAGGATTTCTAAGCCCCTGATATACCGGGGCTTAGAACCAGAGATTGCAGTGGTCCAGGTCAGCAGGACCGGGGGTGCTGGGGGGTTAAGAGGGGGACCTGTGTAAGTTCACCTTACAGATTTTTCTGTAAAGGTGAACTTACACTTTAAAGTAAAAAAAAAAACATTTTGCCTTTAGAACCACTTTAAATCTTGACTCATTTGTTATCTATTTACTCAGTGCAACATCATCTTTTATATTTTATCAAAAAAATGGGTATTATATGTGTTGGTGGGCACTAAAAATTGAAACAGCCTCTGTTTTTGGAAAATATATAATGTTTTGGAATCTAAGTAATTTTCTAACAAACAATGATGATTTTACCATATACAGTGGAGAAAATAATTATTTGATTATTTGAAAACCTGCAGATTTTGTAGGTTTGCCCACTTATAAAGAAATGGAGGGTCTATAATTGTTATCATAGGTGTATTTTAAATGATAGAGACAGAATATAAACCAAAAATCTAGAAAAAAACACATAAAACAAATGCCATAAATTAAGTTGCAGTTCGGTGAGTAAAATAAGTATTTGATCTCCATAAAAACATTTATTTATTTATTTCAGGTACTTATATAGCGCCGTCAATTTACGCAGCGCTTTACATATACATTGTACATTCACATCAGTCCCTACCCTCAAGGAGCTTACAATCTAAGGTCCCTAACACACATTCATACATACTAGGGACAATTTAGACAGGATCCAATTAACCTAGCAGCATGTCTTTGGAGTGTGGGAGGAAACCGGAGTACCCGGAGGAAACCCACGCAGGCACAGGGAGAACATGCAAACTCCAGGCAGGTAGTGGTTGGGATTCGAACCAGCGACCCTTCTTACTGCTAGGCGAGAGTGCTACCCACTATACCACTGTGCCGCCCACAAAACATGACATAGTACTTGGTGGAGAAACCTTTTTTGGCAAGCACAGAGGTAAGACGTTTCTTGTAGTTGGTGACCAGATTTGCACACATCTCAGGAGGGATTTTGGTCCACTCTTCTTTACAGATCTTCTCTAAATCCTTAAAGTGGTTGTAAACCCCATTCATGAAATTTGAGCTGGGCACATATATCTGCAGTGTTTCCTTATCTCTCTCCAAAAGCAGCCTGAAGTTTGTGTCCTTGGAGGTTGCTATAAAAAGATTAGCAGAGAATGTGCCTTCTCACAAGACAAAATCATTTTCATTCTTCTAACAATGTGGAGGGGGGGTGTGTGCCTTTCCTCCAATCAGCTGTCCCCAGTGTAATCCAAGCCTTCTCTCGCAGTGCAGTTTGAGGAAGTGAAAATTTTAACCCCCCTAGCGGTATTCCTGAGACTCGGGATTGCATCGCAGGATCCAGGAAGAGTTTACTTACCTTGTCCCCTGGTTCCTGCGATGTGCTGTGATCAGCGAGCCGCTGTGTCTCCCTCGATTCACAGTGCCGACCTCCGTTCCCTGCGAGCGTTGCGACGCACGGGGACGGAGTTCGGGCGGCAAATTCAAAAAGTGAAACACACAGTATAGATACAGTATACCGTAATCTTACAGATTACAGTACTGTATCAAATAATTACACATCCCCTTTGTCCCTAGTGGTCTGTCCAGTGTCCTGCATGCAGTTTTATATTATAAAAACTGTTAGTTCTGCCTGGAAACTGGAGATTGTCCATAGCAACCAAAACTGTCCCTTTACATCAAAAGTGGCTTTAGAGCAACTAGAAAACAGCGATAATAAATTAGAATCACTCGCAGAATTGAGTGATAGTGATTTATGGGAAAATCCATCACCAAACACTAAAAGTAACGAAAGTGACAATTCTGCAACTGAGCAAATTTCAGTGTTTTTGATTTGATTACATTATTGAATAATTTTTATTATTATTATATTATTATTTGTTATAATTATTTATAGTTATTTATTATATTATAATTTTTTATTTCGTTTTTCAAAATTTATCATACCCGGGATGTCTACTAGACTATGGTTTGGACAGATTTAACTGAATTATTCCTAAGAATTACAGGCCTACAATATGAAACGCCAAATTTCTGTGCAAAATAATGGTACTGCTTTCAGCACCTAAAATCTGAAATAATCATACCGCCAGGGAAGTTAACACAATGTAAGAATTCTAAAGAATATAGCAAGATGAAGACAGCAGATATGCAAGTAAAAGTTATGTAGGAGGATTTGTTTCATCCCTGTGTATCATCTGAGGCTGTTCACTTCACTGAGTATATGTGAGGGTTTACATCCACTTTAAGGTTTCTTGTCTGTCTCTTGGCAACTCAAAGTTTCAGCTCCCTCCATAAATTTTCTATAGGATTAAGGTCTGGAGACTGACTAGGCCACTCCATGACCTTAATGTGCTTCTTCTTGAGCCACTCCTTTGTTGCCTTGGCGGTATGTTTTGGGTCATTGTCGTGCTGGAAGACCCATCTACGACCTATCTTCAGTGTTCTGGTTGAGGGAAGAAGGTTCTCATCCAAGATTTTACAATACATGTCCCGTCCATTGGCCCCTCAATGCAGCAAAGTTGGCCTGTACCTTTAGCAGAGAAACAGCCCCAAAGCATCATGTTTCCACCTCTGTGCTTGACTGGTATTCTTAGGGTCATAGTCAACATTTGTCTCCAAACACGGCGAGTTGAGTTATTGCCAAAGAGCTCAATTTTGGTCCCATCTGACCACAGCACTTTCTCTCAATCCTTCTCTTAATCATTTAGATGTTCATTGGCATGACTGTATATGTGCGTTCTTGAGGAGGGGGACTCGCCGTGTTTAGAGGAATAAAAATCCTGACTTTAACCCTAAGAACACCATCCCTACAGTCAAGCACGGAGGTGGAAACATTATGCATTGGGGCTGTTTCCCTACTAAAGGTACAGGCCGACTTTGGCGCATTGAGGGGGGCCATGTATTGTAAAAGCTTGGATGAGAACCTTCTTCCCTAAGCCAGAACACTGAAAATGGGTCATGGATGGGTCCTTCAGTAAGACAATGACCCAAAACATACCACCAAGGCAACAAAGGAGTGGCTCAAGAAAAAGCACATTACGGTCATGTAGTGGCCTAGTCAGTCTCCAGACTTTAATTCTATAGAAAATTCATGGAGGGAGCTGAAACTTCGAGTTGTCAAGCGACAGCCAAGAAACCTTAAGGATTTAGAGAAGATTTGTGGTGGACTAAAGTGGACCAAAATCTCTCCTGACACGTGTGCAAACATGGTCACTAACTACAAGATACGTCTTACCTCTGTGCTTGCTAAAAGGGTTTCTCCACCAAGTACTAAGTCATGTTTTGCTTTGGGATCAAATACTTATTTTACTCACTGAACTGCAACTCAATTTATAACATTTGTACAGTATCATGTGTTTTTTCTGCATTTTGTTTTATAGTCTGTCTCTATCATTTACCTTCATTTCTTTGTAAGTGGGCAAACTTACAAAATCTGCAGGGGATCAAATAACTATTTTCTCCACTGTATGTGAAAAATTTGGGAAAAAATCTGGGCATAATGCATAAAGAAAGAAGATATAGAAGAGTAGTATATTCCCTTCAAAGTGGCATTTTCCCAGGTTAAAATATATACAGTATCTCACAAAAGTGAGTACACCCCTCACATTTTTGTAAATATTTTATTATATCTTTTCATGTGACAACACTGAAGAAACAACACTTTGCTACAATGTAAAGTAGTGAGTGTACAGCTTGTATAACAGTGTAAATTTGCTGTCCCCTCAAAATAACTCAACACACAGTCACTAATGTCTAAACCACTGGCAACAAAAGTGAGTACACCTCTAAGTGAAAATGTCCAAATTGGGCCGAAAAGTGTCAATATTTTGTGTGGCTACCATTATTTACCAGCACTGCCTTAACCCTCTTGGGCATGGAGTTCACCAGAGCTTCACAGGTTGTCACTGGAGTCCTCTTCCACTCCTCCATGATGAAATCATGGAGCTGGTGGATGTTAGAGACCTTGCGTTCCCCCACTTTCTGTTTGAGGATGCCCCACAGATGCTCAATAGGCTTTAGGTCTGGAAACATGCTTGGCCAGTCCATCACCTTTACCCTTAGCTTCTTTAGCAAGGCAGTGGTCGTCTTGGAGGTGTGTTTGGGATCATTATCGTGTTGGAATACTGCCCTGCGGCCCAGTCTCCGAAGGGAGGGGATCATGCTCTGCTTCAGTATGTCACAGTACATGTTGGCATCCATGGTCCCTAAATGAACTGTAGCTTCCCAGTGCCAGCAGCACTCATGCAGCCCCAGACCATGACACTCCCACCACCATGCTTGACTGTAGGCAAGACACACTTGTCTTTGTACTCCTCACCTGGTTGCCGCCACACACACTTAACACCATCTGAAACAATTAAGATTATCTTGGTCTCATCAGACCACAGGACATGGTTCTAGTAATCCATGTCCTTAGTCTACTTGTCTTCAGCAAACTGTTTGCGGGCTTTCTTGTGCCTCATCTTTAGAAGAGGCTTGCTTCTGGGACGACAGCCACGCAGGACAAATTGATGCAGTGTGCGACGTATGGTCTGAACACTGACAGGCTTACCCCCCACCCCTTCAACCTCTGCAGCAATGCTGGCAAAATTCATACGTCTATTTTCCAAAAACAACTTCTGAATATGACGCTGAGCATGTGCACTCAACTTCTTTGGTCGACCATGGTGAGGCCTATTCTGAGTGGAACCTGTCCTGTTAAACCGCTGTATGGTCTTGGCCACCATGCTGTAGCTCAGTTTCAGGGTCTTGGCAATCTTCTTATAGCCTAGGCCATCTTTATGTAGAACAACAATTCGTTTTTTCAGATCCTCAAAGTTCTTTGCCATGAGGTGCCATGTTGAACTTCCAGTGACCAGTATGGGAGAGTGAGAGCGATAACACCAAATTGAAAACACCTGCTTCCCATTCACACCTGAGACCTTGTAACACTAACGAGTCACTTGACACCGGGGAGGAAAAATGGCTAATTGAGCCCAGTTTGGACATTTTCACTAAGGAGTGTGCTCACTTTTGTTTCTGGCAGTTTAGACATTAATGGCTGTGTGTTGAGTTATTTTAACCACTTCAGCACCCGGCCATAGTAATATGACGTCCAAAGATGGGATCTCCCATCCTGGGTGGACGTCATAAGACGGCCTGGGATTCCCGGCCATCTAGGGGGCGCGCGCCCGCCGCGTTGCTCGGGACCCGGTGTGTGCGCCGGGTACCTGCGAGTGCCCGTTAACCAGGCCGGACCGTGGATCTATGTGTGTACACACACAGATCCACGTCCTGTCAGTTGTGAGGAGACCGATCTGTGTTCCTAGTACAGCGGAACACTGATCGGTCTCCTCCCCTTGTACGTCCCCGCCTCCTACAGTTAGAAACACTCCCTTAGGAAACATATTTAACCCCTAGTGGTTAACCCCTTCACTGCCTGTCACATTTACACAGTAATCAATGCAATTTTATAGCATTGATCGCTGTATAAATGTGAATGGTCCCAAAAATGTGTCAAAAGTGTCCGATGTGTCCACCATAATGTCGCAGTCATGAAAAAAAATTGCGATCACCGCTATTACTAGTAAAAAAAATAAATAAATAATTTTTTTTTAAAAATGCCATAAATCTATCCCGTATTTTGTAGACGCTATAACTTTTGCGCAAACCAAACAATATACTCTTATTGCGATTTTTTTTTTACCAAAAATATGTAGAAGAATACGTATCGGCCGAAACTGAGGAAAACATTTTTTTTTTTTTTTTTTTTTAAATTGGGATATTTATTATAGCAAAAAGTAAAAAATATTGTGTTTTTTTTCAAAATTGTCGCTCTTCTTTTGTTTATAGCGCAAAAAATAAAAACCGCAGAGGTGATCAAATACCACCAAAAGAAAGCTCTATTTGTGGGGAAAAAAAGACGTCAATTTATTTGGGGTACAACGTCGCACAACCGCGCAATTGTCGTTTAAAGTGCGACAGCGCTGAAAACTAAAAATTGGCCTGGGAAGGAAGGGGGTGAAAATGCCCTGTATTGAACCGGTTAAGAGGACAGCAAATGTACACTGCTATACAAGCTGTACACTCACTACTTTACATTGTAGCAAAGTGTAACTTCTTCAGTGTTGTCACATGAAAAGATATAATGAAATATTTACAAAAATGTGAGATACTGTGAATATATATATATATATATATATATATATATATATATATATATATATATATATATATATATACTCTACTTGTAAAGAAAAGGTTTAATAAATATCCCCCTGTGATGCTGATTTTCGCTGTCTTATCCCCCTATACTGGCTGAAAAATCTTTTATATCCAACAAATATCTGGGTGTGTCCAATGCTCGGTGCCCCTTTCCACACTGTAGTTCCATCTGTCAGCCCCTATGTCAGGGCACAGTAATAATGTAGAGGCTAGTGATGTAGGGGTCAACAGATGGAACCACAGCGTGCAAAGGGGAACAAGGCATCCAACACATCTGGAAGTGTGTTGGATGCAAAGCATTTTTCATTCAATATAGCATTACAACATAAAAACAGCAGCATGAGAGGTAAATATTAACATTTCTTCACAGGGAGCATTTTTTTTATATAAGGACAGAATCACTTTAGGTGCAGGCTTTTATGTATTGCCTTTGTTTTGCAATGTGACAATTTGACTTGGTGAATGACATCTAAAATTAAGATTTAGCATTATTTGAAGAACTTCTTGCACACATTTGAAAATATTTTTTCTTAACTCTTATAGGTGAAAGAGGAGATCCCGCTGATGGTGAGAAAAAAATAGAAAAAAATTAAATATTTGTATGCTCAGCCTTGGAGAAGGAGATCACACAACTAACACGCCATGTATAGCAGAAATATGTATTGTTGTCCTTTAGTTATAAAATGGCAACATATTAAACAGCACTGTGCAGTGGGGTTCATTTACTAAAGGAGTGGAGACCAAAGTGTTTGTTCACTCAGCCTTATAAATAAAGTAAAGTGGGCTCACTTTATTTATCCAAACACATGCAATCAAACATCCTGTTTTTTTTAAATTTCCCTGGAACATGATTGGGTATTCAAAGTGAACACCGCTTCAACCTATTTGCTAAGTCATATGAACATTCGCTTTCCTAAGTAAACATTCTAGATTCTTTTAGTAAATTAACCCTGTTATTTAGAAAATGGTGAAAATATATGGTAGCATAAGTAAGTACTACAGCAAATTTTTCTGGTAACAACTGTAAATTTTGGAATTTCAATCATTTTCATTCTTGGTGACCATGGGTAAATTCTATGGATGCATCAACACCGATACTGGTATCGATGTCGATAACAAGAATTTTCACGAATACTCGTGAAAATGCTCCCGGTGCCAAAACCGATACTTTGCAGTATGATGTGTCCATACAAAATGAATGGGCGCAATACGCACTGCAAAGAATCACATGCAATTTGGAGAACAGGAATGCAGTGTGATTTCTGTCTGAATCGCATGTGATTTCCCCCACCGCTCCTGTGTGTGTAAAGAAAGTGAAGAGACATGTAGTGTAGCAATAGGCAGTTTATTAAAATGTTCTAACAACTAACAAAGTAAATATCTATTTAAATCTATATCTGCAGTGTCCCTGTCCCGCAGATGATAGCAAACCATGGCTGCTGGAGGTGATCACAGGGCTGGAGGAGATGTCCGGCAGTCTACCCACTAGCTGACATCACTTCCGCCTTATACCCACAGGAGTCCTGGAACTTCTCCTCCAGCCCAGTAAGCACCTCCAGCGGCCATGGTTTGCTATGAATGAATTTGACTAGATATTTACTGTACATGTACCATTCAGAGCGCCACACACAATGCCTGCACAAAAGGGGCACAGAGCTGTTGTGTTAGAGCCATGTTAGGAATATGTTAAGGGGTATATTTCACAGTTAGGTTAAAGGAAGGGTAAGTTCACCTTTACAGAAAAATCTGTAAGGTGAACTTACATCGGACCCCCCCCCGGTCCCGCTGACCTGGCAATCTCCCTTTTTGAATAGGTTAAACAGAGGTGATTGTGCAGACTTTTATTTGCACTTCTTTTTGGGCACCATAGTCACTAAACCAAAAACCCCTAGAT
Source organism: Aquarana catesbeiana (assembly GCA_037953035.1). Classification (NCBI taxonomy): domain Eukaryota; kingdom Metazoa; phylum Chordata; class Amphibia; order Anura; family Ranidae; genus Aquarana; species Aquarana catesbeiana. Next base: position 1,414,743 of record JBBHAA010000323.1, on the reverse strand, counting down.
CGGAGCTCTGGAAAAATCAAATTAAATAATATAATAATTAAATAATTATGCCAAAAATATCACAAATATTTTTTTCTTTGTATAAAATCTTTTGTATAATGTAAAAATATTGCTTTTAAAAGGGGCAAAAAAAAGGTATAAAAAATGCCACTATGAGCGAAGGAAAATTTCAGTGGTGACAATGGAAAAATGTATTGGAAAGATAAACTTTGTGTAGAAACTATTTATATACTATTGGTAATAGCACATGTTAATATTCAAATTGGCTGATCACGCTGAAATGAACAAATAAATGACAAATGAGTATTTAAATTTAGTTTTCTCCTTATATATTATAAATGACCCCTGATTAAAAAGCTTACCAATTCTTAGATGTGGTGGTTTTCGTTTTTAGGCTTTCTTTCTTCTATTTTTTATCTAGTCATCTTGCCTGTAAGTCTGTTATTTAAAAAAAAAAAAATTTTACAGAGCAGGGAAGGGAGGGGACAGGGATGGGACAAACCATTTATCACTGGCAGGGGTGCTGGGTGCTTATGATGATCAGCTTTTCTTTATCTATCGATATAAAACCTTTATGCTAAAAGGAAAAAAAATGTTTGCTGTAACTGCTTACAACGTGTGAGTTGGAGTTTGGCCTCAATTTGTTTAGTGTATCTAAATCTGCTAGTACACTTTCCTAATCCTAGACTGACAATGCTGCTGTCTAAAGGTGCTTACTGTTATCCTTCATCCAGAGTGGGGGCACTATAATACAGAAGGTGTGTTACCAGCCAGACCACCAGGTAAAAACGGAGGGGAAAAGCCTAAAAAAGAACATGAATGCAGCCACCACATCTAATGATTGATAAACTGCAATTTTTGGTTTTGGGTTTAATACCGCTTTAAGACAGTACTGATAAAATGTAATAATCATAGGATGTACTTGTAAGATATTAATTCTGTCTGCTCTGCAGGTCCGAGGAACTGTAAGGATCTGTTGGACTTAGGACTGACCCTTACGGGGTGGTATTACATATATCCAGACGGAAGTCCTCTGAGAGTTATGTGTGATATGGAGACAGATGGTGGAGGATGGATTGTAAGTTATAGGACATTATTATGTAACTGGAACAAGATGTGTATTTGTGTACTGACACAATGTAGCAGATGAGCAATGCAATTATTTTTTTAGGTATTCCAGAGGCGGTGGGATGGCTCAGTGGACTTTTACCGTGACTTTGAAAGCTATAAGAATGGGTTTGGAAATCAGTGGAGTGAATTCTGGTTGGGAAATGAAAATATTCACGCCTTAACTGCTAATGGTAAATTACGGCAAATAGGTAGATAAAAAGAATGATAATGAGTGAGAGAATGAGAGAGAACGAAGATGGAAGAGAACGATAATAAGAGAGAGAGAGAGAATGAGAGGGAACGATCGTGAGTGAGAGAATGAAAGTCCTACTGACCAATAAGGACCTGCCCACACCGTGCGGCCTGCAACAACTCATCAGCGCCTTGTCTATCCCAAACTCCCAACAATTCAGCCTGACAAAATCTCTAATAAAAAACATATTGAATGACTCCAAAGAAAAATATGTTGAAGAATGGAGAAATGAAATAAACTCCAAGAAACTGCTTTACCAGTTTACCGCAGAGAGGCTAAAAGCTGGCCCCATACCTGGAGGGGCTACAGAACCCTAAAGACAGACAGACCCTGAATCTGAGCCTGTACAGACTGAGCGCCCACCGACTGAAAATCTATTTAGAACGGCACAGACAGACCTACAAGGCCAGGGAAAGTAGACTGTGCTATCAATGTGACCAGGGGGTCCTGGAGGATGAGGACCACTTCCTGCTACAGCACCCCAAGTACTCATCAGTGAGGGACACTTGCTTCCAGAGACTCTCCTCTCTCATCACAGACTTCAATTCTATTGAAGAAAGGAGGAAACTTACAATTCTACTGGGAGAAGAGGAATCAACTGCTTTGGCCATGCTAAAATGTATTTGGTCCTGCCAACAAAGCTGAATTGACTTGAGTAAGAGAGAGTGAGAGAGAATGATAATGACAAAAAGAATGAGAGAGAATGATAATGAGAGAGGGAGAAAAAGAAAGAAACAAGATCGTTTTAAAGATATTGGTTCTTACAGGTAATTTCCAGCTCCGTATAGATCTTGGAGATTTTGACAACAATCACACATATGCCACCTATGAAGGATTCTCGCTCGGAGAGGAGTCAGAACAGTACCCCCTCTATCTGAACAAGTACACCGGAGGTACTGCAGGTAACTACTTTTTATGAGACAAAAAAAACATAATTCTATTTTTCATAAAATGCTCACTATGTACAGTATTTCAGAAACACATTACAGTAAGATTGTGGCCATTAGTAAAATCCCTTCTACCGTCTCTTGTATACGTCAATTGGCCAATTATTCAACATTAGGTCACATAATGCATTATTGCAATACCTATTAGTGATAAACCCAACTATTCCCCACTGGCGCTAAATCACCTCTATTTATGTTGAATGGAGCTGCAAGTAAAACATATTCTTGACCACAAATATATTCTTGACCTCGCAGTCCATACATGCCTCAATGCTTTGTTCTCCGGAGAAAACACCCCCCCCCAGCATTTCTAGCCACAGCCATCTTGAGAAAGGGTAGATGATTCATAAAGCATTTACTTCCTGGAATCCATCTACCCTTAGCGCAGGGATGTGGGTTAGAGGGTGTGCTTAACTGAGACAGCTCCTCCTCCCCTCCTCCAGATGAAAGAAAAAAAAATGCCCATGAAGACTCATAGAATGTATAACATAATTTCGGTCTAGGCCAGAAACCAGAAAGCAGCTGAAAAAATGTAAAAAAGTTCATTTTAATACAATATTAAACACAAAAGTAAACATTTGTTATATTGCAGCTTACCAATTTGTAGATGTAATGGCTGTATTAGTTTACTTTTAGGCTTATGCTAAAATATAATATGCCTTCCAAAAATTCAGCAAAATTGCTTCTCAGAGCATTCTTTCCATCAATGAATCAACTAATTTAGTTCAAAATCTCTTACAATTGTGTCCAGACCTGCTATAAGATTTTTTCCTGAACAAAAAACCCCGTTCCCAGTTAGAATTAAATTTGTTCAAGAAACATTATTCATCCTGCTCCTTCCAATTTTCTCATCATTATAGTTTAAAATGATCGTCAGTTTGACCCTACTAACCATTAGAAAATTGAACAAATGATCTGAAACCTCTACTGATGTATGGTCAGTATTAGAGTGACATCCTATTTAAAGGAAAATAACCCACAAACAAACACTTGGTGGACTGATAAAAATAAAAAAATTCTGCAGTGCAAACTAGTAGCGGGGGGTTGGGGTTGTCCATAGATATAACATAGATCAATTTAAAGCTTTGCTTCCAAATAAGTCCATAAATGTATGGACTTATTTGGAAGCAAAGCTTTTAATTGATCTTTGTTATATCTATGGACACCCCCTAGTTACTACTGTGTAACCTACAGGTTTTGTTGATTCTCTTCAAAGGTAATCTATGGTGAGAGAGCTACATAGGTTGCCTTTATTCTGAAAATGCTATTTTTCTGGCTGCCATACTAATTCCTTTGGTTACAGCACAGTCTGATTTATTGAACTGCATTTGGCTTGTGGTTTCACTTGCTGCATGCCAGGTCATTGGCTCATAAGTCAGATACAGGCAAACAACTAGCATTTTCAGAAGAATGTCAGCAATTACAATCTTTATTTTAACGTCAGCACAGGTTTCTTTATAGTGTACAAATGGCCAACATTTCTGTCAGGTTTTTATTGCTGTCTGAGACTAATGCCGCATACACATGGTCGGACTTTTCAGCTACAAAAGTCTGACAGCCCGTCCGACAGACTTTGGCAGACTTTTGGCGGACTTTCAACTGACTTTCTAACGACCAGACTTGCCTACACACGATCATACCAAAGTCCGACGGTATCGTACGTGATGACTTACACCGGACTAAAATAAGGAAGTTGATAGGCAGTAGCCAATAGCTGCCCTAGCGTTGTTTTTTGTCTGTCGGACTAGCATACAGACGAGCGGATTTCTGGGTCCGGCGGAGTTACGACGTAAAGATTTGAAGCATTTTCCAAATCTAAAGTCCGTCAGATTTGCGACTGGAAAAGTCCGCTGAAGGTCCGGTGAAGCCCACACAGGATCGGATTGTTCGCCGGATTTGGCCCGTCGGCGTCCGTCAGACAAGTCCGGTCGAAAAGTCCGACCGTGTGTACGCGGCATAAGAGATAATAAATTCAAATACAGTTGTCATTGAAAAAGGAAGTAAAGTAAAATCTTCCAATGGGGCCATCTGTTTTAGTGACTTTAAAACAATAGAAAAGAAAAAAAGGGGACACCCTTGATCTTGCTCAACTAATCACTTTATTGAATTGAAGATAGCCAAATCAGATTGCACTCACATTTGTCAGTAGAAAGGATGCACTTTCTACACAGTCTCATAGGGGGGAGGGGATGAACGCTGACAACATGGCCAGCAGTGGTGCAGGGAAAACTTAAGCTTCATTTGGAATCCCCACATGCAGAACAGGCTAAGAAATGAGGAGGTCTACTCCAACACTCAGGGCTGTGCTTCACGCCAGAGCCCACAGCATACAGACTTGTCCAACGTGTTTTGGGGGTGGGTCTCCCTTTCCCAAGATTGCCAGCGCATCCCACAACACTGCCATAAATAGGGAACCCAGACGTAAGAAAGGGGGACCCACCCCTGTAACATGTTGCCTGTGTAACTTTTGTCCCCTGTCAGAGGAATTGTTGTTGGACAAGTCTGTATTCTGTGGGCTCAGGTGTGGAGCACAGCCCTAAGTGCAGGAGTGTGTCTCCTCTTTCCTTAACCTGTCAGCATTGCGAGTGAAGTTTCCAACTGAAGCTGTCTTTTTCCCTGCACCACTTGGTGTGGTGTCAGCATTCATCCTCCCCTGCTTTGAGGCTGTGGTTCGCACTGATGCGACATAGGATCTGACTTGTGGGACCCCAAGTCAGATGACATGTGAAATTCAATGTTTCCCCCATGAGAGCTGTCTTAACTGATACTACACAAGTCTGTCAAACTTTATAAAAGGTTCCTGCACTACTTTGGTCCGACTTTGATACGACTTCAATGACACAAAGTGTAAAAAGTCACATCAAAGTTGTATTCCAAAGTTGCACTGAAAGTCACATGACTTTGGAGGTGGGCTAGTTCGAACCAAGCCTTCTACTGACATATATGAGATTAATTGTGCAAGATCATGAGCTTCCCTGTTTTTTTCTTTTTTATTGTTTTCATGTTTAGTGCATTCCCCTGTGCATGGTGAGCCCAGGGATAGCTGCAGAAGATTTCGATGTGGATTACACAGATGGGCTGTTGATTGGTCTCAGATTTAAAGTCACATAGCATGGGAAAAGTGTTAAAGTATGTTTTTTCTGTTACTGGTTTCCTCTTACTAAAAAGATTTCCTCTCATCTTGATCTCTGGGTCTAGAAGTGAGGTAGATTCTCCCCAAATGGACACTAACAGAAAAAAAAAGACATAGGATTTAACCCTTCCCTACTCTTGTCCAAAAAGAAAAAAAAAAACGTTGACTGGACGTACACTTTATGAGACAGTTGTAATGTAAACAGATAATACACTGACAACTTATTTGTTACTTCCCTAGGTGACTCGCTCTCTTACCACAAAAACCAAAAGTTTTCTACCAAGGATAGGGACAGTGATGGCAGCCACAAGGTCAACTGTGCTGTTTTTTATACTGCTCCCTGGTGGCACAAAGCCTGTTTTGACTCCTCTCTGAATGGTCTTTATCTTAAAGGGGAGCATACGGAAAAAGGGGGGATTGCCTGGGCCAAGTTCAGAGACATCCAGTACTCGCTCAAGTTCTCGGAGATGAAGTTTCGCCCAGTGGAGGAAGAAGAGTGATAGTTTTTGTTTTTCTGTATAGTAACCATTCCCCTTCCCATGGTCTGGTGAGCCAATTAGATTATAAAGCTGAACAAGCTGACAACTTACAGCTACCCACTAGACAGAAGCCCAAGCATGCTTTGCAAGGCAATCTGTCATGGTTTTTGCAATTTGTTTCATGATTTATTTGTAATAAAATGATTCTCCACCAATTGCTCTGTTTTTAATATTTTTATTTTAGTTTCCAGACCACTTAAATGCTTTCATTTTCTACAAGAGTAAAAAAATTATATTTCATGAATTTACACCAGTCCAACAGATAGTGAAAGTTATAGGTGGAGCTTGGTGCAATGAGTAAACCACTGTGAGATCTCCATGCCATCCTTCACAACTCCTGTCCTCCTGGTTGCTTTGAGAGTTCCGGACAGGGTGGATAAAAATCAATGATTTTTTTTTTTTTAAATAAAAAAAATGTGATTTTTTTTTATTTAAATCTGATTTTTTATTTAAATCTGATTTGTTGATTTTTTTTATCAAATTTATTTTAATAAAATGCTTCTGGAGTAAAACAATCTAAAGATAGTTTTATATTTAACCACTTACGGACCGCCCACCATCATTATACGGTGGCTCTTTGAAGTGGAATATAGTTTTTATGGCAGCAGCTAGCTGCCATAACCCCGATATCCACTTCTTCAGTGGGAGGTCCTCTTTCCGGATAAAAGTGGTCTCAACGGCGGATTCGCCACGAGATCACTTTTTTGTTTACAAAGTTTTTAGGACAGACAGTTACATGAAAAAAATATAAAGTGTACATTAATCAGCATTGAGAGTGTTATATAGAGCTAGAATCAGTGTACATACAATCAATTCTCTGACTAGAGTGCTGAAATCAATATGAAGTGTAGGTATCACTCACAATGCTCACGTTCTTGGAAGTCTATAGATTAACTTATTACAAACTGAAAAATAAAAATACGAACTGCTACTAGTGCAACAGGCTTTATAAGAAACATACTGCATATCTAACTCATCTTAACAATCTATATGAGTTCACATATATTCATGGGACTATCAGTGCTGATCTTTAAAGAAACAAAGCAAATAACAAACCCCTCTGTTAGAGTCATGTGTGCTTTCTGGCACCTAGGAGGCAAAACCTTCCCCTGTGCCAGCTAAGATGCAGGCCAGGGGCCCCATTTACACTCAAAGATTCTCACAGAATCCATGAGGGTGTGGCGGATGCGTTCCATCAATTTAATTGATTCCATGCGGAGAAGCACCTGGGACCATGGAACTGAGGATTTTCACCAGTTCAGGGCTTTTGCCCATTGTATAGCACTAAACAGCGTGTGGACCAATTTTTGCTCAGGGGGTGTGACCTCTGGGAGGTCTGAAAACAAAATACACATTTGGTATGTCAAGGTGATGCTTGATCCTGTTATTTGGAGTACTTTCGTAGCCGTCTGCTGCCAGAGAGAGTCCAAAACCTTACAGCTCCAGAAAGTATGGAGAAGAGTGCCCCTCTCTCCACAGTCTCTGAAACATCTGTCCGGGATGGCAAGGAACAGTCATGAATTCTAACTGGTGTGTAATACCATCTGGTGTGCAGTTTTACCACAGTTTCCTTAATGGCTACTGAGCGGGTACATTTGTGCATATTCGTGACCATATCGAGCCAGTCTTCAGCTGAAAACTCCTGGCCCACCTCAGATTCCCATCCTAGCATTGCTTGGGATTTAGCTTCTGTGTGGTGATCATTAAGGTGCATATATAGGATGGAAATCGTTCCTCTATCTCTAGGCCATTCATGGCACAAATTTTCAAAGGGTGTTCTAGCATCATCCCTTTTCTGGGTGATGACCTTTTGGAAGAAGTGGTGAATCTGAAGGTATTTGTAGAGATCTGAGTTAGGTATGACGTGATTTTGGTGCAAATGTTCAAAAGAACAAAACGTGGTGCCCTGTAGTAATGAATGCAGCGTCACCAGTCCTTGTAAGAACCAGTGTGCAAAGTCCATTTCTGCATGAAAAGCCACAGGGAAGTTAGGTTCACCCAAAAAAAAGATGTCAATAGTGAGGGTTTAGAGAGAAGCTTGAACTTTTCCTTATACAGGGTCCAGAGGTAAAGGGACTGTCCAACTATTCCATTAAGCTGGGTAATAATTCTATTGTTTACTGTATTAGACCACAAAAGACCTGGGGGAAAACATGGTTTAATTGAAGCCCTCTCAAACTGTAGCCATGGTATGTGAGACTGGGATGTATGCCATTGAGCTAGTTGTATTAACCTAGCTCCTAGGTAATACTTCCATAAGTTTGGGCAGCCAAGCCCTCTGTTTCAGGACCTATACATCAGTGACCTGCCCATGCGTGATTGTTTACCCTGCCAGATACATTTTAGCAGATCTACTTGTATGGTGGATCTGGACACATACAGTGGTAAGGCTCTAAAGAAGAACTATAATTTTGAGAGGATCGACATTTTGACCGCCTGTATTCGACCGAAAAAGGAGATGTGATATAGGGAGCACTGGGAAAGTAGCCTTTTAATATTGGAGAAGGCCTAAAGGGTAATTGTGGGTGTATATTTGTTTAAGAAAAAACAGAGAGAAGGTATCTCTCAAGAGGACGAAAAACCCTCAGGCACTGTCTGAAAAACCAAGCCAATTTTAAATTAAGAAATTTAAATTGAGTCTATATGCAGACGACATCTTTCTTTTCCTGACTAATCCCTTAATCTCGTTGCCTAATCTATTCACAGCATTAGACACCTTTAGCCACATATCGGGTCTGGGCATGAACCCCTCTAAATGCATAGCTATGCCTATAAACTTACCACACTCCTTGGTGTCATCCCTCAGGGACAATTTTGAGTTCTCCTGGAACATGAAATCCTTACAATACTTGGGAATACGTCTAGAACCAACTCTTAAACAAATATAAGCAAAAAATGGGTGAGGTTAGCCTGGATCAACCCTTTTACCAATTTTTATTATTTAAAAAGACAGGCTTATGTCAGGCAATCAACCACATAAAGGATGCGGGATACCGGTCAGGGATGTCCTAAAGCATACAAGAAAAAACAGAGAGAAGGTATCTCTCAAGAGGACAAAAAACCCTCAGGCACTGTCTGAAAAACCAAGACAATTTTATTAGTAATTTAGAAAAAACACACCACACAAAAAATGACAATTCAGAACAAATAGGGCTATAGTGAGTGACTATCACTGGCCCTAAACATAAAATTGACAACGTTGTCATTAAAAACAAGGGGAGCCATGGCCAAACATGCCACGAACACACTCCATTCACCACTCATAAACTAATTATTATAGCAGAAGGCAGTAGAGCTAAAGTGACATAATTAGTGAATCACTTTTCAGGGGCATGGTATAACAGGTGTGCGGGTAGAAGTGGATAGAGACCGAATAAAAGTCCAGAGGCCAATACACCTGGTAGGAATAAACCGGAGCTGGCCAAAATGAATTCCAAGGGGACACAGCAAGAGTGACTGGCAGTGACTGACAGTTTATCTGTTTAGACAGGTAAGCATGTTATAATAGCAGTGTAAAGCACAGCAGATGAGCCTGCAGCACCTAGCAGATCATGTATACAGTAATGGATGATTGCAGCAAGCAGAAGAAAGGGGAGGCTGGCTTAAGAAGGAAGCATGTGGTCATACATAGGGGGGTACTTATCTCACCACCCGGACAGCGACCCAGATCCCAGATGTGTTCGCCAATCCACGGGGAGGAAAAGATTTCAAAATTAAACAATTTATTAATTGTTCAACAACTCGGCCGATCTATATGCTGACATGTCCATGTAATAAAAATTACATTGGCAAAACGAAACGTGCCTTACGAATAAGGATTGGCGAGCACATAGCTGGTATCAATAAGAAGGATGATGAGCGTCCAATTTCTGTGCATTTTGCGAAATTCCACAACCGTGACCCAAAGGGCCTGACCGTTAAAGGGATTTACAGACTTAATCTGCCCATTAGACGTGGTGACTATGATACCATTCTTCTTCAGAAAGAAAAAATGTGGACTTATTATATGGACTCTATGTCCCCAAAAGGGTTAAATACTGAGTGTAGTCTCCAGCCTTTTCTGGAAAAATAACTGTCTGTTATAATAACCTATTTTACAACTTTTATTCCTTTTCATCTGCTTATAGCACCGTGCAATTTGTGGTTTGTATGGTTATTTATTTAATTATACAGCCAAGGCTCTTTTCTACCTTTTCTAACCATTATCAGATGTGACTGACCCTGTATAGCCATTGGGGGGGGAGTTTTTTATTTCCAATCTACATGCTGTATGTTCATTTTGTGTGAGGTGATCCTGGACAAAATCTAGTGGCAAAGAAGTGTAACTTCACTCTAGATCCCTGCCTATTTATGCCAGATCCACGGACTCCTCCTTGATCTGAGGAAACCAGCGACAATTGGCTGGTGAAACGCGTCAGCACGTGACGTCAGCACGCTATCCCGGCAACGCTGTGGATGTCTAAACAGCCGAGACCGAACAGCTGATGACCGGCGTCTTACCTGACCACCTTACTTCATATTGCAAACGCAGCGCTCGGCGGACTTAGCAGCTAAAGCAGCAAACTGGCACTAGACTCAGGACTCACACTCCAAGCCATTTGCTGGGGAGAAGTATGGCAAGACATGGATCTGGGTCGCTGTCCGGGTGGTGAGATAAGTACCCCCCTATGTATGACCACATGCTTCCTCTATTGCTCTTAAGCCAGCCCCCCCTTTCTTCTGCTTGCTGCAATCATCCATTACTGTATACATGATCTGCTAGGTGCTGCGGGCTCATCTGCTGTGCTTGACGCTGCTATTATAACATGCTTACCTGTCTAAACAGATAAACTGTCAGTCACTGCCGGTCACTCTTGCTGTGTCCCCTTGGAATTCATTTTGGCCAGCTCCGGTTTATTCCTACCAGGTGTATTGGCCTCTGGACTTTTATTCGGTCTCCATCCACTTCTACCCGCACACCTGTTATACCATGCCCCTGAAAAGTGATTCACTAATTATGTCACTTTAGCTCTACTGCCTTCTGCTATAATAATTAGTTTATGAGCGGTGAATGGAGTGTGTTCGTGGTATGTTTGGCCATGGCTCCCCTTGTTTTTAATGACAACGTTGTCAATTTTATGTTTAGGGCCAGTGATAGTCACTCACTATAGCCCTATTTGTTCTGAATTGCCATTTTTTGTGTGGTGTGTTTTTTCTAAATTACTAATAAAATTGTCTTGGTTTTTCAGACAGTGCCTGAGGGTTTTTTGTCCTCTTGAGAGATACCTTCTCTCTGTTTTTTCTTGTATGCTTTAGGACATCCCTGACCAGTATCCCGCATCCTTTATGTGGTTAATTACCTGACATAAGCCTGTCTTTTTAAATAATAAAAATTGGTAAAAGGGTTGATCCAGGCTAACCTCACCCATTTTTTGCTTATATTTGTTTAAGAGTTGGTTCTAGACGTATTCCCAAGTATTGTAAGGATTTCATGTTCCAGGAGAACTCAAAACTGTCCCTGAGGGATGACACCAAGGAGTGTGGTAAGTTTATAGGCATAGCTATGCATTTAGAGGGGTTCATGCCCAGACCCGATATGTGGCTAAAGGTGTCTAATGCTGTGAATAGATTAGGCAACGAGATTAAGGGGTCAGTCAGGAAAAGAAAGACGTTGTCCGCATAGAGACTCAATTTAAATTTCTTATTGTTGCTACAATATCCTCTAATGTTGGGGTTGCTGTTTTTTTTTGTTTTTTTTTTGCCACGTCAGCGAGATTTTTCTCTGGGAGTCATGTTTCATTTTTAAGTTTCAAACATTGTCCCTTCACTTCTTCACATCATAGTGGCAACTTTTATCCATTATTTTACAAAACTTTTACAACACAAAAAGAACCCTAATGCCCTGTACACACGGTCAGACATTGATCGGACATTCCGACAACAAAATCCTAGGATTTTTTCCGACGGATGTTGGCTCAAACTTGTTTTGCGTACACACGGTCGCAAAAAGTTGTCGGAATTTCCGATCGCCAAGAACGCGGTGACGTAAACCAGGTACGACGAGACTAGAAAAGGCCAGTTCAGAACCAAGCGCGGCACCTTTTGGGCTCCTTTTGCTAATCTCGTGTTAGTAAAAGTTTGGTGAGAGACGATTCGCGCTTTTTCAGACTCGTGGTTTTCAGATCGTTTTCTGCTGTTCAGTTTGTGCTTGTGGGTTTGTATCTGCTCTTTAGTGCGTGCAAGCAAGCTACGCGTGACTTGTCATTGTGTTCTTGTTCGTTCGTTACTGTTTTTCAGGTCGCTCCTCACACTCCTTGCAGTTCTTCAGTGCATTCTGTTACTTCGTTCTGAGCAGCCGACCGTTTTCTAGCCATGTTGCGTATACGTACTCCTCGTAGAGTTCGTGCTGTGCGGGGGCTTGGTGTTGGGGTCCTGACCTTGACACAAGTCCAGTCCATGAACAGGGTGGGGAGGAGTTCGTGGACCAAGAATTGGTTGCTTCAGCGTGACCAGTTCTGTCATATGCCTTTGCTCCGTGAGATCCGTGAGAATAATCCTGATGATTTCAGGAACTTTCTCCGGATGACGGACCCCGTATTTCACCGTTTGTTGACTTTGCTGACCCCCTATATCATCAGGCAGGATACCTGCATGAGGCAAGCCATCACTTCGGAGCAGAGGCTCGTCGCCACCCTGCGGTACTTGGCAACGGGGAGAAGCCTGCAGGACCTCAAGTTCTCAACAGGCATCTCCCCCCAGGCTCTGGGGATCATTATCCCAGAGACCTGTTCTGCCATCATCCAGGTCCTGCAGAAGGAGTATATTAAGGTAAGATTTTTATCCTTTTATATCACATTTTATTGTATTTAATGTTTGATAATATATTGTATTTCTTTCCTCGTTCCCTAATTACCATGATTGTAATATGCTGTGAATGTCCTCTTTGTCCTCATGCATGCTGGATTTTTATGTAATTATTTTTTTTCTCCTTCATACATATTTGCCTTCACTTTCCTCCCCAGCATGCTCTCCTGGCCCTATATTCACCTCATGTAATCAGTTAACAATGTATTTTATCAGGTCCATAGTAGTGCTTTACCCCAAACACCCCTAAAATGTTTTTAAATGTGATTTGTGCTTTAAATTCAGGCAGAGTGCCAGAGACTTTTTTTTTAGGGGTCCCAAATCATTTGGAACCCTCCCTCCCCCCAACTGCTAAGTCAGTTGATACCAATTCTCTATCTATCCTCAATCATCTATCTGCTAACTTTGCCAAACCCATACACACTATACCCACCTCTTTTGTGCTGAGATTTATGGATGAATTCCCCAAAGCATGTAGTGCAAGGGCCTGCCTGTATACTTTAAAATGGGACTGTTTAAAGTTTTTTTATCCTATTATTATCTTGATAGGTAATAGCAGAATGTCCAAATGTGCTCAAATGTGTACAATGTGTATTTATATCTTTGTATTATGACACTTCTTACCTGTCCAGTGGGCTGTCAATAGTGTAACTAAGGAGGGGCTTGTCACGGAACGTCCCACACTCCGCTTAAGTGCTTCCGTCAGTATACCGCTTCCTAAGTTCTGGAACACGAGTCCAATGGATCTGGCTATAGGAACCCCAAGAACTAGACAACACCAGTCTTGGAGTACATCAGGACTAACTCCTTATTTGAGATCTCACACACATTTATACACCAGGCTGACTCAAAGCTAACCTAATTAACATGAGCTAATTTACTAAAACATTTACCCAGACCAGATGACAGACTTGTGGGCACCGAGCTTCACACAGTAGTATAAACACTATAGCTGGAGCTAATTACAATTAACAATACAAACAAAACCTAATTAACCTAATTAACATGAGCTCCAACAGGAGTCGTCCCGTCTCCTACATTGTATAGAGGACAATGTGATCCTGTCATTCAATTAACATACATTACCATAAACATCAACACAGGGTTAATTAGAACAAACAACAATGAGTTGAATACCCTTAGAACCTAGACTAAACTTATTTACATTAAACACATTATAGCTGACATCAGACAGGTGAGTGGAGTTGATGACATTAGCATCTCCTCACAGGATGTGTCCCAACAGTATAATTCAGTCTTATCATTCTAATATGGCATATAACGGGTTCCAGAGTCTGTGTGTTTTGGGGGGACATGGAGCTGAATCCAAAGTAACACCAACCCCAGGGTCCCCAGGCATACAGCTCACAGAGAGCACCATTCCCCCAAATGCCAGGGCCCATAATCGGTGGGCAAGAGGCTTGCGTTCAGTCCCCTCCAATAGCCTCTGTCCCGGGTGAGTCTGTCACAGGGCTGTTCAAAGTAATACCCATTATTTATGCATTCATCTCTCAATGAAGTGGAGAGGGTTACCTGTCCAAGAGTTCCCCCCCTATAATGTTAGAAATGGCCCATGAAAGAGGGGGGGGGGATATGATAGGTGTACCTTATACTTTGGTGTTTAAAAATTCCCATAAATAAATGTTAATTTGATGTTGGCCAAGAATGTTTGTGTCTAATCTGCTTTCCATGTTTTTATGTGCAAAAAGACTAATTTTTTTTGTTTTCCTCAACAGTTTCCTTCCACGTTACAGGAATGGCAGATTGTGGCCTCCCACTTTGCCCAGCGGTGGGACTTTCCTAACTGCGGAGGGGCAATTGATGGGAAACACGTCCACATCATCCCACCACCCAACTCGGGGTCGTACTATTATAATTACAAGGGGTTCAATAGTATTGTGATGTTGGCGGTGGTGTCGGCTACTTATGAGTTCCTATATGTGGACGTGGGGAAGAATGGCCGGATGTCCGATGGTGGAGTCATCGCCCAGATGGAGTTCTACAGGCGTCTCCAGAATGGCAGCTTGGACTTGCCACCTCCAGAAGGAAGGATTGTGGAAGGATTCCCATTCGTCTTCATTGCGGATGAAGCTTTTGCGCTGGGGGACCATCTTATGCGTCTCCGCCTATTTCTTACACCCATACATATGGCGGAGTACAAACTGAATCACATTATCCTGGCGTGCTGTGTTCTACACAATTTTTTTACGGCAACATTCTGCCAACTATGCTGGCTCAGTTGGGCCTGAAGCCGGAATTCAAAATGAACCAACCCTGACGGCGCTTGAAAGTGGCCATCCTGACTTGCCCTCCCTGAGTGCCCGTGATGTCCGGCTAAGATACCTTGAATTCTTCGCGGGTAGGGGGGCTATCAATATGCCAGACAATGTGTGAAACCTTTATCAAATAAAAAAAAAAATAAGCAAATCTTTGGTGACATTTACTGCTTGTGTTTGTTTTAGCTGACCCTGACAGAAATGTGGTGAGTCCTGAAAATGGCGTGATCGTGTAACCTTACAAAGCACTGTTGGGTGTTATTTACTAAAGGCAAAGACACTTTGCACTACAAGTGCACTTGAAACTGCACTTGTAGTGCAAAGTGGATTTGCCCTTAGGAAATAACACCCATTGTCACAGAAAGCAGCAATTAGAGCACCACAAAAGTGTTGTAGCGTTGAGACAATTATCCACACATTCTTGATGAACAATCTTTTTAATACCTGCACAATCACATGTGCATTTTGACAAGGTTTTTAAAACAAACCAACATGTTTGTTGTATAACAATTTTTGGGGTGGCATTAGAAAAAGTAGAAATGTCCATTTAAGATAAAACAGGCATGTTTCAAACCAACAAGAAAGACACAAATCTTGAACTTACAAAGTTCACATTTGGTAGAACTTGAAGGCAATATCAGACATGAGTATTTAGGAACTGTGTTTGATATTGCGTTCAGATGGGGTGAAGTCACCCCAGGAAAAGCCAAATTTTGAAGATGCACACCAATTTACGAATGTCAACATGTGCTAGCTGCCATCACGGGGGATCAAGGGACGTGTTTTGGGGGGGCAACCCCCTTCTCACAGCTACTTTATTATTGAGGAAGGGGTTGCACCCCCAAAACGCGTCCATTGATCTCCTGTGATGGCAGATAGCACATGTTGACACACTGTGTGCCTCTTCAAAATTTGGCTTTTCTACAATTCGACAAAACATTTAAAAATTGTAGCACGCCATAAAAGAAAGGGCTTTGGAGGGGTTTTAAACTCTCCCCAAAACATCAATGATGTTCTTATTTTTTTGAAGAACATCATTGATGTTTTTCTTGATATTTTCCAATACAACATTACACCCCATGATCTCCCCAATCAGGAACTGTGCACTTTCCGAGGTGAAATGCCCTGGATCCACAACATCGCGATCACCTAAAAAGATAGAAACCAAAAAAAACATGTATTATAAATATGCCGGCATCCATCTCTTACCTGAGCTTGTGGTCGCAGACACTCACCTGTTGTGGTGACTAGTTCCACCACGTCTTCTTCCTCCTGCTCTTCTTGTCTTTGGGGTATTTCCCATTCTTCCAGAGGTGGGGGGTCTCTGGTCTCCTCGGATGAGGGGTGTCCTCCGAGTCTTTTCTCCCCTATGTAAAAAAAAAATGGTATACTTAGCGCACAGATGTTTGATGGCAGAACTATAAAATATGAAACATTGCTTGGAAGTGGGGGACAATTGTCTGTTTTGGGAGAGTTCCAAGATGTAGAATTTTGAGTGTCCTTTGTCAAGCTTCAATACTTGACCTGTTTTGTACAAGCTTCACAGATGGAGACCCCCCTTTTGTATACACTGGAGCACCTGTGTGGGCCCCCTAATAAAAAGGGTGTTCTTGTGTCCCACACTAGTGCTCCACGTCCAGATGTGTAAACAGCTGCTGAGTGTCCTCTCCTTACACAGAATCGAGTTTGCATTTCATTCTAGTAACAAACCCATCTACACAACCAAATTATTTTCAGACAAGTAGGCCCTCAAAAATGTGGGCAAATGCATATGGCCAAAACAATGGTGTTTTATAGGGCGAAAGAAAAATGTTTGATACGAACGAATAATGTGCTAATGAACATGAAAGTTGCCATTTTAAACTGTACAACAGTTAAGAAAAGCACATGGAGCAGCACGAACGTAATAAACACAAAAAGAATAGGAACACAGGACAACTACTTACTTTTTTGCAGAATTCTCCAGATCTTTCTGTACTGCTCGTGTTCTCTTAATTTGAGGTCCGACCACCGTTTCCTGAGCTGATCTTTCGATCGTCGTACCCCGAAATTCTGGTGCAGACTCTTGACCACTTTCGCCATGATCTTGGCCTTTCTGACATTGGGGTTGGGGTAAGGTCCATACTTTCCATCATATTCGGCCTTCTTCAGGATGTCGACCATCTCCAACATCTCCCCAAAGGGCATATTTGATGCCTTAAATCTTCTCCTTCTGGATCCAGACGTTTCCGGCTCTGGGCTTTCCTTCTCCTCCTCGTTGCTATAATTAACACACACCTGCTGTGTCTCCGCCATGTGCTCTTCCCCCACTGCACCGAATGAAAAGGGGCAGGGAATAGACTAGAAAGAACGTCAGGGGCGGGCGGAGTTACACGCATGTGCATTGTGTATAAAGCGTAACACGCGTGCGTAGTACGTACGATCTGTGAGCGGAGGAAGGAGTATCGGAGGCGCCGATCGTGATAACGAAGGTAAGATCTAAACTTGGGCCTATGCTGTTTCTAGATTGAGGCCTATATTGTAACAAGATTAGGAGAGTTTTGCCTGACATTAGGGTTTGTCTTGTGTTGTGTCTTGCAGTGAAAATGGATATCTTGAAAGATAACGACTTTATGGCAATCTTCATTGATATGTTCAGGGAGCTGCCTTGTCTATAGCAGATAAACCACCCTGAATATAAGAACCAAACAAAGAGGAAGGCAGCACTGGATCAATTGTTGGAATTTGTGAAGACGGTGATCCCCACGGCAGACATCACCTATTTGAAGATCCTAATTGGTGGCCTGAGGAGCACTTATCTAAGGGAGCACAAGAAGGTCCAGGATTCCCAGAGATCCGGAGCTGCAGATGACATTTATGTCCCCAGGCTGTGGTACTATGACAGGCTGCATTTTCTGGCAGGTCAGACTGAACCCAGGTCATCACTCTCCAGTCTTCCTTCCAGGCTTCCTTCCCCCCCAGCTGAGGCTTCTGACGCCCAACCTGGGCCTTCCAGGCAGCAACATGTGGAGGAGCCCAGATTGAGCCAGGTATAGCATTCCTCTAAACATTTCTGCTTGTCCAATCAATGATGTTAACTAGATGTTAGTTTGGAGTACTAATTTATGATTGTGATTGATGATGCAAAAACTAAAACCATGTCCCTTTTTCATACACAGGGAAGTCTCAGCCAGGAGGTGGCCAAGCAGGCTGCCTGATATCCAGGTCCCTCCCCTACACCTTCAAAGACAAAGTGGCAGGAAGAGGAGTAACCTGGAGGAGGCTGCCATTGGTCTCTTTTGGAAGGCTACAGAGGCCCTGAGAACCCCCCACACTGTGGAGGAGGACTTTGCTTGCATAACTGCCTGCAAAATGCTGCAGATGGAGGAGGGCCAACGACTCCTGTGTGAGTCCTTAATTTTGGAAGCTCTCAATAAGAGGTTGAGGGCCCAAATAACATGTGCTACCCACATTTGTGACCTCACACATAGTCCTCCTCCTCCTCCAGGTCCTACTCCTCCTCCTCCTCCTCCTCCTCCAGGTCCTACTACTACTCCTCCTCCTCCTCCAGGTCCTACTCCTCCTCCTGCCACATCTCCAACACCAGAGCCACAGCCGGGAAGGAAGCGTGGAAAGAAGACCAGAAAGTGATGACCCTGGGTCCAGTCTGGTCTGGCAAAAGATGCAGCCTCTTGTAGTACCACAGCCTTGGGACACAGATGTCATCTGCTGCTTTCCGGATCTCTGGGACTTCTGGACCAGACTGCACTCCCTTAGATATGGACTCCTCAGGCAACCAATTTTGATGTTAAATAATTGATATCTGCCCTGGGGGTCCAAGGCTTCGCCAATTTCTGCTGTTTCTCCAGCGTTGCCTCCCTCTTTGTTTGGTTCTGAGCCCTTAATAAAGGATTTTTTGTTTCAATTATACTCGCCTATGTGTGTTTTCCTTAAAAAAGGACAGTTTGTTTGTGAGGAGGCAGGTACATTTAAAAAATACTATGTGAAATTAACAAGGGACACCAACACCAAGCAACCTTCTTGAGATTAAATAATATAAGATATCAATGGTGTTGTGGTAACTTGACACGCAAAACACACACAAAAATATTAGGGAGCAAAACTAACCAAAAAATAAAACAAAGATCAGCCTTGAAAAAAATACAAACCTAAAAAAAAAAAAACAGCCTTTAAAAAAAAAAAAAAATAAAAGGGAAAAGAAAACAACCCAAAAATAATTTTGTCAGATGTGACAAATCAAAATATATTAAGGGACTCACGATAAATAATAAAGAAAGAAGTTTGTGAGAAGTCTGTGTGAATATGAGCAGCAAAACTACTTCATTCTTCTCACATTATAAAGAAGAAGAGAGTGCGCTGTATTAAACCATTTTTTACATTGCACCGTGATGAAAGTGCTGTATCCATTGCGAACGCTAATTTTTTCCAGACCGAGCTGTTCCGTCTCGGAATTTCTTCTGAGCATGCGTGGCACTTTGTACGTCAGAACTGGCCACACACGGTGGAATTGACGCGATCGGATTTTGTTGTCGGAAAATTTTATAGCCTGCTCTCAAACTTTGTGTGTCTGATGGAGCCCACACACGTTCGGAATGTCCGACACCACGCTCCGATCGGACATTTTCCATCGGAAAATCCGACCGTGTGTACGGGGCATTAGTGCGCTGAGATGCGCTCTAGTTTTAACATCCCTACCAAAAACACACACCCCCTCCCACCCCCACCCAACCCACTCCCCACCCGAACCACCCCTCCTTTCTTCCATCCCCCTCTACCACTCCTTATCTTTACACCTCCTGTCTTCCCGAGTGGTCCCTCGTCTCCCTCTAAACCGTTTACCACAATCTAGCCGATTCCTCCACCCTAAACTAAGAACCCCATATCTCGGCAGCTCACAGAGAGTCTTTGAACTCCACCCATTCCCTCCACTTCGTCTCAAAGGACTCCATTTTCGTCCCTTCACTGAACCTGAGGTATTCTAGGCTGTAGATTTCATTGATTTTATTAAACCAATCTCTCATCAATGGTCCTCCTTTCTTGTGCCAGTACATAGGAATGAGGCTCTTAGCCGCGTCAGTGAGCTGTGGGACTAACGTTTTTAAATACCGTATTTATCGGCGTATAACACGCACTTTTTTCCCCTTAAAATCAGGGGAAAATCGTGGGTGCGTGTTATACGCCGATCCCCTGCGATCCCCCGCTGTAAGATCTAAAAAATCACCGACCGCGATTTGAAAATGGCACCGCCGGTGCCGAAATACACAGTGCCGGTCCTCGGCTCTTCTCGGCCACTTTCGGCTTCACTCGAGCGCCGCCCCAACCTAGCCGAGTGTACTCGGCTAGGTTCGGATAGCTCCGCTCACCGTCACGCCCATCCCGAGTGGAGCCGAAAGTGAACGAGAGCCGCCGAGAAGAGCCGAGGACTGGCTCTGTGTATTTCGGCACCTGCGGCGCCATTTTCAAGTCGCGGTCGGCGATTTTGAAGCTCAGCGAGCAGCAAAGCTGCACTGGGGCAAGGCTGCACTGGGGCAAGGCTGCACTGAGGCAAGGCTGCAATGGACACTGGGGAAGGCTGCACTGACATGGCTGCACTGACATGGCTGCACTGGCAAGGCTGCACTGGCAAGGCTGCACTGGGGCAAGGCTGCACTGAGAAGGCTGCAATGATGGGCATTTAAATGTAAGTTTTTTTCCCTTCAACTTCCCTCCTAAAAGTTTTTTTTTCCTTAAAATTCCCTCCTAAATTGGGGTGCGTGTTATACGCCAGTGTGTGTTATACGCTGATAAATACGGTATGTCTTTATAGGCAATTCGCTCTTATGGAATAGGCATTCCCAGGGGTCACCTGGGATATCCGTGTTGGTAATCTCTTTAATTATTTCCCTTACTTCCCCCCAAAATTTTCTAATTTCCGGGCAGTGCCACCAGATGTGCGCCATTGACCCTATTTCTTTGCATCCCCTCCAGCATAGTTGTGAAATTTCCTTCTGGCATTTATGTACACGATCGGGTGTCATGTACATTCTCGCCAGGCACTTAAAATTCAACTCCAGTATTTTGCAGTTGACCGACGTGGCACTCACTCTCCTAAGTATCTGCCACGCTTCTGGGTCTGTGATCTTATGGTCCAACTCCTTCTCCCACTTCCTAATGTATGGTGGGACCACCGTGTTCCCTAGCTCCACTAATACTTTGTAGGTCTTAGAGAACCCCCCCCCCCCCCTTCCTTTTTTTTCCATACAAATTTTCTCCAATGGGCGTAGTTTGTCAACCGATCTAGTTGGCTGTGGAAGTGAGTCTATGAAGTGGCGCAGTTGGTTGTACCGCCATGGGTCTATAACTAGCAAATTTTCCCTATCTTTAAGTTCCTGGAATGTACATATTTTATCCTGGTTCATAACATCCTTTAGTTGGATATCTTCCTCCAGTATCCACTTTCCAAACCGCTCCTCCGTCCCTGGTGCAAAATATTATGAGTCTTTGAGGGGAATTAGGGGTGAGTTGTAACCCCATCCCTCCCTTTTATGCAGTGAGTCCCATATTTTAAGTGCGTGTCTGGTTATATGCTGTGTTTCAGTACTAAATTTTCTTAAGTGAGGTGGGATCCATACTATCTTATTTAACTTATTGTCACTAATTATATTTTCCATTTTTACCCAGTGTTTTTCTTTATTGTTGTTCACCCAGTCTATTACACGTGCTAAGGCAATTGCCTCGTAATACTTCCTAATATCAGGTGCTCTCCACCCTCCCTTGCCCTTTTCTTTCATTAACTGTGCAAAGTTTAAACAAGGTTTTTTTCCTCTCCAAATAAATTTTAAAAACATTGTGTGTAAACTCCTGAGGAATGCCTGTGGTAGTGCTACTGGGAACATCTGCATTTTGTAAGTGATTTTAGGTAGTGTTACCATTTTATATATATGACTTCTACCTGCCCAGGATAACTGTCCGTGTGTTATTCTGTTTAGCTCTTGCTTGATTTGACCTGGGTTCAGTCTGACCTGCCAGAAAATGCAGCCTGTCATAGTACCACAGCCTGGGGACATAAATGTCATCTGCAGCTCCGGATCTCTGGGAATCCTGGACCTTCTTGTGCTCCCTTAGATAAGTGCTCCTCAGGCCACCAATTAGGATCCTCAAATAGGTGATGTCTGCCGTGGGGATCACCGTCTTCACAAATTCCAACAATTGATCCAGTGCTGCCTTCCTCTTTGTTTGGTTCTTATATTCAGGGTGGTTTATCTGCCATAGACAAGGCAGCTACTCACATTATAAAAAAGAAGAGAGTGCGCTGTATTAAACAATTTTTTACATTGCACCCTGACGAAAGTGCTGTATCCATTGCGAACGCTAATTTTTTTCCAGACCGAGCTGTTCCGTCTCCGAATTTCTTCTGAGCATGCGTGGCACTTTGTGCGTGGGAACTGGCCACACACGGTGGAATTGACGCGATCGGATTTTGTTGTCGGAAAATTTTATAGCCCGCTCTCAAACTTTGTGTGTCCGATGGAAAATGTCCGATGGAGCCCACACACAGTCGGAATGTCCGACACCACGCTCCGATCGGACAATTTTCATCGGAAAATCCGACCGTGTGTACGGGGCATTAGTGTGCTGAGATGCACTCTAGTTTTAACATCCCTACCAAAAACACCCCCCCCCACCCCCACCCAACCCACTCCCCACCCGAACCACCCCTCCTTTCTTCCATCCCCCTCTACCACTCCTTATCTTTACACCTCCTGTCTTCCCGAGTGGTCCCTCGTCTCCCTCTAAACCGTTTACCACAATCTAGCCGATTCCTCCACCCTAAACTAAGAACCCCATATCTCGGCAGCTCTCAGAGAGTCTTTGAACTCCACCCATTCCCTCCACTTCGTCTCAAAGGACTCCATTTTCGTCCCTTCACTGAACCTGAGGTATTCTAGGCTGTAGATTTCATTGATTTTATTAAACCAATCTCTCATCGATGGTCCTCCTTTCTTGTGCCAGTACATAGGAATGAGGCTCTTAGCCGCGTCAGTGAGCTGTGGGACTAACGTTTTTAAATATGTCTTTATAGGCAATTCGCTCTTATGGAATAGGCATTCCCAGGGGTCGCCTGGGATATCCGTGTTGGTAATCTCTTTAATTATTTCCCTTACTTCCCCCCAAAATTTTCTAATTTCCGGGCAGTGCCAACAGATGTGCGCCATTGACCCTATTTCTTTGCATCCCCTCCAGCATAGTTGTGAAATTTCCTTCTGGCATTTATGTACGCGATCGGGTGTCATGTACATTCTCGCCAGGCACTTAAAATTCAACTCCAGTATTTTACAGTTGACCGACGTGGCACTCACTCTCCTAAGTATCTGCCACGCTTCTGGGTCTGTGATCTTATGGTCCAACTCCTTCTCCCACTTCCTAATGTATGGTGGGACCACCGTGTTCCCTAGCTCCACTAATACTTTGTAGGTCTTAGAGAACCCCCCCTTCCTTTTTTTTTCCATACAAATTTTCTCCAATGGGCGTAGTTTGTCAACCGATCTAGTTGGCTGTGGAAGTGAGTCTATGAAGTGGCGCAGTTGGTTGTACCGCCATGGGTCTATAACTAGCTAATTTTCCCTATCTTTAAGTTCTTGGTATGTACATATTTTATCCTGGTTCATCACATCCTTTAGTTGGACATCTTCCTCCAGTATCCACTTTCCAAACCGCTCCTCCTTCCCTGGTGCAAAATATTCTGAGTCTTTGAGGGGAATTAGGGGTGAGTTGTACCCCCATCCCTCCCTTTTATGCAGTGAGTCCCATATTTTAAGTGCGTGTCTGGTTATATGCTGTGTTTCAGTACTAAATTTTCTTAAGTGAGGTGGGAGCCATACTATCTTATTTAAAGGGGTTGTAAAGATAAAAATTTTTTCACCTTAATGCATTCTATGCATTAAGGTGAAAAAACTTTTGACAGTACCGCCGCCCCCAGCCCCCCCGTTTTACTTACCTGACGCCTCGAATCTTCGCTGCTCGTCCTCATTGCAGCTCAGCCTGGTCGCTGATTGGCTGCAGTGGATGGATTGAAAGCAGCGCAGCCATTGGCTCGCGCTGCTGTCAATCACATCCGATGAAGCGGCGCGCCGGGGGGCGGGGCCGAGTGATACAGCGAGCGGCTATAGCCGCCGGCTGTATCACGGGAGCGCGCCCGCAAGCACTCACCACCATGCGAGGGAGCTCGCATTAAGGTGGTAAATGCTTGCGGGGAGGAGCTGAAACAGCCGCCGAGGGACCCCAGAAGACCAGGTTCGGGGCCACTCTGTGCAGAACGAGCTGCACAGTGAAGGTAAGTATGATATGTTTGTTATTTTTAAAAAAAAAAAAAATTACCTTTACAACCCCTTTAACTTATTGTCACTAATTATATTTTCCATTTTTACCCAGTGTTTTTCTTTATTGTTGTTCACCCAGTCTATTACACGTGCTAAGGCAATTGCCTCGTAATACTTCCTAATATCTGGTGCTCCCCACCCTCCCTTGCCCTTTTCTTTCGTTAACTGTGCAAAGTTTAAACAAGGTTTTTTTCCTCTCCAAATAAATTTTAAAAACATTGTGTATAAACTCCTGAGGAATGCCTGTGGTAGTGCTACTGGGAGCATCTCCATTTTGTAAGTGATTTTAGGTAGTATTACCATTTTATATATATGAATTCTACCTGCCCAGGATAACTGTCCGTGTGTTATTCTGTTTAGCTCTTCCTTGATTTCATTTAGAAGGGACATAAAATTCACCTGGAATAAAGCCTCTTTAGTTGTAGTTATTTTGACCCCCAAATATTTGAGTTCTTTTTTCCCCCAAACAAATGGGAAACATTTTTGGTATGCGTTATCAGTGAGTTTACCCCCATTGATATTTAACGCTTCTGATTTATTTGGATTGACCTTGAAGTTAGAGAGCTTCCCATATTCTGTTAATGTTGAAATAATGTTCGGAAAGGAAATCCTCGAACGCGTAACATAAAGCAGGATATTGTCTGCAAAGGCAGCCAGTTTATATTCATCCTTGCCAATCTTTACCCCGTTAATGTTCGGGTTTCGCCTAATCCTGGAGAGTAGGGGTTCAAGAGCCAATATGAAGAGCAACGGGAAAAGTGGGCACCCCTGTCTCATGCCATTGAACATTTCAAATGGCTCCGAGAGTAAGCGCTTAACCCTCACTCTTGCTGTGGGTCTGGAGTAAAGCGCCTTAATCCATCTGAGGGTCCTTTCCCTGATTCCTATCTCCTCGAGGGTGCACGTCATGAAGCCCCAGTCTACTCTGTCAAACGCTTTTTCAGCGTCAATAGACAGCAGTAGACCTGGGGCTTCACTCTCTTTGATTTTCTGTGTAACCAAGAGCGTTTTTATACTGTTGTCACGTCCCTCTCTTCCCGGAATAAACCCAACCTGGTCCGGGTGGATGATCTTTTTGATGATATGTTTCAGTCTATCTGCAAGCACCTTGACGAATAATTTCGTGTCGACGTTTACAAGCAAGATGGGGCTATAGCTGGAACATAGTGAGCTATCTTTGTCCTCTTTGAGGATAATGGCTATATTAGCCTCCAAAGCTTCTCTCCTCTTTTCCCCTTTGTCTCCAATTTCGTTCATATATGAACACATATTGGGGATTAGGTAATCCTGATATTTTTTATAGTAGAGAACTGTCAGCCCGTCAGGGCCAGGACTCTTGCCCACTGGCGTTTCCTTAAGGGCTCTTCTTACTTCTTCCTCCGTTATGGGGGCCTCCAGCATGTGTTGGTCAGTTTCCGTGATTTTAGTCAGACCACTGTCTTTTAAAGCGGGGGTCCACCTATCTATCGTTTTTTTTTTTTGAGTTCATTCACAAAATTTTCTTCTCAGCATTACATACTCACATATTGTGTGTAATATGTCCGCCTGTGTCAGATTTCGTCGGAAAGAATAACATATTATTCACTGCAGGCGGTTTCCATCTTCATTGTGGGCATTTGAAGCCCACAAGCATTTATTTCCTGGATGTGGTGAATGCTGTGCTCCCAGCATTCACCGCTCATTCCCGCACATGCTCAGTGGCATCCTGGGAAGCCTGAGACTAGCTCCCAGGAGTCTGGGAGAGGCTAGAAACACGCCTACTCCCACGGGAGGAGAACCAGGAAGTGCAAAGAAGAATAGAAAAATAAAAGGTAATTACGGCGATTTAAATTTTTTTAAACGGCATGTCAGCATCTAGGCAAGGAAGAGAATACATACAGATATTATTCAAAATTTGGGTCGAACTCCGCTTTAAGTAACTTTTGACATTCTCATGTTTTTGTTCCCTCCCTTCCTGAGAGTCCTTTTTATTGATAGTGTACAACTCCCCGTAGTAATCCCAGAAAGTTTCCGCAATCTCTCTATCTTTAAATCTAATATCCCCTGTCTTTGTTTTTATTTTATCAATATAGTTGGAGGTTTTCTTCTTCCTCAGGGCCTTAGCCAGAAATCTTCCAGGTCTATTACCACCTATGTATCTTTCTTTTTTCACGAGGTTAAAAATTTTCGGGTTTCTTGTTCTTTTAGAGCCCGTATTGCCTCTCTCCTCCTAAGTAGACTCCTTAAGACCTCCTTGTCCCCCGTTTTCTTATGTAATTGTTCGAGATCGTGAATTTCTTGTTTAGGAACTACTTTATCTTTCTCCTTCCTTCTCCTAACCTCGGATTCCACCATCAAAAAAAATCCCTCTGATATAGGCTTTATGGGCCTCCCAAACTATGGCTTCTGACGTCTCACCCTGTATGTTCGTTTTGAAGTAGGATTCCAGCTCCTCTTGGATTCGTTTGTCTATTGTTCTATCGTGGAGGAGATCCTCATCCAGCCTCCAACTTTTTACCCAATTTTTACGCTTGCCTATTTTCAGCTGCAAACTAATAGGCATGTGATCGGAGAAGGTCATCGTACCAATATCTGTGCCCTCGACCTCATCCAGTAGACAATGCTCCACGAGGAAGAAGTCCAATCTAGAGTACGTCGCATGTACGGGGGAGTAGAAAGTGTAGTCTCTTAGGTCATAGTGGTGCGCCCTCCAAACATCTACTAATTGACATAGGCGCAGTTTCTTTTTTAATTTGTTCAGCCACATCCCACCAGTCCCCCGTGCACGCGACGTACAATCTTTGCCTGGTTCCAAACACGGATTGAAGTCCCCTGCTATTATTGCCCCCTCTTGCCTGAATTCCTCAAACTTAGCCAGGATTCCCAGTAAGTATCTGCATGAGTTTTTATTTGGGCCATATACATTCGCTATTGAGCAAGCAGACCCGTTTAATTTACCCCTTAGAAACAAAAATCGTACCTCAGGGTCGACCAATCTCTTCTCCAATTTGAACGATACGTGCTTAGCGAAACCAATCGCCACTCCTTTTGCACCCCTGGTCGGAGAGTCACCATAGAACAAGGTCGGGTATTCTTGAGAATAAATGCTCCGACTCTTGCCCAGGAAAAGATGCGTCTCCTGTAGCAGAGCTACATCAGCTTTAAGGAGTCCCAATTCGCCCAAAATGTTCCCACACTTAGTGGGGGAATTAAGACCCCTTACGTTATATGAAATAATATTTAGTCTAGTCATCTTTTTTTCTTTTTCTTTCTTCTTCCCTTTTCATCTGAGACATAAGGAGGTATACCTTTCAATACTGACCAAAGGAGTGGTAGGCAATGGAATTCAGGCTCCCCATATGGTTCATGTTCTCACGTAGGGTTTCTATCTCTCCTTTTATCGATGTTTCCAGCTTCGCGAACATTTCTGCCATTTCTCCCTTTGTAGGGAGCTGTTTTTTTTGTTGGGGTTCCGTTAGTATTTCTTCCATTGTCTCACTACCAGTAGAGCGGGTATCGGTCTCGGCCAGCTGTCTTCTTGTCCCAATTTTAACTGGGCATTCTGGAGTTTTGCTTTTTGCCCCTGCTGTTTTTCCCGAGCTTTCTTTGCTACTGTCATGTACCATGTATTTTATGATGGTTCCCGGGCTTGCGCTTGTTCTAGGCGGGTTGGCGGTTGCTCCTTTTGAGGATTTTCCTCTCATTTTCTTTCCCCTTTTTTTCTTTCCTTCTTCTCCCTTCCTTTCGCTATCTGGTATGAATAGGACGGTCCGGGCAGGTGCCCCGGCCCTTCCCGCTTGTCTCCCCCCTCCTCTCTCACTGCAAACCACTCTCCCTCAGTGACCGTCACAAAAAGCCCACACTTATGGCCAAGAGCACTCTCTGGTGGTCTTTTGACCAATGAACGGTCCCGAGGGTGATCCTGTGTGCAAAAGATGTATGTATAAAAGGAAAGAAAAAAGAAAAACAAGCAAGTATTCCACCAGGGGGGGCCTGGTCAGCTCCTGTGGAAATTCAGGCTGTGCACCCAACCCTGACAGCAAACAAACAGTCCCCGCTATTAAACATTTCACCATTAACCTCCGGCTCCCGTGTCCACTTCCTTTTCTCTTTATTTGTCTCCCCAATTTTTCTAAACTTTGGATTTTTAGTAGGCATGTGCTTGCAGTGGGTTAGTGGGGAGTATGTGGTTTTTGTTTTGTTTTTTTTGTTTATCCTTCCCTTTGTTGGATTGGGGAGCTGGCAAGTAATTTGATCCTGGCAGGAGTGCTGAGTGATGAATCAATGGCTAACACCACAAACTCTACGGTAATTACAGTTCCCGGGGGGCTGAATGGTGTGAGATAATGAGAAACTTGCGTTATGCCCTGGCCCTTGTATGATGTAGATCCATTATATTCCAACACCAACACCTTTGGGTGAAGCTACCCCAAACAAAAAAAAAATGTTATGCTTAGCTAAAGGTCCAGTTAGATCTACTAATCCCCACACTTCATGAGTCCTTTAAGCCGGGTAGATGTAGCAGTGGCATGTAGCCTCTCTTGTAGTTCAAATAGTTCAAACAGTTCAAACAGGTCTATGGATTCACTTACCCCTCAGATGAATTTGTGCAAGTCAATACCTTACCAAACACACTTCCTCTGGAGCTTTCACTGCACCTGAGCTTTTCACTGCACCTTAATACCGTGCACTGGCCCCCGCAGGTACGAGGTCACTTATGGATGGCTTATAGATGGCTTGGGTGGATGCCTTGAGGGTCGCCCCCCCCCAGCTCCGGGCACCGCAAACTCCTTGTACTGCCCCTTGATACGGCGGGGTTACATCAGCCAGCCAGTCCCACAGCGGAGGGTTCCATGCGCTCACTGCTGCGGCGAGGGTCCACACATTGTTACCGATCCTAGCACAGGCGGATGGAGCATGCCGCTCTCACTGCCCGTACCCGCCACAGCGCACACCTGGGGCGGAAGTTTCCGATGGGGGGGGGGGCTGGCAGCGGACCGAGGGGGACCGACGGGCTAGGGGGTGATCCGCATGCGAGCCAAAGCCTGCATCACGGGAAGGGAGATGCCAGGCATCCCGGGCTCAGCGTCGTCTCCAACACCACGCCCACATCCGGCTCCTAACCTCCATGTTGGGGTTGCTGTTGATATGCCGGGCCAGGGGTTCAATTGCAAGGGCAAATAAAAGAGGGGATAGAGGGCGGCCCTGTCTAGTACCCCTCCCCAGGAAAAAGTATTCGGATAAACAGCCGGAAAGTTTAATTCGGGTTCGAGGTTGGCAATACAGAGCCCGAAAACCGCTTACAAATTCTCCCTGGATCCCAAGCTTGGACAAGATAGTGTCCAAATAAGGCCAGAGGACACTATAAGGCCTTGTTAATGTCTAAGCTCAACATCAAAACCCTGCGCAAGTGCAATTCAGCATCTTGTATAATGTTTTAGGCCAGACGTATGTTATCTGTTATTTGTCTAGTGGGAATAAAGCCTATTTTATTGGGGGATATTAATATTGTGATTATGGATGCTAGGCGATCTGCTAGTAAGCGACTAAATATTTTCAAGTCATTGTTAATGACCGATATAGGTCGATAGTTTTGAGGAAGGGAATGATCTTTTCCTGGCTTTGGGATCAATGACATGTTAGCCATAAGCATATCAGTAGGGAATGAGTCCCCAGCTAAAACCCGATTAAAAAGTTTTGTAAATTTTGGGGTTAATAGACCAGAAAACTTTTTATAATAGAGGGCTGTAAAGCTATCTGGGCCTGGGGCCTTGGAGGGGTTTAATGTGGAAATAATTGTGGGTACCTCCTCTTCTGTGCAGGGTGCATTTAGGGATTGCAGTTGGTCTTCACTAATCTTAGGTAGGGAAATGGTATCTAACCAGGATTGGGGTAAGGGAGCACTGAGGGCTTGAGGTTCAGTCAGTAGGGTTTGATAATATGTGGAGAACAGTTGTAACACCTCCTTTGGGTGAGAAGTGAGGTTCCGTTCGTGTCCCTCAGCTTATATGTGTGTGTGAGTTGTAAGGATTGCTTCAACTTCCTCGCGAACATGGTCAAAGCCAAATTGCTATACAGCAGGAAGCGAGCCCTGGACCACCTAAGGGCTTTTTCAGTTTGCTCCGACAGGAGAGTATCCAGAGCACTCCTTTTCTGATTGATCTGGTTGAGCAATTCCTGTGTAGGGGTTCAACCATGTTGGTGATACGGTATGTCTTAGTCTGCCATGAGGGAGGTGATATCCAGGAGCTTCTGGCAGTTATGCACCGAAGCGAGCTGCATAAGCCGCCCCCGAAGCACAGCCTTGTGTCCTGCCCACAAGGACGTAGGGGAGAGCTCCCCAACATCATTGTGGGTAAAGTATTCTGTGATGTATTCTGCTATCTGGGATAGTGCTATTGGGTCTGTGAGCATGGAGTCATTGAGCCTCCAGGCTCCCACATCCCTGGAGAGACCAACATGAGAAAAGACACAAGACACCATCTGGTGGTCGGACCACGGGCATGTGTGAATTCTGGCTGAGGTGGAGTTAGCCACCAATACTGCCATGGAAAATATTTAGTCCAGCTTGGAGTAGCTGTTGTGGGGGTGTGAATAAAAAGTATGTTCTCGGGGCCCCACATTGTGAGCTCTCCAGGTGTCCAACAGCTGGTGAGTTTTCAGTTGGTATTGTAGTGATTTTGGGAAGGCATTGGCGGTCTGTCCCTTGCGACTTCTGTCTAGTTCTGAGTGTGCTACTAGATTAAAGTTCCCACCTATTAGCATATGGGGAGAAAGATATTTATCTAGTATTTGAAAATTTTTTTTAAAAAAGGAAGCCTGAGAGTCATTAGGTACATACACTGAGGCAATGGTGATGCTTTTTCCCTGAATGTTCTCTTTAACTATCACAAAGCGACTATCCGGGTCCCTATAAGTGTGTTGTACGTCAGACATTACTGTATTCCTTGAAAAAATAGCAGCTCCTCGCGTCCTGGACTCAAATGTAGTATAATATCCTTGTTGAAAGGTCCTATCAAAAAAGTGTGGGTGGTTGTGGGAGGAGAAATGCGTCTCTTGGAGAAGGAGGATATCAGCCCCCAATCTCTTGTATGATCGAAAGGCTTTCCTCCTTTTATTTGGGGAATTAAAACCTTTCAGGTTGTGGGAAATTACTTTAAGACCCATAATTTAGGAGAATTGGGAAGCGTGCGGTAAAAGATGAGTCCAAGACACATGGTTGACCAAAGTTTAATTTTATCACCCCGCTCTGCGGTAACCCTATGCCTTAATAGGCTGATGCAATAGACAACACATGGATTATCACATATCAACTTAATCATATAAGAGAAGGCAGATATAATATCAAGTAGCTTGCTTGTAAAAAAACTAAAAGAATAAGAAAAAGAAAACATGCAGCAACGGCTGCAAACTCTTGTAAAGGTCAGTCTTGTCTGCAAGAAGCAGCTTTTCAGCCATGGGAGTCAGGGGAGAAATAATCACCCTGACCAAAAGGAACCTCCTAACACGGACCAAATGGTCCAATACTCCAATCAAGTGGCAAAGACTGTCTTGGCAATCAAATGACTGCAATGGGACCGGTCCTAAAGAAACCGGAGGGAGACAGATCCAAAAATCAAACAGTGTCCAAGTGCTTGAACCGACTTGATTGGAGTGGGGGAACAATCAAACGTGCGCGAGAGAACTTCCGCCTGGGGTGTAGACTGAATTTAAGTTACTGTACATGCAGGCAATATAGTGGCTTTACCAGCCCTTGTGGGCCCCATGGGGCCTAGTGTTGGTTGCGGCGATCCCTCCTGGGGAATTGTGTAGCCCATATGGTAGATGGACGTGGGGTGGATGGCATTCTTGGATGATCAGCAGCATCCATAAGGCCAAGCTTCACAAGGTATTTCCCTTCCAGGGTCGTGGTGACCCTGTAGGTGGTGCCATTGTCTGAGACTTGTAGCTTGAAGGGGAAACCCCAGCGGTATCGAATTCTGGCCGCCTGAAGCACAGTTGTTATCTCCTTCATCCTCCTGTGCCTGTCAAGGGTGGTGGGTGATATATCCGGGTATATTTGGATTGTGATACCCTCAAGTTGGATATGAGGTGTGTTGAGGCTTTGATTAAGAAGTCCTTCAGGCACAGCACAATATCCCTGGGTGGTCTGTCCGGGGGAGGTTTTGGGCGCAGGGCTCTGTGTATTCTATCACTTGTAAAGGACGCTGCAGGGGTTTCAGGGAGAAGTGATTTTAATCATTTCTGTATGGCTGGGAGCAGGTCTGTCACCGTTTCTGGGACCCCCCTCACTCTCAGATTATTCCTCCCATTTTTATTGTCCAGGTCCTCAAGGTGGGATTGTAGAAGCTGCACCAATTCAGTGAGAGTCTCATGATCCTTTCTGAGGTCTGCGTGAGAGAGGCTAAGCTCATCGTGCTTGGTTTCTAACAGATCTGTTCTAGTTCCCAGGGCAGCTATCTCCAGGGACAGGGTGTTTGTAGACTTAAGCAGTTCGGATTGGAATTTCCTGGCTAGCTTGTCATACATACATGTGAGGCTGTCCTCCAGATCTGCTTTTGTGAGCTGTGCATTATACTCACTGTCCCCTTTGGAGTGATCTGGAGATGAGGCTATGGTCTGTGTGTGCGCTGGAGCTGTGTCCAGCTGGGCGCCATCTTGAGACATCCTGCTATGCTCCCTCACGCGGAGTAAGTAGTTTGTTAGGGATCTTTGGGCTGGTTTGCCATGGCAGTTCTTTGAGCCCAGCATGCGCCGTGTGTTTTGCCAGGGGTGTGGGGTATTTTGAGGCTCGTATAGCTGCTTAGTAGCCCTGTGGAATCAGCTTTTTTCTCTGGTTCTTGCAGAGCTCTTATCCCCTGCTTCCATCCAGCTTCGTGCATGCGCCCTCCAGGAGATCACTTTTATCGGAGGCAGGAGAGGGCTCCCCCCCTCCTGCCATGCTCCGGTGCCCTCCGCCGCTTACCGGAGCCGACGGCAGCGGAGGAGGTGATCGGGTCCTTTCCCCTGCTTGCCATGGAGCTGAGTGAGGGGAAGATGGCCCCCACCTGGCTCGATACCATTGCAGGGCGGAAGTGAAGTTTTGACATCATAGCTCTTAAAAGGGACATTTTTTATTTATTTTTTTCCAAAGAACATTTTTTAATTTTTTATTGCATTGTAGTGTAAATATGAGATCTGAGGTCTTTTTGACCCCAGATCTCATATTTAAGAGGTCCTGCCATGCTTTTTTTCAATTACAAGGGATGTTTACATTCCTTATAATAGGAATAAAAGTGACACAATTTTTTTTAAAAAGAACAGTGTAAATATAAAAAATAAAAAGCAAAATAAATAAGAAAAAAAATTCCCGCCAAGCTTGCGTGCAGAAGCGAACACATATGTGAGTATCGCCTGCATATGAAAACGGTGTTCAAACCACACATGTGAGGTATCGCCACGATTGTTAGAGCGAGAGCAATAATTCTAGCCCTAGACCTCCTCTGTAACTCAAAACATGCAAACCTGTAGAATTTTTTAAACGTCGCCTATGGAGATTTTTAAGGGTAGAAGTTTGTCGCTAATCCAAGTGCAGGCGCAATTTTGAAGCGTGACATGTTGGATATCAATTTACTCGGCGTAACATCATCTTTCACAATATAAAAAAAAATTGGGCTAACTTTACCGTTGTCTTATTTTTTAATTCAAAAAATTAATTTTTTTCAAAAAAATTGAGCTTGTAAGACCGCTGTGCAAATACGGTGTGACAGAAAGTATTGCAAATTACTGTCTAGGGTGTTAGAATAAATATATATATAATGCTTGGGGGTTCTAAGTAATTTTGTTGAAAACTGAACCCAGGAATTCAGCGCTACCAAAAAAGAAATTGTGACGGAACCGCTTGGCACACGACTAGGTGCTTCCTTCCGCCAACCAGTGTCTCCTGCCCTCCGAACCGTTACGAACAGACTGATAGCTAATACCAACCCTTTTTACCACAAGCATCATACACAGACAAGATGTGAGGTAAAATCCAAAGGAATGACTGTTTATTGAAACTCAGACACATACTTTATACCCTACAGGAGGACATCCCCTCCTGATCACATTAACCTGATCATATTAACTTACAGTGGTGACCCGTCAATAGGGGGCCCCCAAATCTGGACATTAACCACTTAACAACCGGCCCATAGCCAAATGACGGCTACAGGGCGGTTGTTTAACTCTGGGAGGACGTCCAGGGACGTCCTCCCAGAATTCTGCTCTCGCGCGCCCCCTAGTGCGCGCACTCGAGAGCATCCGTGATCGCCGGGTCCACAGGACCCGGCGCATCACAGATCCCGGTAAATAGCCGCTGATCGCGGCCGTTTACCATGTGATCGCTCCGTCAAATGACGGAGCGATCACATGTAAACAAATCGGCGTCATCTGATGACGCCGGTTCCTCTCCTCCCCCTCTCCTCCCCTCCTGTGTACCGATCGGTACACAGTGACCGAAGAGGCGGATGGATGGATGGCTGCAGCGTTGTGGGCTGCATCTGTAGTGCCCACAGCGCTGCACAGAGACATCCAGCCATCCATCCATCCATCCATGCTCAGCCATCCCTACTACTCTGCATGCCCTGCAATGCTGTGCAATACTCTGCAATTCCCTCTGCAATACCCCGCAATACTCTGCCATACCCTGCAATACCCCGCAATACTCTGCCATACCCTGCAGTACCCCGCAATACTCTGCCATACCCTGCAATACCCCGCAATACTCTGCCATACCCTGCAATACCCCGCAATACTCTGCCATACCCTGCAGTACCCCGCAATACTCTGCCATACCCTGCAATACCCCGCAATACTCTGCCATACCCTGCAGTACCCCGCAATACTCTGCCATACCCTGCAATACCCCGCAATACTCTGCCATACCCT
The DNA here is from genome assembly GCA_037953035.1 of Aquarana catesbeiana. NCBI lineage: Eukaryota > Metazoa > Chordata > Amphibia > Anura > Ranidae > Aquarana > Aquarana catesbeiana. Next base: position 1,379,396 of record JBBHAA010000323.1, on the reverse strand, counting down.
GCAATACCCCGCAATACTCTGCCATACCCTGCAGTACCCCGCAATACTCTGCCATACCCTGCAATACCCCGCAATACTCTGCCATACCCTGCAGTACCCCGCAATACTCTGCCATACCCCGCAATACTCTGCCATACCCTGCAATACCTCGCAATACTCTGCCATACCCTGCAATACCCCAAAATACTCTGCCATACCCCGCAATACTCTGCCATACCCTGGAATACCCCGCAATACTCTGCCATACCCTGCAATACCCCGCAATACTCTGCCATACCCTGCAGTACCCCGCAATACTCTGCCATACCCTGCAATACCCAGCAATACTCTGCCATACCCTGCAATACCCCGCAATACTCTGCCATACCCTGCAGTACCCCGCAATACTCTGCCATACCCTGCAATACCCCGCAATACTCTGCCATACCCTGCAGTACCCCGCAATACTCTGCCATACCCCGCAATACTCTGCCATACCCTGCAATACCTCGCAATACTCTGCCATACCCTGCAATACCCCAAAATACTCTGCCATACCCCGCAATACTCTGCCATACCCTGGAATACCCCGCAATACTCTGCCATACCCTGGAATACCCCGCAATACTCTGCCATACCCCGCAATACTCTGCCATACCCTGGAATACCCCACAATACTCTGCCATACCCTGCAATACCCCGCAATACTCTGCCATACCCTGCAATACCCTGAAATACCCCGCAATACTCTGCCATACCCCGCAATACTCTGCCATACCCCGCAATACTCTGCCATACCCCGCAATACTTTGCCATACCCTGCGATACTCTGCCATACCCCGCAATACTCTGCCATACCCTGCAATACCCCGCAATACTCTGCCATACCCTGGAATACCCCGCAATACTCTGCCATACCCTGCAATACCCCGCAATACTCTGCCATACCCTGGAATACCCCGCAATACTCTGCCATACCCTGCAATACCCTGAAATACCCTGAAATATCCCGCAATACCCAGCCATACTCTGCAATACTCAGTGATACCCAGCCATACTCTGCCATACCCAGCCATGCTCTGCAATACCCCACAAAAATCTGCAATACTCTGCCATAACCCGCAATACTCTGCCATACCTAGCCATACTCTGCCATACCCAGCCATACTCTGCCATACCCAGCCATACTCTGCCATACCCAGCCATACTCTGCAATAACCAGCCATACTCTGCAATACTCGGTGATACCCAGCCATACTCTGCAATACCCAGCCATACTCTGCAATACTCGGTGATACCCAGCCATACTCTGCAATACTCGGTGATACCCAGCCATACTCTGCAATACTCGGTGATACCCAGCCATACTCTGCCATACCCAGTCATACTCGGCGATACTCTGCAATACCCAGCCATGCTCAGCCGTACCCAGCCTCTGTATGTGGCCAGGTTGTGGAAGTCTCACACATGTGGTATCGCCGTACTCAGGAATAGTAGGAGAATCTATTTTGGGGGGTCATTTTTGGTATATACATGCTATGTGTTAGAAATATTGTATAAATGGACAACTTTGTGTTAAAAAAAAAAAAAGCGTTTTAACCACTTCCCGCCTTCCGTCATACGACGTCCTTGACTTTGTGCGGGGATATCTGAATGATGGGTGCAGCTACAGGCATCATTCAGATATCATCTTTTTCAGCCGGCGATTCCCTACACCATAAGAATGATCGTAGCGGCTGTTACACTGCTTGATCGTTCTTACGGGAGGCAAGAGGGGACGCCCCCCCCTCCCTCCGCCCTCCGGTGCTTCTACCGACTCACCGCTATGATCGAAGCCAGGATCTTTTTTTTTTTTATTTTTTTATTTCAGGAACAGCCTAGAGGTGAGATGTGGGGTCTTATTGACCCCATATCTCACTGTAAAGAGGACCTGTCATGCCATATTCCTATTACAAGGGATGTTTACATTCCTTGTAATAGGAATAAAAGTGATCAAAAAATTTTTTTTTTTGGAAAAAAGTGTCAAACTAAAATAAATAAAGTAAAATGAACAATAAAAAAAAATAAAAATTTTTTAAAGCGCCCCTGTCCGTGTGCTCGCATGCAGAAGCGAACGCATACGTAAGTCCCGCCCACATATGAAAACGGTGTTCAAACCACACATGTGAGGTATCGCTGCGATCGGTAGAGCGAGAGCAATAATTTTGGCCCTAGACCTCCTCTGTAACTCAAAATTTGTAACCAGTAAAAAATTTTGAAGCGTCGCCTATGGGGATTTTTAAGTGGTGAAGTTTGGCGCCATTCCACAAGCGTGTGCAATTTTGAAAGGTGACATGTTAGGTATCTATTAACTCGGCGTAACTTCATCTTTCATATTATGCAAAAACATTGGGCTAACCTTACTGTTTTGTTTTTTTTTAAAGCAAAAAACTGTTTTTTTTCCAAAAAAAACACGTTCCAAAAATTGCTGCGCAAATATCGTGCGAGATAAAAAGTTGCAATGAACGCTATTGTATTCTCTAGGGTCTTTGCTAAAAAAACATATATAATGTTTTGGGGTTCTATGTAATTTTCTAGCAAATAAATGATGATTTTTACATGTAGGAGAGAAATGTCAGAATTGGCCTGGGTGCTCCAGAACGCCTGAAGGTGCTCCCCTGCATGTTGGGCCTCTGTATGTGGCCACGCTGTGTAAAAGTCTCACACATGTGGTATCGCCATACTCGGGAGTAATAGCAGAATGTGTTTTGGGGTGTAATTTGTGGTATGCATATGCTGTGTGTGAGAAATAACCTGCTAATATGACAATTTTGTGAAAAAAAAAAAAAAGAAAAAAAAAAAAACTTGATTTTGCAAAGAATTGTGGGAAAAAATGACAACTTCAAAAAACTCATCATGCATCTTTCTAAATACCTTGAAATGTCTTCTTTCCAAAAAGGGGTCATTTGGGGGGTATTTGTACTTTTCTGGCATGTTAGGGTCTCAAGAAATGAGATAGGCCGTCAGTACTTCAGGTGTGATCAATTTTCAGATATTGGTACCATAGCTTGTGGACGCTATAACTTTCACAAAGACCAAATAATATACACTAATTTGGGTTATTTTTACCAAAGATATGTAGCGGTATAAATTTTGGCCAAAATATATGAAGAAAAATTACTAATTTTCAAAATTTTATAACAGAAACGAAGAAAAATTTATTTTTTTACAGATTTTTCGGTCTTTTTTCTTTTATAGCGCAAAAAATAAAGAACCCAGCGGTGATTAAATACCACCAAAAGAAAGCTCTATTTGTGTGAAAAAAAGGACAAAAAATTCATATAGATACAGTGTTGCATGACTGAGTAATTGTCATTCAAAATGTGAGAGCACCAAAAGCTGAAAATTGGTCTGGTTATTAAGGGGGTTTAAGTGCCCAGTGGTCAAGTGGTTAAAAAAAGAAAATGGGCCCTTTAAGAGAGTCCGGTCACCGGATGCTGAGCTGTCCACTAGAACCTTGACTGCTGCAATCAGCTGAAAAGCTTCATTGGGAGGTGTTTGGAGTGTAAACAGGGCACTGGCCATGCGTCCTATTTACACTCCCAGTCCCACTCTACATCCATTCATTCTGACCCTGTTGCACCTGATTGGCGGGTCCGAAGGATGGTAGGCGGGGATAATTGCGGACCGTCACTTCCGATTTCACCACCACTAGGAGAGCATGGCCTGAAGGAACGGACGGGTAAGCTAAAGTTACTTAGCTTGCAGCACCGATCCTGTCTGCTCAGTGCCGCCTGCGGGCCTCAGCTGGATGATGGATTGATCATGATATTGTTGAACTGAATGTTTTCCCAGCACTGACAGCCGCCGCTCCACATAGTCGTATCCCATAGTTGCCAAAAGTCCCGATTTTCCAGGACAATCCTGATTCTGGAACTCTCATCCTGATTTAAGCTTGTCCCGATTAAATCTTGGGAAAATCGGGAATGTTTTTGGCTAAAAACGGCAGCGGCTACACAAAAATGGCCGCCCCTGCCACGAGTGTTGTTTCCCCTTGTGGTCAGTGCAAAGGGGCGGCTTCTCTCTTCAGTGTACAAATAGAAAATTCTATTGTACACTTAAGCCTATTGGCTGCAGGGATTGGCTACCCCTCCCCGCTCTCCACTGAACACAAGGAAGGGATCAGCCTCCACCCGCCGCCGCCAACCCTCCGCCCCTGAGTGTCCGTCAAACGGGGACACTGATGGAGGAACCAGGGCTCCACTGGCTGGGGACACTGATGGTCCTGGCTCCCCCCTTTCACAAGGCTCAGTTTGGAAGACTCCTCAGACCACCAGCTTGGCCTAGGTCGGCCCCACATTCTCACGCACCACAGGTACCATCTTCTGGACACGGCTCTGCTGGGTATTGTAGTGTAGTGTAGTGGGCTGTGTAGTAGATAGTGTAGTGTAGTAATCAGTGTAGTGTAGTGGTAATCAGTGTAGTGTGGTGGTCAATGTAGTGGACAGTGTGTAGTGGACAGGTAGGTCAATGTACTGGTCAGTATTGGAATCAGGTATATTTTCAGAAACCAGTACTACAGATAGTGATCCTTCCTGTCCTCTAGTCAAACCGCCGGCAAAGCGCAGCTATTGCGGCACATTGCGGGCAGTTTTAACCCTTTCTTGGCCGCTAGCTGGGGGTAAAAGCGCCCCGCTAGCGGCCGAAATGCGCCGCAAATCCACAGGTAAAACGCCGCTATAAATAGCGGCATTTTACTGCCGACGCTATGGGCGGCCCGTGTGAAAGGGCTCTAAGTATCCCACACAGGCCATGTTTGCAGGTTTTCCTTTATCTTGCACAGGTGCTTTAAATCAGAGTCAATGGCTTGGTATTTTGAACAGCTATTTTATCTAAGAGAAATTCCCAAAACATGGCCTGTTGTGGGTACTTGAGGACAGGGTTGAGAACCACTGAATTAAACAACTAGCCACCTGGGTGACTCAGTACCCAACAAGACTATTCGGCACCAAGCCCCTTCACTCTGGATACAATGTACAATGCACATTATCATAAGCATAAACATCCCCCAATAGTTTGCTAGCAGACAGACAAAAACAATAGGTGAATTAATTAGCACAATAAACACATAACAAACAGTGATCTCAACCCACCTCAGACTAGAGGGCAACAGAAGACTCAGGGATGTCCAGATTTCATTAACCAGCTTTCTTTTCACATACATCTATTTACTGAGTTTCACATTGGCAGAGACCATCATGGCTTCCTTAACTGTTATAACAGGACTTCTAAATGCTTGCTCCTTTGAATGCCAGGGCCCATAGTCATGTATAAGGGTCCTCCAGTTCCCAGAGTCTGTGTGTTTTGGGGAGACATAGAACTGAATCTAAAGTAACATTACTCCAAGGGTCCCCCAGGCACACATCTCCCAAAGAGCAGTGCTCTCTAAAAAGCCAGGGCCCATAGTCCGTGGGTAAGAGGCTTGCTCCTAGTCCTCTCCAAAAGACCCTGACCTGGTTAGGTCTGTCACATTTCTCCCCTATCAAAAGTAAACTAACATGGTCCCAGACCTCCACCTAGTCTGGACCTGCGTTAGTCAGGCAGAGTGAACGCACATAGGTGGTCAACCTGATTTCCATTCTTGGTCGCAGGGAAGGGTTGCCATCAGTAGGTGTGGTACAGAGTTCATGAACCCACAGTGCGGCTGCCAGCGCTTCAGCTGGGTGGTCTTTACTGTTCTGGGGCTTGATTTGCTGCTGGGGAGGGGGGGGCCAACCGCGGAGTTGTCGTCGGTGCTGGGCAGAGGTTGGTAGGTCTCTGCTGGGGACCCCACATTATCCGCTCCAGCTAACTGTTGGGGAGGGAGACCGGCTGCCCCCACTCTCAGACTGTGGATCTGCTGCTGGGGAGATGAGCCAGTTGTTCCATCTCCCAGACTCCCGGACTCCTGCTGTGGAGTGGGAAGCCTTCCTTCGCTCCTTAGTCCTTGCTCTGCTGTTGGGGAGGGCAGACAAACCCCTCCTCTCCCTTCTCCGCCTGGATCCTGATCTGCTGCTGGGGAGTGACTACCATCTTCTCACCCTGGGCCTCCAGAACTGCCACAGGTGTGGGGCAGAGGTCTTGGACCCTCCGTCTGGTTGCCAGTGCTTCAGCCTGGACACAAAAGTACAATACACATTATCATAAGCATAAACATCCGCACAACGATTTTGGCGATCTACAAAATTTTGGCCCCTCCTTCTCCCCCCCCCCCCGCTGCCTTCTGGGAGACACACAGGTCCCAGAAGACAGCGGGACCATTCAGAAAGCGCAGAGTGATGAATTAAAAATCCTAGTATAACATTAAGAAGTACTGTTACAAATTGTCAGAAACCATGAAATCAGGCCAAGACAGAAGTACAGTTAAATCACACTTGTAATAATAGAATTAAAAAGAACAAACGTAGTCAAAACGTAGCTAAAGTTCAGTAAACGGAACAGATAGTCAGCCAAGCCAGAAGTCAGGGATCAATGTAGTGGAACAGCAAGCAGGATCTGGAGCCAGAAGGGATGTCAGCAAAGCAAGTCTTGAATAGGATCGCAGGAGATAGTTTCTGTGATGTTGACCAGAGCGAAGGCAGAGCTCCTCTGGACTGGACGGGTTAAGTAGGCAGGACTGACGAGCAGGATATCATTAACAGCTGAGTAATTGTGGAGAGATAGGTGCTGGCAATTAGCTGACAGAGAAGAAAGGGCTGAGCCCAGCCCTGACACAAATAGATTGATCACATTCTTGATGTATGTCCCTGGAAAAGGTCTATGCGTTTTGTAGAGTTACCGCTTCTTTAGGACAAACAAGGATTTTTGCACACAAAAGGAATATATAATCCACCATAAAAACACTTCCTCAGACAGATCTGGGACAAGAACAACAAAATAATTAAGGTAGGTGTTGTCTCTTAGATGCGCCCATGGGAGAAAATCTCAGGGCATCCAGAACCAGAGAAATATGCCTAGATTAACATCCCTACATGACGTACAGTAATGTTGTCTAATGCATGCAGTCTATAATGGGGGTTTAATTAGGGTTGCCACTTTTTCTTTAAGCCAAACCCGAACACTTTAGCGCCGCACAGTCATTTTTTTTGTTTTAGTATATACTATAGGATTGTAACAGGCCTGGGCACACAGTGCCCCTCACCCTCCTGTCAAGCCCTGTTCCGAGCCACATTCCTGTCTGAATAATGTGTCCAGGTTTCAGGTGGACTGGAACACGGACATATAATTCAAAACCCAGACTGTTCCGGTTGGATCCCGGACAGGTGACAACACAAGGTTTAATGTATCCAGTGGCCGAATCTTGCTCAAACCACTCCCTGGTGGTGTTTAAAGTTCAAAGCATGCTTATAATTATGGCCTGACCTTAGCTTTGTGTCCACAAGATGTCCTCATGTTAGGAACGTGTTTCAGCGGCAGTGCCGTTTAATTTTTGCTGCTGCATTTGTACAGCCATGTGTGCCTGCATGCCCTTGTTAAGGTGGGTGATTGCCTATGTGAATGAGCCTTAATTGACACATATGCTGGACAGCTTTGTCTGATAAAAAATAATTGACTTACTGGCTGGATCACCAAGTAAAAAAAAATGAAAAAAGCCTAAAAAAGGAAACTAATGCAGCATTGATAAGATGCAATATTGAAATATTTTTTAAAAAATATATATTTTTGGGGGTTCAATAATGCCTTATAGGGCGTACACACGGTCGGACTTTGTTCGGACATTCCGACAACAAAATCCTAGGATTTTTTCCGACGGATGTTGGCTCAAACTTGTTTTGCCTACACACGGTCGCACAAAGTTGTCGGAATTTCCGATCGACAACCACGCGGTCACGTACACCACGTACGACGAGACTAGAAAAGGCCGGTTCAGAACCAAGCGCGGCACCCTTTGGGCTCCTTTTGCTAATCTCGTGTTAGTAAAAGTTTGGTGAGAGACGATTCGCGCTTTTTCAGACTCGTGGCTTTCAGATAGTTTTCTGCCGTTCAGTTTGTGCTTGTGGGTTTGTATCTGCTCTTCAGTGCGTGCAAGCAAGTTCCGCGTGACTTTAGGTAGTCATTGTATTCTTGTTCGTTCGTTACTGGTTTTCAGGTCGCTCTTCACAGGCCTTGCTGTTCTTCAGTGCATTCTGTTACTTTGTTCTGAGCAGCCGACCGTTTTCTAGCCATGTTTCGTATGCGTACTCCTCGTAGAGTTCGTGCTGTGCGGGGCTTGGTGTTGGGGTCCTGACCTTGACACAAGTCCAGTCCATGAACAGGGTGGGGAGGAGTTCATGGACCAAGAATTGGTTGCTTCAGCGTGACCAGTTCTGTCATATGCCTTTGCTCCGTGAGATCCGTGAGAATAATCCTGATGATTTCAGGAACTTTCTCAGGATGACGGACCCCGTATTTCACCGTTTGTTGGCTTCGCTGACCCCCTATATCAGCAGGCAGGATACCTGCATGAGGCAAGCCATCACTCCGGAGCAGAGGCTCGTCGCTACCCTGCGGTATTTGGCCACAGGGAGAAGCCTGCAGGACCTCAAGTTCTCGACAGGCATCTCCCCCCAGGCTCTTCTTTGTGGACATTTACTGCTTGTGTTTGTTTGAGCTGACCCTGACAGAAATGTGTGGAGTCCAGAAAATATCGTGATTGTGTAACCTTATACAAAGCACTGTTGGCTGTTATTTACTAAATGCAAAGACACATTTCACTACAAGTGCACTTGCAACTGCACTGAAACTGCACTTGTAGTGCAAAGAGGATTTGCCCTTAGGAAATTACCCCCATTTTCTCATAAAACAACAATTACATCACCCCAAAAGTGTTGTAGCGTTGAGACAATAATCCACACATTCTTGATGAGCAATCTTTTTAATACCTGCACAATCACATGTGCATTTACCAAAGGTTTTTCTGACAAACCAACATGTTTGTTGTATAACAATTTTTGTGGTGTCATTATCCAAAATCAAAATGTGCATTTTATAGAAAACAGGCCTGTGTAAAACCCACAAGAAAGACACAAATCTTGATCTTACAAAGTTTACATATGGTAGAACTTGAAGGCAATATCAGACATGAGTATTTAGGAACTGTGTTTAATATTGCGTTCAGATGGGGGGAAATCACCCCAGGAAAAGCCAAATTTGGAAGATGCACACAAATTTCACAATGTCAACATGTGCGACCTGCCATCACGGGGGATCAAGGGACGTGTTTTGGGGGAGAAAGCCCTTCCTCACCGCTACTTTATTATTGAGGAAGGGGTTGCACCCCCAAAACGCGTTCATTGATCTCCCGTGATGGCAGATAACACATGTTGACACACTGTGTGCATCCTCCAAATTTGGCTTTGGGAAAAATCACAAAAACATTTCGCACATTGTAGCACACAAAAGAAGAAAGTGATTTGGAGGGGTTTTAAACTCGCCCCAAAACATCAATGATGTTTTTATATTTTGGAATAACATCATTGATGTTTTGCTTGATGTTTTCCAATTGTAAATTACACCCCATGATCTCCCCGATCAGGATCTGGGCACTTTCTGATGTGAAAGGATCTTCATCCACAACCTCACGATCACCTAAAAAGAGAGGAAACCCAAAATAAATTAGGTCTAAAAAAAAATGCCGCCATCCATCTCTTATCTGAGCCTGTGGTCGCAGACACTCACCTGTTGTGGTGACTAGTTCCACCACGTCTTCTTCCTCCTGCTCATCTTGTGTTGGGTGGATTTCCCCTTCTTCCAGAGGGGGGGGGGCTCTGGTCTCCTCGGATGAGGGTGTCCTCCGAGTCTTTTCTCCCCTATGTAAAACAAAAATGGTATAATTAGCACACAGATATTTGATGGCAGAACTATAAAGATGAAACATTGCTTGGAAGTGGGGTACAATTATCCATTTTAGCCGAGTTCAAAGATGTAGCTTTTTTATTGTCCTTTGTCAAGCTTCAATACTTTACCTGTTTAGTACAAGCTTCACAGATGTAGCCCCCCCTATAGTATACACTGGAGCACCTGTGTGGCCCCCCTAATAAAAATGGTGTTCTGGGGTCCCACACTAGTGCTCCAGTGTCCAGATGTGAAAACAGCTGCTGAGTGTCCTCTCCTTACACAGAATCTAGTTTGCATTTCATTCTAGTAACAAAGCCATCTACACAACCCAATTATTTGAAGACAAGTATAGGGCGTCAAAATGGTGGCCAAATGCATATGGCCTAAACAATGGTATTTTATCGTCCGAAATAAAAATGTGTGATCCGAACGAATAATGTGCCCATGAACATGAAAGTTGCCATTTTAAACTGTACAACAGTTCCTAAAAGCACATGGAGCAGCACGAACGTAATAAACACACAAAAAATAGGAACACAGCACAACTACTTACTTTTTTGCAGCACTCTCCGGATCTTTCTGTACTGCTCATGTTCTCGTAATTTCAGGTCCGACCACCGCTTCCTGAGCTGATCTTTCGATCGTCGTACCCTGAATTTCCGGTGCAGACTCCTGACCACTTTCGCCATGATCTTGGCCTTTCGGACATTGGGGTTGGGGTAAGGCCCATACTTTCCATCATAGTCGGCCTTCTTCAGGATGTCCACCATCTCCAACATCTCCCCAAAGGACATATTTGAGTCCTTTAATCTCCTTCTGGATCGGGACGTTTCAGGCTCCGGCCTTTCCTCCTCCTCCTCCTCCTCGTTGCTGTAATTAGCACGATCCTGCTGTCTATCCGCCATGTGCTCTTCCTCCACTGCGCCGAACGAAAAGGGGCGGGGAATAGAATAGAAAGAACGTCAGGGGCGGGCGGAGTTATACGCATGCGCAGTGTGTATAAATCATAACACGCGTGTCTTACGTACGATCTGTGAGCAGAGGAAGGAGCATCGGAGACGCCGATCGTGCTAACGAAGGTAGGATCTAAACTTGGGCCTATACTGCTTCGAAATGGAAGCCTATATTGTAACAAGATTAGGGGAGTTTGGCCTGACATTAGGGTTTGTTTTGTGTTGTGTCTTGCAGAGAAAATGGATGGGTTCAACGACCACAATTTCCTGCCCCTGTTCATTGACAAGTACAGGGAGCTGCCCTGTCTGTGGCAAGTGAGACACCCCCACTATAATCACAAACAGAAGAGGCAGGCAGCGCTGGAGAAACTGCTGGAGTTGGTGAAGCCGGTGGTCCCCACGGCAACCATCCCTTATTTAAAAGCCAAAATTGGTGGCCTGAGGAGCACGTATCTTAGGGAGCGCAAGAAGGTCACAGATTCCCAGAGATCCGGAGCTACAGCAGATGAAATTTATGTCCCCAGGCTGTGGTACTATGAGAGACTGCGATTTCTGTCAGACCACACTGAAGTCAGGGAATCCCTCTCCACTCTTCCTTCCACCCCAGCTGAGGCTTCCGATGTCCAACCTGGGCCTTCCAGCCAGGAAGAAGTGGAGGAGCCCAGCTGGAGTCAGGTATAGCATTCTTCTACAGATTTCTGGGCAATAAATAAATGATGTTTACTAGATGTTATTATTGATCATTAATTGCTGATTAAAAAAAGTGTTTTACATATCAATAGACAGTAGTGGGCACCCAAAATTGGGACAAGAATGCAAAATGCTGGGCTCAGAAGGATAGTCTCTTATATTTGTTAACATTCAATTTGCAGCAGTCAGGAGGTGAAAATTGTGTGTGATTGATGAAAACAATACTAAAACTATGTCCCTTTTTTCATACACAGGAAGACCTCAGCCAGGAGGAGGCTGTGGAATGTGGCAGTCAGGAGGAGGCGGGGATTAGTGGCAGCCAGGAGGAGGCGGGGATTAGTGGCAGCCAGGAGGAGGCGGGGCTAAGTGGCAGCCAAGAGAAGCCTGGGACAAGTCGCAGCCTGACTGAGTCTCAGGTTCCTCCCCTCCGCCTGCCACATAAACGAGCCAGGAAGATGACTCCCAGTCCTGTGCAGGATTCAGCGTACAGGCTGATCCAGGAGGCTTCGGCGTCCCTCAGAGCCTTCCCCAGTCCTGAAGAGGCCTTTGCCTGCATGGCTGCCACCAAATTGCAGAGCATGCAGGAGGGCCAACGCAAGATCTCTGAGGACCTGATTTATAAAGTCCTACGTAAGGGGGAGAGTGGGGAACTGACACACAAGACGGATGTCATTGAGATCGACGATCCTTCTCCTCCTCCTGCTGCCACAACTCCACCACCACAGCCAAAGGCTGGAAGGAAGCGTGGAAGAAGACCAAAGAGTGATTGTCCTGGGTTCAGTCTGGTCTGACAAAAGCTGCAGTCTCTCGTATGACCACAGCCTGGGGACACAGATGTCATCTGCTGCTGTTCATGATCTCTGGGACTTCTGGATCAGACTGCCCTCCCTTAGATAAGGACTCCTCAGGCCACCAATTTTGCTTTTAAATAATTGATGTCTGCCCTGGGGGTCCAAGGCTTCGCCCACTTCTGCAGTTTCTCCAGCGTTGCCTCCCTCTTTGTTTATAGTTGTGACCCCTTAATAAAATTTTTTTAGGTAAATTCTACTCTCCTGTGTGTGTTTTCATCCAAAAAGGACAGTTTGTTGGTGACGATTCAGGTACATTTCTAAAGTACAATGTGAAATTAACAAGGGACAACAACACCAAACAATCTCCTACAGATTAAATAGAACAACATATCAATGGTGTTGTGGGAACTTGTCACAAAAAACACACAAACATTTTCGGGAGTACAAATCAAAATCACCAAAAAACAAAATTAAAAAAGAGAAAAACAAAAAAAGAATCTACATTAAAGTCCAAAAAAATAAAAAAAATATGTTGTCAGATGTGAGAAATCAAAATATATTGAGGGAATCCCGATAAATAGTAACGAAATAAGTTTATGAGAAGTGTGTGTGAATATGAGCATCAAAACTACTTAATTCTTGTCACATTATAAAGAAGAAGAGAGTGCGCTGTATTAAACCATTTTTAACATTGCAGCGTGACGAAAGTGCTGTATCCATTGCGAACGCTAAGTTTACCAGACCGAGCTGTCCCGTGTCGGAATTTCTTCTGAGCATGCGTGGCACTTTGTGCGTCGGAACAGGCCACACACGGTCGGAATTGACGCGATCGGATTTTGTTGTCGCAAAATTTTATCTCCTGCTGTCCAACTTTGTGTGTCGGAAAATCCGATGGAAAATGTCCGATGGAGCCCACACACGGTCGGAATTTCAGACAACACGCTCTGATCGGACATTGTCCATCGGAAAATCCGACCGTGTGTACGGGGCATTAAAGTGGAGGGCCACCCTGAATAAAAAATTGCACCAAAAATCCTAAAAAAAATTAAAAAAAAAAACATTTGAAAAAAAAATTTTTTTTTTAAACTTACCTGAACCCTTGTTGCTAGGCGGTCTTCCTAATCTGCCTCTTCCTATTCCGCGGCGTGTCCTGTTCCTCGGTGAGCGGCCCCATTGCCTTCTGGAAACTGTGTGTGTTCCCAGAAAACCACGGGGCCATTCACAGAGCACTGCGCCACTCGCACGTGCGCAGTAGGAAACTGGCAGTGAAGCCACAAGGCTCCACTGCCTGTTTCCCTTACTTAGGATGGTGGTGCCGGGACCCCAGAGCCGAGGGACGGGTCGGCCTTGGGCAGCCGACATCGCGGGCACCCAGGACAGGTAAGTCTACTTATTTAAAGTCAGCAGCTACAGTGTTTGTAGCTGCTGACTTAAAAAAAAAAAATGTTAGCTGGCCGGAATCCCGCTTTAAGCAAAATGCCCAATGACTTATTTTAAATCTAAACTTTTACTCTGTTTATCCATTCATGTGATACGGGCACCCCTACCAGTCAATTTCTTTTGTTTTGTTTTTTTAATAACAAACATGTTATATTTACCTGCTCTGTGCAGTGGTTTTGCACTGAGTTGAATGGAAAAAAACCTCATAGTGTGTTCTAGGCTTAAAGTACAGGTTTAGGTACACACTACAGGTTTTTTTTTCGTGCAATCCAGCAGTTTGAACGAAAAAGAAAACTGATAGCTCTGGTCCTAGCTGCTGTACTAACCATGCAAGGTTAGTTCAGCGATCTCCCCCACTGAGCTGTTGTGTTCTGACAGGGGGACGGCCCCCACCAGAACACTCAGATCGTCTCTTTCTGCCATTAGTTGAGAGTGCTGATCGGTAGTTGATCGGCTGCTGGTTTTCCAGCATGCACGTCCAACAGAAGCCGGCTGAACAGCCATCTTCTGTAGGACAGACTGACATGCACAGGGGCAGAATGTCGGCCATTTTTATTTTAACTGCAAATGTCTCCCGACATTCTGCCCATGTGTAAGGGGGCTTTAGGAGTGTGTATCTGGGTCTCTGATCTGCACACTGATGGTCAGGCTGGCAATAAATAAGGCTAAGCTGAAATGCGCAGTGACCATTCCTCTTGGTAGTAAATAAGCTGTTTACTTCAACTTAACCCCTTACTTCTGTGCATTTGTTTGCTTGGCTACTCTTAGGCTGGCCATACATTAAAGCTGTCCATAGATGGATCGAATCTCGGCCAGTTCAGCAGGGACCGGCCAAGATTCCATCTATCTATAGCAGGCTAGTTGTACCCAAGTCGATTGATGGATCCTGTTGGATTTTTTTAAAGGCGATTACTGTTAGAAGCTAACAGTAATCATTGTGTTCTGCAGCCTGGGAAGGCTCCCCGTGCCCCCCACCTCTGGGAGAACACAATAGCTCCATGGGAGTGATTCCGCCATCAACACTGACTGTGTTGATGTTAAAATCAAGTAAGTTTCTTTCAAAAATCGAATCCTCCATAGCTTGCTTAAGTAAATTTCTTTCCTTCAACCGTATGTTCAAGGAAAGAAAAATCGTCCAATTTCCCCATCAACACATTCCATCTAGGTTCACATCTAGGCGCAACCGCCGTGTGACGTTTCTTAAATAGCTATGGGGCAGGGCCAGCTGGCCATGTCACCTGGTGGCAATGCCCCCTGTGACTTTTTGCGGCCCGATGACGTCACAGGGGGCAGTGCCACCAGGTGAGTTCGCCGGCTGGCCCCGCCCCATTGCTATTTAAGAAATCTCACATGGTGGGGCAGGCAGACTGGGGGAGCGTTCGTGGCGAGAGGAGCATTCTTTTTTAAATTTTTTTGGGTCGACATCGGGGGACATTGTTTTTTTATTTTTTAATAAAGCAATTGTCAAAACCTCTTGTACTGTCTTTATTCACTTTTTCAACTTTTTTGTGAATGGGTAGGGGTACTATGTACCCCATGCTCATTCACATGGGGGAGTGGGATCTGGGGGCCCCCTTGTTAAAGGGGGCTTACAGATTCTGATAAGCCCCGCCTGCAGACCCCCACAATCACAGCCCAGAGTGGGGAGGGGGGAAGAGCCCTCCCTGCCCCAAAGCATCCTACCCTGTTGGAGGGCATGTGGCCTGGTATGGTTCAGGACGGGCGGGGGCGCTCGCTTGTCCCCTCCCTTTCTTGACCTGTCGGCCTGGATGCTTGGATAAGGTCTGGCATGGATTTTGGGGGGGGGCGCGCCATTTTTTACAAACATTTTTGCATGGGGTTCCCCTCCAAATCCATACTAGACCCGAAGGGCCAAATTTTTTAGACTGCAATTTTTTTTTTTACATTCCCCGCTGACAGCTGATGACTCATTGGTTGTTAAGGACATGGCGGCCGGCTTCCTGGCCTCTTCCTTAGCAGCCAGCTATATACAGTGTTTTTAAAGGGACAAAACGCATTAAAAAATGCATTAAAGCACAACACTTGCGTTTCTGGTGCAACTCCATTGAAGTCTATTACATGCCAAATGCAATCTGTTGCAGGAAAAAAAGTCCCGGACCCTTTTCAAAAATGCACCAGCTGAAAAGCGCATAGACGTGAATGTGTACCATAGGAAACCATGTTAAATAGACTGTAGTGCGTTTCTGAAAAACAGAAAACGCGCAAAAAAAGTGCATGGGTATGAATGTAGGGTCACTGTGCTATAATACTCTGACAGCGGAAGATTTCCCAGTCGTCGGAATACAATGATTATTGCTGCGGTCTATAGCCGCTAGCAGTAATTGTTTAAAAAAAAAAGCCTAGTTGTACTGAAGTTGATTGATAGATCGATTCCAGTACAACCAGCCTGCCCACAGATGGATCACAATTCACCCAGTTCAGAAGGTACTGGCCAAATTTCCATCCATCTATGGCTGGCTTTAGAAGCGTGAACCCTTCCTTTTGTCTTTCATTCTTGTTGCGTATAATTCAAGAGAAGCTCTTGGGACCCTGATGTAAAGAGAACGGGGAGCCCTAATGTAAAGGGGGGACTCTGGGGATCTTATGTAACTAGAGAAACTCTGGGGACCCTCCTTTAAGGGGGTGACTCTAGGGACCCTAACTCAAAGGGGGGGGGGGACTCTGGGCACCCTGATGTAAGAGAGAGTAATTTTGAGGACCCTGACATGGGAGGGGGTGACTCTAGGGACCCCGATGTTTGTGGGTGACTCTGGTGATACTGATGTAAAGAGGGTGGTTTTGGAAACCCTGATGTAAGGAGAGAGGTAAGGTTGATGAACCCGGGGTCCCTGATGTGATGACGTAAGGGGGGAAGCACTCTGGGGACCCTGCCATGAGGGGGGTGACTCTGGGGACCCTGATAGTAGGGGGATGGGACTCTGGGCACTCTGATGTAGAGGGGAGACTCAGATTGTGGGTGATGGGGATTCTTGATGTCAGGGGGGGATGTGAACAGGTGGACCAATCCTGATGCTGCACCCCCATATGTTGTTTTGTACATTACTTACTCCTGACCCCTGCATTCTATACATTGCATAGTCAGACAGGCAAAGTGATCATTTTCACGGTGCAGAAAAGCATACAGTATGTGATGGGTCATTCTCCTTTAAGCTACTCCGGTTAGGCAAAATCTGTCCTCTGCGTCACTTACTACTGACCTCTGAACTCAGTGTCACATACTACTGACTTCTGAACTCTGTCTCATCTACTACTAGCCTTTGAACTCTGCATCACTACTGACTCCTGTCCTCCACCCTGTGGATCCCGTTCACTGCCCTGCTGACCCCTGTACACTGCCCTACAGACTGCTAACCTTATCTTCTGCCCTACGGACCCCCTGTACACAGGCAAAAATTCCTGTTGCCCAGCTGGGTGTGTAAGGGAGGACCCAAAAATCCAGCAGCCCTTATGGGGGTAGCACTACACACTAAAGTCTAAAGCTGGCCATAGATGGATTAAAATTCCTTGCTGAACTAAATTAATTTAGATTCATGTATGGCTGTCTCCTTTCAACATAAGTTGATCGTTTTAGCAACTTCTGTCATATGGGAAGGTTTGAAATCTTTTGTCAATCAGCGACTGGAGTCAATTGGCTCTAGCCACTGATCAATGTATTTTGACAGAGGAGAAGTCCTGCTGTCAGAATACAATGTTCCAGCGGGGTGGGTTACTTTATCTAGCTCCTTTGTGTAAATGGAGGAATCCATTTAGGTTGTTTTTTCAGCTGACCCGTTGGCTATATGAAAAATCAAGTCATCTATGGCCAGCATAGGTCACTAACACATCTACCCCTTCTTATTTTGAGACTTGCTGTTGAGGGTAGAGCTAGTATAAAGGCAGATTCAGGCATTTTACTAGCTGTGCATGCAATGTATAAACAGACTGTTTCAATCAATAAAAAAGCAAATCCACGCATCATTTCTCTGAAAAAGCTCTCTGTGTACTTAACCTCTAATAATCTGTGACACATCATTTATCCTTGACAGTGTATGCCAAATGCAACCTGCAGACAATAGTGGGACTATACTCTATTGTGCAAAGGTCCGCAGTGTTTAATCACCTTGGTGCTCTGAAACTAGGTAAACACATCATGAATTGCTCAAACACATGTACTTTGCCCACTACCACTTTCAATTTCTCAGTGTTGACACTGGAGAAAATTGTGAAAGTTTTATGGAATTCCATTTCTCATGCAACTGTTCAAAGAACCCGAAACAAGGGGGAGAGGAAAAAATGTGTCTTCACAGGACCCTCTGGTTGTTTAAAGGGTATCCACTTTTGTGGGGAAAAAAATATAGCAAATAAAGAAAAAAGAATATAGCGTATACAATTGTGATACAAGTCATATTGTATTTGAATGTTATTAAAAATTACCTTTCCTTTTCAATCTGCAGCTGCTGTAATTTTCTATAAATGCAAAGTAATATGGCTACCTGGATTTGTTTTTCCCAACAAAGTGGAGTTCCATTTTAAAGATTAATTTAAGGCAGTTTGAAATTGCTTGAAGTAAAAAGGAAACTCTAGGCAGGGACATAACTTTAGCAATAGTACACCATGAGACTGCTATGGGGCCCTAAACTGGCCACACAGTATACAGTGCCTTGCAAAAGTATTCACCCCCTTGGCATTCTTCATGTTTTGTTACTTCACAACCTGGAATTAACATGGATTGTTTGAGGATTTGCATCATTTCATTTACAGAACGTGTCCACAACTTTGAAGATGTTTTTTTTATTGTGAAGCAAACAACAAATAGGACAAAATAACAGAAAAAGTCAATGTGCATAACTATTCACCCCCTTAAAGTCAATACTTTGTAGAGCCACCTTTTGCGGCTATCACAACTCCAAGTCGCTTTGGATAAGTCTCTATGAGCTTGCCACAGCTTACTACTGGTATTTTTGCCGATTCCTCCTTGCAAAACTGCTCCAGCTCCTTAAAGTTGGATGGCTTGTGCTTGTGAACAGCAATCTTTAAGTCTGACCACAGATTCTCTATTGGATTGAGGTCTGGGCTTTGACTAGGCCATTCCAACACATTTACATGTTTCCACTTAAACCACTCAAGTGTTGCTTTAGCAGTGTGTTTGGGGTCATTGTCCTGCTGCAAGGTGAACCTCCGTCCTAGCCTCAAATCACACAGAGAGTGGTACAGGTTTTTCTCAAGAATATCCCTGTATTTAGCACCATCCATCTTTCCCTCAACTCTGACCAGTTTCCCAGTTCCGACTGCTGAAAAACATCCCCAAAGCATAATGCTGCCACCACCATGTTTCACTGTGGGGATGGTGTTCTTTGGATGATGTGATGTGTTGGGTTTGCGCTAGACATAGCGTTTTCTTTGATGGCCAAAAAGTTAAATTTTAGTCTCATCAGACCAGGGCACCTTCCTCCATATATTTTGGGAGTCTCCCACATGCCTTTTCGCAAACTCAAAACTTGCCATTTTGTTTTTTGCTGAAAGTAAAGTGGCTTTGCTTTGCAGGAACACAGGATCAATACCTTCCCTTCTGACAAAACAGCAATCTGCTTTGTTTACATAGGCAGATTGCTGTTCAGCCTGTGTACTGTCTAATTTGCGGGTGCCAACGAAAAATGAGTCCTCGGTACCCGCCGCTGAGCTCCCACTGTGTGAGTGATCACAGTGTGAGCAGGTCACCATAGGCGCGTGCGCTCGCTCCCCAGACCTGGAAGTGTCAGATCACATACGTGATCTGGCACATAGCGGCTGCTCTGCCGTAGCCATGTACAGTTGGCGGTACGCAACTGGTAGAGTAGACCTTCATTTAAAAGTGGAAGTTCCGCTGAGAGTACCTCTCAGATCAAGGTAGAAGGGGTGCCCATCCTGGGGTTGATAGAAAAGATACAAGTCTTTAACCCATTACTCCAACCAGGCTCTGCTTTTCTCATCAGCCAACTGACCCAGGCTATACTGAATCCACAGTTTATAAATGACCCTGCCAGGAAAGACGTGAACTCACCTCACTTCCTGAAAGGATTTAAAGCATGACTCCACTTTTGTTGAACCCCCCCCCCCGGGTGATCTATGTACCGTGCAAGGATTTTAGCAAACTTTGTTGCAGATTCCTACCTTTTGTTATTATGAAGAAATCCTTGTGTGCTTCTCAGTGTCTATGTGTGAAACTGAATCTAATGGGTGTGGTTTCATAATTATCAATCACCTGTGCACCTTTTCTTCAAGTCAAACCCGAACACTTTAGCAGTGCACAGCAATTTTTTTTTTATAGTATAAACTATAGATATACTTTGTGATCAAATAACATTTCTAATCATATGAAGTTAATCACAAGAGTCCCCCTTTACATCAGAGTCCACAGAGTCCCCCTTTACATCTGAATCCACGTATCTGTGGCTGCTGGGCTTCAAATTTCCGGCCCTCACTTTCCTTTTCTGAGGCACAGCGCCAGGGATTGGAGTGTGGGCAGACACAGAGGGGTAGGGGTGGAAGAGGTGCAGATCGATCCCTCTCTCCTCTCCCATCTGTATGTGTGGGGGGGGGGTGTTAGTGCTGGGCAGTGTGAGAGAGAGTGTAACAGACACTTCCGGCTTAGACAACTGCAGCCGGAAACCCTGCTGAGTATATCACCAAAAATTACATTTTTGTTCCAGGGTATGCCTGAAATCTGACTTGTATCTTAGTGCAGACTTCTGGGAAAATCGGTGAGCCAATCACACAAGCAGGAAATTACATATCAGTGTACAGAATATCTCCAGGTAGCCATATTGCATTGCATTTTCAAAAAATTACTCATGCTCAGTGGCATCGCTAGGGGGTGGCTTTTGGGGCTATAGCCCCAAATCTGGGGCCCATAGCCCCAAATCTTTGCAGGGGTTCCCAAGGGGAGGGGGGGCTCTCTGGGGACCCTGATGTAAGTGGGGGGCTCTCTGGGGACCCTGATGCAGGGTGGAGGCTCTCTGGGGACCCTGATGCAAGGGGGAGGCTCTCTGGGGACCCTGATGCAAGGGGGAGGCTCTCTGGGGACCCTAATGTAAGTGGGGGGCTCTCTGGGGACTCTTATGCAAGGGAGAGGCTCTCTGGGGACTCTGATGTAAGGAGGGGCTCTCTGGGGACCCTGACATAAGGGGGGCTCTCTGGGGACCCTGATGTAAGTGGGGGGCTCTCTGGGGATATATACACACACATGTATACTACTGTATATACATGTGTATGCCCACCCAAGCATATGACTTTCTTTACTACGCTGCTATGGGCTCTAGCCCCAGATCTTTTGTAGACCTAGCAACGCCCCTGCTCATGCTGCAGATTGAAAAGAAAAGGTCATTTTTAATAACATTGAATTACAATATGACTTGTGTCGCAATTGTATATGCTATATTATTTTTTCTTTATTTGCTATTTTTTTCCCAATGAAAGTGGAGTTACCCTTTAAAGCAGAAAGCTATTTAATGCTGATCTCCAGGTTTTCTGTAACTTTAAATAGTTTGTTTGGTCCAAACAAACAGGTTCCTTCAGTAAGTGATGCAGTACTGTATGTAGCTTTAGTTATATACAGTACACAGTGCTGGGTTTCCGGCTGTGAGACAGAGACTTCTTGTCTCACACCCAAAACAATCAGTGGTGGTGGGTACCCCCTAGCGGTACCCACCCCACCAGTGTTTGCCGGTCGGTCTGGCACTTACCCTATTGGCGGTGGCAGGTGGCAGGCAGCAGGCAGCGAGCTCCGATCCTCTCCTCCATGGAGGCTTCCAGCACCTCCCCTCCTCCTCTTAGGCATCCAATAGGATCACCTGGGAGGTTCAGCCAATCAGGTGACTGGTGTCAAAACACGCTTCCCGATAGGCCAGGAAGAGGATCAGTGTTACAACAGTGAATATTCATCCGCTGTTGTAAAACACCTGGGTGGGATCGGAGCGCACTCTCTGCGACCCCAACCCACCCTATATGGAAGCCTATTAGAGCCTCTGGCTCTAATTGGTGCTTCAAAAAAAACAGCCTCCCCACATTGGAATCCAAGCTGTGATGGATAGGGTGGGTGGCGCCCGTGTGCCCTAAATGGACGGGCCACCTCTGGAAACAATACCGAGTCGGTCTGAGCACCGCTCAACTATTCATAGGCAGCTTTGAATTCTGTGAATAAAAAAAAAAAGATTGGCTGAGTCAGCCAATCAGAGGAAGCTTTAAAAAGTCAAACATTCCAGATGTTAGCGTCATTGGTTCCCTCTAAATATTGTAGTGCGTGCGTATGTGGAAAGGTCATTTGAGATCTACCAACCCTTGTCACCAACAAAAAAGGATTTCTACAAAAGGTATTTCCAAAAGCAGGGGTCTCAGCGCCATGCATTGCCAGCTGAAGGAAGCCTATGCTTCCTCCAGCTTGTCCTCATTTCATTCACTGTCATAGATGTTTTAGTTTGTCTATTCCTATGAACCGTAAATGTATGCAGCTGGGACCTCTGTTTTTATTAAAATGTCAGAAAAAAGGTTTTAGTTAGGTTCCCTTATTAGCTGATGGTATGTGCACAGGGACACTGGGAGAAATATGAATAATTCGGTCTTCTTTAGGAAACTATACAGGATGTCATTATTAATTTACTATAATAAAAATCAGATAAATAATTATATGAACCACTAGCCACTATTTAAAAGGAGACATTCACTGATGTGGCAGAATAATTCACAATTTCTGTTGTATTAACGGAATATGGTGTTAAGAGAAATCTCTCAATTTAAACAAAGCAGCAAAATGTTTTTTTTTTAGCAGAGTGGGGAAGGGTAAGATTCCTTACCAAGTATTTATTAATGGACATGTCTTCCTATGCCGGTGACACCTGATCTCATTACTTGTTTTGGTGTCACAGAGATAGAGGGCCAGTTCACACCATAGAAATGCAGTCCGGATGCGTTCCAGATGCTTTTCTGCATGCGTGCTTTTGACGCATTTTTTATGCGTTCCAGTGCATTTTTGATGCAGTCCAGTGCATTTCTCCCCCCTATTTTTTTCTTAACCTGAAATAAGGACATGTGTGTTCCAGTGCGTTTAGCAGTCCAGTGCATTTTTCATGCGTTTTACAGCGCTCCAGTACAGTAAAAATGCAGCATGCTCTACTTTTTTTCCTGGAACTGGAACTGCAAGCACTGGTGTGAACTATGCCATTGAAAGCCATATAACTTACTTTCCATGCGTTTTTGATGCAGAAAAGGAACGCACTGGACTGCATGTGGTGTGAACTGGCCCGGAAAGTGAGGAGAAATGTACCTGATGATGTCACAGACAGCGGTAGAAACCTAATAGATGTACTAAGTATTTACTGCAGTACCTAATAATGAACAAAGTTTAGGTTTACCCACTTCAGCCCCGGAAGGTTTTACCCCCTTCAAGACCAAGCAATTTTTTGTTACGGCACTGTGTTACTTTAGCTGACAATTACATGGTTGTGTGATGCTGTACCCAAATATATCTAGAAAATGGGTAGTGCTGCGCTAATCCTAGGTTTTTATCAAAAAGGTGTATATTCAGTGGTATACATAAGGAACTTGAATGCGTGACTGTTTGTTAAAGTCAGATAAGCGTAAGGTGGTATTGATTAAAGGTGTGATGACTAAAATAATAATATATACAATATACAATAAGAGTACCCCCTGGGATCTGGGCAGGGGTCTATATCCAGCATAAGGGGGCGGCGATAATTTTTGAGTGGAATCAATAAGATTGAGTGGGATCAGATGATAAACAATATAAAATCAGTACTAATAAAAGATAATATATAGCATAAGTGACTGTCAATAATAAATATAGTGCATAACAATTGGGAGTAAACATAAAAACAGTACTAGTAAAAGATGATATATAGCTTAAGTGACTGTCAATAATAAATAAATATAGTGCATAACCATTGGGAGTAAATACATCCACAGTGGGGGGTAGCCAATGCTAATTGTGCTAGTATAAAGTGCAGCGTGACAAGCCTATTTAAGGCAGTGAGGTAGTAGTGGACTGCTAATTCATACAGTGCGTAAGTGCAAAAATTGAATATAAAAAAATGAATAATAGAGTGTCTCAAATCCTTGAAAAAGGTTTGGCAGGGAGAAAGTCTTATAAAACCAAAAAAACACAAAGGTCCATAAAAATTCAACAAAATGTGACGACAACGTCTTGGCATGCACACGTTGCAGTTAAAGTGCTCAAGTGCAACACATCCAGTGCTTCTTCGTGTGACACCACTCTGGTTAGGTAGTGGCCCCTTACCTTTAGGTAATAGGGCAACAGCATGTAGCCAAAATAACTCTTTGGGATCCTCCTATTAGCTCCAGCGCGTCCCTCACCAACCTACGTCCTGGGATGGGGTTCCCTCAGGTATAGTGCCAGGGCGGGGGGTATGAAGAATGATAGGCAAAAAGGAAAAGGCCAATAGTGTAATCCCGTTTTTGGTAAATTGAACCTCTTTTATTAAAAGTATATAGGTACTCACATTTAAAATTGAACAACAGCGAATGTAGTCCGACGAGCGGCGAGCTCGTGTGCCTCTGTGGTGAATGCAGCCTGTCTCGTCCCTACGCGTGACGTCACACCACACGTGACTTCATCAGGGGACGCCGCTCGTCCCTACGCGTGACGTCACACCACACGTGACTTCATCAGGGGACGCCGCTCGTCGGACTACATTCGCTGTTGTTCAATTTTAAATGTGAGTACCTATATACTTTTAATAAAAGAGGTTCAATTTACCAAAAACGGGATTACACTATTGGCCTTTTCCTTTTTGCCTATCATTCTTCATACCCCCCGCCCTGGCACTATACCTGAGGGAACCCCATCCCAGGACGTAGGTTGGTGAGGGACGCGCTGGAGCTAATAGGAGGATCCCAAAGAGTTATTTTGGCTACATGCTCTTGCCCTATTACCTAAAGGTAAGGGGCCACTACCTAACCAGAGTGGTGTCACACGAAGAAGCACTGGATGTGTTGCACTTGAGCACTTTAACTGCAACGTGTGCATGCCAAGACGTTGTCGTCACATTTTGTTGAATTTTTATGGACCTTTGTGTTTTTTTGGTTTTATAAGACTTTCTCCCTGCCAAACCTTTTTCAAGGATTTGAGACACTCTATTATTCATTTTTTTATATTCAATTTTTGCACTTACGCACTGTATGAATTAGCAGTCCACTACTACCTCACTGCCTTAAATAGGCTTGTCACGCTGCACTTTATACTAGCACAATTAGCATTGGCTACCCCCCACTGTGGATGTATTTACTCCCAATGGTTATGCACTATATTTATTTATTATTGACAGTCACTTAAGCTATATATCATCTTTTACTAGTACTGTTTTTATGTTTACTCCCAATTGTTATGCACTATATTTATTATTGACAGTCACTTATGCTATATATTATCTTTTATTAGTACTGTTTTTATATTGTTTATCATCTGATCCCACTCAATCTTATTGATTCCACTCAAAAATTATCGCCGCCCCCTTATGCTGGATATAGACCCCTGCCCAGATCCCAGGGGGTACTCTTATTGTATATTGTATATATTATTATTTTAGTCATCACACCTTTAATCAATACCACCTTACGCTTATCTGACTTTAACAAACAGTCACGCATTCAAGTTCCTTATGTATACCACTGAATATACACCTTTTTGATAAAAACCTAGGATTAGCGCAGCACTACCCATTTTCTAGATTTATTTACGAGGTCAGGTGCCTACCTTTAACAGTGCATGCAGCTTTTCTATTTTTAGCCGATTCCATATATGATAGCGCGGGAATAACCCATCTCTTTTATCTGTACCCAAATATAATTGATGTCATTTTTCCCCACAAATAGAGCTTTCTTTTGGTGGTATTTGATCACCTCTGCGGTTTTTATTTTTTGCACTAGAAACAGAAAAAGAGTGACAATTTTGAAAAAAAAACAATATTTTTTACATTCTCCTATAAAACATATCCAATAAAAAAAATGTAAAAAATCGAATTTCTTCATTAATTTAAGCCAATATGCATTCTGCTACATATTTTTGGTAAAAAAAATCCCAATAAGCGTATATTGATTGGTTTGCGCAAAAGTTATCGCTTCTACAAACTATGGGATATTTTTATGGCATTTTTATTTTTTTTATTTTTTTTACTAGTAATGGCAGCGATCAGCGATTTTTAGCGGGACTGCGACATTGCGGTGTACAAATTGGACACTTTTGACACTTTTTTGGGAACCAGTGACATTATAACAGTGATCAGTGCTAAACATATGCACTGTTACTCTACTAATGACACTGGCAGGGCAGGAGTTAACACAAGGGGCGATCAAAGGGTAAAGTGCATCCCCAGGGGGTGCTTGCTAACTGTGCGGGGAATGGACTGACTGGGTGAACACAGAGATCCATTTTCCTGCTTAGCAGGAACACAAGATCATTGTGTTCGCCCATGTAAACAAGGCAGATCGCCGTTCTGCCTCTCTGGGGAACGATCGGCGGGTCCCTGCTGTCTATTGCATGAAATGGCATACAGGTATATCGTTTCGTGAAATAGAGCCGCCCTGCCGCAGTAGATCTGTGGTAGGCGGTCTTTAAGTAGTTATGTAACCACTTTTGTTGAGAAAAAAAAACATTCCCATCTGGGTGATCTATGTACATTACAAGGATTTTTAACAAACTTTGTTGCAGATTCCTACCTTTTGTTATTATGAAGAAATCCCTGTGTGTTTGTCTTTGTCCACATGCAATGATTGGGCAGCGCTTCAGAAGCGCTGCAACACGGTGCTTTTAAACCCTCGAAAAGCACCACTTAAACAGCGCTAAATCGCTCGGGCGGGCCCAGGGCGAAAGGGGGAGTGGTTTCTTAATTATCAACCAGCTGCTGCACCTGTTCTAAGTTCTATTGAGGAAAGTGGCAGGGCCTGCATCTCTTTAGCCGTGATTTCCTATTGGGAGTATTTCACCACAAAGGAAATTTTTGTTGCAGGGTATGATATATATCGGACTTGTATCTTAGTGCAGACTTCTGGGAAAATCAGTGAGCCAATCACACAAGCCGGAAATAATGTTTCAGGGGGGGCAGTCTGTGTACAGAACACCTTCAGGTAGCCATATTGCATTGCATTTTCAGAAAATTACAGTGGCTGCAGATTGAAAAGGAAAGGTAATTTTTGATAACATTCAATTACAATATGACTTGTGTTGCAATTGTATACGCTATATTATTATTATTATTTTTTATTTGCTATTTTTCTTCTTCACGAAAGTGGCGTTACTCTTTAAGCTGTGCTTTAATAATTAAGCTGACCAAATAATAGAAACTCTAAAAAAAATTTAAACATGATGCTTTTTCTTAACAAAATGATAGGGAAACATGCCATTAGAAAAAAATGAATGTTTCCACTGCTGAGCTCTTTTTGAAAATGCTAGTTGCCTGGCTGTTAATCCGATGTACTTGCTTCAGTGCTTTGATGTACAGATCCAGAACAACAAATATGGAGATAAGGGGTTTTCACATTTCTCTGACTTCTTAGATTGATGAGCTTGCTTAGTATTTTTATTTAGTATTTAAGTCCTAGGGACAGCTTAAAAGCAAGGCAGGCCCGTCGTGACAGGACAGGCAAAACAAGCAATTGCTTGGGGCCCCAGCTGTGCCGCCGCTTCCTATAAGCTGCAGTCTGTGGCGTGGCCGAGCTCCTCTTCCTTCCTCCTGCAGTCCGCGCGGTACAGGAGATTCAGTTTCCTGTTCCCGGCCGGACTGACAGGAAGTGCACGCACTGAGTGCTCACTTCCTTTCAGTCTGGCCGGCCAGGAACAGAAAACTGAATCTCCTGCCGCGCGGTACGCGGTAGGGAGGGGGGTTAAAAAGAACACGGGGGGGGGGGGAGTAGTAAGGGGGGGAGGCAGTCATCAAGACCCATTTAGTAATAAAAATATGGTAGCTTGCTGACCATAATAAAAACAATTACCATAGCTTTCTTTCCATTTTCTTCTTTCTTTACCATCCCATTTCCATCCTATTGCTTCTTTTTTGAATCAATGGTACAGTGGTGTTTTTTTTGCAAATGTTCAATTGTTGAAAATGTTCAAATTTTATGCACATTATATGCAACAGCAGTATTTGCACTGTAAACCTTTTTTATGTATATAAAGTGTTGGTGAACTTAAACTGTATCTCTATGCTGTGATTCCTGTAGGCTTTGCGTGCGTGCGGGTGATGGGGGGGGGGGGGTGTTTGGGGGGGCCTCCATGTCCATTTTGCTTGGGGCCCCCAAATTCCTTCAAACTGCCCTGCAGCCAGGCACATTGCATTGTAAGTGGAGGTCAACAATGTAGCCACCGTATATCTCTCATGGCAGGTTTACTTAAATAAAACCTATCTACATTTTCCTAAAGCCATCTGTTTTAAATTGTACGCATGGCATAGAAGAATGTACACTAGTCTGTTTAGTTTAGTTTGTATTTATTCATTAAAAACATTGCTCAATTTACGAAAGTGTGTTGTGTGTAATTGCCAGAAATTGTTCTGTAATGGCACTAAATTGTCATCATCACCTTCAAACCAGTTGAAATTTCAGATCTGACTAACAGTGGGAGCGCCTGCAGAGACTGCTGTAATGGACAGGCGGAGATCAGAAGTGATTGTATATACAAATCCATGTTTTTTTCTCTAAGTATTTTATGCATTCATTATCAGCCACTGCAGGAGTTTCCTGCGCAGGCATGCGTCAGGATGTGAGGCACTGAAGACTAGATAATTAGCTGCAGGCTTAGCAAGATAAAAGCAGCTTTCTTCAGTCTTTATTCATTTCCTGCTGGATTACAAATTTGTATGCCAGGATATTTACAGTGACATATTTCAGGCACTGGGGGTGGTTTAGGGAGATGTGTGGTCTGTAAACAGAAGTGGTGAAGTAAAACTGTCTTAAGTGGCACATACAATAGAAATACAGAAAGGAGCGCCACACCAAAACCAGATGAAAGAGTCCAATATATTTTTAATTGTTGGTAAAAGTCATATAAAAAACAGCTCAATTGCTGCTCAGCCACTGCTGTCAAGTAGTCACTCCATGGGGAGAATTCAATATAGATCTGTGAAGTTAGATCTGTGAAGTCATCAGTGTTATCCTGTAATAAAGAGGAAGTAAACTGTCAGGGTTAATTTTTTTTTCTGACCTGCAAAGTAAAGCCATAATGTGCTAGTATGCATTGCATGCTAGCACATTTTGTGAAACTTACCTGCAAACAAAGCCCTCCACCGATGCGTTGTCACCGCTGGAGCCTGCATCCATCTTCACCCACCTTCCTTCCGGGTCTGAGGACTCCAGCTGCGTGACTGGCCGGAGCCGCATGATGTCGTGAATGCGCGGGGAGCCGCCGTTCACAACACGGGAATCTGAAGGAACAGCACAGGTGGCCGTTCCTTCAGAGCGCATGCGTTGATGATGTCATCGGCTGCATATACAGTAAATTTCTCCTAAACGGTGCATGTTTAGGAGATATTTACAGTACCTACAGGTAAGCCTAATGCCGCGTACACACGAGCGGAATTTGTCGGAAAAGCCTTGGATGGTTTTTCCAACGGAACTCCGCTCAAGCTTGTCTTGCATACACATGGTCACACCAAACCGTCAAGAACGCGGTGAAGTACAACATGTATGACGGCACTATAAAACGGAAGTTCAATACCAAATGCGCCACTCTTTGGGCTCCTTCTGCTAATCTCGTGTTTATCTCGTGTTAGTAGAAGTTTGGTGAGAGACGATTCGCGCTTTTCAGCCTTGTGCTTTTTATTCCGTTACTGCTCTTCAGTTTGTGCTTGTGGGTTTGTATCTGGTTTTCAGTGCGTTCTTGTCCGCTCGTTTCTGATTTTCAGCTCGCTCTTCACAGGCCTTTCTGTTCTTTACTGCGTTCTGTTAGTTCGTTCTGACCAGCCGACCGTTTTGAAGCCATGTTGCGTGTACGTACTCATCGTAGAGTTTGTGCTATGTGGGGGCTTGGTGTTGGGGTTCTTGCTTTGACCCAAGCCCAGTCCATGAACAGGGTGGGGAGGAGTTCATGGACCAGGAATTGGTTACACCAGCGTGACGAATTCTCTCATATGCCTTTGCTGCGTGAGATCCAGAATAATCCTGATGATTTCAGGAATTTTCTCCGGATGACGAACCCCTTTTTCACCGTCTGTTGGCTTTGCTGTCCCCTTATATTACGAAGCAGGACACCTGCATGCGGCAAGCCATCACTCCGGAGCAGAGGCTAGTCGCCACGTTTCGGTACTTGGCGACGGGGAGAAGTCTCCAGGACCTCAAGTTCTCTACAGTGATCTCCCCCAGGCTCTGGGGATCATTATTCCAGAGACCTGTTCTGCCATCATACAGGTCCTTCAGAAGGATTATATTATGGTAAGTTTTCTCCTTTAACATCACATTCTATGTATTTAATGTATGCTAATGTTTTGTATTTCTTTCATCATTCCCTAATTACCATGATTGTAATATGCTGTGAATGTCCTCTTTGTCCTCATGCATGCTGTAAGCTTTAAATACTCCTTTTTTGTCCTTCATGCATATTTGCCTTCACTAACCTCCCCAGCATGCTATCCTGGGCCCATACACACCTAGCCTAGTCACTTAATGTATTTTGTCAGGTCCATTGTAGTGCTTTACCCTAAACACCCCCTAAAATGTGTCCAAATGTTATTGTTGTCCTTAAATTCAGGCAGAGTGCCAAAGGCTTTTTTTGGGGTCCAAAACTCATTTATAACCACCCCCCTAAAATGTTTCCAATGGGCCATCAGAGGGGATGAGGAATCTGATAAGTGGACTTTATATTTTTGTCTTTAAATACTCCTTAAAATAAATGTTATACTGATGTTGGCCAAGAATGTTTGTGTCTAATCTGCTTGCAATGTTATGTGCAAATGTACTAATATTTTTTTTTATTTTTTGACTCCACAGTTCCCTTCAACGCCACAGGAATGTCAGACTGTGGCTTCCCAATTTGCTCTGCGTTGGGACTTTCCTAACTGCGGAGGGGCAATCGATGGGAAACATGTCCACATCGTCCCACCACCCCACTCGGTGTCATACTATTTTAATTATAAGGGCTTCAATAGTATTGTGTTGATGGCGGTGGTGTCGGCGACATACGAGTTTCTCTATGTGCACGTGGGGAATAATGGCCGGATGTCAGATGGTGGAGTCTTTGCCCAGACCGGGTTCTACCGACCTCTCCAGAGTGGTGGCTTGGGATTGCCACTTGCGGAAGAGAACGTGGAAGGACTCCCATTTGTTTTTATTGCTGATGAAGCATTTGGTCTGGGTGATCACCTGATGAGGCCATTCCCCCAGAGGACCCTCACCCCGGAGAAGAGGGTTTTTAATTACCAGCTGGCCAGAACCAGAAGAGTCATGGAGAATGCCTTTGGGATAATGGCCAGCCGGTTCCGCCTATTTCTTACGGCAATAAATATGGCGGAGTACAAACTGAACCACATAGTTCTAGCATGCTGCATACTTCACAACTTTTTAAAGAGAAATGCTCCAAATTATGTTGCCTCAGTTGGGCCTGAGGCCGGACTTCCAGAAAATACAATGACGGCCCTGGAAGCTGGCCGTCCTGGCTTGCCCCCCCAAAGCGCCCCTGAAGTGCGTCAAAAATATGTAGATTATTTTACGGGTAGGGGGGCCATTGCTATGCCAGCAAATTTGTAAATATTTTCGATATTAAAAAAAAAAAAATTATCTGATAAAATCTTGATTTTGATTTACTGCTTGTGTTTCTTTTAGCTGTCTCCTAGGTTCTCCTAGTGTACTTGTGCCAAGTGGTTTTTTCCTTATTAAATAACACCCATTGTCACTGTAAACACCAACCTAATACAAAAACTGGTATTGAGCATTGAAAGAAGAAGCCACATATTGTTGAGTATAAAACCTTTTACTCCGTGTACTTTCACATGTGCGTTGTAAAACTTTTTTTTTTTTTTTTTTAAATCTTGTTTTTCTAAAGTTTTACCTTGAAAATATTTTTTAGTACATAAACAGGCATGTTTCAAAACATAACATACACAACTCAGGAACTTACAAAGTTCAACATTGAAAAACTGAAGGCAATATCAGACATTATAGTGTCAAAAATGTGTTGATATTGCCTTCATCAGATGGGGTGATGTCACTCCTGTAAAAGCCAAATTTTGAAGATGCACACAAATTGGGAGTCAAACTGGGGATTTCCCCCCTGATCCCATGCCTAATGTCAAAATGTGCTATCTCCCATCATGGGGGATCAATGGATGGTTTTGGGGGTGCAACCCACAAAAGGCGTACATTGATATCCCCTGATGGCAGATAGCACATGTTGACACACTGTGTGCATCTTCAAAATTTGGCTTTTAAAATACGTCAAAAATTTTAAAAAATTGGTCCCAAAAAATATAAAATGGTGCCATTTTGTTATTTAGATTCTTCCTAGTACATCAATCAAGTTCTTCAGTTTTTATTCAACCTCATTTGTTTTTTGCTTGATGATGTCTAAATCCCGACTACAAAACATTATGCCCTGGATTAGCCTTTGTGCGCTGTCACTGGTGAAATGAGGAGATTGTTCTTCTACAACATGTACATCACCTAAAAGAAAAAATACACACCATGTATTACAAATATGCAGGCATACTGTACATCTATTACCTGAATCTGTGGTCTCAGACACTCACCTGTTGTGGTGACAATTTCAACCACCTCTCCTTCCTCCACATCCTCTGGTTGTGGTGTCCTCTGTTCCCCTTCTTCAGGAGGTGGGGGGTTCCTGGTATCCTCAGACGTCCGGAGTCTTTTCTCCCCTATGAGAATGAAACAAAAGGTATACTTAGCACACCGATATTTGAGGCCAGAAATAGGAATATGAAACATTGCTTGGAAGTGGGGTACAATTGTCTGTTTTGGCAGAGTTCCAAGCTGACGACATGATTTTTTCCCTTACCAAAGCTGAAACACTTACCTTTTTGGAGTACCTGTGTGGGACCCCCTAAAAAGTTTGTTCTTGTGTCCCACACTAGTGCTCCTGAGTAGGGATGAGCTTCGTGTTCGAGTCGAACCCATGTTCGACTCGAACATCGGCTGTTCGATCGTTCGCCGAATTGCGAACGTTATGGGCCGTTCGCGCTAAATTCGTGTGGCGCGTCACGGCCCATAATTCACTGCGGCATCGCAGTGCATTGCTGGCTGATGATTGGCCAAGCATGCACTATGACCCGCATGCTTGGCCAATCACAGCGCTGTCAGTAGAGAGAGCTGTAATTGGCCAAAGCCAGGGTGGCTTTGGCCAATTACGGCTCAGGGCATTTAGTACACACCCCACACTATATAAGGCCGCCTGCACGGCGGCCCTGTGTAGTGTGTGTTCCGGTGTGCTGAGAGATAGAGAGAGAGAGAGACAGTGTCATTTGATTTGAGTTAGATAGATTAGGCAGAACAGTCAGTCAGTTAGCTGCACTTACAGTGTATTGTGTATATATATGCATCCCAGGTGTTGCATATATATATATACACTGTATTCAGTTTAGCTAGATCCGTTCCTGTTATCTTCTATCTAGACTATTTACATTTAATGCAGTGCGTCCTGCTCACAGTGTTCAGCTAGATCCGTTCCTGTTATCTTCTAGACTATTTACATTTAGTGCAGTGCGTCCTGCTCACAGTGTTCAGCTAGATCCGTTCCTGCTATTTACATTTAGTGCAGTGCGTCCTGCTCACAGTGTTCAGCTAGATCCGTTCCTGTTAAATTCCTACTGACCGGCAGGCTTGTCTGGTTACAGTATATAAAGCTACCTGAAGAAAATTACAGGTGTTCTATTTGATCCTATTAGTACCACGGTCAGGCAGCTAGACTATTTACATTTAGTACAGTGCGTCCTGCTCACAGTGTTCAGCTAGATCCGTTCCTGTTATCTTCCTACTGACAGGCAGGCTTGTCTGGTTACAGTATATAAAGCTACCTGAAGAAAATTACAGGTGTTCTATTTGATCCTATTAGTACCACGGTCAGGCAGCTAGACTATTTACATTTAGTACAGTGCGTCCTGCTCACAGTGTACAGCTAGATCCGTTCCTGTTATCTTCCTACTGACAGGCAGGCTTGTCTGGTTACAGTATATAAAGCTACCTGAAGAAAATTACAGGTGTTCTATTTGATCCTATTAGTACCACGGTCAGGCAGCTAGACTATTTACATTTAGTACAGTGCGTCCTGCTCACAGTGTACAGCTAGATCCGTTCCTGTTATCTTCCTACTGACAGGCAGGCTTGTCTGGTTACAGTATATAAAGCTACCTGAAGAAAATTACAGGTGTTCTATTTGATCCTATTAGTACCACGGTCAGGCAGCTAGACTATTTACATTTAGTACAGTGCGTCCTGCTCACAGTGTTCAGCTAGATCCGTTCCTGTTATCTTCCTACTGACAGGCAGGCTTGTCTGGTTACAGTATATAAAGCTACTTGAAGAAAATTACAGGTGTTCTATCCCAGCTTAGTGCAGCTACAGGCCATTAGTATGTCTGGAAGGCCAAGAAGGAGAGGCAGACAGTCACAAGCCAATAAGAGAGGGCAAGCAGGCTCTGTGTCTAGTGCTGGTCGTGGAGACGGTGCATCCTCATCAGCACGTGGCCATGGGACACGCTTGGCCTTTTTTTCGGCAGCTGGCCATGTTGAGCCACAACATGCGGAAGACTTGGTCGAGTGGATGACCAAGCCGTCCTCATCCTCCTCATCCTCTCTCACCCATGCCCAGGGTGCTTTGTCTGGCAAAGCAGCGGCCTCTTCCCTCAGCTCAATGTCATCAGTGACTCCTTCCCTAGCTCCACCATGTCCTCATGAGGATTCCCTCGAACTGTTTGACCACAGTGTTGGGTACATGCTCCAGGAGGATGCCCAGCGTTTGGAAGGCTCTGATGACGATACTGAGCTCGATGAAGGCAGTAACATGAGCGCGGACAGAGGGGGTGCCCAAGAAGGACAGCAATCTGGCAGTCATGCTCCCCCTGCTGCAGCATACTGCCAGGTTTGCTCCAGTGATGAGGAGGGAGGGGATGATGAGGTCACTGACTCAACGTGGGTGCCTGATAGGAGAGAGGAGGAGGAGGAGGAGGAGGAGGAGGAGGAGGAGGAGGAGGCGGCAGCACATCACCAACGAGGCAGGATGCCCTCCAGGGGCCAGCCTAAGGGCAACACATTGACTGCATCACACCCCAAAGCTCCACATGTGCAGGGCGCTGCAGTCTCTGCGCGTTATTCAAAAAGTTCTTTGGTGTGGGCCTTTTTTGAGACGAGTGCATCAGATCGCACCGCTGCTATTTGCAACATATGTCTCAAGCGTATCTCGCGTGGCCAAAATATCTCCCGCTTGGGTACCACATGCTTGACCAGACATATGTTGACCTGCCATGCAGTTCGTTGGCAAGCGTATCTAAAAGACCCACACCAAAGAACAAAGAGGATCTCTCCTTGCTCCTCATCAGCTGAGATTTCCAACCCCACTAGACCTTCAGTCCTCTCTGAGACCTGCAGTGAGAGGAATGAAGGTGTAGAATTAGGTGTGTCACAGCCAAGTACTTGTGGGCAATCTGCTTTTGGTACACCGACGTCAGATTGTACCAGGCAAATTTCCCTGCCCCAGCTGCTGCACCGCCGAAAGAAGTTTGCTCCCAGCCATCCACATGCCCAGCGGTTGAATGCTAGCTTGGCAAAATTGCTAGCACTTCAACTGCTGCCTTTTCAGTTGGTAGACTCTGCCCCCTTCCGTGAGTTTGTGGAATGTGCGGTTCCTCAGTGGCAGGTACCCAAACGCCACTTTTTCTCACGGAAGGCGATTCCGGCTCTCTACCGGCATGTGGAAGGCAATGTCCATGCCTCGCTGGACAGGGCGGTCAGCGGTAAGGTGCATATTACCGCTGACTCATGGTCCAGCAGGCATGGACAGGGACGTTACCTAAGTTTCACGGCGCATTGGGTGACTCTGCTGGCAGCTGGGAAGGATGCAGGACAAGGTGCAGTAGTGTTGGAGGTTGTTCTGCCACCACGCCTCCAAAATGCTGATTGTGACACACCTCTCTCCTCCACCCCCTCCTCTTCTTCTTCCTCCATGGCCTCTTCCTCGGAACCAGCGGTGCTCCGTAGGCGTTCAAGGGGCTACGCAAGTACGCAGGCCAAAAGATGCCATGCGGTGCTTGAGCTGGTGTGCTTGGGGGACAGGAGCCACACTGGGGCAGAGGTTCTGTCAGCTCTGCAGGGGCAGGTTCAGAGGTGGTTGACGCCACGCCAACTTAAGGCAGGAATGGTGGTTTGCGACAATGGCACCAACCTCCTCTCTGCCCTCCGACAGGGACAAATGACCCATGTGCCCTGTTTGGCTCACGTCCTTAACTTGGTGGTGCAGCGGTTCTTGGGCAGGTACCCGGGCTTACAGGATGTCCTGAGGCAGGCCAGGAAAGTCTGTGTGCATTTCCGCCGGTCATATAATGCCAGTGCTCGGCTGACGGACCTCCAAAAGGAGTTTAACCTGCCCAAGAACCGCCTAATCTGTGACATGCCCACCAGGTGGAACTCAACGTTGGCCATGCTGCAGCGGCTGCACACGCAGCAGAGGGCCATCAATGAGTACCTGTGCGACTATGGCACCAGGACAGGGTCAGGGGAGCTTGGTTTTTTTTCCCCACGCCAGTGGGCCATGATCAGGGATGCATGCACTGTCCTGTCACCATTCGAGGAGGCCACGAGGATGGTGAGCAGTGACAGTGCATGCATCAGTGACACTGTCCCCCTTGTCCACCTGTTGGAGCACACGCTGCGTGGAATAATGGACAGGGCACTTGAGGCAGAACAGAGGCAGGAAGAGGAGGACTTCCTTAGCTCTCAAGGCCCCCTTTATCCAGACAGTGTTCCTGCGTGCCCGCCGATCACACAGGAAGAGGACGAGGAGGAAGAGGAGGAGGAGGAAGATTGTGTCAGTATGGAGGTGGAGCCTGGCACTCAGCATCAGCAGCAGTCTTTAAGGGATCAGTCCCAAGAAACACATGGACTTGTACGTGGCTGGGAGGAGGTGGCTGCGGACCATGTCGTTCTTAGTGACCCAGAGGACTCCGGACCGAATGCCTCAGCAAACCTACGCTGCATGGCCTCCCTGATCCTGCAAAGCCTGCGTAAGGATCCTCGTATTCGTGGTATCAAGGAGAAGGACCAATACTGGCTGGCAACCCTCCTTGATCCACGTTACAAGGGTAAGGTTGCGGACCTTATCTTGCCATCGCAGAGGGAGCAGAGGATGAAACATCTTCGGGAGGCCTTGCAGAAAGGTCTGTGCAACGCGTTCCCAGAGACTGGGAGGTTACAAACTCCTGTTTCTGGACAACGTGTTGCTGAGGCTTCGGTCAGTCAAAGAAGGAGCGGTGGAGAAGGTGGCCGTCTGACCGATGCGTTCAGACAATTTTTTGGTCCGCAGCCCCAAGGTATGATCGGTTCCAGCAACCATCGCCAGCGTCTGTTTTACATGGTGCAGGAATACCTAGGGGCAAGATCAGACTTGGACACCTTTCCCACCGAAAATCCTCTGGGTTACTGGGTCTTGAGGATGGATCACTGGCCAGAGCTTGCACAGTATGCAATTGAGCTACTGGCCTGTCCTGCATCCAGCGTTCTTTCGGAACGCACATTCAGTGCTGCTGGAGGCGTGGTAACCGATCACAGGGTGCGTCTGTCCACCGACTCGGTCGATCGGCTGACCTTCATAAAAATGAATGAGTCTTGGATCACCACCAGCTACCAAGCACCTGATGCTGATGTAACCGAATAATTTTTTTTGAAATCTCAGATCCCTTCAAAGACTGCCTATGCTGATGCTGAGTGACTATCCCTGAGTAATTATCCTCTTCCTCCTCAATCATCACGCTGATAGCTTGTAAGAACATTTTTGGTTCTGGGCGCCACCACCAGTGCCTAAGGCACAATTTTTCAGCCCCTGTTTAACAGGGGCGTGTAATTACAATTTTTGATGTAATACTTTGCAGCAGGGCTCGTTCCTGCATTCCAACTAGAGTGTCTGTGAGGGGTTGCAGTGTTGTGGCACCAGCACCAGTGCCTAGGGCCCAATTTTTCTGCCCCTGTCTAACAGGGGCGTGTAATTACAATTTTTGATGCAATACTTTGCAGCAGGGCTCGTTCCTGCGTTCCAACTAGAGTGTCTGTGAGGGGTTGCAGTGTTGTGGCACCAGCACCAGTGCCTAAGGCCTAATTTTTCAGCTCCTGTTCAACAGGGGCATGTAATTACAATTCTTGATCTAATATTTCACAGCAGGGCCCTGTGAGGGCTTACAGTGTTGTGGCCACAGCAACACCTAAGGCCCAAATTTCTGCTGAGTATATAGGGCAGGACCCTACTTTCAAACATCTAACTTACAAACGACTCCTACTTGCAAACGGAAGGAGACAACAGGAAGTGAGATGAAATCTACCCCTAGGAAGGGAAATTCTCTCCTGTAAGAGTTAATATGGGAAAACAATTTCTCCTTTCCACTGATGCTTTCCAATCCTTGTTCCACAAAAAAACCCAAATTTTCAAAAAACATTTTTCATTGGGACAAAAAAGTGAGGTGAAATCTTCTGAAGAGGAGGAAAGACAGCAAAACAAATGTCACAGGGGTGATAACCCTTCCCTATGTTTTCCAAAAAGCTTAGAAAAGATTTTTTGGCTGGAGCTAAACACGTTAAAAATGTTCAAAATTACAAACAGATTCTACTTAACAACAAACCTACAGTCCCTGTCTTGTTTGCACCGCCTGTATACTGCTGTTCAGAGTATATAGGGCCTGGTGGCCCCACACCTTTCCTTATTTTAATTTGGGTGCGGGGTTCCCCTTAATATCCATACAAGACCCAAAGGGCCTGGTAATGGACTGGGGGGTACCCATGCCGTTTGTCTCACTGATTTTCATCCATATTGCCATGACCCGACATGACATTAAACCCGCAAGCAGTTTTAAATGAGATTTTTTCCTTTAAAAATGACATTTGGTGCAGGGACTGTTCTAAACATGGGAAACACGCGTCACTTTACAGGCATACTATAGACACCCCCCAGGTACGATATTTAAAGGAATATTTCACTTTTTTTTTTTTACTTTAAGCATCATTAAAATCACTGCTCCCGAAAAAACGGCCGTTTTTAAAAGTTTTTTTTGCATTGATACATGTCCCCTGGGGTAGGACCCGGGTCCCCAAACCCTTTTTAGGACAATACCATGCAAATTAGCCTTTAAAATGAGCACTTTTGATTTCGAACGTTCGAGTCCCATAGACGTCAATGGGGTTCTAACGTTCGTGCGAACTTTCGGTCCGTTCGCGGGTTCTGGTGCGAACCGAACCGGGGGGTGTTCGGCTCATCCCTACTCCTGAGTCCAGATGTGTAAACAGCTGCTGATTGTGCTCTCCTTACATTACACTGAATTGCAATTCTTTCTAGTTTCAAACAGATTTAGACAACAATGTTCTCAACTTCTTTTAACACAAATTAGCATGACCAAATGTAGTTAACCCTGTATCTGCCAAAAACATTGTATTTAGTTGGCAAACGAACAATGTTTACTGCGACCAATTACTGTGCCCACGAACATGAAAGTAGCCATTTTAAACTGTACAACAGTAAAGAAAAGCACATGGAGCAGCATGCAAGTAATAATAGGAACACACGACAACTACTTACTTTTTAGAAGCACTTTCTTGATCCTTCTGTACTGATCCTTCTCCCTCAATTTCAGGTCTGACCAGCGTTTCCTCAATTGCTCCTTGGATCGTCGTATCCCAAAATTCCTGTGCAGACTCTTCACAACTTTAGACATGATCTTGGCCTTTCTCACATTTGGGTTTAGGTAAGGTCCATACTTCCATAGTCGGCCCTCTTCAAGATGTCCACCATCTCCACCATCTCTACAAAGGCCATATTTGATGCCTTAACTCTCCTGTGGGATTGTGACATTTCTGGCTCTGGGCTTTCCTCCTTGTTACTGCTATTACGCACCTGCTGTGTCTCCGCCATGTTCCTCTCCCACTGCAACAAAAGAGAAGGGGCAGGTGACGCGGGCGGAGTTTCACGCATGCGCAGTGTATATAACGCTAACACGCGTGTGTCGTACGTACGATCTGTGAGTGGAGGAAGTGCCGATCGTGAGAACTAAGGTAACTTTTTGACTTGGGACATCAGTGGCCTATACTGATTCGAGATTGAGGCCTATATTGGGATAAGATTAGGAGCGTTTAGCCTGATATTAGTGTTTTTGTCTTGTGTTTTGTCTTGCAGCAAATACGAAACAATTCAAAGACCCGGAATTCATGGGCCAGTTCATAGACAGATACAGGGATATGAGAAATTTGTGGGAGGTTAAAAACCCCTTATATCGAAATAAACCAGCTATGAAGGCATCACTGGAGAAACTGCTGCAATTTGTGAAGACGCAGGTCCCCGACGCAGACATCGAGTTTGTTAAGAAGAAAATTGGTAGCTTGAGAAGCACGTATAGGAAGGAGTTTAATAAGGTCCAGGCTTCCATGAAATCAGGAGCAGCAGCAAAGGATGTGTATGTACCCAGTCTGTGGTACTACAACAGGATGAGGTTTCTGGAAGACTAGATTGAAGCCAGGGAATCACTTTCTACACTTCCATTCACCCTTCCCTCAACCCCAGCTGAGGCTTCCGAGGACTAACCTGGGCCTTCCATCCTGGAAGAAGTTGAGGAGCCCAGCTGGAGCCAGGTATAGTATTTTTGAACATATTTATTGTCCGAAAATTAGTGTTGTTAACTAGATGTTATTATTGATAACAAATGAATGATTGAACAAAAAGTGTTTGACATATCAATAGACAGTAGGGGCCAAAAATGATTGGAGGCAAGAGTGAAAAATGCTGGGCTCAGAATCAGTGGCGTATCTGGGGTATGGCAGCCATGGCAAGTGCCATGGGCGCCATGGGGGGGGGGCAGCAAAAAGCCACCCCCGCACGAAAAAACCTTCACCCGTCCTCCCACGGCCGCCTCCCGCACCCATGTAGCTCCCGGCGCCGCGGCTGGCCTGCAGGAGCACGGCGCCGGCACAGCAATTGCTTCTTGGCCTGGGGAGGGGACTGACAGGCGCCTCCATTATGGATTACGGCTGATGACTGGCCAGACCGGATCCACGTAGGGTAGGGTAACAGTGTCGGAGGCGGAGCCTAATGCTCCGCCCTCCCTCCTCTGCGCGGCATCATCTTCTCCACGGAGGAGCGGGGAATGTGACATGAGGTGAGGAGGAGAAGGAATGGTTGAGGGCCCGACCGGAAACCCCCAGCAGCAGCACCAAGGCTAGCAGCCAGGTACTACTTCTTGATCGTGATCATATTCATGTGTGTGGGCCAACTGCCAACCAGAAGCAAGCAGCAAAATATAGTGCTCAGTGGATTAAATAGATATGCATAGCCATAGATGTCATAAATAAACTGTAATAAAGGGATTTGTGAACAGTTGTTGCACAAATCACTTTATTAATGATATCTATGTATGTTTATAATTTATTTAATCCATATTGAGCACTATATTTGATTGTTTGCTTGGACCTGGCACACACACACAATCGCACGTGATGATGGCTTAAGTCATCATCATGTGCAATTGTGCGTGTGTGTCAGGCATCAAATATAGTGCGCAATATGGATTAAATAAATTATAAATATGCATAGACATAGATATCATTAATAAAGTGTAATAAAGTGATTTGTGCAACAAGCTCATTGAACAGTCCACATTCAGTGAAAGTTCATGCACTGCAAACTTTGCAGTGCATGAACTTTCACTGAATGCGGACTGTTCAATGAGCAGGGGCGGACAGACCCATCGGGCACTCGGGCACTGGCCTGGGGCCATTAGGGGGGGGCCCATAAGAGGCTCTGCAAGACTGCAACACATAGAGTCTAGCACGGGCAGCGGCTGTAATAGGACCTCTCGCGGCACGCTGCTCCTCGCCGGCCCCTTCTTCCCTCCCAGGTGCTTGTACTGTATATTACATCACCTGGGACAGACGAGAAGAGAGGAGGGGCCGGCGGGCAGCAGCGTGCCGCGAGAGGTCCTATTATTACAGGCATTAGGTAAGGCTGTGCACTTTTTATTTTTTACAGGAGTCTAGAGACACCAGGGCCACCACCATCGGCAGCCAGTACAGATCTAGGGGGCCTGGGCTCCAACAGGACCGCAGGAGGCCCCATGATACTCTCCTGGTCCCCCCAACGGTGTCCCCACCCCCACGCAGTGTCCCCACCCCCATGCAGTGTCCCCACACTTGCATCCCTCTGTATCCCCTGTTCGCACTGCATCCCTCTCTGTCCTCATAACACTGCATCCCACTGTCTGTGCCCAGCGTCCCTCTCTGTCCTTGTCACACTGTATCCCTCCCTATCCCTGGCTTCCATCTCTGTCACCATCGCACTGCGTCCCTCTCTGTCCCCAGTGTCCCTCCCTCTCCCTGGTTACCTGAAAGATGGGTTTCAAATGTTTTGACAGGGGCGCAGTTTCAGTGCTTGCCATAGCCGCCATTTTCACTAGATACGCCTCTGCTCAGAGTGATAGTCTTTCCTATTTATTAACATTCAATGAGTTGAAAATCGTGTGTGATTGATGAACCAAAAACTAAAACTATGTCCCTTTTTCATACACAGGAAGACCTCAGCCAGGACGAGGCTCTGGAATGTGGCAGACAGGAGGAGGCGGGGGTAAGTGTCAGCCAAGAGGTGGCCAGGCCCAGTAGCCTCACCCAATCAGGCATGTACTGGCCATTGGAACTACCGGGAAACGGGCCGATGGCTCAGTGGGCCTGTTTCAGTGACAGACAGCCTGTCAAAATAATGGATGAGCAGCCCGTGCAGCCATTATTTTGAGCACTGCTGTACTTCTGGCCCTACCATGGGACCGAGGCGGCAATTCAGGGGTGGACTGGCCCAGGATGGTGGGAGCTTGCTGGGGGCTTTAGTGTTTCACTGCCCACCACCTGTAGCACAGAGCACTTCCTTTGCCGCTGCGATAGTTTACGGAAAGGTCACACTGGTGGGCGGGGAAGTTCTCCAACGGCCGCTGCCGCTCCATCCACCGGATCATCCCTGATGTCAGTGCGTGGGCAGCGGGTGACAACCGGCTCGGTGCAGCTGCCCTAGAGGAGGGGATTCACACACTGCTCCTGAGCCAGCTTGTGACACACACTGCTTCTCCTGCCCCTCTCTCCCTGCCCATGCGTTGCATCTATGAAGAGCAAGAGGGATCGGGAAGATTAAACAAGCAGCCGACAGCCACATTAAAGCCCCCCCCACCATTCAAGTGAGTGAGCTGGGCCCTGACCAGACCTGGACCCCTCTCTCCCTCCTCTCTCTCTACCTCTTTGCCCCCTTCTCTCTCTGCCCCCTCCTCTCTCTGCCTCTCTGCCCCCTTCTCTCTCTCTGCCTCGTTCCATCTCTCTGCCCCTCTCTCTCTCTCTGCCCCCATCTCTGTTTGCCCCTTCTCTCTCTCTGTGTGGCAGGCGCAGCACTATGAAGTGCCTTATGCGCTGTGGCATTAGAAGAATTTTAATCTCTGACCTTTTAGTCCAAACAAGACTATCTGTTACTTTATTATTCCTCTAGCACTGTTCTATGGAAGCAGTAGGTTTAAAGAGCACGCCAAACCTCTATGATAATGCATTTGGGTGGCAAAAATTTGAATGCAATCTATACACTGGGGGGAGAACCTCTGGGAGAATCTAGGATGGAAAAGGACCTGGGGGTCCTAGTAGATGATAGGCTCAGCAATGGCATGCAACGCCAAGCTGCTGCTAACAAAGCAAACAGAATATTGGCATGCATTAAAAAGGGGATCAACTCCAGAGATAAGACGATAATTCTCCCACTCTACAAGACTCTGGTCCAGCCACACCTAGAGTATGCTGTTCAGTTCTGGGCACCAGTCCTCAGGAAGGATGTACTAGAAATGGAGCGAGTACAAAGAAGGGCAACAAAGCTAATAAAGGGCCTGGAAGATCTTAGTTATGAGGAAAGGTTGCGAGCACTGAACTTATTCTCTCTGGAGAAGAGACACTTGAGAGGGGATATGACTTCAATATACAAATACTGTACTGGTGATCCCACAATAGGGATAAAACTTTTTCGCAGAAGAGAGTTTAACAAAAGTGGAACTTCCACTCATCGGATTCCTCCCCCCCTCCGGTGTCACAGTTGGCACCTTTCAGGGGGGAGGGGGGTGCAGATACCTGTATATTACAGGTATCTGTACCCACTTCCGGCGTAGATAGCCGCAGAATCTGCGGTTATTTACGCCACATCCTGTTCCCACCCCCCGCTGTCTGCTGGGAAACACACGGGTCCCAGAGACAGCAGGGACCAGCCGTATTGCGCTGCGTGACTCGCGCATGCGCAGTAGGGAACCGGGAAGTGAAGCCGCACGGCTTCACTTCCTGATTCCCTTCCCGAAGATGGAGGCGGCAGCACCCGAGGACCGAGAGACGGTTCGGCCTCTGGTGCCGACATCGCGGGCGCCCTGGACAGGTAAGTGTCCATGTTTTAAAAGTCAGCAGCTGCAGTATTTGTAGCTGCTGACTTTTAAAAAAAAAAAAATTTCGGCGGAGCTCCGCTTTAACCACTTCAAGACCGCCGCACGACTATATATGTCCAAACTTTGAACGGGGATATCGTTGTTATGGCAGCAGCTAGCTGCCATAACCCCGGTATCCCCGTTTTCGTGCGGCGGACGTTTTTCAGATAAAAGTGGTCCCTGCAGCGGATTCTCCGCAAGATCACTTTTATCGGTGGTGGGAGAGGGCCCCCCCCGCCGCGATCCGGTGCCCTCCGCCGCTTACCGGAGCCGTCGGTAGCGGCGGAGGCGATCGCGTCCTGTCCT
This sequence comes from Aquarana catesbeiana, assembly GCA_037953035.1. Taxonomy (NCBI): domain Eukaryota; kingdom Metazoa; phylum Chordata; class Amphibia; order Anura; family Ranidae; genus Aquarana; species Aquarana catesbeiana. The sequence continues at coordinate 1,334,733 of JBBHAA010000323.1, read as the reverse complement.
GTGGTGTGTCTGGAGACAAGTGAGGCCAAGGTGGCGCTCACTCGTCTCCAATACACTGCTGGGCGGAAGCGACGTCAATACGTCACTTCCGTCCACGCCTCTTAAAGGCACATTTTTTCAAATGTAATTTTTCTAAATGACTTTTTTTTTATTGCATTTTAGTGTAAATATGAGATCTGAGGTCTTTTTGACCCCAGATCTCATATTTAAGAGGTCCTGCCATGCTTTTTTCTATTACAAGGGATGTTTACACCATTTTTTTTTTTTTTTTTTTTTTAAACAGTGTAAAAATAAAATAAAATTTTGTAAAATAAATAATAAAAAAAAAAAAAAAAAAAAAAAAAAATTTAAAACCCCCCTGTCCCGACGAGCTCGCGCGCAGAAGCGAACGCATACGCGAGTAGCGCCCGCATGTGAAAACGGTGGTCAAACCACACATGTGAGGTATCGCCATGACCGGTAGAGCGAGAGCAATAATTCTAGCCCTAGACCTCCTCTGTACCGCAAAATATGCAACCTGTAGAATTTTTTAAATGTCGCCTATGGAGATTTTTGAGGGTAAAAGTTTGCCGCCATTCCACGAGCGGGCGCAATTTTCAAGCGTGACATGTTGGGTATCAATCAATTTACTCGGCGTAAAATTATCTTTCATAATATAAAAAAAAATTGGGCTAACTTTACTGTTGTCTTTTTTTTTTATTCAAAAACTGAATTTTTTCCAAAAAAAGTGCGCTTTTAAGACCACTGCGCAAATACGGTGCAAAAAAAAGTATTGCAATGACCGCCATTTTATTCTCTAGGGTGTTAGAAGAAAAACCATATATAATGTTTGGGGGTTCTAAGTAATTTTCTAGCAGAAAAACCTGTTTTAAACATGTAAACACCTAAAATCCAAAACGAGGCTGGTTCTTAAGTGGTTAAACTACGTAGAGGGTTCTTTACTGTAAGAGTGGCAAGGATGTGGAATTCCCTTACACAGGCGGTGGTCTCAGCAGGGAGCATCGATAGCTTCAAGAAACTATTAGATAAGCACCTGAATGACCGCAACATACAGGGATATACAATGTAATACTGACACATAATCACACATAGGTTGGACTTGATAGACTTGTGTCTTTTTTCAACCTCATCTACTATGTAACTATATATCTTCTTTATTAACTTCAGCTTTTCTTCATATATAACACTGACAATTTAGCAGCAGGCAGTGCATGTACACACATGTGTTGAATAAAGTATAACAAAAAGGTCGGTTCAACTGTTCGATCTTGTCATTCTACATAAAATGGTAGATGTATTTCTCTCTTCAGTATCTGTACTTTCACTTTAAAATACCTTAAGACACTTTATGCTCTCTCAGAGGTATACCTGAGGCTTAAGAAATAGTTTTACTAGTTTGATATTGCAATTTGCAGTTTGCACGCTTGTTTGAACGTTTGCTATGATGTTTGAAGGTTTGTTTGCTTGTTTGAACGTTTGTTTGCTGGAACTAGAAGTGAACACATAACTAGTTCAGTATACAGTTCTAATCACATTATTTAACAATAGTAACATATATAACTGTATTAAATACCTATTTTGGCCACTTGCTTCCATAAAACTGAACTCCGGCTGGATCTGCAATCTGTTCAGGTCCACTCTCTCTGATGTAGTGAGATCTAGCAATGTGCTGGGTAATTTCCAGACAAAATAATAGGTGTAAGGCTGGCTGTGATTGGCCAAGACTCTTGCTTAGTGTAAGATTGGCTGTGATTGGCCAAAACTCCTGAGAGTCACAAAAGGGTTAACTCTATGCTTTCTGGTTTTCAATTCTACTGTGTCTTTGAGCTTACCTTTACTGTCATATAATGAATCCTAAAAGGGGACGTACTAAACTGCATATTGGGATGATGGGATGATTGGATTATTGGCTGCAATACTGAGAACTCTCACTAGATGTCAGTGTACCATATACACATATATATGGTAATGACTCTGTTGTTTCTCAAAATATGTTATTCTTTACTGCAGTGCTTGATACAATGTTGCAAGAAGCAGTTGCTAATGTTTAACTCTTCACTTGCTGATATATATACAGCTGTACAACAGTTGCTGATATATATGCAGCTGTACAACAGGATACAGAAGTAATATAAAAATTACATTTGACCTGTTTTTAATGGGAATATGGGTAGAATTATTATTGCTCATGGGGATTATTGGAGGAATATCATGTTAACACCCGACAATGAACATATTTAATTAACAATAATAATATGCATATACTTTTTCTACATAGGGATTATGGGTGGAATATTGTAGTTAGACATACATAGGAATATATTAAACCTATTTCTGATATAAATATGTATATAATTATTTTTCTACATGGGGCTTATTGGTGGAATATTGTTTATAAATATACATAGCAACATATTAAACCCATTTCTGATGAGAAAATGCATATAATTATTTTTCTACATGGGGATTATTGGTGGAATATTGTTTAAAAATATACATAGCAACATATTAAACCCATTTCCAATGAGAATATGCATATAATTATATTTCTACATGTGGATTATTGGTGGAATATTGTTTATAAATATAAATAGCAACATATTAAACCCATTTCTAAAGAGAATATGCATATAATTATTTTTCTACATGGGGATTATTGGTGGAATATTGATTATAAATATACATAGCAACATATTAAACCCATTTCTGATGAGAAAGTGCATATAATTATTTTTCTACATAGGGATTATTGGTGGAATATTGTTTAAAAATATACATAGCAACATATTAAACCTATTTCTAATGAGAATATGCATATAATTATTTTTCCACATGTGGATTATTGGTGGAATATTGTTTATAAATATGCATAGCAACATATTTAACCCATTTATGATATGAAGATGCATGTAATTATTTTTCTACATGGGGATTATTGGTGGAATATTGTTTATAAATATACATAGCAACATATTAAACCAATTTCCAATGAGAATATGCATATAATTATATTTCTACATGTGGATTATTGGTGGAATATTGCTTATAAATATACATAGCAACAAATTAAACCCATTTCTAAAGAGAATATGCATATAATGATTTTTCTACATGGGGATTATTGGTGGAATATTGTTTATAAATATACATAGCAACATATTAAACCCATTTCTGATGAGAATATGCATATAATTATAATTCTACATGGGGATTATTGGTGGAATATTGTTTATAAATATACATAGCAACATATTAAACCCATTTCTGATGAGAATATGCATATAATTATTTTTCTACATGGGGATTATTGGTGGAATATTGTTTAAAAATATACATAGCAACATATTAAACCCATTTCCAATGAGAATATGCATATAATTATATTTCTACATGTGGATTATTGGTGGAATATTGTTTATAAATATACATAGCAACATATTAAACCCATTTCTAAAGAGAATATGCATATAATTATTTTTCTACATGGGGATTATTGGTGGAATATTGTTTAAAAATGTACATAGCAACATAATAAACCCATTTCTAATGAGAATATGGATATAATTATATTTCTACATGTGGATTATTGGTGGAATATTGTTTATAAATATACATAGCAACATATTTAACCCATTTATGATATGAAGATGCATGTAATTATTTTTCTACATGGGGATTGTTGGTGGAATATTGTTTATAAATATACATAGCAGCATATTAAACCCATTTCTGATGAGAATATGCATATAATTATAATTGTACATGGGGATTATTGGTGGAATATTGCTTATAAATATACATAGCAACATATTAAACCCATTTCTGATGAGAAAATGCATATAATTATTTTTCTACATGGGGATTATTGGTGGAATATTGTTTAAAAATATACATAGCAACATATTAAACCCATTTCCAATGAGAATATGCATATAATTATTTTTTTACATGGGGATTATTGGTGGAATATTGTTTAAAAATATACATAGCAACATATTAAACCCATTTCCAATGAGAATATGCATATAATTATATTTCTACATGTGGATTATTGGTGGAATATTGTTTATAAATATACATAGCAACATATTAAACCCATTTCTAAAGAGAATATGCATATAATTATTTTTCTACATGGGGATTATTGGTGGAATATTGTTTAAAAATATACATAGCAACATATTAAACCCATTTCTAATGAGAATATGGATATAATTATATTTCTACATGTGGATTATTGGTGGAATATTGTTTATAAATATACATAGCAACATATTAAACCCCTTTCTGATGAGAATATGCATATAATTATTTTTCTACATGGGGATTATTGGTGGAATATTGTTTAAAAATATACATAGCAACATATTAAACCCATTTCCAATGAGAATATGCATATAATTATATTTCTACATGGTAATTATTGGTGGAATATTGTTTATAAATATACATAGCAACATATTAAACCCATTTCTAAAGAGAATATGCATATAATGATTTATCTACATGGGGATTATTGGTGGAATATTGTTTATAAATATACATAGCAACATATTAAACCCATTTCTGATGAGAATATGCATATAATTATAATTCTACATGGGGATTATTGGTGGAATATTGCTTATAAATATACATAGCAACATATTAAACCCATTTCTGATGAGAAAATGCATATAATTATTTTTCTACATGGAGATTATTGGTGGAATATTGTTTATAAGTATACATAGCAACATATTAAACCCATTTCTGATGAGAATATGCATGTAATTATTTTTCTACATAGGGATTATTGGTGGAATATTGTTTATAAATATACATAGCAACATATTAAACCCATTTCTGATGAGAATATGCATATAATTATTTTTCTACATGGGGATTATTGGTGGAATATTGTTTAGAAGTATACATAGCAACATATTAAACCCATTTCTAATGAGAATATGCATATAATTATAATTCTACATGGGGATTATTGGTGGAATATTGCTTATAAATATAGATAGCAACATATTTAACCCATTTATGATATGAAGATGCATGTAATTATTTTTCTACATGGGGATTATTGGTGGAATATTGTTTATAAATATACATAGCAACATATTAAACCCATTTCCAATGAGAATATGCATATAATTATATTTCTACATGTGGATTATTGGTGGAATATGGTTTATAAATATACATAGCAACATTTTAAACCCATTTCTAAAGAGAATATGCATATAATTATTTTTCTACATGGGGATTATTGGTGGAATATTGTTTAAAAATGTACATAGCAACGTATTAAACCCATTTCTAATGAGAATATGCATATAATTATAATTCTACATGGGGATTATTGGTGGAATATTGCTTATAAATATACATAGCAACATATTTAACCCATTTATGGTATGAAGATGCATGTAATTATTTTTCTACATGGGGATTATTGGTGGAATATTGTTTATAAATATACATAGCAGCATATTAAACCCATTTCTGATGAGAAAATGCATATAATTATTTTTCTACATGGGGATTATTGGTGGAATATTGTTTAAAAATATACATAGCAACATATTAAACCCATTTCCAATGAGAATATGCATATAATTATTTTTCTACATGGGGATTATTGGTGGAATATTGTTTAAAAATGTACATAGCAACATAATAAACCCATTTCTAATGAGAATATGCATATAATTATAATTCTACATGGGGATTATTGGTGGAATATTGCTTATAAATATACATAGCAACATATTTAACCCATTTATGATATTAAGATGCATGTAATTATTTTTCTACATGGGGATTATTGGTGGAATATTGTTTATAAATATACATAGCAGCATATTAAACCCATTTCTGATGAGAATATGCATATAATTATAATTCTACATGGGGATTATTGGTGGAATATTGCTTATAAATATACATAGCAACATAATAACCCATTTCCGATGAGAAAATGCATATAATTATTTTTCTACATGGGGATTATTGGTGGAATATTGTTTATAAATATACATAGCAACATATTAAACCCATTTATAAAGAGAATATGCATACAATTATAATTCTACATGGGGATTATTGGTGGAATATTGCTTATAAATATACATAGCAACATATTAAACCCATTTATGATATGAAGATGCATGTAATTATTTTTCTACATGGGGATGATTGGTGGAATATTGTTTATAAATATACATAGCAACATATTAAACCCATTTCTGATGAGAATATGCATATAATTATTTTTCTACATGGAGATTATTGGTGGAATATTGTTTAAAAATATACATAGCAACGTATTAAACCCATTTATGATATGAATATGCATGTAATTATTTTTCTACATGGGGATTATTGGTGGAATATTGTTTATAAATATACATAGCATGTATACTTATAAACAATATTCCGCCAATAATCTCCATGTAGAAAAATAATTATATGCATTTTCTCATCAGAAATGGGTTTAATATGTTGCTATGTATATTTATAAGCAATATTCCACCAATAATCCCCATGTAGAATTATAATTATATGCATATTCTCATCAGAAATGGGTTTAATATGTTGCTATGTATATTTCTAAACAATATTTCACCAATAATCCCCATGTAAAAAAATAATTATATGCATATTCTCTTTAGAAATGGGTTTAATATGTTGCTATGTATATTTATAAACAATATTCCACCAATAATCCACATGTAGAAATATAATTATATGCATATTCTCATTGGAAATGGGTTTAATATGTTGCTATGTATATTTTTAAACAATATTCCACCAATAATCCCCATGTAGAAAAATAATTATATGCATATTCTCATCAGAAATGGGTTTAATATGTTGCTATGTATATTTATAAGCAATATTCCACCAATAATCCCCATGTAGAATTATAATTATATGCATATTCTCATCACAAATGGGTTTAATATGTTGCTATGTATATTTATAAACAATATTCCACCAATAATCCCCATGTAGAAAAATAATTATATGCCTCTTCTCTTTAGAAATGGGTTTAATATGTTGCTATGTATATTTATAAACAATATTCCACCAATAATCCCCATGTAGAATTATAATTATATGCATATTCTCATCAGAAATGGGTTTAATATGTTGCTATGTATATTTATAAACAATATTCCACCAATAATCCCCATGTAGAAAAATCATTATATGCATATTCTCTTTAGAAATGGGTTTAATATGTTGCTATGTATATTTATAAACAATATTCCACCAATAATCCCCATGTAGAAAAATAATTATATGCATATTCTCTTTAGAAATGGGTTTAATATGTTGCTATGTATATTTATAAACAACATTCCACCAATAATCCACATGTAGAAAAATAATTACATGCATCTTCATATCATAAATGGGTTAAATATGTTGCTATCTATATTTATAAGCAATATTCCACCAATAATTCCCATGTAGAATTATAATTATATGCATATTCTCATTAGAAATGGGTTTAATATGTTGCTATGTATATTTCTAAACAATATTCCACCAATAATCCCCATGTAGAAAAATAATTATATGCATATTCTCTTTAGAAATGGGTTTAATATGTTGCTATGTATATTTATAAACAATATTCCACCAATAATCCACATGTAGAAATATAATTATATGCATATTCTCTTTGGAAATTGGTTTAATATGTTGCTATGTATATTTTTAAACAATATTCCACCAATAATCCCCATGTAGAAAAATAATTATATGCATATTCTCATCAGAAATGGGTTTAATATGTTGCTATGTATATTTATAAGCAATATTCCACCAATAATCCCCATGTAGAATTATAATTATATGCATATTCTCATCAGAAATGGGTTTAATATGTTGCTATGTATATTTATAAACAATATTCCACCAATAATCCCCATGTAGAAAAATAATTATATGCATATTCTCTTTAGAAATGGGTTTAATATGTTGCTATGTATATTTATAAACAATATTCCACCAATAATCCCCATGTAGAATTATAATTATATGCATATTCTCATCAGAAATGGGTTTAATATGTTGCTATGTATATTTATAAACAATATTCCACCAATAATCCCCATGTAGAAAAATCATTATATGCATATTCTCTTTAGAAATGGGTTTAATATGTTGCTATGTATATTTATAAGCAATATTCCACCAATAATCCACATGTAGAAATATAATTATATGCATATTCTCATTGGAAATGGGTTTAATATGTTGCTATGTATATTTATAAACAATATTCCACCAATAATCCCCATGTAGAAAAATAATTATATGCATATTCTCTTTAGAAATGGGTTTAATATGTTGCTATGTATATTTATAAACAATATTCCACCAATAATACCCATGTAGAATTATAATTATATGCATATTCTCATCAGAAATGGGTTTAATATGTTGCTATGTATATTTATAAACAATATTCCACCAATAATCCCCATGTAGAAAAATCATTATATGCATATTCTCTTTAGAAATTGGTTTAATATGTTGCTATGTATATTTATAAGCAATATTCCACCAATAATCCACATGTAGAAATATAATTATATGCATATTCTTATTGGAAATGGGTTTAATATGTTGCTATGTATATTTTTAAACAATATTCCACCAATAATCCCCATGTAGAAAAATAATTATATTCATATTCTCATCAGAAATGGGTTTAATATGTTGCTATGTATATTTATAAACAATATTCCACCAATAATCCACATGTAAAAATATAATTATATGCATATTCTCATTAGAAATGGGTTTAATATGTTGCTATGTATATTTATAAACAATATTCCACCAATAATCCCCATGTAGAAAAATAATTACATGCATCTTCATATCATAAATGGGTTAAATATGTTGCTATCTATATTTATAAGCAATATTCCACCAATAATTCCCATGTAGAATTATAATTATATGCATATTCTCATTAGAAATGGGTTTAATATGTTGCTATGTATATTTTTAAACAATATTCCACCAATAATCCCCATGTAGAAAAATAATTATATGCATATTCTCATCAGAAATGGGTTTAATATGTTGCTATGTATATTTATAAGCAATATTCCACCAATAATCCCCATGTAGAATTATAATTATATGCATATTCTCATCAGAAATGGGTTTAATATGTTGCTATGTATATTTATAAACAATATTCCACCAATAATCCCCATGTAGAAAAATAATTATATGCATATTCTCTTTAGAAATGGGTTTAATATGTTGCTATGTATATTTATAAACAATATTCCACCAATAATACCCATGTAGAATTATAATTATATGCATATTCTCATCAGAAATGGGTTTAATATGTTGCTATGTATATTTATAAACAATATTCCACCAATAATCCCCATGTAGAAAAATCATTATATGCATATTCTCTTTAGAAATGGGTTTAATATGTTGCTATGTATATTTATAAGCAATATTCCACCAATAATCCACATGTAGAAATATAATTATATGCATATTCTCATTGGAAATGGGTTTAATATGTTGCTATGTATATTTTTAAACAATATTCCACCAATAATCCCCATGTAGAAAAATAATTATATTCATATTCTCATCAGAAATGGGTTTAATATGTTGCTATGTATATTTATAAACAATATTCCACCAATAATCCACATGTAAAAATATAATTATATGCATATTCTCATTAGAAATGGGTTTAATATGTTGCTATGTATATTTATAAACAATATTCCACCAATAATCCCCATGTAGAAAAATAATTACATGCATCTTCATATCATAAATGGGTTAAATATGTTGCTATCTATATTTATAAGCAATATTCCACCAATAATTCCCATGTAGAATTATAATGATATGCATATTCTCATTAGAAATGGGTTTAATATGTTGCTATGTATATTTTTAAACAATATTCCACCAATAATCCCCATGTAGAAAAATAATTATATGCATATTCTCTTTAGAAATGGGTTTAATATGTTGCTATGTATATTTATAAACAATATTCCACCAATAATCCACATGTAGAAATATAATTATATGCATATTCTCATTGGAAATGGGTTTAATATGTTGCTATGTATATTTTTAAACAATATTCCACCAATAATCCCCATGTAGAAAAATAATTATATGCATATTCTCTTTAGAAATGGGTTTAATATGTTGCTATGTATATTTATAAACAATATTCCACCAATAATCCCCATGTAGAAAAATAATTACATGCATCTTCATATCATAAATGGGTTAAATATGTTGCTATCTATATTTATAAGCAATATTCCACCAATAATCCCCATGTAGAATTATAATTATATGCATATTCTCATTAGAAACAAGTTTAATATGTTGCTATGTAAATTTATGAACAATATTCCACCAATAATCCCCATGTAGAAATATAATTATATGCATATTCTCATCAGAAATGGGTTTAATATGTTGCTATGTATACTTGTAAACAATATTCCACCAATAATATCCATGTAGAAAAATAATTATATGCATTTTCTCATCAGAAATGGGTTTAATATGTTGCTATGTATATTTATAAGCAATATTCCACCAATAATCCCCATGTAGAATTATAATTATATGCATATTTTCATCAGAAATGGGTTTAATATGTTGCTATGTATATTTATAAACAATATTTCACCAATAATCCACATGTAGAAATATAATTATATGCATATTCTCATTAGAAATGGGTTTAATATGTTGCTATGTATATTTATAAACAATATTCCACCAATAATCCACATGTAGAAATATAATTATATGCATATTCTCATTGGAAATGGGTTTAATATGTTGCTAGGTATATTTTTAAACAATATTCCACCAATATTCCCCATGTAGAAAAATAATTATATGCATATTCTCATCAGAAATGGGTTTAATATGTTGCTATGTATATTTATAAACAATATTCCACCAATAATCCACATGTAGAAATATAATTATATGCATATACTCATTAGAAATGGGTTTAATATGTTGCTATGTATATTTTTAAACAATATTCCACCAACAATCCCCATGTAGAAAAATAATTATATGCATTTTCTCATCAGAAATGGGTTTAATATGTTGCTATGTATATTTATAAACAATATTCCACGAATAATCCCCATGTAGAAAAATAATTATATGCATTTTCTCATCAGAAATGGGTTTAATATGTTGCTATGTTTATTTATAAACAATATTCCACCAATAATCCACATGTAGAAATATAATTATATGCATATTCTCATCAGAAATGTGTTTAATAAGTTGCTATGTATATTTTTAAACAATATTCCACCAATAAGCCCCATGTAGAAAAATAATTATATGCATTTTCTCATCAGAAATGGGTTTAATATGTTGCTATGTATATTTATAAACAATATTCCACCAATAATCCCCATGTAGAAAAATAATTATATGCATATTCTCATCAGAAATGGGTTTAATATGCTGCTATGTATATTTATAAACAATATTCCACCAATAATCCCCATGTAGAAAAATAATTATATACATATTTATATCAGAAATAGGTTTAATATATTCCTATGTATGTCTAACTACAATATTCCACCCATAATACCTATGTAGAAAAAGTATATGCATATTATTATTGTTAATTAAATATGTTCATTGTCGGGTGTTAACATGATATTCCTCCAATAATCCCCATGAGCAATAATAATTCTACCCATATTCCCATCTAAAACAGGTCAAATGTAATTTTTATATTACTTCTGTATCCTGTTGTACAGCTGCATATATATCAGCAACTGTTGTACAGCTGCATATATATCAGCAAGTGAAGAGTTAAACATTAGCAACTGCTTCTTGCAACATTGTATCAAGCACTGCAGTAAAGAATAACATATTTTGAGAAACAACAGAGTCATTACCATATATATGTGTATATTGTACACTGACATCTAGTGAGAGTTCTCAGTATTGCAGCCAATAATCCAATCATCCCATCATCCCAATATGCAGTTTAGTACGTCCCTCTTAAAAGGCACATTTTTCTCGTTTGCTTCTGTGAACAAAATATACAACTGTTATATGACATCCGTTTATAAAGTCACAGTAAATAACTCTGCTTTTTATCTCTCACATGTGAGCATATAAACTGTATTAAGGTTATTAGCAGGTCTAGCTGTATATGCATGTAAGTCACATTAGCAACCAAGGACAGGTCTTAGCTGGCCAGCTACACTCTGCCCCCTTCTCTCTCTGCCTTTCTCTCTCTCTCTGCCCCCTTCTCTCTCTGCCCCCTTCTCTCTCTGCCCCCTTCTCTCTCTGCGCCCCCTCTCTCTCTGCGCCCCCTCTCTCTCTGCCCCCTTCTCTCTCTGCCCCCCCTCTCTCTCTCTCTCTCCCTGTCCCCCTCCTCTCTCTCTCTCTCTCTCTCTCTCTCTCTCTTCCCTCCCTCTCTCCCTGCCCTTTCTCTGGCAGCAGGTGACGGTGACAAGTGGCACACTGCATTTGGTGGCAGGCGGGGGGGCATGTGACATGCTGCATCTGGTGGCAAGCGATGGTGGCAAGTGACACCCTGCATCTGATGGCAGGTGACGGTGGCATGTGACACACTGCATCTGGTGGCAGACGGTGGTGGCAAATGACATTCTGCATCTGGTCGCAGGCAATGGTGACACGCTGCATCTGGTGGCAGGTGACAAGCTCAGGGTTCCCACTGATTCTGCATTCTGGTGAGTTGAACTATTTCATTATTATATATTACAATGTAGTAATAGAAATAATGCGATTTGATTTGATCTTCCTGACACCATATTAAGCATGGTGTCGAGATGTTTTCAGTGCTAGCACCAGCCATTCACCCGACAAATCACCCCCACCGCTGAATTCCCTGTCAACCTTGAGACTACATCCCCCCCGGTCCTTGGCAAAATTGTCCCTGAATGGCAGTCTAGAAATGTGGTCACCCTACCAGGGGGCAAGGTGGCAATTCCCCCCCCCCCCGACTGCTCTGATGCCCCATACAAAGGCCGTACCGCTTCCCTCAGATCCATCCCAAACTCAATAAGTATCCATATTGCGCAATTGCGTATAGTTTTATATACTGTTTTGGTGCATGTTTGCAAAAATAAAGTGGGCCGGTCTGGGTGAAGTCCAGTGCCAAATTTTTGTCCCAGTCCAGCCCTGCACCCAATCCCAGGTGCCTCCCCTTCGCCTTACAACAAAAAGGGCCAGGAAGGGGAGTAATGGGAGGAGGCAGCACTGGGCCTCATTAAGGACGCTAATGCGGCCCTGTAGCTGCAAAATTGGGGCAAATGGAGGAGGGCCAACGCCTCATGTGTGAGAATATTATTTTTCAGGCCTTTCAGAAGGGGTTGAGGGGCCAAATTAGTGATAACATGCGCACGCCCATCCTTCTCCTCCTCTTCCTCCTCCTGCCACAAGTCCACATCAAGAGCCACAGGCTCCAAGGAAGGCTGCAGGGAAGGCTGCAGGGAAGCGTGGAGGGAAGGCTGCAAGGAAGACATGAAAGAGACATGGAGATTTCTTTATATGAAAATACTTGCCTATGTGTTTTTATTCAAAAAGGACAGTTTGTTTGTGAGTAGGCAGGTACATTTCAAAAACACAACGGCAAATTACCAAAGGGACAACAACCAACCTCCTTGAGCTTTAAAAGTACAAGATAATAATGTTGTTGTGGAAATTTGACACACACAAAAAAAATAAATAATGGAGATCACTAGAAAAAAATATAAAAATAATAAAAAAAACAGGAGATCTTGATAAAAAAAATTAAAAAAAAGATGACTATAAAAAATAATTCTAAACATTATTATGGAGATCTGGCTTTAAAAACAAAAAAGATTATTCAAGAGATCACAAGAAATAATAAAGAAATAAGTTTGTCAAAACTCTGTGTGAATATCAGCAGCAAAACAAATTCATTCTTCTAGCATTATAAAGAACAAAAGAATGCGCTGCATTAAAAGATCCAAAAATTTACAGCATGACGAATGTGCTATCTCCATTACGAACGCTAGTTTTACCAGACCGAGTGCTTCTGTCTCGTACTTGATTCTGAGAATGCGTGATTTTTTTGTGCATCCGAATTGCATACAGACGAACGCATTTTCGGATAGGAACAATTTCCGACCAAAAATAGAGAAGTCCGATGGAGCATACACACGGTCGCATTTTCCGACCAAAAACCCTCACGGACTTTTGCTGGCAGGAATTTCCGCTCGTGTGTACGCGGCGTTAGAGTGCTTTCACACTGGGGCGTTGGGGGTGCCGGTGGTAAAGCGCCGTTTTTTTTAGCGGCGTTTTAGCGGTGCTATTTGGCCGCTAGCAGGGCATTTTTATGGAAAGCGTATAGACTTCTCAGAAATTTAGTGTGAAGAAGTTGCCATCATCCCTTAACAATATAGAATAGAAACCTCAAGAAATTGGGATTTTTGGGGCAACAGAAAACCAAAATATATTAAAAAATTACAATAAATTTTATTTATACAAAAGATTGTTAAAAAATGAATTAAACATACAACCATATATATTTGAAAAAGAAAAACAATGTGATATACTATAGACGTGGCACAAAATCTTATAATCCGACGCGTTTCGAAATAGTAAAATTTCTTCTTCAGGGATAAATTTTTGCCATTATCTGAAAGGCACAAAATTGGCATAAGTATACATACATATATGTTTACAATACCAAAAGAGAAATAATATGTAAAGAAAGCTTACAGTAATCATGATAGACCCAACGAGTTCTCAGCGTGACACTCCAAAGACTCCCCCCTTCCAGCTGGTAAACGGTCTTTTATCGTGCAAAAGAGCCCCCAGAAATTGAGATCCAAGGAGAGACGCCAAATTGCCCCAGGCGAAAGGAAAACGCTAGGGGAGAGGGGGGATGTGAAAATCTGAAAAAAACATATATATATGTATTTGTGTATCATCTATATGGGAGACATGACATCTGTGGAAGTCAAAACCAACCTTGTATGGAAGATATGAGTAGAGTATGTCTTCAATAAGCAATAGAGAAGGAAATTTTTCCTTCCTATAAAGAAAAAGATGCAAAAATATGAAAAAAAAAAAAATGATAAAAGTAAATGTAAAAATAAAATATGTAAGTAGGAATATGAGAGCTAAACAAATAGCCAAGCAGTGTAAGGGCGTAAAAGCCTAGAGATACAGTGAAGAGGTGAAAGATCGCCCCAAAAGTGGAGATAATCATTCTACTTTTCAAAGGTTTAAATACTTTAAATTCTGTATGAATGATTGAAAACCCCCCTATTGGCCATTCATTTTTTTTTTTTTTTTTTTTGGGGGGATTTTTCTACATGGCCGCAAATGAATGGCCAATAGGGGGGTTTTCAATCATTCATACAGAATTTAAAGTATTTAAACCTTTGAAGAGTAGAATGATTATCTCCACTTTTGGGGCGATCTTTCACCTCTTCACTGTATCTCTAGGCTTTTACGCCCTTACACTGCTTGGCTATTTGTTTAGCTCTCATATTCCTACTTACATATTTTATTTTTACATTTACTTTTATCATTTTTTTTTTTTTCATATTTTTGCATCTTTTTCTTTATAGGAAAGAAAAATTTCCTTCTCTATTGCTTATTGAAGACATACTCTACTCATATCTTCCATACAAGGTTGGTTTTGACTTCCACAGATGTCATGTCTCCCATATAGATGATACACAAATACATATATATATGTTTTTTTCAGATTTTCACATCCCCCCTCTCCCCTAGCGTTTTCCTTTCGCCTGGGGCAATTTGGCGTCTCTCCTTGGATCTCAATTTCTGGGGGCTCTTTTGCACGATAAAAGACCGTTTACCAGCTGGAAGGGGGGAGTCTTTGGAGTGTCACGCTGAGAACTCGTTGGGTCTATCATGATTACTGTAAGCTTTCTTTACATATTATTTCTCTTTTGGTATTGTAAACATATATGTATGTATACTTATGCCAATTTTGTGCCTTTCAGATAATGGCAAAAATTTATCCCTGAAGAAGAAATTTTACTATTTCGAAACGCGTCGGATTATAAGATTTTGTGCCACGTCTATAGTATATCACATTGTTTTTCTTTTTCAAATATATATGGTTGTATGTTTAATTCATTTTTTAACAATCTTTTGTATAAATAAAATTTATTGTAATTTTTTAATATATTTTGGTTTTCTGTTGCCCCAAAAATCCCAATTTCTTGAGGTTTCTATTCTATAGCAGGGCATTTTTAACCCCCGCTAAGGACCAAAAAAGGGTTAAAACCGCTCGCAAAGCGCCGCTGCAGCATCGCTTTGCCGGCGCTGCCCATTGATTTCAATGGGCAGGGGCGCTTTAGGAGCGGTGTATGCACCGCTTCTATAGCGCTGCAAAGATGCTGCTTGCAGGGGTTTTTTTTACCGTCCTGCAAGCGCACCGCTCCAGTGTGAAAGCACTCAGGCTTTCACACTGGAGTGAGAGGAGAGGCTCTTTACAGGCACTATGTAGGCGCTATTTTTAGAGCTATAGAGCCTGTAAAGCGCCACAGTGTGAAAGCAGCCTTATTATAAACTTACCTATAGGTACAAATAATGGATGGGAGTTTACAACCACTTTAAGCCCAGATGAAGAGACAGTGAGGAATGTGCTGAAAATGCACTTTTTTTTTTTGACAGTAAGAGTTTTTATTTATTTAAAGAAAAGAGAAAATTACAAGATACATACAGCATGAACATAGTCAGTACAGCATTTGCCACCAGATCATAACTCAGTGGGATTTAACCATTGCCAGGCAAACGGAAAATCAGAGTTTCCAAAAATGAAAAGCAGTCTGTAGTAAAGAATATGTCTATTTTAAACCTACCAATATCAAATGGATCAGTACGAATAAGGGGGGGTGCATATACTTTATACAAACAGAGATATTCTTAGCTTATACCTAACATTCTCCTGCTAGAGATATAACAAGAGGGAGATTATCGCGGTTCGAGGGGGGGGGGGAGGGAGAGAGTAGGGAAAAAGGGGGAGGAAGGAAGGAGGGGAAGGGAGGAACACGGGGAAGGGAGGGAAGTAGGGGGGGGGAGGACGAGGGGGGGGAGAGATACACCAGAGAGCGACCCACAGCCACTCCCAGCTCCCCAGTGGCTTATGAATGCAGAACCATAACAGTTGTATATAATATGAATTCACTGCTTTAGGCATCAGACCAGTTTGACCATATTTTATCATATTTTGCCGGGCAGTTTCTACTTTCATACGTAATTTTGTATAATGGAAGGACTTTATTGATTGCATTTCGCCATTCGGCAACTGTGGGGAGCCCTGTACCCTTCCATTTCAATAGGATCTCTTGTCTTGCATAATAGAGGGCAAAAGTCAAGCACAATTTGGTATAGCGGTCACCTTCTACATCCCCAAGATAGCTGAGCAAGAAGACAAGAGGGTCCAGTGTCAACTCTACACCACAGACCTCCGTTAGTACCTCCGCTACTCCCCTCCAGTATGGATGGATCTTGGGACAAGTCCATACCACATGGAGGAAGGAGCCACGTTCGGTGGAGCATCTCGTGCACAATGGGCTGTGAGAGGGGTATATGTTGGCCAACCTTTGTGGGGTATAGTATGCCCTGTGCAGGAATTTTAATTGCACAAAACGATCTCTGGACGCTATCATAGAGGGAATAAACGTGGAAACACATTCTTCCCATATCTCCTCGTCTAAGTTAGGAATGTCCACCCTCCACTTGGCCAGCAAGTGTGAGGTGTCGATGTCGTGAGCCACTGTAAGATACATGTAGAGGGTGGAAAGTGGTTTGTGCAAAAGTTCCGATGTAAGAAGTCTCTCAATAGAGTCAGAAGTCAGAGTGATTGGGCTAGGGAATTGGGAGGTAAGGGCATGTCGGAGCTGCCAGTAATGGAATTGAAAGGATCGAGGAAGTTTAAATGCTTGTTTTAGTTCCAGGAATGTTAGGATCTTACCGTTTGGCATTATTTGCTTAAGGGTAACAATGCCCTTCGCTGCCCATGCCGCCGGGTCAGGTACCGTATTCAGGTGGGGAAGAGAGGGATTGCCCCAAAGGGGTGTGTGAGGGGAGACCACCATGGGGTCACGATGTGCCGTCCGGGAGCACTGCCAAACCCATATAGTGGTCTTCATAGGCACCGTAACAGCCGGGTGTGCTTTACACCCCCTGAAGACTAGATTAGAAAGGGCCGCATATGAACCAAGGATTGCGGCTTCGAGGGTAACCGCTGGATTCTGTCTAGGCTGAGAAAACCTGAAAATGCACTTTAATACATGCTACAAGGAGTGTTGTATTGCAGTGTGAATTAAGAATAGCCCCCCAATGGGTTTGCGCGATAACACACCACGGTGCACATACCGTACGTTGTGGTGCAGTTTTTATGTGTTAATGTACACTGTCAACCCATTAAAAAAAAAAGGCTGCCTTAACAGAGTTGTAAACCCCACAACTTTTTTCCACTAACTCTCATCATACAGGAGAACCCTGAACTTTTGGTTAGGGGACTGTACGCTTACTGAGGACACAGGAGGAGGGTGGAAAGATCTGTGCAGTAATCCAGTGTGAAACCTTGCCTCTGGGCAAGAGTTTACTGTAATAAAGACCGGTTACTGCTGCTCTCTCTCCTTGTGCAGGGTGACAGGTCTTGTTTCCACCCTTCTGTAGTTTTCTGCAGACAGCCTGTAGTGGGTGGAGCCTGCTGAGTCCCTCCCACAGCTCTGCTTTCTGCATAGGCTATGTACAGCACAGTTATAATGTCATTGCTACTTTTACAAAGTAATATCTGGGTTGCAAAGGCCTTTGGTACAAACAACGTGGATTTATATCCTTTGTGGCAATTGAAGAATATATTTAAATGTAGAACTCTCTGTCTACATTATAGGAAAATGTAGTTGGGCTCCTCTGTAAGCAGAGGAGCTGAGTTAATTTGTTTAGAGTTAGTTTGGCAGAGCTCCAAGGGCTAAGTCTCTGTTACCTCCCCCCGGCTTCTGGAACTGTTGGAAGGTTCTGGAACTTAGAGGGTGAAGGAGCAGAGATGAAGCCTAAATATTTATAGAGTCTACTCCCATCCCTGGTTGAGGATGGTCTAGAAGGTGGAGAGACAGGCCATAAATCATCTGGAACTTCCTGTTTATCGCTGCGGTCCATCCTGCACTCCACACCCCCCCCCCCCCGAGCTTCCCGTGTCCATCCACCACACAGAGACTCAGCAGCGGACTTTCCTTTGTCTCCTGGCGGCTGCTGCATGCATTCCCAGTGGACCTTCACAGCACAATGGAGAACCTTTATGTACCCATGCGCCTTCTTATCTCTTGCATCATGTGAGTGGCTGGTGTTTAGCCTTTTTAATATACAATAAATGGCCCTTTGATACTACACGCTTTTCTCTCTTTGCTTTCTACATTTACAGAGTCTGCTTCCACTCTCAGGATCAGCTGCCATTAGTGGACTATATTATCCTGTTACCACTCCCACATTGGATTTTAACCATGGACCTTTAGTTACCATTTATCCTTAAGTCAGTTACTGTATCTTATTAGCAGGCGCACACTACACACACACACATTATATATATATATATATATATATATATATATATATAGAGAGAGAGAGAGAGAGGAGAAGCAGCCAGGTGCATCATCTAGCTAGCCTTCTAACAATGGACAGCTCAGAGCTACCCAAAGCCAGTACAGCTACCGTACACCCTTTGATTGGGGAATCTATGGAGCAGCCAGGTGCCTTTGCATTTTCTACAGCGATAGAGCATTTTTATTCAGTGATTGGAAACCTTTCTTTAACCAACTGAGCTGATCCATTTATCCTATGTATGGACAGCCTTTTTTTGGTAGCCAGAGACAGTTTCAAGTCCTCAAGTTGCATTCAAGTTACAGTTCTGGGCATCCCTTATCTTCTGATCCCTCTCCAAGTTCATACCCTAATAAACCAAAAACAAAATAAAACACCCTGGACTGGTTCTTGACTACCAAGTGAATTCCGGAAAATTCCTGTTGCCTAGCTGTGCATGAGACGGGGACCCAAAAATGCAGTTGTTCCTAAGGGGGTGGCGCTACATAAATGAACGTTTTTATGCCTTGGTTTCAGCTTTAACTACTAGAAGCCTCACGAATATTTTTTATTCACTAACCAAATAGGTAAGGAAAACACTGACTACTGTCTGCAGGGGCACCAAGAGCTGCACCATCAGTACCGAAGGGCCACATGTTGGTCACCAAGGCCCTGGGTATCAAAGCTAGATCTCAATGACAGCCCTGCACTTTTAAAACCTGAGCAGCAATAGGAGCCTCACATAAGAGAAGTCACTCAGCTTACAGTTTTGCCCAGGTTGTGCACACCATCCTTCCTCTGGAATACCTCTGATAAGAATCCCAGGCCAGTGCTCTACCATAGATCCACTCCAGGTTATGCTGGCACCAGGCAGGTAATCAGCTGCACCTGGGGGAGGTCATGTGACCACCTGTCCAGCACCTGAGGGAGCCCTGAGTGCAGACTACTATACACAACAGTGAGTACAGTGCTAGAAGATAAGTCATATTTGTAATCAGCAGTGCCATGGGGAAGTGTCTGTGCTTTTGTTTTCTCTTGCTAGGAAAAGTAACACAAATGCTTGGCTGTTAGTGTGTGCAAACATGAAGTGCCAGTCTGGCCATTTTGTAATGAAGAGGACTACTATCTGAGCAGACAGAATATTTGCCATGTACTATATACCCACTGAGGAAAGACATGACTCTTACTTCTTTCTCTGCAGCCCTTAACACATAAGAAACCTTTTCAGAGTAAAGGCTCAAGCACATTTTTGCAATGTGAAGTATCATGGCAATGTATGTGTTATGCCCTGTACACACGGTCGGATTTTCCGATGGAAAATGTGTGATAGGACCTTGTTATCGGAAATTCTGACCGTGTGTAGGTTCCATCACACATTTTCCATCGGATTTTCCGACACACAAAGTTTGAGAGCAGGATATAAAATTTTTCCACAACAAAATCCGTTGTCGGAAATTCCGATCGTGTGTACACAAATCCGATGGACAAAGTGCCACGCATGCTCAGAATAATTAAAGAGATGAAAGCTATTGGCCACTGCCCCGTTTATAGTCCCAACGTACGTGTTTTACATCACCGTGTTTAGAACGATCGGATTTTCCAACAACTTTGTGTGACCGTGTGTATGCAAGACAAGTTTGAGCCAACATCCGTCTGAAAAAATCCTAGGATTTTGTTGTCGGAATGTCCGAACAAAGTCCGACCGTGTGTACGGGGCATTAGAGTGCTGTGGTGCCATTTATTGAATGAGCTGCCTTAATGCAAGGCATATTGATGCATGGCAGAGCATGTGTTGTTGCAATGCACACAAGAACGAGCATGTTTGAAGAGGCCCTTCGGGCTCATTCACAGTGCTGAAAACATAGCCACTGGTGTGTGCTGGGAGAACTGTTTATTTTTTAATTTTTTTAGACTGTCATTAATTACATTTATTGAGGTTTTGTTGGCAGCAGTGTGGTGTGGTGCATTGCTTTGCACCATACGGCATTTTAAAAAGTACTGCATTTTGGGGGGGTTTCAGCGCAGTGGTGTATTAACCACTTCCCGACCGCCGCACGACTATGTACGTCCTAAGTTTGAAGGGGTATATCGTTGTTATGGCAGCAGCTAGCTGCCATAACCCCGGTATCCCCGTTTTCGTGCGGCGGCCGGCTTTCAGATAAAAGTGGTCCCTGCGGCGAATTCGCCGCGAGATCACTTTTATCGGTGGCGGGAGAGGGCCCCCCCCCTCCCGCCGCGATCCGGTGCCCTCCGCCGCTTACCGGAGCCTTCGGTAGCGGCGGAGGCGATCGCGTCCTGTGCCGTTGTGTGTCTGGAGACGAGTGAGGCCAAGATGGCGCTCACTCGTCTCCATGACACTGCTGGGCGGAAGCGACGTCAAAACGTCACTTCCGTCCACGCCTCTTAAAGGCATATTTTTTCAAATGTAATTTTTCTAAATGACTTTTTTTTTTTCTTTTTTTATTGCATTTTAGTGTAAATATGAGATCTGAGGTCTTTTTGACCCCAGATCTCATATTTGAGGTCCTGCCATGCTTTTTTCTATTACAAGGGATGTTTACATTCCTTGTAATAGAAATAAAAGTGACACAATTTTTTTTTTTTTTAAACAGTGTAAAAATAAATAAAATATTGTAAAATAAATAATAAAAATAAAAAAAAAAATTCTTAAAACCCCCCTGTCCCGATGAGCTCGCGCGCAGAAGCGAACGCATACGCGAGTAGCGCCCGCATATGAAAACGGTGGTCAAACCACACATGTGAGGTATCGCCGCGACCGGTAGAGCGAGAGCAATAATTCTAGCCCTAGACCTCCTCTGTAGCGCAAAATATGCAACCTGTAGAATTTTTTAAACGTCGCCTATGGAGATTTTTGAGGGTAAAAGTTTGACGCTATTCCACGAGCGGGCGCAATTTTCAAGCATGACATGTTGGGTATCAATTTACTTGGTGTAACATTATATTTCACAATATAAAAAAAAATTGGGATAACTTTTGTTTTATTTTTTTATTCAAAAAAGTGAATTTTTTCCAAAAAAAGTGCGCTTATAAGACCGCTGCGCAAATACGGTGCAAAAAAAAGTATTGCAATGACCGCCATTGTATTCTCTAGGGTGTTAGAAGAAAAACCATATATAATGTTTGGGGGTTCTAAGTAATTTTCTAGCAGAAAAACCTGTTTTAAACATGTAAACACCTAAAATCCAAAACGAGGCTGGTCTTAAAGTGGTTAATATCCAGTATTTATTACTGTATGGCACTGTAACAGACAGTGCACACTACCTCAGCGCAGTGCTGTATTTATCAATTTCTGGTATTACTGTATGGCACTCACAGACAGTGCACACTACCTCAGCGCAGTCGTGTCTTTATTAATGTCTGGTATGTATTACTGTATGACACTATCACAGTGCACACGACTTCAGCGCAGTGCCGGGTTGCCAACCGCCAGTAAATTTACTGACAGTTTGTAAAAATCAGTGATATTTTTTTTTTTTTTTTTTTTACAACTGCCATTAAATATCAGTGGCTGATAATTCCATGCCGTGTTGACTTTTCGTGTAAATTGAGCAAATTACTTTGTTATAGGTATTGTCAGTGTTTCCATATCATGTTTATACTGTTCAAATATTCACTGTGTTAGTTTTCAATAGGAGTTCTGTCATTTCTCAGGTTGCCAGTAAATTTCCTATGTTTTTGTCTGTCAGTAAAAAATGCTGCGGGATGTTGGCAACCCTGGCGCAGTGGTGTATTTTATTACTGTATGACACGCTCACAGACAGTGCACACCACCTCAGACCAAGGGTGTATTTATTACTATATGGCACTCTCCCAGACAGCGCACACCACCTCAGCGCAGGGGTGTATTTATTACTATATGGCACTCTCCCAGACAGCGTACACCACCTCAGCGCAGGGGTGTATTTATTACTACATGGCACTCTCCCAGACAGTGCTCACCACCTCAGCGCAGGGGTGTATTTATTACTATATGGCACTCTCCCAGACAGTGCACACCACCTCAGACCAGGGGTGTATTTATTACTATATGGCACTCTCCCAGACAGCGCACACCACCTCAGAGCAGGAGTGTATTTATTACTGTATGGCACTCTCACAGACAGTGCACACCACCTCAGCGCAGGGGTGTATTTATTACTATATGGCACTCTCCCAGACAGCGCACACCACCTCAGCGCAGGGGTGTATTTATTACTGTATGGCACTCTCGCAGACAGTGCACACCACCTCAGCGCAGTGGTGTATTTATTGCTGTCAGGTTACTGTCTGTCACAGACAAAATCGCATTTCTAGTGCAGTGGGGAAAGGTTAAAATGTCACCATTATGGAAGGGAGTGGTAAGAATTCTTTCCAATTGTGACAGAAGAAAAAAAAAATTGAGTGAGGAAGGGTTAGACTTTTTCTGGGATAGGTAGTGAGGGAAAATCTCCCTAATGGGGACAAATAAAAGTTTATTTTCTTCATTCTATCACAACCGCTTAAAATTAGTGTACGGTAGACCTGAAGTGTACCAAGTTAGGCCCCTTTCACACTGGGGCGGTAGGGGGCATCGGCGGTAAAACAGCGCTATTTTTAGCGCTGTTTTACCGCGGTATTTGGCCGCTAGCGGTGCGGTTTTAACCCCCCGGCGGCCGAAAAAGGGTTAAAACCCCTCGTATAGCGTGGCTATAGCCGCGGTATTACCGCGGTATAGCCGCGCTGTCCCATTGATTTCAATGGGCAGGAGTGGTTTAGGAGCGGTGAATACACCGCTCCTTCACCGCTCCAAAGATGCGGCTGACAGGAGATTTTTTCTTCTCCTGCCAGCGCACCGCTTCAGTGTGAAAGCCCTCGGGCTTTCACACTGAACAAACAGCGGAGGCTGTTTAGGGGCGGTTTTAACGCCTGCAAACCGCCCCAGTGTAAAAGGGGCCTAAATGTACCACTTAGTGTCTTGGATAATATTTGTGGTCACCCTACACCAGTGATGGCGAACCTTGGCACTCCAGATGTTTTGGAACTACATTTCCCATGATGCTCACACACACTGGAGGGTGCATGAGCATCATGGGAAATGTAGTTCTAAAACATCTGGGGTGCCAAGGTTCGCCATCACTGCCCTACACGGACAACGCATTTTTTACTGTTTTATATACTGTTTGAGTCTTTTTGGAAGAACGCCTTTTCTATGCTCTTTTATTTAACCCCTTCAGATCTGCGCTATAGCCGAATGATGGCTGCAGCGCAGATCTGCTTTGCCGGGAGGCCATCAATAGACGTCCTCCCCTTTTCACGCTCGCCACGCCCCCCTGAAGGGCACGCGCTAGGATCACCTGAGTCAGTGAGACTCTGGTGTCACAGATCGGAGTAAGGGGTCGATCCCGGCAATGACAGCTGATCACGTGATGTAAACAGAAGATCGGTAATCGTCTTTTTTTTTTTTTTTCTTCTCACGCTGACAGTGTGAGGAGAAAAAAAAGCCGATCACCAGCTTCTGTTGAAGGGACATTGGTCCCGAAGAGGAAGAGGCGAAGCTGCCTCATATGTGCCTGCCAGTTCCACAAATCAGTGCCCACAATGCCATAAATCAGTGCCCACCAGTACATAAGTGCCAGCAATCAGTGCCACCTATCAATGCCCACCAGTGGTGTCAATCAGTGCCACCTTATCGGTGCCCATCAGTGTAGCCTCATCAGCGTACATCAATGAAGGAGAAAAATTACCTGTTTGCAAAATTTATTAACAAAATTTAAAACTGTTTTGTATTTTTTATTTTTTTTTTTTATGTCGGTCTTTTTAAATGTTTTTTTTTTTTTTTTTTTAACAAAAAATAAAAAACCCAGAGGTGATCAAATACCACCAAAAGAAAGCTCTATTTGTGGGAAAAAAATGATAAAAATGTAATTTGGGTACAGTGTTGTATGACTGCGCAATTGTCATTCAAAGAGTGACAGCGCTAAAAGCTGAAAATTGGTCTGTACAGGAGGGGGGATTAGGTGCCCACTAAGCAAGTGGTTAAAAAATTTTTTGGATTATTACGCATTTTATACTGTGGAGGATCCGCATCCTTTGTGTCATAACTTATATATTCTCTTTTGTGAAAATACTTAAATAAACAAATTGAAACTGAGAACCGCTTTTAACCACTTAAGGACCGAGCCTCTTTCTGAGATTTGGTGTTTACAAGTTAAAAACTGTTTGTTTTTTTGCTAGAAAATGACTTAGAACCACCAAACATTATATATGTTTTTTTTTTTTCTAACACCCTAGAGAATAAAATGGCAGTCGTTGCAATACTTTCTGTCACACCGTATTTGCGCAGCAGTCTTACAAGTGCACTTTTTTTCGGAAAAAAATATACAATTTTTTTAAATTAAAAAATAAGACAACAGTAAAGTTAGCCCTATTTTTTTTTTTTATATTATGACCAGGTACCTTCGCCTACCTGCCCCACTGGTGTCAAATTAGCTCAGCCTCTTCTCAGCATACCTCGCGGACTTCTTAAAGGCCACCCAACTTGCCCATCTACTTCCCACTGTCTCATGCTCCCTATTTGGTGGATCTATCTCCCTTTTCTCTAAATTATATGTTTCCTGCACTCTTAGGAACCAATCACTGATCTTTGGGCCTTCTGCCATTTTTTTAGGGATTTCACTTTTTTGCTGCATTCAATAGCACGGGGATAATGGACACGTTATACTCTCGATTTCCTCCCTCCAAGCTGTGAAACAAGCATACCCAAGGGTCGTAAGGAATTGATTTACCCGTAATCTCCTCTATGATTTGGATTACTTCCAGCCAGTACTTTTTAACAACCGGGCAGCTCCACCAAAGATGGGCCATAGTCCCCAACAACTTGCACCCCCTCCAACAGTTCGGGACCTATCTGGTTGGAATTTGTTAATTTTCTCCGGAGTTGCGTACCATCTGGATAAACACTTATAGTTTGTTTCTGTCATTTTTATATCTATTGCCGAGCTGTGTGTTGCCTTTAAAATGTTTCCCACTACCTTTTCCTCTAGAGTTGCCCCCAAATCCCTCTCCCATTTTTTTAATGAATGGCGGCACTTCCATCTCTCCACTGTTTAACAGCATTTTATATATCGCAGAGACATACCTCCTGGACTTGTTACTGCAGAATATTTTCTCTATTGGTCTGAGGTCTTTTTCCTCTCTTACGAACCCAGGGAGACTTTCTACAAAGTGTGAGAGCTGTACGTACCGCCAGCCATTTAATTTCATTAAATCTCTTTGTGTGTCTAGGTGCTGAAAAGTGCAAATTTTCCCTTTCTTCATAATATCTTTTAATTGTATTTCCTTATTTATGATCCAGTTTCCTCCTACTTCCACCATCCCCGGGGGAAACAGCTCGTTATTTTTTAAATAAATCAGTGGTGAATTATATTCCCAACTATTATTTATGTGCATCAGGTCCCAGATTTTAAAGGTGTGTTGTGTGATAATGTGTGTGTCTGGTCCTAACTTTCTAAACAGTGGGGGATTCCATAATAAATATTTCAAACGTGCACTACTTAAACCCATTTCCAGATTAACCCATCTTTTATTATACACCCCCTTAACCCAATCTACCGCCTGTGCAATTACTACTGCGTTATAATGTTTTTTAAAGTCTGGCATAGCCAGCCCCCCTTGTGCTTTTTCTCTACATAACTCCTTGTGTGCTACCCTAGGTTTCTTATTGTTCCACACAAAGCCATTTATTATTTGTGTCAATTTTTAAAAATAGATTTGAGGCAACGGGATTGGAAGCATCTGCATCTTATAAAACACTTTTGGAGCCAACACCATTTTAACTGAATTGATTCGCCCAATCCATGAGATCGGGCGACGAACCATCCTTTTTATTTCTGCTCGAATTTCGTCCAATAGAGGGATAAAATTTAATGCGTATATCTTCTTTACGGAGTTAGATAACTTGACCCCAAAGTATTGGATATTTTCTCTCATTGGAAAGTAGAATGTCTCCCTAATCCACGCCTCTTCCTTACTAGTGATGTTGATGTTTAGAGCTTCAGATTTTCCCAAATTAATTTTGTAATTTGAGAGCTCTCCATACCTCTTCACTATAGACAATAAATTGGGAATCGATATCCTAGGGTTCGTAATGTAGAGAAGGACGTCGTCGGCATAAGCAGCCAATTTATGTTCCTCCTTCCCCACTATACAGCCTCTAATGTCCGGGTTTTTTCGTATAGCAGCTAACAGGGGCTCTAGAGTTAAGACAAATAGGAGGGGGGAGAGTGGGCAACCTTGCCTAGTCCCGTTCTTCATTTCGAACTGAGCTGAGGCAACATTGTTGACTTTTACAAAGGCGGAGGGGTGGTTATATAGAATTTTAATCCATTTTATCATTTTTTTTTCTCCCACACCCAATGCTTCAAGCGTTTTAATCGTGAAACCCCAGTCTACTCTGTCAAAGGCCTTCTCGGCATCTATAGACAGAAATAGACCTGGGGTTCCGCTGCTCTTGATGGCTTCTGCAATGAGCAAGGACCGCACCCCATTGTCTCTGCCCTCTCTCCCTGGGACAAAACCCACCTGGTCCGGATGGACCAGGTGCGCCATTTTCTCCTTAAACCGTGTTGCGAGCACCTTCGCATACAATTTAATGTCTGCGTTTATAAGCGCTATAGGCCCATAGCTAGAACTTAGGGTGCGATCCTTGCCCTCCTTGGGAATTAAGGTCACAGCCGCCAGCAGAGCTCCATCGCTCAGTGTGCCCTGCGTCCTGAGCTCGTTCCAGAGCCGACACAACCTCGGGACCAGAGAGTCGCCAAATATTTTGAAAAAACAGGACGTGAAACCATCTGGGCCGGGGCTTCTCCCGGTAGGAGAAGATCTTAGAGCCAAACGGATTTCTTCTTCCGTTATGGGGTTATCGAGTTCTTTTATGTCCTTTTTGGCCAGTTTATTAAGCCCCGCCTCCTTTAACCCCTTCCCGCCGACCGTACGCAGATATGCGTACTCGGCTTTCCGGGGTTATACTGGGATAATGCCCGCAGCTGCAGGCATCATCCCGGGACCGTTGTTTACAGCGGGCGATCGGCTACCCGAGTATAACAACCGATGCAGCTAAAAGCCACTCGGTTGTTATATCGGAGGAGCGGGAGGGGACATCCCCCCTCCTGCCGCCTCCCGCCGCTGTTACCGGGCCTCCCGTGCGATCGGGAGGCCCAGTGTCTGATCGTGTGCCTTCGGCGGCTGGGGGCGGGCTGGAACGAAGCTGTGGGCGGCTTCGTTCCAGCTTTCTCATTGTAAATGCGGAAGCGACGTCATGACGTCACTTCCCATTTACTCGGCTGCCAATGGTGCCGAATTTAAAAAAGTACACAGTATTCAGAATCGCCGTTTTCGGCGATCTGAATAATTTGAAGTGCAGAAGAGGGATCGAGGGTCTTTTAGACCCCCGATCCCTCCATAAAGAGTACCTGTCACCACCTATTACTGTCACAAGGGATGTTTACATCCCTTGTGACAGCAATAAAAATAAAAAATTTTTTTTTTTTTTAAAACACAATTTATAAAGTAAAAAAATAAATAAAATAAATGTAAAAAAAAAAAAATTTTTAAAGTGCCCCTGTCCCCGCGAGCTCGCGCAGCGAAGAAAACGCATACGGAATTTGCCCCCGCATATGTAAATGGTGTTCAAATCACACATGTGAGGTATCGGTGCGATTGTCAGAGCGAGAGCAATAATTCTAGCCCTAGACCTCCTCTGTAACTCAAACCTGGTAACCGTAAAAAAATTTTAAAGTGTCGCCTATGGAAATTCATAGGTACCGTAGTTTGTCGCCATTCCACGAGTGCGTACAATTATAAAGGGTGACATGTTTGGTATCTATTTACTTGGCGTAACATCATCTTTCACATTATACAAAAAAATTGGGGTAACTTTACTGTTTGGATTTTTTAAAATTCATGAAAGTGTCCCTTTTCCAAAAATTTGCGTTTAAAACACCGCTGCACAAATACCGTGTGATAAAAAATATTGCAACAATCGCCATTTTATTTTCTAGATTCTCTGCTAAAAAAATAAATATAATGCTTGGGAACTCTAA
Source organism: Aquarana catesbeiana (assembly GCA_037953035.1). Classification (NCBI taxonomy): domain Eukaryota; kingdom Metazoa; phylum Chordata; class Amphibia; order Anura; family Ranidae; genus Aquarana; species Aquarana catesbeiana. The sequence continues at coordinate 1,305,025 of JBBHAA010000323.1, read as the reverse complement.
GTAATTTTCTAGCAAAAAATACGGATTTTAACTTGTAAACACCAAATTTCAAAAATAGGCTTAGTCATGAAAGGGTTAAAAAGGCTTCCACCCTTTCCTTTTTCCCTCTACTACATCCTTTTGTATCAACAGAGTACAGAGATGTAAAATACTGTCTAAATTCCTCACCAATTTCTCTCGAAGAAAACCTCAGGTCCCCTTTATTATTTTGGATCCTGTCGATAAAATTTGTATCTCGTTTTCTCTGCAGGATTTTTGCCAAATGTTTACCTACTTTATTTCCCCACCTAAATTTATCTCTGAGATGTCTATTCATGATTTGGTTCGTCTCCTCCTCCATTAAATCTCTTAATTCGTCTCTTTTGATGGTCAGCTGTTGCAATGGGGTCCTATCAGGTCCTCTATGGGCTTTATGTATCTGCTCTAACTTAAATATTTCTGCCGTAAGTGTTTCCTTTTTTTTTTTTTTTTTTTTTACTCTTTCTTTTTTCAGTCCCGCCCCGGCAGAAATCAAGACCCCTCTTATATATACTTTAAAGGCTTCCCATATAGTAGCCCCCGAGATCTCACCCGTATCATTTATTAGAAAAAACTAATCTATTTCCTGTTGAATTTTTTCAGCCATCTTAACATCCTTGATTAAATTCTCATTTAGGCGCCATGTAAACGGGGGTTTTTGTACTCCTTTTAATCTCACTTTCATCATGGCAGGGGCATGGTCTGACAATGTTCTGATTTCAATCCTAGTTTCTTCAACTGCATCCAACAGGCTATGATCCACCATCAGATAGTCCAATCTAGAATAAGTCCCATGCACGGGGGAGAAGAAAGTATAGTCTCTGACCGTTGCATGTTGAACCCTCCACACATCAATCAACTGACAGTCATGTAATTTTTTTCCCTATTCTTCTCAAGAGACTTTTACTCATCCCCCGTGCATTTGAAGAACTATCCAAGGATGGGTCCAAGCTGAAGCTGAAATCACCTGCCACAATCATCTCCCCCTCTCTGAATTCCAACTGTTGAGTACCTGGGAAAAATATTTGGTCGGATCCCTATTCGGGCAATAAACGTTGGCGAGAGTGAGGGTCCTCTCTCCAATTCTAATCTTTAAAAAGAGAAAGCGCCCTTCTGGATCTGTCTTCCTGTCTATTAGAACATAATTTAATCCTTTTGCGAAACCTATTGCCACCCCTTTTGCCCATTTTCATAGGGGAGTCGCTGTATATCCATTTTGGAAAGTGCCTAGAATAAAGCTTTATACCTGATTTCCACACTAGATGGGTTTCCTGCAGAAAAATCACATCTGCCCCATAATGATGCAGCTCTCTCAGCACCTTGTGCCTCTTATTGGGGGAATTTAACCCTTTAACATTATATGTCAAACAATTGATATTCATTTAACCTGGTCCATGAGCCTTACTTGAGACCTGGTGTTTACCTAAGGCGCTCTGTGTATTACGAATCTGCTCGGGAGAGTTCCTCCCCATCCCCCCCCCCCCCATCCCTCCCTCCCCCTCACATCCCTCCCTCCCCCTCACCCCCCGCCACTACCTGGCCACTGGGTCGCAGTTCCGAGCTTACTATACTCATGCCCTGCGCTCCCTTGTGCTATGGAGTGGAACCCTGGTGATGGACAGCGGCGACATCGCCCAGTGGGGGGGGATCCCCAGAGGTCCTCCACATCGCTTACTTACCCCCCTCTCCAGCCCCCCCCCCCCACCGCCCCTACCCCCCGCCCTCCGCCTACCCTCCCCCCGCCAGCCCCCTTCTCTCTGAAAATTGTTACATTCACAGCCCTTTACTACGGAAAAACCCCCTCAGGGATAATAGGGGCAGCAATATCTAAGTTCCTACAAAAGTCCTGAAGATCTTCGGTATGTCTCATTTTAAAAGTCTTGCCCTCTTTCGTCACACTCAAAGACAGAGGGAAACCCCAACTATATTTTAGATTTGCCCCCCTTAGTAAGTCCAGTAACTGTTTCAATTGACGTCTCCTCGCTAATGTTCCAGCAGAAAGATCTGAGAATATTTGAATTTCTTGATTGTTGAATTTCACCGGTTGGGCCCCTCTTAATTTACTCCAGATTTTTGCTTTGTCCTCAAATTGATGGAACTTCACTATGACATCCCTAGGCGCATCATCTCTCGCATTTGGGGGTTTTCTAATCCTGTGGACTCGGTCGATTTTTAACTCGCACTCCGGATTTCTTCCCAAGAGAGGATTGAAAATTTCTTTAATAGCTATAGTCAGATCTCTGCTCTGGTAGGGATCTAATTCTTAGGTTTTGTCGCCTATTTTGATTTTCTTGTTCTTCCAATTTATGCAACAACTCGCGTTGACCCCTCTGTAGTGTTTTTACTTGATTCTCTAGCGTAGAGATTTCTTCGCCCTGCTGTTCCACCACCTTCTCCACTTCCTCCACTCTCTTAAGGAGGTGGCCCATGTCAGTCCTTACATTAAGAATTTCTGCCTTAATAGCTTTTTCAAGCTTCAAAAACATGTCTTGAATCTCCGCTTTAGTGGGTAGAGCTTCACCTACAGGGTCCGTCTCCATACTCAGATCTGGTTCTCCTTCAGAATGAGTCCCTACGTTGGCCGTCCCCCCCTGGGCCCCTTTATTTTTAGTTAAAGCCTTTTTTTTGTCCTTTGCCTCTTCTTGTTTGTTTTCCATACCTGGGCTTTTTAAATACTTTTGAATTGTACTGGAATTCAAACTGTCTCTGGGTTTGTTAAGATCTGCTGATTTTTGGGAATGTCCTCTCATATTCATCCCTTCCCTGCACACCGCCAGTTCCCTTTTTGTGCTAGCTTTTATCGCATACTACAGTAGCAGTCCTGCTTCAAGCCCGGCTTAATCCAATAGTTTGGCAAATTGATAACATTTATACTCAATTCTCAATGACCGTCGCTTTTGAAGAATTATAACAATTCACTTAGCCGGTGACATGTCAAGATGAAGGAACAAGCATTAGTCACGGCTCCACTCTAAACATTTATTATCCACTCCTGAAACATTAGCAATGTGGAACCAAAAAGTCCCCTTACGTCCTTCAGGCTTATTGATCTATTAGGTTTCCTTCTGAGCTCAGCTATCACAGGCATAAAACACAGTTCATGTGGATAATATTCAGCCAAGCTGATCCTACCTGGATCCAGAGGACCTCATGGGGGGGGGAGTCTCGGGTTTCAGTGTGGGCTTCTTAGCCCCTTGTCAGAGCCAGCACTGCTTTGAGAAAAAAGGGGGGGGTCCCCGCGTCTCCTAATCTTCAGATTGTCTGGACCGGATCGTCCCGGTTTAATGGGGCACTGCTCGTCCACTCTCCACGATCGAGCAAAGCGCGGGTGCAAGGCTGGGGAGGACAGGACGGAGCGCCGTCAGAGAGCCAAAGACGAGGGGGGGGAGCCAGGGGACGCTGCAGCGGCAAACCTCCGCTCCGCCTGACCTCCGTAAACTGTGCTGAGACAAGCACCGATCCGCGGCTCCCGTATGGCCGCCTCTTCCACTCTCTGGAGCCAGCCGTCGAGCGGACCTGCCCGCCGCTTCGGAGGAAAGTTGTCTGGCCAGCCACGGGCTCTCACCCCGTGCCTTCTAAGATGCCATCCCGTTCATGCTTCCTTCGTCCACCGCCCCACCACTGGACCCCGCCCCCAATCCTTAGCACGTCACATCCCCCATCACCTCTGTATGCGTTCGCTTCTGCGCGCGAGCTTGGTGGGACGGGGCGCGTTAAATTTATTTCATTATCGTACATCACGGGACACAGAGCCATAGTAATAACTATATGGGTATATAGGCCACTTTTAGGTATGGACACGGGCATCCCCTAAGACAGGAAGTTCGCTCCCTATATAACCCCTCCTACTACGAGGAGTACCTCAGTTTTTTCGCCAGTGTCTTAGGTTTTGGTCACGAGTAAAGTTGTGCTATGCAGAGGCTCCGCTGGAGTATTCCTTGCTGGAGCAAGCCTTTGCAACCGGATCCATCCAAAGTGCCCTTGAGGCCAAGGTGGTTGGTACCTGGGCCTCGTGCCGGAAGAAATGAGGTTTTGCCTGTAACGCTTCATCTTTTGAGAGCTGGACCCTGGGATTCAGTGCTTTGGTCAGATTGAAGTGCCATGAAGCTTACTGACAGGGTGCTATACGGGTCCAGGGCAGTGGAACCCCAATAAAAAGGGACCCCAGTCCTTGAAGGTTTTTTAACGGAGCACGCCGTGATGGGCAAAGATTGGGTCAGTTTGGTTTTACCACAGAATCCTGCGGTAAATAAGGTAAGGTAAGTGGAGATTTCTAAGGAATTTATTTTTTTTTCAAATGTTTCCTTTGGATTTCTCCTATGCAGTAAATGTTGTCATGCCTAAAGTCTCCACTGGAGGTTGTAAAGAGCACGTACCTGTTTCCATGCTTTCAGATCTCGCTCTGAGTCAGCTGAAGCTGCATGGCTTCCTCCAGCTATCCGTCCTGGCCACCAGTGAGAGGTTGGAGGGGGGGGATTTGACTGAAGTTTCTCTATCCGGGAATGCTTTTTTCTCCAGGAGCAGGCAGGGGAGACACTGCATGGTCTGGTTTGCAGCTCCGCTCCCCCCTCCACCGCACTCAGGCTTGGCGCGGCCGTCACAGCGCAGGGAGGATTAGCTTATAAAAAAGCTCCATTGTCAGTCTCATTTGGACTAACGGAGGGACACAGAAGCAGTCCAGGGCATGTGAGTGTGGGACACAGGCATTTCCCAAGACACATTTACTCCGCATCAGGCCGAGCACATAATAGCAGTAACAATTACTGAACTATTGCTCAGCAGTGGGTGCATTTTTTCCTTGTAAAGTACCTCTGCAGTACCTTTCTGCTTAGGAATATGCATTCCAGAAGGGGACGTACAAATTCCTAAGAGAGGGGACCAAAGGTATCACCTTCAGGCTCTGAGGACCCTAGTCTCACCCCAGCAATGCCATCCCCCCTGGAGATCCAGAGGTAGCTGATCAGGGTGAGCCATCGGGTTTAAGTGTTGCAACTGTTTCCAACACTTCAGCCCCTGTCTACATTACTGAGGATGTTTTCTCCTCAGCTTTGGTAGGAAAGACTGACTGCTCTAATCGCATCTTCCCAACATGGGAGAAAGCGCGCTAGGTCCTCTGCTACCGCCCAGGACCCTCAAGCAGAGGATCGGTGGGCAGGGGAGGATGAGGCCCCCTCAGGGGACCGCGAGGAGGCTGACTCCCCTTCCGAGGAGTCAATTGTGGAAGAGCCTTTTTCAGCTTCACAATCTGAAAAATTGCTGGTCCAATCGCTGACAGAAATGGTTCGCACCACATTTAAAGCGGAGGTCCACCCTAAAAAAAAAAAAAAAAAATACATAAAAAGGCTCCTAAAAATGTGGAAAAAAAAATTGAAAAAAAAAATGTTTTTACTTACCAGAAATGGCTGTTGCTAGGCAGATCATCTGCCACTTCCTATTCCGCGGTAGTCTTCATTTTTCTCCTCCTCGCGTTGTCTTCTGGGGAATGGGGTGCGCTGTCTTCTGGGACCTGTGTGTGTCCAGGAACACAGCCGGCCATTCACAAAGCGCCGCGTGACTCGCGCATGTGCAGTAGGAAACAGCCAGTGAAGCCGCAAGGCTCCCTCCCCTCCCTCCCCTCAGATAGCGTTGCTCTGGGACATCCCATATAGTTATTACTATGGCTCTGTGTCCCGTGATGTACGATAAAGTAAATAGGACAGCTTACCTGTAAAATCCTTTTCTTGGAGTACATCATGGGACACAGAAGTCCTTCCCCTCTTTGGTTACACGTGTATTCCTTGGCTACAAAACTGAGGTACTCCCAGTAATGGGAGGGGTTATATAGGAAGTGAACTTTCTGTCTTAGGTCGTGCCAGTGTCCATCACCTAAAGATGGCCTATATACCCATATAGTTATTACTATGGCTCTGTGTCCCGTGATGAACTCCAAGAAAAGGATTTTACAGGTAAGCTGAAATCCTATATTTTTTTTTTATTTTTATACTGTTCTTTAAAAAAAAAAAAAAAGTGTCACTTTTATTCCTATTACAAGGAATGTAAACATCCTTTGTAATAGAAAAAAAGTATGACAGGACCTCTTAAATATGAGCTCTGGGGTCAAAAAGACCTCATATTTACACTAAAATGCAATAAAAAAATAATGTCCTTTTGAAAAAAAAAAAAAAAGTCCCTTTTTTTAGAGCTATGAGCGGAAACGACGTTTTGACGTCGCTTCCGCACTGCAGTGGTGTGGAGACAGGTGGGGGCCATGTTCCCTCTCGCTCATCTCCATACCTAACAGGGAGAAGAACCCGATCGCCTCCGCTGCTACTGACGGCTCCAGTAAGCGGTGGCTGAGGGCACCGGAGAGAGGCGGGAAGGGGGGCCCTCTCCTGCCGCCGATAAGTGATCCGCAGAGACCACCTTTATCTGAAACCAGACCACTCACTGAAGAAGAGGATAATGGGGTTATGGCAGCTAGCTGCTGCCATAACAACGATATCCCTCTTCAAAGTGCCAATGTGTATTGTCCTGAGCCGGTCCGAAAGTGGTTAAAAAACATTGGCTATCTCCATCTTTTGCACCATGTTACACCTGTGTAGCACCATACTAGAGTAGTTGTAGGTTGTAAATTTAGTCAGCTACTCTGTAATCAGTGGAGCAGGGGTGGATTGTTTTAGGCCTGCTCAGTGTCTCATAGGCTGCTGCTCTGATTACTTTCCCCTGTATTCTAGAAGATTCTGTAATGATAGGGGAGAAAGAACAAAGTGGGCAGCATGAATATTTGTAGACAGCCTATCCCTGAAAAAGAATGCCCAGTAGGTGGAGGGAGAGCCCATAAATAGTCTGAGGCATGAGGCAGGGTCTTAGTCCCCTGTGCAGGGACTCTGTGCAGGGACTCTGCCCATGGGCAGATGCCTTTGTGAAGACACCGAAGTCCCAGCTAGGCAAAGCTCTGGGGGGGAATGGTCTATGAGCAGATGGTTCATGTGCTGGAGAGTCAGTGACTGCAGCTTTTGGTCTCTGGAAGAATTCATTTTTTTAGTTAAAATCGTTAATGCAGTATTTATTTAAAAAGTAGACAATTCGCTAAAAAGCATGCATTATTAACCGAATGCAATAAATATTTGTTTTGCAATATTTATCACTCATGTTTAGTGTTAGTTTTGGAGTTATTTTTGCAAAAAACATGCTAACAGTGCACCAGAGGAAGATAGTTCTGTAAATGAAGGCACACAGAAATATTATTGAAACTGTAAAAACATCCAAGTGTGCTTTCCTTCACAAAACCATCTCCCTCTGATGAAATGTTTCAATTCAATTCCTGAGCTCAGGGCAGAACATTTCCACACTGATACATTGTATACTTTTAACTTGTTGGCGAGTGCAGAGTCCACTGCATTGTTATTGGGTGCATTGCTAAAATACAGACTGCCTACTGGCAGGTGATAAATGACCAATACAGTGGGGACGGAAAGTATTCAGACCCCCTTAAATTTTTCACTCTTTGTTATATTGCAGCCATTTGCTAAAATCATTTAAGTTCATTTTTTTCCTCATTAATGTACACACAGCACCCCATATTGACAGAAAAACACAGAATTGTTGACATTTTTGCAGATTTATTAAAAAAGAAAAACTGAAATATCATATGGTCCTAAGTATTCAGACCCTTTGCAGTGACACTCATATATTTAACTCAGGTGCTGTCCATTTCTTCTGATCATCCTTGAGATGGGTCTACACCTTCATTTGAGTCCAGCTGTGTTTGATTATACTGATTGGACTTGATTAGGAAAGCCACACACCTGTCTATAGAAGACCTTACAGCTCACAGTGCATGTCAGAACAAATGAGAATCATGAGGTCAAAGGAACTGCCTGAAGAGTTCAGAGACAGAATTGTGGCAAGGCACAGATCTGGCCAAGGTGACAAAAAATTTCTGCTGCACTTAAGGTTCCTAAAAGCACAGTGGCCTCCATAATCCTTAAATGGAAGACGTTTGGGACGACCAGAACCCTTCCTAGAGCTGGCCATCTAGCCAAACTTGGCTATCGGGGGAGAAGAGCCTTGGTGAGAGAGGTAAAGAAGAACCCAAAGATCTCTCTGGCCAACTTCCAGAGATGGAGTTGGGAGAAAGTTGTAGAAAGTCAACCATCACTGCAGCCCACCACCAGTCGGGGCTTTATGGCAGAGTGGCCTGACGGAAGCCTCTCCTCAGTACAAGACACATGAAAGCCTGCATGGAGTTTGCTAAAAAACACCTGAAGGACTCCAAGATGGTGAGAAATAAGATTCTCTGGTCTGATGAGACCAAGATAGAACTTTTTGGGCTTAATTCTAAGCGGTATGTGTGGAGAAAACTAGGCACTGCTCATCACCTGTCCAATACAGTCCCAACAATGATGCATGATGGTGGCAGCATCCTGCTCTGGGGGGTTGTTTTTCAGCTGCAGGGACAGAGCGACAATCGAGGGAAAGATAAATGCGGCCAAGTACAAGGATATCCTGGACGAAAACGTTCTCCAGAGTGCTCAGGACCTCAGACTGGGCCGAAGGTTTACCTTCCAACAAGACAATGACCCTAAGCACACAGCTAAAATAATGGAGTGGCTTCACAACAACTCTGTGACTGTTCTTGAATGGCCCGGCCAGAGCCCTGACTTAAACCCAATTGAGCATCTCTGGAGAGACCTTAAAATGGCTGTCCACCAACGTTTACCATCCAACCTGACAGACCTGGAGAGGATCTGCAAGGAGGAATGGCAGAGGATCCCCAAATCCAGGTGTGAAAAACTTGTTGCATCATTCCCAAAAAGAGTCATGGCTGTATTAGATCAAAAGGGTGCTTCTACTAAATACTGAGGAAAGGGTCTGAATGCTTAGGACCATGTGATATTTAAGTTTTTTTCATTTTTGATAAATCTGCAAAAATGTCAACAATTCTGTGTTTTTCTGTCAATATGGGGTGCTGTGTGTACATTAATGAGGAAAAAAAATGAACTTAAATGATTTTAGCAAATGGCTGCAATATAACAAAGAGTGAAAAATTTAAGGGGGTCTGAATACTTTCTGTCCCCACTGTATGTGTATTTTTTTAGTGAATTGTTTTAAAAGAGGAAGCCCCGCTTGTTTGCCTCCTCCACCCCCCCGGTGTGAAGACACCGCTGGATTCGTGGACAGGTAAGTGACCTAATATTAAATGTCAGCGGCTACATTATTTGTAGCTGCTGACTTGTAATTTTTTTTTCTGAAGGAGCTTAGAGTTGACTGTTATCTTATGCGATATTTCGGAAATATTTGTCACGTGACCTTTATATCACATGCCAAATCTTTTAGAGAATTGACCCCATAGTCCCCATAAGCATTAGAAATTATGTGGAACATTTTTGTACAGTGCAACAAGATAGTTAAAGCAGAGTTCTATCCAAAAGTGGAACTTCCGCTTTAAGGACTCCTAACCCCCTGACATGCCACATTTGGCATGTCGTTTTTTTTGTTGGGGGGGGGGGGGGTACCTAGTTTTGACAGGTACCCAGCTCCCACTTCCACCCGGGCCGCCTAGGCGATTTGAGTGGAAGTTTCCCCTCCCCCTCCCTCCCTGCAATGTTCTGGGACACGTCACAGGTCTCAGGAGATTGCCCAGCCATTGAAAAGGCGCAGTGTGACTCACACATATGCAGTGTGCAGCTGGCTGTGAAACTGCAAGCTGTCACAGCCGGGTGCCCACACTTGTGATGCCGGCGCTGGAGAGATGCGAGGTCTCGGGCAGCTGCATTGCTGGATCGTGGGACAGGTGAGTGTGTGTTTATTAAAAGTCAGCAGCTATGGGGGGCAGAGTCAATGGCAGACATGTAAGCAGCGGTGTGAAGGAGCTCTGGCCCTGATGATCGTGAGTGTCAGAGACACCGATCTTGCACCATACCGGATACCTAACATTACACAGCGGTGGCAGAGCTAATTATTATGGTAAAATACAGACCAGCGCCCATGGAATCCACCGGGGAGCATCCGGCCCGCTTTGTTTGGGGATCCCAAGGTGGCGGCGACCAAGAGGAGGAGGCCCAGGTACCTAGCAGCACGCAGCGGAATGGAACTGATCTGTCGCCCACTGACCCCAGCACGGTAAGCCCTCTGCCCCGCAGAGCTCGTGGGTTGAGAAGGGACTTTTCACTGGATAGATTATCTCAAAGAGGTCCAGGCGCCATAGCGCTGTTAGAGGGAGACTCTGAGCCCTCCCTGAAGCAAATAATGGAGGCCATGCACACCTGTCAATCTACCCTGACTGAGCACATAGATGGCATGAGGGCTGAAATGTCCTTCTTAAAGCAGGAAGTATACATTAATAAGGAGAGGGCCACGGAAGCAGAGCAGAGAATCAGTGATCTGGAAGATGTAGTCCGCCCACTAGAAGGCACGGTGCAAAATATGCAAAAAGAAGTTGCTGCCCATGCTGACAAACTGGGTGATATGGAGGACCACCAAGGACGGAATAACGTCCTATTTGTGGGATTCCCTGAGGGGGCAGAAGGTAAACAACCTGAAGATTTTTTGGAACTTTGGCTTAAAGACAATATGGCGGATACTACTTTCTCCCGCCTGTTTGCTATTGAAAGAGCTCATAGGATCCCTTCTAATCCTCCACCTCCCGGGTCACATCCACGCCCGATGATTGCACGCATCTTGCATTTTAGAGATCGGGAGAATATGCTCCGTGCAGTGCGGTCCCTGGGGGACTTGCAGTATAATGGCAACCATATGCCCTGGCTTCTGTGCACCAACACAGTAGCAACGTGCCAGTTTCATACATGTGAAAAAAAGGCTCTGGGATTTACAGATGGCTTACAGTATGCGTTATCCTGCAAAATTGAAAGTGGTGGTTAGAGGCAAGGTATATTTCTTCAACACCCATACTGGTGCCTCACCGTGGCTGCATGCTAGAGGGTGCTCTAGCCCTGCCACACATCGTTTATTGTAGAAAGTAAGAGGCACACAATCAATCGATCATTAAAACCTGAAACCCTGCTGAGTTCTACTGTTAATATATGATCAAACTTCAAAGTGGCTAAAGTTGGTTTTAAGTCTGATAGTTGAGACTTCTATTGGTTCCACTGACCAATTATGGGACATAGTGTCCCATTGATACAGGAATCATGGAGATGTACCCATGAGGCCCCTGTGCCTCCCTTTCCAGGCCTGTCTTTGGGCACGTAAGATCCTTTCTTGACACCACTTTCTCCTGTGCAATGTCCCACGCTGATCTACAAAGTCTCTAAGGCACACCCCCTTTTCTATTTTTTTATTTTCTTTGTTTCCTGTTTGGAAAATATATATATATATATATATATATATATATATATATATATATATATATATATATATATATATATATATATATATATAAATTTTTTTTTTTTTTACACCACCTTACTTTTTAAGCTGCAAATTTTTTCTCATATCCCTGTGTATGCAGATGAGGAGTGATTACTATATTACACTTAGTTCTTACTGCTGACATGCAGCTTCTATTTTTCTTCTAAAGACCTTTGACCCCCCCCCCCCAAGGTCACTTGCACTCTGTTATGAGTTACAGGCACTCAACATGTTGGGGTTGCGTGCAGGGAGGGAAAGGATGGGTTTTAGTTCACTGTTGTTTTGTGATGTGTGCTATTATATTTTTTTATGTTCAGAGCTCCACAGGGCACGCAAACTGCCAAGTGGTTGTTCAGGTAGTATTTACCCTGTGATCCTATACTTATGATTTATCTGTATACATGGCTAACAAAATAAGCTTACTGTCCTGGAATGTGAGAGGTTTAAACTCAAAAGCGAGGAGATCTTTACGTAAGTGGTACAAACCCCATATTATTCTATTGCAGGAAAGCATTTACAGGGTTCCAAGGTCTACTTTAAAGTTCAAAACCGCTATTGCTCATTACTGGAATGAAAATAGTGCAGATACTCCGGTTCATGTCCAATGGGAGGCATTTAAAGCAACCCTAATGCGCCATACACACGGTCGGATTTTCCGATGGAAAATGTCCGATCGGAGCGTGTTGTCGGAAATTCCGACCGTGTGTGGGCTCCATCGGACATTTTCCATCGGATTTTCCGACACACAAAGTTGGAGAGCAGGAGATAAAATTTTCCGACAACAAAATCCGTTGTCGGAATTTCCGATCGTGTGTACACAAATCCGACGGACAAAGTGCCAGGCATGCTCAGAATAAATAAAGAGATGAAAGCTATTGGCCACTGCCCCGTTTATAGTCCCGACGTACGTGTTTTACGTCACCGCGTTCAGAACGATCGGATTTTCCGACAACTTTGTGTGACCGTGTGTATGCAAGACAAGTTTGAGCCAACATCCGTCAGAAAAAATCCTAGGATTTTGTTGTCGGAATGTCCGAACAAAGTCCGACCGTGTGTACGGGGCATTAGGGAAATCTTCAGTAGGGAGGTGAGGGATTTTTCCAGAGCTTTGGGCTCTGATGTAATGCAAGCAGAACATAAAACTACTTTAGCAGAGCAGGTGTACATACAGGACCCGTCCCCTAATACCTACAAGCTGTGTCAAGAACAGATAAGGAGGTACAGGTTACTACTAACTGAACAAAATACTAAAAAACAACTACACCAAACCCGAAACATTTTTGAATTTGGTGATAAAAGTGGGCGACTGCTAGCTTTTCTGGCGAAACCTGCCTATACCCCGGTTTCAGTGATGCAACTTAGAAATTTAGAGGGCAACATAGTTCACGATTCTCAGGGAATTTTGAACACATTCCTGGAGTTTTATGAGAACCTTTTATTAATCCCAGACTCAAAAAACGGATCAGGAAATATCCTCTGACATTGTCTTCATTAAGTTTTAGAGAGTAGTAATAACACACCATAACACAAGAGAAAATATGTGGTGCCAATTCCTCTTTCAAATCCTGTAAATCGCCAGGACTGGATGGGTTTCCAACTGAATGGTATCGGCTACATAGAGGATCTAGTACCACATTTGCAAAGGGTTTTCTTAGCTGCAGAAAAACAAGGTATACTTCCGGAATCCATGAGAGAAGCCCTGATTATGGTAATACCCAAATCTGGGAAGGATCCACTGGAATGTGAATTTTACAGGCCGATATTCTTGATAAAATCTTGGCTAATAGGTTGCAATCAGTAATTATGAAATTGATAAATTCTGACCAAACAGAATTTATACCTGGAAGAAGCACCCAAATGAACCTTAGAAGATTATACATCAATTTGGAGACCCAACATACTGTTAGCATTAGGGTGATAGCAGCACTAGACACTTAAAAAGCGTTTGATTCGGTTCAGTGGGGGTTAGCCTTTCTCCCTTATGACTAGATTGAGATTTGGGCCAAAATGTATCTCCTGGGTAAAACTACTATATAATGACCCTAAGACTAAATGGGCTTATCTCAAACACTTTCCAGATACATAGGGGAACTAGACAGGGATGCCCCCTGTCTCCTCTTCTCTTCTATTCGCACTGCTCATCGAACCGCTAGCTGCTAAACTTAGAAATAATGACGATAATAGAGGTCTGTTGGTTGGGGAGCTGGAGGAACGTGTATCGTTATACGCAGACGATATGCTGTTATATTTGGGAGACCCGGATAGGTCTCTATCCACTGCTTTTTCAGTAATACAGGATTTTGGGGATTTCTCAGGCTTTCAAATTAATTTAGTCTTTTTTTTAAATCAAAAGAGTTTTTATTGAACACGTCATCATACAACAGCCTCCAATGTACAAGTATACATATTCCATTTGTTGTTTATCCATTAATTATAAGCATGTTAAACAAATCGTTACTACTCATCCAATTGCTACCTATGTCTGCATTCGCCTCCTGACCAACCCCATATTATGCACGTCTTATACATTTGTTTACCTTATCCCCTAGGGACATTGCAAAAGTCTTGACGTCACTAGTTCTCTAGGACTTAAACCAGGTGTACCCAACCAGTGTGACCATATACGTTCAAACCTGCCCGGACAACCTCTATGCTGGTATATATATTTCTCCATAATCAGAGTATTTCCCATATGTGTTACCCATGACGCACTGGTGGGTGGTAATGAAGACTTCCAACCCATTAGAATGAGTTTCCTGGCTTGAAACAGTGCCCTTGAAAAAGCTACCCTAATTCCTCAAGGATTACCTCTTGCAGAACACCCAATATACAGCAAATGGGATCCAATGGTACCTTGGTCTGGAACACCCCATTGAGTGTACCGACCACGTCGTTCCAATACCTATGGAGCTTTGGACATCGCCATATTAAGTGAATGAGATCCCCTGTATGCTGCTGACATCTGCAGCACAAAGGGTCTGCCAGTCTGCCCATAATATGAACTATTATCCCATATTGGACTAAAATCTGTGAAACCCTGTACCCCCTGGAGTTGTCTGCCCTTGTTCCATACTTTTTGGACTAACGCAAGTGTTGGAGTCTGTTTATTGGATTTCATAAACATTTGTACCTCCAGTCCCATCGGGATGGTCTCGGCTCCAGATGCAAACAGCATCAGCTGCGCTGCCGAACCCACCGGATCAGTGGACATAGAGCCAACCAAATGCTGTAGCTGGGACGCAATATAGTATAGCCAAGGGTTGGGAACCGCCAACCCTCCGCCATCCGTGGGCTGCTGTAGCTGTTCTAGTCTAATCCTAGGGGGCTTAGTGTTCCACAGCAGCCTACGAAATAGGGTATTTGCCACCCTGAAAATTTTTAAATGTATAACTACTGGTGAGTTGTGTTGAAAGTATAACAATTGGGGCATTAGTATCATTTTTATTAGGTTGGCCTTGGTATCTTATCCCGAAACCGTGATAATAAGTGATTCAAATTTAGGGAGCAATAATCCCCAAGTTTAGGCGATACTATTATGCCCAAGTATTTAAAGCTGGTAACCACGGGGATGGGACAAGAGTCAGGAAGATCTACCTCCTGGTCTTCATCCAGCATCATCAGGGCTGACTTAGACCAGTTTATGGTCGGGCCAGAATAGTAGCCAAACTGCGTTATTATGGACATTACTCCTGGCAATGAGTAGTTGGGATCATTCAGAAATAGCAACATGTCATCTGCGTACAACATAATTTTTTCATGCAAAGTTCCATGTTTAACCACCTGACATCCGGCCATAGCCGAATGACGGCTACAGCACGGATGTCAATTCCCGGGAGGCCGTCATATGACGGCCTCCCCTTTCCTCGCTCACGAGCGAGCATCGGGGAAATTCTGTGTTGGCCGTGTCCCTTGGACACAGCCAATCACAGATCGCTGTAAATGGCCAATCACAGCGGCCATTAACAGCGCGATCGCCATGGCCAATGAGCGATGATCTCAAATGTAAACATTTGAGATCATCGCTCATTGCCGGCTCTCTCTCCTCACATGGAGACAGCGTGTGAGGAGAGAGAGAAACTGTCAGCGATCTGTGAGTTTTCAAAAATGTTTTTACAGTGCCCCATCAGTACAGTGCCCACCTGTGCCAATCGGTGCCAATCGGTGCTCACCTGTCTGCCCAGCGGTGATCAGTGCCCACCTGTGCCGCCTCATCAGTGCCCACCTGTGCCGCCTCATCAGTGCCCACCTGTGCCGCCTCATCAGTGCCCACCTGTGCTGCCTCAGTGCCCATCTGTGCCCATCTGTGCCGCCCCATCTGTGCCGCTCCATCTGTGCTGCTCCATCTGTGCTGCTCCATCTGTGCCACCTCATCAGTGCCCACCTGTGCCGGCTCATCAGTGCCCACCTGTGCCGGCTCATCAGTGCCCACCTGTGCCGGCTCATCAGTGCCCACCTGTGCCGCCTCATCAGTGCACATCTGTTCCACCTCAGTGCCCATCTGTGCTCATCAGTGCCGCCTCCTCAGTGCCGGCTTAGCAACCATGTCCAAAAGAAGCTTTTCCGCCGAGGAGGCGTACCAAATACTGTCCCAGGCCCACCAGAGCAACGGGGAGCTCTCTTTTTCGGATTCCCTTTCCGACTCTGATTCTGAGTCGGACATAAATTATGAGCCAGTCCTCAGTAGTGGAACACTGAGTGACTCAGAGGAGGAAGATATTCGGCCCGCCAAACGAAGGCGTTCTGGTGAGGAGGCAGTCCCATCCACCAGCACGGCAGTCCCATCCACCAGCACCGCAGTGCCTCGGCAAGAAAGGCCAAGGCCCCATGACAGCCTTCCCTATGCCCTGCAGAACCCCTTATGGCTTCCTCCTAATTCAGGAGAAGCCAACATTCCCCCTTTCACTGCCCAGCCAGGAGTCCAGGTGGACATTGAGAATTTTTCCCCAATACATTTTTTTAATTTAATTTTTACCGAGGACATGCTGTCAAATATTGTGGCCCAGTGCAACCTTTATGCACAGCAATTTATTTTGAATAATTCAACGTCCTACTATGCCCGTCCCTATGAGTGGAGAGACCTAACGGTGGAGGAGTTGAAGGTTGGAAAAAAAACACTTTGATGTCCTATTGGTCAACCCACCCCATCCACCACATGCCAGTATTCTCCAAGGTAATGCCCAGAAACAGATACCTCATGATAATGAGGTTTCTTCATTTCAATGACAATACCCAGTACCCTCCCCGAAATGACCCAAACTACGACAGGCTTTTCAAAATTCGGCCACTTTTAAATTATTTTTCTGCAGTATTCCCCCAGCTGTTTACCCCAGGCCAAAACATATGTGTGGATGAGTCCCTTGTTAAGTTTAGTGGCAGGCTTAAAATAAAACAATATATTCCCAGTAAAAGGGCCCGCTATGGGGTGAAGGTATACAAATTATGTGACCGAGTCACAGGTTACATATATGCCTTCAAAGTGTACGAAGGGAAGGACACCCAGCTGCAACCCCCTAATTGCCCAGACTACTTGGGATCAAGCGGGAAAATTGTTTGGGACCTCATATACCCCCTACTGGAGAAAGGCTACCACCTGTATGTAGACAACTTCTACACATCTCTGCCCCTGTTCCACAACCTTCACCGGAAGAAGACGCCTGCATGTGGTACCGTAAAAAAAGAACCGGAAGGGCTT
Source organism: Aquarana catesbeiana (assembly GCA_037953035.1). Lineage (NCBI taxonomy): Eukaryota > Metazoa > Chordata > Amphibia > Anura > Ranidae > Aquarana > Aquarana catesbeiana. The sequence goes on along the minus strand of JBBHAA010000323.1, from coordinate 1,287,963 downwards.
TCCTCAAAGTCTGGTCAATAAGAAACTGAAAAAAGGAGAAACGGCAAGTCTACAAAACAACGAGATTTTGGCAGTGAAGTGGAGGGACAAAAGAGATGTCTACATGTTGTTTTCAATCCACGATGATACCTTCATAGAAATCCCCAGAAGAAATGGCCCCATACAGAAACCTAAATGCATCTATGATTATAATTTGTTTATGGGGGGAGTCGACTTGAATGACCAGATGCTGGAACCGTACCTTGCCACAAGACGGACATACCATTGGTATAAAAAAGACGCAATTTATTTTTTTTAATTGGCCATATACAATTCATATGTAATTTATCGTAACTCCACCCAAAACCCCAAACGCTTCCTTGGCTACCAGGAGGAAGTTTTCACTGCCCTTATATTCCCGAACAGCCCACCAGAAAATATCCAGTCAGATGTTCTAAGTCGACTCTCCGAATGCCACTTTCCCAATAAAATCCCTCCCAAACCAACAGGCCAACAACGGCAAAAAAAATGTAAGGTGTATACCAGAGCAGGATTCAGAAGAGACACATCTTTTTATTGTGCACAATGTCCTTCTGAACCAGGCCTCTGCGTAGGTGAATGTTTTCGCCGTTACCATACTTCACTAAATTATTAGTGAAGTATGGTAAACGTAAGCCTCCGTTCCTGCAATTTACCCTCACACCCCTTATGCCACTGCCTCCTCTGTAACTGACCCTGGCTTGTTATTTGACCACGCTTCTGCCTAACGATTCTGTACATACCTTTGCCTGATCTGGAACTGACCCTGGACTATTTGACCATGATATTTGCCTGCCTATTGGACTGATCTTGTACCCTGATACTGGACTAGTGGGATTCAACACAGGGGTCTCACATATGTGAGGGGCTCCAGAATTGTTTTTCTGGATGAATAAAACTATTTTTTTTGTTTTCTCAATCCTAGATTAGGGTCTGGAGACTCAGAGGCTTCAAAGAGATTTGGGTGGGAGAAGCCTCTACCCCTGTCCCCATTCTGTCCTGAACGAGGCCCTACTTCTGCCTGTAGGACTTACTGCCGTCATGCCTCTGCCTGTCGCACTGACAACACCACATGGACCTGCCTACTACCAGGACCAATATTTTTGGCACTGCGGACAATATCTCTGCCTGCACTGACCCTGGACTTTATATTGACAGTAACTCTGCCTGCTGCCTGGACAATTGTTTGCCACTGCTGACCAAGTCCCTGCCTGCTGCCTGGACCAGTGCTATCCTCCTGTGTACAACTGCGCTACTACAACCACAGGTAATCTTTTGTTTACGCTTTGCTCAGCATAATGTATTTTGGGGTGTAATTCTTGGTATGTGCATGCTATGTGTCCCTGGAACACCTGACGGTGTTCCTTGCATGTTGGATCTCTGTATGTGGCCAGGCTGTGTAGAAGTCTCACACATGTAGTACTGCCATACTCAGGAGGAGTAGTAGAATGTATTCTGGGGTGTCATTTTTGCTATCTAAATGCTGTGTGTTGGAAATATTTTATAAACGGACAACTTTGTAAAAAAAAATGCGTTTTTTTTCCACATTTTTCAAAAACTTCTGGAAAAAAATGAACCGTTCAAAAGACTCATTATGCCTCATAGATTATACGTTGGGGTGTTAGCTTTCCAAAATGGGGTCATTTTGTGGGTGTTTTCATTGGCCCTGGTGCTCCAGGGGCTTCAAAAGTGTAATAGGTGGATGAGAAATGTGATGTGTAATTTATGCTCCTAGAAAACCTGATGGTGCTCCATGCATGTTGGGCCTCTGTATGTGGCCAGGCAGTGAAAAAGTCCCACACACATGGTATCGTAATACTCAGGGGGAGTAGCAGAATGTATTTTGGGGTGTCATTTTTGCTATCTAAATGCTATGTGTTGGAAATATCTTATAAACGGACAACTTTGTGTTAAAAAAAAAAAAATGCGTTTTTCATTTTTTTTTCCACATTTTCCAAAAACTTTTGGAAAATTAAATAAACCATTCAAAAGACTAATTATGCCTCATGTATTTTGGGGTGTCATTGGTGGTATACACATGCCATGTGAGAGAAATAAGCTATTACAATGACAATTTTGTGGGGGAAAAAAAAAAAAAAAATCTCAATTTTGCAAAGAATTGAAAAAATACAACTTCAAATAACTCACCATGCCTCTAACTAAATACATTGAAATGTCTACTTTCCAAAAAGGGGTTATTTGGGGGGCATTTTGTACTTTCCTGGCTTGTTGGGGTCTCAGGAAATAGGCCACCAGTACATCAGATGTGATAATTTTTTTTTATGATTTGCACCATAGCTTGTAGACTCTAAAACTTTCACACAAACCAAATAATTTCCACAAATTTTTGGTTGTTTTTACCAAAGATATGTAGCAGTATAAATTGTGGCCAAAATTTATGAAGAAAAATTACTAATTTGCAAAATTTTATCACAAAAATTACGAAAAATTTGTTTTTCTTCAAAATTTTCGGTCTTTTTTCATTTATAGCGCAAAAAATAAAAAACCCAGAGGTGATCAAATACCACCAAAATAAAGCTCTATTTGTATGAAAAAATGACAAAAAAATCATTTGGGTACAGTGTTGCATGACTGAGTAATTGTCATTCAAAGTGTGAGAGCACTGATAGCTGAAAATTGGTCTGGATAGGAGGGGGGTTTAAATGCCCAGTAAGCAAGTGGTTAAACCCGCATATGAGCGCTGGCCCATATCAAGACCGCAAGAGGTTCAATAGCAATTGCAAAGAGCAGGGGAGACAGTGGGCAGCCTTGCCTCGTTCCCCTGCCCAGAGCAAAAGGGTGTGACATCTTGTCGGCCATTCTGATAGTCGCCTGCGGAGAGGTATAAAGTAATTTTACCCAGGTAATAAACCATTCCCCGAATCCAAACTTTTCCAGTACTGCCCATCGGTACCTCCAACTGATACTGTCAAATGCCTTGTTAGCATCTAGGGACAGAAGAGCCCTGCGACCCACGTTATCCGCTTGAAGCTGCATGTTAAGGAGTAACCTTCTTAAGTTTGTGGCTGTGGTCTTTTGTGGCATAAAGCCAGCTTGATCCTGGCGAATAATTGAGGTTACTATCCCATTGACCCGAAGCGCCAGTATTTTTATATCACTCTGGAGTAATGAAATAGGCCTATACGAACCTGGGTCAACTGGATCCTTCCCTGGCTTAAGTAACAGAATTACATTTGCTTTGGTCATAGAATCAGGGAGTTTACCTTCTTCAAAACAAGCTTTAAATGCCTTTAACAATTCAGGCATTATCTGCTCCCCAAATTGAGTGTATACCTCCATTGGGAGGCCGTCCTCTCCAGGCGCCTTACAGGTGGGGAAAGAGCCAGCCGCCGCCCGCAGCTCCTCTATTGTAATGGGAGCATCGATTGCTGTTTGGCCTCAGCAGACAGCATGGGTAGATCAACATTAAACCTCTTTCGTTCTGCAGTGGAGGATCTCAGGCGGTTCAACGAGTCTTGAGCCTCCAACCGCCTCACTAAGTCTCCCGCCTGTTCCAGCAGAACAGCGGAGTTCTGTTTATTTGTATTTCCTGTATGAAAACACCCCTGAGATGTGCCTTAAAGGTTTCCCATTTCTGCTGACTGTCGGCATATTGTCTATATGATCTGAAAAAGACCTGGATCTGGGATAATATCCGCTCCTGTGAAGTAAACAACTTAAGCCAAAAGGCGTTCAGCTTCCAAGGAGCCCTGGGTAACAGACTAGGCGGCTGGGTAATCAACCACAGAGCCAGCGGAGAATGGTCGGACACACCCCGTGGGAAATATTCCACCTTGGAGGTGCACCCGACCCTATTTGAGGTACCCACGCACAGATCAATACGTGACAGTGAGCCATGGGTCTTGGAAAAACAAGAGAATTACTTACTATTTGGATTCCGAATATGCCATATATCAGTCCACCCCACCTCCGCCATTAGGCGACTAAGGGCAGTGCCCCGGCCGCCCCTGGGGGGCAGTATAGGGGGATGTCTATCCATTCTGGGATCCAAATAACAATTGAAGTCCCCCATAATCAGAACCAGAATATCAGGCTTTCTAGACAGATAGGACAACAGCAACTGTAACACCTTCAAATGCCAAAATCATAGCGATGGTTTATAGTTTACAATGTAAAAATACAAATCTCCCCGATATATCAATGAGCGAGTCCAGCTCTTGGTAGGCTATAGCTTTATGTATCAGTACACTTACTCTGCGGGAAAAGGCGGAGTAGGTGGAATAATATGCCTTCCCCACCCATGCATACTGTAGGAACCCAGTTGTATCACCCTGTAGATGAGTCTCCTGCAGGCCTATTATGGCTGGATGAAATTTCCGCAGAACTGCAGAGATCATGGTCCTTTTCAGGGGGTCGTTAACCCCCCCTGACATTCCATGTTACTATAGGCGTGGCAGTCATGGTAAGCTTGGATATAGCTGATTAAAATAATAGGGTAGTCTCTTAATCAACAAAAGTGATCCCGCAGACCACCGGCCGAAATCCAGTGAGCAGTCTGGAGCAGGCATCTTACAATATTTCGCACGTGAGGTAGCAATGGAGGTACTTGCACATTGGGAGGACATAATAAAATGGAGGTAGAGCGACTGGCGCAACTGCACAACAAAGCAAATGTAGTGGCAGGTAATGGGGTGGCAATCATCCCCTGGCCCACTCCCTGCCAGCAGAGTAGAACAGGTGTTTTTGACATATTGTGAGGCAAGGTCTTTGTTCGCCCTCCTTGTGCCAACAGGGCACAAAAACATGAGCCATGTCAGTCATAGCAACAATAATCGAACATATGATGTGTACGATCGCTGTCCGCCTGTACACATGGAACTTAGTGTGAAAAAGAAGAAAAGAAAAAACATTGAGTGGTAATTCCCTCGCTGATGGTGGATATCAATCATCGGCCCTCTCATAGCCACATGGATATTACATCGATAAATGATTGCCCTTCCTGCCTGACATGAATGATCTCAGCAACAGCATCAACCTTCTCCATTGTCGTGGCCCCGGCGGCGAAGATCCAGCCATTCTGCTGCATCCTGTGCATTTTCAAAAAAGTGGTTCTGATCTCTGGCTGTTATTCGCAACTTGGCTGGAAATAGCATGACGTATTGCAGTTGTAGCCTTTGTAGGCGCTTTTTGGCGTCTGCAAATTTGAACTTTTTGCGATATGGACATTATTACGTCTCAGGCGGTTCTCGTTTTAATCAGTTTTATCAAAAGCCTAACACGCATGCTGAGCAGCCACCCTCACTTCCCGGTTCATATGTGGCATCTGATCTTCCATGTCGCTCACTTTACCCTTTACCGTGGTCCTCTCTCTAATCTTCTGAATATCTTGACAGAGGAGAGACACGGTCTCCTTCAGCCCCCAAATTTCTCTTTCAAATCATCCACTGAGGCAGTGCATCTGTGTACAGTGTGTAGTATTTCACTAAGTGTGGGTAGGGGGCTGTCCTCCGATTGCATATCAAACAGGAGAGGCATGGGGTCAAGGACAGACTCCATAAAATCAGTATCATCCGGCCTGTCTGCCTGTGCTGCAGATTCAGCATGATGCTGGGCATTAGCCTGTGAGGTTTCTGCAGGGCCTGTCAGCTTCTGTGTATAATATAGCATGTCTCTGGGCTGTTTAGTCTTAGGGGGTTTTGTAGACTTATCCCCCTGCTCCGTTTTCTTGTCCGGGCCTCGTGGTGTCCTCTGAGGCAGAGACTGCCCGGCGCCATCTTGGAATTCCTGAGAGGCCGCGACTTCTCCCCGGTTCCACGGGTCATCATGCCGTTATTTCAGCCTCCACGGATTGCTGGGGTATCAGTGGATCGGGAGGAACAGGCTCCAGGGTCCTTTGTGCAGCTACAGCGGCGAGGGAAGGACCGTTGTTAGGATCGTCAGCGGGAGCTCCGTAGAACACGTCCGTTGACATGCCTCGTTAGGCCACGCCCCCAAAAATCAATTGGACTAAGTCGACACTGTTTCCCCTAGACCCACAACCTAATCTAATAATACCCACTCAATACCCCCTCACTATTTCATCACAGTTTATCTGGGAATAAACATTCAGATGCCTGTGGATTTGTTTATAGATATACATTTGTGGCCCAAATTTAGGACTTTTAGAGACAAACTGCAAAAATGGAAGGATCTACCACTCACACTATTGGGTAGAGTTAACCTTCTTTTAAGATTTTCTTACCAAAGTTTTTGTATGCTCTCTAGAGCCCCAGTTTATATTCCAAAAAAAAAACATTTCAGTACATTAATTCTTTGAACTCCTTTTTTGTGGGGCTCCAAGGTGGCTAGAGTCTCCTTGGAGATCTTACAATTACCGGTTGGAAGGGGAGGACTGGTGTTACCTGACCTTCTTCTCTACTATCTTGCATCACAACTGGTGTATATTCATTGGCGAATGTTCCCACAAATTAAACAACGCGGCAACGGCAGTGGAGGCAGCGGTTGCAACCTCGTATGAAACCCCGCTAAACTTTTTCTTTAGAAGGGAGGTGCCTACAGAGGGGGGCAGGGTAATGCCTAAATCAGCTAAACGTATCTTAGGGATCTGTCTGAAACCATATAGCAGATGGTCCCCTTCACTTATCCCCCAGAGCTCCACTTTGGTTCAACCCATTTCTGAAAGAATTTTTCCATCTGGAAGATGGTTATAAATGGTCTAAATTTTTGGGCTTGCATATCTCCACCAACTATATCATGCGGGTGAATGCAAAACATTAGCACAACTACGGAGGGAACTGGGTATACCTGATTCTTCTTGGGCATTCCAATATGCCAGACTGAAACATGCAGCACAAAGTCAGTTTGGGAATGCACCAATCTCCTTAGAAAATACAAATTTAGAAAAACTCCTTGCAAACCCTGAACACACTAAATTCTAGCTGCTATAACATATTGATAGGTAAGGCAAATCCAAAAGCTAGGAAAATCAGGGAGAGATGGAGCACTATTATACCTGAGCTAACTAATGCCGCGTACACACGAGCGGACTTTCCGGCACACTTGGTCCTCCGCTGGCAAAAGAGCAGTATGAAGATAGCGGAGGAGTCGGCAGAAGAACAGTAACACCGGGAGAAGAGGCCAGAGAGAGCGGAGAAGAACCAACCGGACGCCGGGAGAAGAGGAACCGGAGGGACCCCTGAAGTCGGAAGAAGACCCCCGAAGCCAGAAGACGACCCCCCCCCCCCGGAGCTGTCTAATAAATTACTTCAAAAACTTGTGTAGTGTGTTTTTATTATTTACCCTTTTTCCCTAGGTAAATGGGTAGGGGTACCATGTGCCCCATACTCATTCACATAGGGTGGGGGGCCCTCTTATTAAAGGGGACTCCCTCGTCCCCACCCCCACTCGCTCGTCCCCACCCCCTTTCCTGACCGGCCGGGCTGCGTGTTCGGATCGGGGTCTGGTATGGATTCTAGGGGGGACCCCACGCCGTTTTTTCGGCGTGGGGGTTACCTTTAAAATCCATACCAGACTTAACGGCCTGGTATGCCCCGCGACGGGGCTCGCAAGGTGTCAATCTCGCCAATAAAAGTGGCGAGATTCACTTCCTTTTCTAGTCCCGTCGTACCCGAGTCACGTTCAAAATGAATGGACTTGTCCGTGTGTGGGCAAGTCCGTTCATTCTGAAAGTCCGTCGGAAAGACGGGCGGACCTAGCCTGCCGGAAAGTCCGGTCGTGTGTAGGCAAGTCCATCTGTTCAGGTAGTCCGCCGAAAAGTCCGGCGGAAAGACCGTCGGACCAAGTCTGCTGGAAAGTCCGATCGTGTGTTCGCGGCATAAGGAGCAGTGGGAGGAAGTGTTAGCCTCATATACACCCACAGTTATCTCAGCCAGAGACAAAATGATACAACTCAGGTATTTGCACCTAATGTACTATACACCCCTTAGACTGTATACAATGTGGAGAAGAGAAACTTCCACATGTCATAAAAGTCTAGCGGCAGAAGGATCCTTTATACATACAGTGTGGTATGGGAATGCAATAGAATATGCCCTTTATGGTCCCAGGTGACCCAATTTATTGCCAATACATTTGATCTCCCGAATATCTGTAGCCCATTGCTAGGACTTTTGGCCATATTTGAGGACGAAGTTATGAGTAACAACATGAGAACCTTACTACGATCACTATTCTTTTATGTACGCAAGTTGATTGCCATCAATTGAATTAAGAAAGACCACCTCACGCTAACCTCTTGGAAGGGCCTGATTAATGCTAATGTTACATTATATAAACTGACTTATTAAGCAAGGGGGTGCTGAAAAAAATGTAATAAAGTCTGGGGTAAATGGATTAACTCTGAAGATACAGTGCCAACAGATACTTAAGAAATCTCTTTAGGAATATGTATGAACTGAGATCTGACTGAAACGCACTATGTCAATATGGTTTATAGACACTGGACAAATAATAGCACACGCCACAAGAGTTGATGGAGGGATTTCACCTTCAGACAGGTTTTATTTCTTCTTTACAAGAATGTTGCACGTTTATACCTTTTCAATGTAACAAATACAAAACGGAAAAGGCACCATTTGTACAATTGGCTATATCGAGTTGAACAATATGGAAACTTAAGATGTAAGAAGAATAATGATATGGTTTTATGTACACCCATGTATGTAACCTGCTTTAATTTTTCCTTCTGTGTATGTAAACTTGGCAAATAAAAATCTTTAAAAAAAATTAAAAAAGTCAGCAGCTACACCTTTTTTGTAGCTGCTGACTTTTAATAAACACAAAACCGAGTGGAACACCGCTTTTTAAGGAGTCCTTCGCGTGTTCAGTTCCGGGGGTATCCCATATTCCCTTACCTCATCCAAGTTCTATGTTCCAATAAAATCCTAAAAAGACACCCTTAGACTGTACCTTTTGAGCCAGCGAAAGAGTGAAGCAAATGCTATGTGCCTGGCTGTGTGTGCTCTATCTGGGGGAATAAGGCTAAGTTCACCAGCAGATCTCTGTGGGGTAGGTTACAACTGTATTTAGGGTATAACTTGGGGCATCTGGGCCCCCTTTCACCCTCACCCTTTCATAGCCAGCCCTGCAATATGTTTCTAGCAAGTTTTTGGTATCAGAGTGATCTTTTCCTTCTGTCTTTTAGTGTCCCCAAACAAAAGTGAAGAGTGTCCAGTATCATCTGCTCAGCATTCGCCATAATGTTGGTATGTACAGTCAAGTTGTAATTAGTAGCCAGTGGCCTGCTTTCACCAAGTAGGTTCCTAAGCCATTACACCTGATTTGCAATGTTTTCTATGCTTCCTTCTTTTTGTATCTGTTACAATGTATGAAATCAGCCATTCTAATACAACACATGATTGTTGAAGTTCATGTGGGCAATCCACATTTACAAGAATGTTTAAATGACAGAAAGTGCTGCAAGTTCTGTTACAATTGTGCGGCAGTATATACATATGAAAAGGTTGTTTATATAATGCAGGGACACAAAAAAAATCCCAGTTCCACCAAATGATTTCTCTGCCAAAAACTGCCAATTGCAAAAATGATTTTACATTTGTAAAAAGTAAAAATCCGGGCCTTTCAAACTGAGCATATGATTGAAAAAATTAAAGGCATGCCTTGATTTCACCTCTTGGCTACCTGTAGCTCTGGATCTCTGTATTGTTTTGATCTGTACCTATCAAAGGAGGTGCTCTCAGCTGATGTAATTGCAACCGACCTTCCCTTTTTTGTTTTTTTAATCCAACCGTTGAATTGTGTCTTGAATAGTTTTCCTCAGAGGTGAAATGGGACCGTGTCTTACTCAGCTTTGTGATCCTCTAACTTTAGTCTTCCATGCTGCCTGTGGTGACTGTCTGCATAGGGATGTAGAATCTGTACTCCAGAGCTCTATCCACAGGACAGCCTTCAGCAGGGTCTCCCATATCTACAACTAAACAATAACCACTTAAAAAAACCTCTAATGTATACAAGCATCTATATAGATGTGTAAAAAAAAAAATATTAAAGTACAATACAATAAAAAAAAAAAAAAAATATTTGTATTGCACATTAATGTTTTTAAACCTTATATAGATTCATGTATAACGTAGACTAATTTTAATGAGGCATTTGTTTAGTTTTAGGTGTTTAGGAGTGCTGTATCAGGTCACAGATATATTTGATAGGAATTCATAATTAATTGAAATACATAAACTGGGATGTAGATTAGCTCTTTATTGCGTTATAATTGGTTTAAGGGTTTGAGAAGAATTAAGAGCATAGAATTATCGTGCTATAAATACATAATTCATAGGGGCAGAACTTGTCATCTGCTATGTTAGACGACACTCACTGTTGACATCATAACTGTTCCCTTTTATTTGATATGAATTATTTCTACATATACCAGAGGGTACACAAATGTATGACTCAGAGGGTTGGCTGTGTCATTGCCATCATCCCTTATGACTTTAAAGACCAAATATATACCTCGAATTGGGATTTTTAAGGCAATGTAATGATTGAAAAATGTTAAATTAAAAAGAATTTTATTGGTACAAAAACGAATAGGATATACATAAACGTACACATCAATCTATGTTTTGAAAATATTGAATAATTGTAAAAACATCAGATATATGAAAACATATGATGCATCCTACTGCTAATTACAAGTACCGCCCCAGATTGGTGCGATGGCGTCCTGATAGCAGATTTCCAACGCGTTTCAACTTTTATTGTAAAGGTAAAGTCTTCCTCAGGGAGGGACTGCATCACATTCTAAAATTTCAAACAACAACATGGTCACTAATATATATATATATATACTTATATGTCGCCTATATCTAAATCGCATTTCAACAAAAGAGTGGTATGTGCGACTTACATTAAGGCATGTAGCTGTGAAAATTGCTTTCCCAGTGCTGGCAGGGGTCCTAACACCCGATTGTCAGTACTGCTCAAATATCCTCTACGGGGCGGCCTGGTGTATTTGAAAGAACCAATATTTGGCAGCCATACTGATTGAAAAACTGAAAAACATAAATAATGTTTTGAATCAGAAAAATGTTAAGAAAAAGATAATTCAAAAATAAAAAAAAAAACCCGTCAAAGAGGATGATACAACAAGGATCATCGTAAGATTCTCCAATGAGCATCTCAAAATCAACAAAATTATCTCAAAACATTGGTCCATCCTTACAGATGATCCAACTTTGAAAGGACTAATTGGTCCCAAACCTCAAATTACCTACAGAAAACCTGGCTCAATAGGAAATGCACTTATTCAAAGCGAATACAAGGGCACGGCAAGAAAGGACCCTTGCAAAACCTGGGGCACCTACCCATGTGGTTCCTGTGCCCAATGCAAAGTTATCGGTAGGAGGACCACGCTGGCGCTGCCCAATGGGGAAAGCTTTTCCCTGCGTCACTTTGCCAACTGCAAAACGCAGGGTGTGGTATAACTCATGCAGTGCCAGTGTGGTGCCTCCTACGTAGGTAAAACCAGACAGGAATTCAGAAAACGTGTCGATACGCATACTTTGCATATGCTTATCGGCAACCTATATTTACCCTTAGGAAGGCATGTTGCCAGATACCATGACTATCGACTACCTTCGGTGAACTTCACAGTCCTTGACAGGATTCATTTGCCACTGAGGGGGGGTGACTGGAACAAGGTCCTTCTCCAGCGGGAAATGCGCTGGATAAGGTACCTCAATCTGGGGTGGTACTTGTAATTAGCAGTAGGATGCATCATATGTTTTCATGTATCTGATGTTTTTACAATTATTCAATATTTTCAAAACATAGATTGATGTGTACGTTTATGTATATCCTATTCGTTTTTGTACCAATAAAATTCTTTTTAATTTAATATAACATTTTTTCAATCATTACATTGCCTTAAAAATCCCAATTCGAGGTATATATTTGGTCATATACCAGAGGGTATGGCCATCAATGGTCAAACAAGGTGATGGCTACCATTCCATGATGTATGGAATTGACAATCAAAGGATCCACATGGGCTCCTACTAGTTTCTATACACAAATCAAAATGATCGTACTCTCTGTACCATGTGGATGAGCTTGAATTGCTTAAAATGTTTTGTTCATGGTTTTTGAAATTCTCTGAATAGAAGTGAATTCTCTGAATAGAAAGAGTAATTTTGTTAGAAATTAAAGTGTTAGTCATGTAATGCATATGAGGGATGTACACCAAGGTGGATAAGGTTCATTGGTTCATAAGCTCTAAGCTTTCTAGCTTAGTAATGACTTAGTGTGTGTGTGTGTCTATCTATCTATCTATCTATCTATCTATCTATCTATCTATCTATCTATCTATCTATCTATCTATCTATCTATCTATCTATCTATCTATCTATCTATCTATCTATCTATCTATCCCGTTTGTGCTCATAAGTTGACATACCCTGACAGAATTTATGATTTCTTGGCCATTTTTCAGAGAATATGAAGGATAACAGAAAAACATTTCTTTCACTCATGGTTAGTAGAGATGGGCCGAGCGAACTCCTGTTCGGTTTGGACCAGAACTTCCAAAACAACAAACCCCATTAAAGTCAATGGGACACGAACGTCAAATATCAAAAGTGCCCATTTTGAATGCCTAAATGCAAGTAATTAGGCATACAATGGCTATAGGGGTCTGGGTCCTCCCCTGGGGGACATGGATCAATAAAAAAAAAAAGTGTGTGTAAAAACGTCATTTTTAAATGAGCAGTGATATATATATATATATATATATATATATATATATATATATATATATATATATATATATATATATATATATATATATATATATATATATATATATATTTTTTTTAAAGTGAAAGCCTAAAAATGAAAAATTCCTTCCAATATAGTACTAGGGTGGTCCCCTTAGTCTAACTGTAAAGTGGCAGATCTGTACCATGTCTAGAATCTGCTGCAGCAATAATTGAATTTATAAAGCCAAAAAAAATGACATTTTTCCTGCAAGCTGCCTTTATTTTGCTCAGCAACAGCTGGGGAGCCAGTGTGTATGATGAAGCCACAATGTAGTGCACTGGGAACAAGATTAGAGATTTTTTGGATACATTCTGGTGTCACTTTGACTTTGGATAGAAGTAATGGGTGCAGAAAAATTGGTCTTTGGGTGTCGGTGCCTTCCCACCGTAACCCTATAGAGGTACTCTTGATGAAAGCAAGAATTTGCCTTGCTGTAAAAAAATTGCAATGATATGCACCTGTCAAACAGGTGCAGAAAAATTGGTCTTTGGGTGTTAATTGTGCCCATCAAATCTATACCAAAAACATTCTTCCAGATGAAATGATTGAACACCCTCAAAGCTAGGCAGCCTCGAAGTCCTGCAGAGATTTCACATCCCAAAAAGACTTAATCAGTGACATCGGCTTTAGGGGCTTCATAGCTGGTAATCCAGGACTGATTCATTTTTATAAAAGTCAAACAGTTCACAGAGTCTGTGGACAGATGCGTTCTATGATTAGTAACGAAACCTCCTGCTGCACTGAATGCCCATTCTGAGAGCACACTGGATGCAGGGCAGCCCAACAACTCAATAGCATACTGGGCAAGTTCTGGCCAGTGATCTATTCTCATGACCCAGTAAGCCAGTGGATCGTCAGCTGGAAAGCTCTCCGTCTCTGTTTTGGCCCTGGGGTAATCATCCACCATGTGATGCAGAAGATGCCGATGGGATGTGGAAGCTGACAGCTATGGGCGGCGAGGACTAAAAAAATTCCGAAATGCCTCACTTAGGCGGATGCCTTCTCCAACGCTCCTTTCTTGACCAACGGAAGACTCAAAATGACGTTTTCCACCACACTAACCTACCAGAGTCAGGAAAAATGTTCAATAAAATCCTCTTTAATGTGTCCTCAAGAGATTTTATCCTCTGCAAACTCTGTGGGGAAGGGATGAGTTCAGAGACCTTCCCCTTATAACAGTGCTCAAGGAGGGTTGCCAAGCAGTTCAGAGACCTTCCCCTTTATAACGGTGGTCAAGGAGGGTTGCCAAGCAGTAATCATCCTACTCCTTTATGCCACATATTCTTGGGTCCTTTCGCAGGTTTTGAAGCATGAGGTTGCCAATGCGCCTCAAATTTGCAGAGGCTTGAGAAGCAGACTCCTCGGGGTCACTCAGGATGACAGCATCTGGAACTAAATCCTCCCAGCCACGTACTACTCCCAAGGATCCTGGGGTTGGAAAGCCATCGCTTACAGATTGACGCATGTCTTCCTCTTCTTCAAAGCCTATGAAAGTACCAGAATCCACCTCCTCATCCTCCTCCCCTCTCTCCTCCTGTGTGTTCTATGACATAGGAATGATGGTGGTGCTGCATAAAGTGGGCCTTGAGAGGAAAGGAAGTTCTCCTCTTCCTCCTGCTGCTCTGCCTCCAGTGCCCTGTCCATAATGCCACGCAGAGTCTGCTCCAGCAGGAACACAACAGGGATTGTGTCACTGATGCATGCACTGTCACTGCTCACCATCCTGTGGCCTCCTCAAATGGTGACAATACAGTGCATGCATCCTTAATGATCAGCCTTTGGCATGGGGAAAAAAAGCCGAGACGGCCTGAGCCTGTCGTTGTGCCATACTGACATAAGTACTTGTTGGCGGCCCTCTGCTGCATGTATAGCCGCTGCAGCATTCCCAAAGTTGAGTTCCACCTGATGGGCATGTCACAAATTAGGCGGTTTACGGGCAGGTGGAATTCCCGCTGAATTTCAGCCAACCGAGCACTGGCTGTGTATGACCGCCTGGTGTGGTTTCAGACTCTTCTGGCCTGCTTTAGTACATCTTGCAACCCTGGGTACATACTTAGGCAACACTGCACCACCAAATTGAGGATATGTGCCAGGAGGAGGACACCACCAGCTGTATGGAGAAGTGGGGTCACAACAAGCTGCAGCACTGAGCCCTGTCCTGCATCCTTTCGAGTTGCAAGCAGTGTTACCCAGTGTGCTGTGAATGAAATATATCGTCCCTGCCCATGCTTGTTGGACCACGTGTCAGCAGTAAGGTGGATTTTAAGGCTGACTGCCTTGCCCAACAATGCCAGAACATTCCCTTCCACGTGATGGTAGAGAGATGGAATGGCCTTAGGTGAAAAGTAGTATCGACTGGGAACCTGCTATTGTGATACAGCACATTGTGTGAATTCACGTAAGGGTGCAGAATCCACCAGGCTGAAAGGCAGAAGCTGGAGAGCCAGCAGCTTTGACAAGCTTGCATTCAGTTGTTGGGCATGTGGGTGGCAGGGACTGTATTTTTTTCCCTGCAGAACATGGGGCAGAGAAATTTGCCGGCTACAGTCTACAGCTGGTGGTGTGCTGCTGGTAGATGAGCTGCTAGGACATTGGACACCCTGTGCTATACCATCATCCCTGTCAGTGGAGGCTGCTGAAAATGACTCGGTATCGCAGGGGCAGACTGAAGTGGGTAAGGAGGAGGAGGGACAGATTTGTGCCCCTTTTTGTGTGGCTTTTAGGTGCTCTTGCCAACGGGCTGAGTGGTTGGACGTTAAATGCCTTGTTAGGCATGTGGTACCCAAATGGTTGGTGTTTTTGCCACATTTGATGTGCCTGTGACACAGTTTGCAGATAGCAACAGTGTGATCTGCTGCAGATGTGCTGAAAAAGGCCCAGACAGCTGAGCTGTGGGGAGTGGGCCGGGATATAACAGCTGCAGAATGTGATGGAATAGGGTGGCTGCTCTCTACTCTTTCTTGATGCCGACCTCCTTGGGGTTGTTACACCTCACCTTCAGTTTTCTCCTCTGCTCTATCTGGCACCCAAGTCGCATCAGTGACATCATCATCCATCATCAAAATACGCTGCAGCTTGGGGAACATGAATGCCAATTTGTCTACCAGTGTTCCTCCCTCTCTAGGCTCATGTTCCTGTCATCCTCAGCCTCAGAACCAGCATCTGAATCCAGTAATGGCTTGGCATCCTCAAGGAGCAAGTAGCTGACGCTGTGGTCAAATAACTCAGCTGATTTTTTAATGGCTCATGTTAGGGCTATGGCAGGAATAGATGTGGACAAGGAGGCAGGTTTATCCACTGCACATTTGTCTCTCTGCTTGTGTGACAGAGGATGAGGAAGGTTTAGTAAGCCAGTCCACCACCTCTTCTGCATGCTGTGGCTGGATAGCATGGGCAAACTCGCTAAACAGAGGAAATGATGCCCTGCCTGAGGACTGACCACCATGTCCACCTTTGCCTGTGGACACGTTTGTTGCTGGGCCTCTTACAGTGCCAAGGGAACGTCTGCCTCTCCTTGTTGTTCTCCCAGACATTATTGGGAGGAAGGGGGCGGTGCTTATAAGCAAATGTAAAGGAGAAGTTGAAATCTGTACGTAGATGCACTTGAACCACTTGCTTACAGGGCACTTAAACCCCCCTCCTATCCAGACCAATTTTCAGCTTTCACCGCTGGGTGCACTTTGAATGACAATTGCGCGGTCATACAACACTGTACCCAAATGAAATTTTTATCATTTTTTCACTACAAATAGAGCTTTCTTTTGGTGGTATTTGATCACCTCTGCAGTTTTTACTTTTTGTTAAAAAAAATGTAAAAATCTGAATTTTTTTTAAAACATTTTTTTTTATTTTTTTATATTTTGTTATAAAAAATTTAAAACGGGTCATTTTTCTCCTTCATTGATGTACGCTGATGAGGCGGCAGTGATGGGCTCTGATGGGTGGCAGTGATGGGCAGCACTGTCAGGTGGCACTGATTGGCACTACAGGTGGGCATTGATAGGTGGCACTTGTTGGCATTGATAGGTGGCACTTGTTGGCATTGATAGGTGGCACTGTGGGCACTGTTAGGTGGCACTGTGGGCTCTTTTAATTGGCACTAGTAGGTGGCACTGATGAGGCAGATGTGCCTCTTCCATCCCAGCCGGTGATCGGCTTTTTTTTCTACTCGCGCTGTCGGCGTGAGTAAAAAAAAAAACGATTACCGATCTTTTTGTTTTATTGGCTGACAGCTGATCACATGGCAAGGGGCTGGGACCGGCCCCTTACTCGGATCGGTGATCAGCCGAGTCTCAGTGACTCGGTGATCACAGCGTGCCCTGCAGGGCGCGCGCAGGGAGCGTGCACAGGGGAGGCCGTCATATGACGGCCTCCCGGAAATTCAGGTCCGCTCTGTGGCCGTCATTCGGCCATAGCGCGGATGTCAGGTGGTTAATCAATGTAAAGAGGTGTTTGGTGCCCTTTAATTTGAGCACACAGACACACTCCACGGATACAATATAATATACTGCAATATAATGCGCCAAACGTACAGTGATGCACAGAACTATATGGTGTTAAACTGGCAGTAACGCACAAAACTATACAGCGTTAAACTTGTAGTAACACACACAGAACTATATGGCGTTAAACTGGCAGTAACGCACGCAAAATGATATGGCATTAAACTGGCAGTGACACACAAGCAATACGATATGGCGTTAAACTGGCAGTAACGCAATCAAATAGACGGTGTTCAACCGTCACTACACTGAAGCTATCTGAACTGTCCCTACTCTAGCTATATACTAATGTCAAGATTACTGACACGGTCTCACTACACTACACTGAAACTATCTGAGCTGTCCCTACTCTAGCTGCACACTATGAAAAGCTGAATAATGGTCCTCCTCACTGCAGTCACACTATCCCTAGACTGACACTAAACTAATATTCTACACTGACAATTGAAGCAAAATGGCACAGTATAGCACACTAACTAATAGCACTGAACAGAGCCCTGTTCTATCTCTCTCCACACCAAAATCACACTGAAAATGGCTGCCATTGAAAGAATACTTTTATACCATAGGGCGGGAATGAGGCATGATTAGATAAAGTCATGATGACAGTGTCCAATCATGACTCTGACAGTGCTCTGTGCCCTGATTGTCTGAAGCCTTTACTGCTTCAGGCAATCAGGGCTTGCAATGCACTGTTCAACGCCACAATGCATTGTGGTCGGTTTGGGGGGGGCGAACAAACGGTCGAACGACCGGTTTGTTCGGCGAACAGCCGAAAGTCCGAACAACGAAAGTTCGCCCCGAACTTATGCTCAGGCCGAACCGTTCGCCTGTCCCTAATGGTTATTGTTTGACTGAAGCCATTTATTATCAATAAACTGTGTTTACTATTTTTAAATCCTAATGGCAACAGAAACTACACAAATGACCCTGATCAAAAGTTTACATACCCCAGTTCTTAATACCATGTATTGCAGGGGCGGCCGTGCATTGTGGTTGCACGGGCGCCACCTCCCGATCCATGCGCCCGACCCCTTTCAGGACGCATGGACTCCTATGGCAGTGTGGGCAGGGTTGTTGTGTTTTTTTTGTTTTTTTTAGCATCTGATTAGAGCCTGAGGCTCTAATAGGCTTCAAAAAAGGCTGGGCTCGGGGCGCAGAGAGTGCGCCCTGATCCCACCCTGCTGTGTGATCATAGCGAATTAATTTTCGCTATTTTTACACCACAGTGCCTCCCCGCCAATCAGGAGGCAGGTCAGTGAGACCTGTTTCCCGATTGGCAGAGGAGACACACTCACAGGGGAGGTAGCTGGAGGATCGGACTCCTCCGCCGCTGCCGCTGACACAGGAGGAGAGGACCCAACAGCCCGGAATGGAGGAGGAGACGCATGGGATGCAGGAACTATCACCTGCCCATCCCCCAGCTCGCTGCCGTCACCTGGATGGGGTAAGTGCCAGTCTGAGGGCGAGCAGGGGGGGGGGGGGGGCAGGGAATTCACAGTGGCTGCATAAGATGGGCACAGGCTGCATAAGATGGGCAAAGAAGCTGCATAAGATGGGCAGAAGCTGCATAAGATGGGCACAGAAGCTGCATAGGATGGGCACAGGCTGCATGAGATGGGCACAGAGGCTGCATATGACGGGCACAGAGGCTGCTTCTGATGGCACAGGGCTGCATTTTATGGGGCACAGTGACTGCATATGATGGGCACAGTGAGGCTGCAATTGATGTTTGTTTGTTTGTTTTTTTTTCAGAATTTTTCAGTTTGCTTGTGCCCCCCCAAAAATTTTGAGCACCAGCCGCCACTGGTGTATTGCCCCCTTTAACATCAATGACCGCTTGAAGTCTTTTGAAGTCTTTTGTGGTATTTGTGGATGAGGTTCTTTATCTTCCCAGATGGCAAAGCTCCCATTGCTCTTGGCAAAAAGCCTCCAGTTCCTGTAAATTCTTGGGCTGTCTTGCATGAACTGCACGCTTGAGATCTCCCCAGAGTGGCTCAATGCTATTGAGGTCAGGAGACGGATATGGCCACTCCAGAACCTTCACTTTATTCTGTTGTAGCCAATGACAGGTCGACTTGGCTTTGTGTTTTGGATCATTGTCATGTTGGAATTGTCCATGTACGTCCCATGCACAGCTTCCAGGCTGATGAATGCAAATGTTCCTCCAGTATTTTTTTATTTATTTATTTTTTTTAGTCAGAAAAAGATTTTTATTTTGTTGTTCATTGTGCTGAATACATGTCATACAGGATAAGATATAAAACAATTGTTATCACAAGTTGCTTTGTCAAACATTGTATTGTGTACAGTCCATATGTAATTCAAACATCCTAAATAATCTGCAATGATACATGAGAAAGGCATAGTAGATAGAACTAATTAAGAAGGAACCAATTAAAAAAAATAAAAAACATAATAAAGAAAAATAAGACAATTGAATATTCTTAATGGGCTCTACATGCCCCCAGGGCCCTGGGGACATGCCACTCCCAAGCATTCTACATGACCCACCAAAGTAATCAATAATACTTGAATCAAGTGCTATGTATGTTCTCTTTTCGGCTACTTAAGTTAGCGTCTTTTAACTCCTATCCCTGTAAAAGTCTGTCTTTGACCAATTGATATGGTGCCAACCCCGGAACATCCAACCAAGCCTGCCACATTGCATAGAATTTGCGTGGTGCATTTCTGTGCTGATATGTTAGTTTTTCTCTTATTAGCAGTCTATTAACCTGTTCAACCCATTGTTGCCTAGTGGGAACCCTGGGAGTTATCCAAAATTGTGCAATTCATTTACAGGCAACATATAGCAGACGAAGAATCGCCGTGTGAGTTGATGGGGTTAATATCTCCTCATCCAGGGCACCCATTAGGCATACCATAGGGTTTTGTGGTATAGTGATAGTATAAACCTGGGATATTATGTCAAGGACTTCCTTCCAATAGTGGAAGAGTTTGGGACATTTCCAGAGCATGTGCATGAGGTCACCATTGTCCCTCTCACATTTTGGGCAGAGGGGTGTGTCACGTACTCCCCATTTATGAAGTCGTACCGGAGTCCTATATGCCCGATGTAGCAGATAAAGATAATTTTTGAGAGGAGGATACTGAGACCAGGGGGGGGTGGAGGCGAGGCAAAGGTTCCACCACGTTTCCCCATCCATGGCTCCACATCCTCCTCCCATTTACGCCTCCAAGTTAGGCTGGCGGGATTGCATTGAGAAGCATGTTATAACATCTAGAGATCATACCTTTCTTTTTACCTTCCATTAGGATCTCCTGTATTAATGAGTGGTCTGTCAATCTAATCATTGTTTGCCTTGACAGCGTTTGTAGTGCGTGTCGCAGCTGTAAATACTCTTAGAAGTTAGTACGTGGTATATCGAATTCTGTTTGTAATTCCATAAATGACTTGAGGTTAGGCCCATTATATATATTTGTGTGATGTATCTTATTCCTGCTCTTTCCCAATTCCCAAACCCTCTGAGTTTGAATAGCTCTAAGTTTCGCCAAAGGGGGGTATGAGTCAGGAAACCTCGTATCCCCAGCAGCCGCTTAATGTAGGACCATAGTGTCTTTAATCCTCCATTATTTTTTGATAACATACTGCATTCATCTTGCCAACAATTTTGATCACATTTCCTGTGCTTTTGTAGCTCGCACATCCCCAAAACATCAGCGATCCACCTCTGTATGTTTCATCATAGGCCTTGTTGACTCCTCTCCAAATGTAGCGTTTATGGTTGTGGCCAAAAAGCTCAATTTTGGTCTCCTCACTCCAAATGACTTTGTGCCAGAAGGTTTGAGGCTTGTCTCTGTGCTGTTTGGCGTATTGTAAGCTGGAAACTTTGGCATTTGCGTAGTAATGGCTTTCTTCTTCTTTAATTGTCCATCCTGAAACAGTCACACCACATGTTTTCAGAGAGTCCTGTATTTCACCTGAAGTTATTTGTGGGTTTATCTTTGCACCCCAAACTATTTTCCTGGCAGTTGTGGCTGAAATTTTAGTTGGTCCACCTGACCGTGTTTTTTGGTTTCAACAGAACCCCTTATTTTTCACTTCTTGATTAGAGTTTGAACACTGCTGATTGTCATTCTCAAATCCTTGGATATCTTTTTATATCCCTTTCCTGTTTTATACAGTTCAACTACCTTTTCCCACAGATCCTTTGACAATTCTTTTGCTTTCCCCATGACTCAAAATCCAGATACGTCAGTGCAGCACTGGATGAAAGCTGCCAGGGTCTGTCAGGAGTCCAAAAACTCATTGACCTTTTATACACAAACACACACACACGCAAACTGATCACAGGTGTGGAAGGTTACATTTTAACCACTTGCCGACCGCCTAACGCAGATGTACTGCGGCAGAATGGCACGGGCAGGCAAAGTCGCATATCTGATACGTGATTTGCCTCCCGCGGGCGAGGGCGCATTGCGCCCCCCCCCCCCGGTGCCCGAGTTGGTCAGCATCTTAAGGGGAGCGATATGTGCTGAGGGGGAGGCCACTCATTCGTGGCCACCCCCTCGCGATCGCTCCCAACGAATGAAAATCTTCCTCTGCTGCTGTAATGTAAACAGCGGCAGAAGAAGTGATGTCATCTCTCCTCGTGTCGGTCTTTTCGTTCCGGCGCCGAGGTGAGAAGACATCAAGTAAGTCTGCACAACACCACACGAACAGTAGAACACTCTAGGCACACTTTTCACCCCCCAATCACCCCTTGATCACCCCCCTGTACCCCCTGTCACAGTGACACCACTAGCAGTTTTTTTTTTGTTTTTGTTTTTTACTGATTACTGCATTGGTGTCATTTGTGACCATTATAAGTGGTAGGGCAGTTAGTGGTAGGCCCCTTTTTAGGTCTAGGGTAGCCCCCTAACCCCCCCTAATAAAGGTTTAACCCAGTGATCACCCCCCATGGCCAGTGTCGCTAATCGATCGTTTTTCTGATCGCAGGTGACGCTAGTTAGGGAGGTAAGTATTTAGTTTCGCCGTCAGCGTTTTATAGCGTCAGGGACCCCCATATACTACCTAGTAAAGGTTTTAACCCCCTGATTGCCCCCTAGTTAACCCTTTCACTAGTCACTAACAGTCAGGAGCTTTTTTACCTGTGAGTCTTACTAGTGTACCACTAAATTTAGAGCCCAAAATGGCAAATCGAAGGTACACTAGTGAAGAGGCCTACACATTTCTGAGCATGACCGATAGTGAAGAGGAAGTCACTCATCTGTCAGATTCAGTCTCAGAATACGATCCTGTAGAGGACAGCGGCTCCATGACAGATAGCTCTGACAACGGAGTTGTGGTCCCTGACAAGGTCAGGCGTACCAGACCCCGAACTACTTCTTCTGTCGATGTGCAAGAACCGCAGGTCCCTCGTATGGAGCAGAGCAGTACTAGTGCCCCTATTCCTTCTGGTGAACTGGCAAGCACCAGCGGCCTAGTACACCCTGGTTGTAGTCAATCCAGCAGTATCACGTGGCAAGTCCCATAAGTGCAGTTCAAGCTGGTGAGGTGGCAAGCACAAGTAGTGTCCTGCTGCCACCAAGAAGATGAACACAGGCCCGTCGTGCCCATAGTGCCCTTCCTGCTGCATTTGCCAATCCTAATTGGGAACCCACCACTTCTGCAGCACCCGTACTTCCCCCATTCACTGGCCAACCCGGCATTCAGGTGGAAACAGTTGATTTTACGTCACTTGATTTTTATTCGTTGTTTTTCACCGAAGATCTCTATAGATCCATTGTGGACCAAAGCAATTTGTACGCTGGTCAACACATCGCCACTATTCCCCAGTCCTCCCTTGCCAGAGATTGGAGACCAATTACGGTTTCCAAATTTAAGCTCTTTCTGGGCCTTTCCCTCAACATGGGCATAACTAAAAAGAGTGCGTTGCAGTCATATTGGTCCACTGACACAATTCACCATACGCCCTTGTTCTCTGTCTCCATGACCAGGGCACGATACAAGCAGATCTTGCGGTTCATGCACTTCAATGACAATGAACTCTGTCGTCCTCGTGGAGACCCTGGATACGATCGGCTCTACAAAATTCGTCCCCTCGTAAACCACTTTAACCAATGTTTTGCAGTCCCTGATTAAGTTTCCTGGCCGCTTGTCATTCAAACAGTACCTTCCCAGCAAGCGTGCCAGATACGGGGTCAAGATGTATAAGCTCTGTGACAGGGCCACAGGCTATACATGTAGTTTTATGGTTTACGAGGGAAAAGATAGCCACGTAGAGCCGACAAACTGCCCTGACTACATAGGAAGTGCTGGCAAGATTGTGTGGGACTTGGTGTCACCCTTATTCGGAAAGGGGTACCTCTTATATGTGGACAATTATTACACGAGCGTGCCACTTTTTAGTCACTTGTTTGATCAGCAGATTGGAGCATGTGGCACCGTGCGACCTAATCACCGGGGCTTTCCCTAGCGACTTGTAGATTCCCGTCTTAGGCTGGGGTAGAGAGCCTGCTTGCAGTGTAATAATTTGCTCGCTATGAAGTGGAGGGATAAAAAGAATGTTTTCGTTCTCACCTCCCTTCATGCAGACACGACGGTCCAAATTACTACGGCGACTGGTGTTGTGGAGAAACCCCTCTGTGTCCACGAATATAACCAAAATATGGGAGGGCTGGACCTCAATGACCAGTTGTTGGCGCCGTACCTAATTGCCCGTAAGGCCAGACGCTGGTACAAGAAAGTATCTGTTTATTTATTTCAATTGGCTTTGCTGAACGCTCATGTGCTATACAGAGCTTCAGGACAGACTGGATCCTTCCTTAAATTCCAGGAAGAGATCGTCAGAGCCCTTCTGTTTCCAGACTGTGCTCCACCTCACCTTCCCCAACCAAATGCAGTAAGCCAGCTGCATGAGAGGCATTTTCTTTATGTCCTCCCGAGTACCCCTACCCAACGAACACCCCAAAAAAGATGTGGTAGTGTCTGCAGCAAGCGCGGATATAGGCGTGACACCCGCTATTATTGTCCCTCCTGTCCTGACAATCCTGGTCTTTGCATTGGTGAATGTTTTGAACGCTACCGTACACTAGTTGAGTATTAGCATAGGGTACAGCACTGCACAGACTAGGCACACTTTCACAGGGTCTCCCAAGATGCCATCGCATTTTGAGAGACCCGAACCTGGAACCGGTTACAGTTACAAAAGTTACAGTTACAAAAAAAGTGTAAAAAAAACCCAAAAAAATATATAAAATAAACCAAAAATAGTTGTCGTTTTATTGTTCTCTCTCTATTCTCTCTATTGTTCTTCCCTGTTTTACTGTATTCTATTCTGCAATGTTTTATTATGTTTTATCATGTTTGCTTATTAGGTACGCAATTTTTTTATACTTTACTGTTTTTACTGTGTTTTATTAACCATTTTTTTGTTTTCAGGTACGCCATTCGGCTGCAGAGCGGATTTATTTATCTTGACAGCAACAGCGTTTGCTCCCACGATACATAAAGCCGTGACTCCAGCATTGTCAGAGGTGTTTTCACCACCACAGTTAAAAAAAAGAGCATATATGCCGAAGCATGGGGGCAGCAGGGGCGGAGGAGCAATTTGCTCCTACCTTTTGCGGGTGGATGCCCCCATGCTTCGGCATACATATATTTTAGGTACAGGTTGCGTTTAAAAAATGTTTTATTTTTTACTATTTTTTTTTTTTTTTTTTGTATTTGCTTTGCAGGTATGGTAAGTCTTACTGTTATACTGTAATGTTACTTTGTTTTATTGTTAACCATCATTTGCATAGCAGGTACGCCATTCAGTTGCAGCGCGGATTTATTTATCTGGACAGCAACAGCGTTTGCTCCCACGATGCATAAAGCCATGACTCCAGCGCTGTAGGAGGTGATTTCACCACCACAGTTAAAATAAAGAGCATATATCGCGAAGCATGGGGGCAGCAGGGGCGGAGGAGCGATTTGCTCCTACCTTTTGGGGCGGATGCCCCCGTGCTTTGGCATATATAAATGGTGCATGTATGCCCATCATTAGAAGTGGGTGGATGAAGGGAGGTCTTCTAATGGTGGGCATACCCACCGATCAATCTCTTTTTTTCGTTCAGACCACAGGCTGCATGAAAAAAAAAGTTTACAATATATGCCCAACAAGGACCTGCAACGTACTGGTATGTTGCTGGACTTTGAGTGGTTATACCAGAATGATGCCTGCAGGTTTAGGTATCATCTTGGTATCATTCTTTTTAGCCAGCAGTCAGCTTTCATGTAAAAGCAATCCTAGTGGCTAATTAGCCTCTAGACTGCTTTTACAAGCAGTGGGAGGAAATGCCCATACCCCCCCCCCAGTCTTCCATGTTTTTCTCTGGCTCTCCTGTCCCAACAGGGAACCTGAGAATGCAGCCAGTGATGGCCAGCTGACCATAGAGCTGATCAGAGAACAGAATGGCTTCAATCATCTCTATGGCCTAAGAAACCGGAAGCTATGAGTATTTTATGGTGACAAGTGCTATGGTGCGTGATACAATCCTATATAAATAAAAATAATTTATTAATGAAAAAATTAAATAATAATAAAGGAAGTGACCAGAAACTACTATATATTATAAAGTGATAAATACTTATTTAAATGTGGATAATTATATTCCTAATACATTAATATGTATATTGAACAACCTCAATCCTTATTATAAAAACATGTGTTAATGAAACTACAAATTGACAAGTGTAAAAACTGCAAAAATTGGTTGTCAGACCCCAGTGCAACACACACACTACAATTGTGCGAAAAAACGTTAAAAATTAAAAAATTTATTAAAACCAGTCCATAAACCAAGTGTATCGAAAAATGTGTATCAAAGATATATCAAAAATATATATAAAAATTTTTCTCATAAAAAAGGTGTATCAAAAAATATATATGTGTAGTCCCAAATAGTTCATATAGTGGTACCATACATGGTACCACAGCGTGGCGAATGTATTTATGGACATGTGGGAAGCAGAACATATATACAAGAGATTACGCCCAGAGATAAAATTCTACCGTCGCTATATAGATGACGTGATCATCATATGGAAAGGCACGATAGATTCTTTCCAGGGATGATGAATCAGAACAAGTATGGAATTTCCTTCAGCGGGAAAAGCGATCCCCAAGAAATAGAGTACTTGGATGTACAAATTTTCAAAGAGAATAATGAACTACACACTAGAACTTTTTTTAAAACAACAGATCGCAACGGTTACATTCCAATTTCTAGCTGCCACCACCCCAAATGGAAGGAGAAAATCCCGAAGGGCCAACTGATGAGGCTGCGTAGGAATTGCCATAAAATGGAGGATTACTACACACAAGCTGATAATCTGATTGGGAAATTTACTGAGAAAGGGTACCAGAGGGAATCCCTAATGAGACAGAAAAGGGAAATAGGGGATCTAGACTGAGATTCCCTTTTGAAGAAAAAGGAGAAGGAAAGCAGCTCCTCTGGGATGGAAATGGCCTTTATTACGGGATTTAATAATCAATACCGCTCAGTTGAACATATCATTAGAAAATACTGTCCGATTCTAAAATCAGATAGGGTCCTGGCGGCATTACTTACGAAAAAAACCAAGATTCATTTACAGAAAGGCTCCCAATTTGAGGAATCAACTGGTACACAATGTGATCGACCCACCAAAGACAATAAAATTGTTCCCTGAAATGAAAGGCTTTTTTAGATGCCAAAAATGTCTCCCCTGCAGGGTGAGCAAAAGACAACCGAGGAAAAAATTATCTTTTAAATCTAGGTCTGGGAAGGAGTACCAGATTAGGGAGCTGATCACTTGTGATAGTACTCACGTAACATATGTGATCGAATGTCCTTGCCGATTACAGTATGTGGGAAAAACCACTAGGCCTCTGTGTGTTAGGGTTAGAGAACATATCAATAATATTAAAAAGGGATTCCCAAAACACAATCTTTCGAGGCATTTTGATGAATTCCACAATAGGGACCCCACGGGACTGATTTTTTACGGTATTGATTTGATTAAGGATTACTGGAGGGGTGGCAATAAAAGAATAAAAGTATCCCAGAACGAAACCAGGTGGATATACCGCCTAGATAGCTTGGTTCCGAAAGGGCTGAATGTGGATATAGATCTCAACTGTTTTCTGTATAATTTCTAAAAAAAAGAAACTTTTTCAAAATGGGTGGCAGGTAGCACCACTAATAAATTAGCTACAGCTCCCAGCCGGTCTTAACCCCATCTAGTTGGTTTACATACCTAAGAATCTCACCATATGTTTTCCAGACATATTTTTATGCTCTTACGCACTAACTCTATCCTATAGAATAAAAAGAATCTGTATATCCCTCAGTATTGTCCATATATATATATATATATATATATATATATATATATACACACACACCCCTTTTTTGCTCATTTCAATTTGAATTTTTAACTTTTATTTCTCATACTGACTTCTATATACAGAATGTCAGCATTCCTCATCTCCTCAACATACCATATAAGATATTTAAAATTATGAGCTTATGGCCTTAAAACAAAAATATATTTTATTACCCCTCGGTAATGTCCTTTACTATGTGGTTTTATTAGTATTGTGTCCCATA
Organism: Aquarana catesbeiana; assembly: GCA_037953035.1. Taxonomy (NCBI): domain Eukaryota; kingdom Metazoa; phylum Chordata; class Amphibia; order Anura; family Ranidae; genus Aquarana; species Aquarana catesbeiana. The sequence goes on along the minus strand of JBBHAA010000323.1, from coordinate 1,260,085 downwards.
TAAGAAAGGGCATTTTTATATAATTTATTTTAGTAAGTGGTCAATTTATTCACACATCCCCTTTAATTCAAGGTCACTTTATTCACATCCATTTTTTCTGATTTCAGCTTAATGACTCACTTATACCCACGTTATTTTATATATTCATACTTATTTTTATTTTTTATTTTTTTCATTTTTTCTTTCATCTTTTCTTTCATTTTTTCATTTCTTTTTTTCTTTTTTAGCATATGTCTTTAATAAAAAGTATTTTCCTAATTTATTTTATTCCAATTTATTTTATATATTTTTCTTTATTAATTTTCTCTTTCTAATTTTTTATTTAATTCTCAAATTTATTTATTCTATTTCTCTTGGGATAACTAAAGAACACATTGTTTAGATGAAGATTTTTATAGAATTTTTATAATAATTTTTTAGAATTTTTTATAGTTATTTATATTACAAATAAATTGTATGATATTAACTGGTGTCACCAATAAGTTGGAATGTAAGGAGTTGTCATCGCTGCCGCTGTATAATAGGCTGCTCACCACTAGAGGGCCCTTTATGGGGGTTTCTCTATCTGAATTAGATTCAAATCTACCTAGCAACAAATGTGCTAATTCCCACCTACGGATTGTGAATGGAGCATCTGGGAGGTGATTGGCCGCAGCGATGATTACACCTTGAATAAATAGACGTTGGGAGTGCCAAGATTGCAGCGCCTCCGATAACGTCCGTATGACGAAACGCGTAAGGCGGGACTATCTTGGCACGCACAACGTCATTTCCGTGTATCGTGGTTCCGGGAACTAGGCCGGTGGAACGCAAACGGTAGTTTTCCAACAGCGCTGCGTCCCCGGACTGTATGGAGAGGTAGTGAGCCTGCGAGCTCCCCCTCCTCTTTATTAAAACGTTCTCTTGAAAATTTTTATTTGGTTTAAGTGGATCCAGTCGTGTTGTTGGACTGTATTATACAAAATTAAATTTATAGTTACCAACAAAGTTACGCTATGAAGCTATTCTTATTTTTCATTTAATACATGCAAGTGGAAACCTGGTTGGGATATGTGCTGTAGCAAGGGGCAGTGAATCCCCCTCCCCCTCAACGAGTGGTTCACCTGGATTGAGCTAAGTGGAAGGACATTGGCACCGGTGGGATCGGAGCGATTAGAAGCAGAGGACCAACATCACACGCTCATACCCCTGCAGGGGCAGGGAGCTCCGGTGAGTGCAATCAAATTGGGAGGAATTGCTAAAAGTACTGCACGGATCTCCATTGATTAGAAGATTCCTCTGGGAAAGCACTATACAATCTATTGCACTGTGTATGGTACCACTATATGAACTATTTGGGACTACACATATATATTTTTTGATACACCTTTTTTATGAAAAAAAAATGTATATATATTTTTGATATATCTTTGATACACATTTTTTGATACACTTGGTTTATAGACTGGTTTTAATTAATTTTTAAATTTTTAACGTTTTTTCGCACAATTGTAGTGTGTGTGTTGCACTGGGGTCTGACAACCAATTTTTTGCAGTTTTTACACTTGTCAATTTGTAGTTTCATTAACACATGTTTTTATAATAAGGATTGAAGTTGTTCAATATACATATTAATGTATTAGGAATATAATTATCCACATTTAAATAAGTATTTATCGCTTTATAATATATAGTAGTTTCTGGTCACTTCCTTTATTATTATTTAATTTTTTCATTTATAAATTATTTTTATTTATATAGGATTGTATCACGCACCATAGCACTTGTCACTTTAAAAATACTCACTCTCGCATCCTTTGTTCTACACAGCGCCATCCCCTATACCTTGATTTCAACTCCTTTGGGGTAACACTGAGGTGTTCCCTACCTACTTAGGGGGGCAGCAGTGCTTAAAAGTCTGAAGCGCGGACCCATTGATAGATTTATTATGAGCATTTTATGACTTAGATTTTGCCGGATGTAAACAGTGCCATTGGGAAAGCATTTTATCACACCTATCTTGGTGTGGTCAGATGCTTTGAGGGCAGAGGAGAGATCTAGGGTCTAATAGACCCCAATTTTTTCAAAAAAGAGTACCTGTCACTACCTATTGCTATCATAGGGGATATTTACATTCCCTGAGATAATAAAAATGGTTTTAAAAAAAAAGGAACAGTTTAAAAATAAGATAAAAAGGCAAAAAAATAATAAAGGGAAAAAAAACAAAAAAACACCCCTGCCCCCCCTGCTCTCGCGCAAAGGCGAACACAAGCGTCGGTCTGGCGTCAAATGTAAACAGCAATTGCACCATGCATGTTAGGTATCACTGTGAAGGTCAGATCGAGGGCAGTAATTTTAGCAGTAGACCTCCTCTGTAAATCTAAAGTGGTAACCTGTAAAGGCTTTTAAAAATGTATTCAGTTTGTCGCCACTGCACGTTTGTGTGCAGTTTTAAAGCATGTCGTATTTGGTATCCATGTACTCGGCCTAAGATCATCTTTTTTATTACATCAAACATTTGGGCAATATAGTGTGTTTTAGTGCATTAAAACTTTAAAAAGTGTGTTTTTTCCCCAAAAAATGCGTTTGAAAAATCGCTGCGCAAATACTGTGTGGAAAAAAAAATGAAACACCCACCATTTTAATCTGTAGGGCCATTGCTTTAAAAAAATATATAGTGTTTGGGGGTTTAAAGTAATTTTCTTGCAAAAAAAAATATTTTCTCCAAGTGTCTTCCAGGACAGCCCATGAGACCTTGGGCTCCTCCTACCAGGACAGGAAACACGTTACCCGCACCAGATAAAAGGGCGGTCCTCCAGGCCCATGTCAGTTATTTGTGTTTCCTCCGGACGGGGGGTAACCTGTTCCTGGAACCTGCTCCCATAGGTCTCATGAGCAGGGGCTCTGTATGGCTATTTTTTGGGGCAAATAACTTACCTCTTCCTCTGCCAGAAGCAGCATCACCGCTGGGGAGGTTGGCTGTGCTGCTGTTCCCTGTCCTCCAGTGCCTGGAGAGGGCCAGGACCGGTGTGAGGTCGGGCCCCAGCGCAGTGCATTACACTAATAGCTCAGCTGAGCATCGGTTGTTCTTCCCTGCCGACAGCGTGGCTGATCTGTGCAGGGAGTGGAGGAAGCCGCGGCGCTCGAGGGGGCGGAGCTATTGCGCTCCAAGCTGGCCCATAGGAAGTGCCTGGAGAGGGTTACTTCCGGGGCATATGACGTCATCATCGGGTGCCGGAGACGCGGTTCCAGTCTCCATAAACGGCGCGAGCAGGGAACGCTGGCTGCTGGTGTTCTCTTGGTGTAAAGCAGCCAGGCTGTGGACGACCAAGAGGGGCAGAATGGATCCTTCAGCAGTACCTGCACAGGCAGCAGTTGTGGTTCCCAACACCAGCACCTCACAGGTAAGCCTGGGGTGTTTTGTCACCACCTGGCTATCCCTGTGAGTGTTCCCTCCCCCTCCCCCCTCTGTAGTAGTGAGTGTAAGGGGACACATTTCCTCCCTCCTGCATGTGGTGTTACGGAGTGATTGGGTGGCCTTTAATTACATTGTGGGTCATTTATTTTGTCTTGCAGACCAAGACTCAGGACAAGGCCCAAGCGCAGCCACTAAAAAGGAAATGTGTGGTTTGCGCAAACAAATTGAGCTCCTCATGGAGCAAAGTAGTTTGTCGCACCTGTATAGAAGGCCTAGTAAAAGATGACCCGGTTGCCTCTTGCCAGAAGATGCTTACTTCTGTTAGGGATGAGCTTGCGTCCACCTTCAGTTCTTTTAGAACACTTATTGACAAGCTCCAGACTCCAGCAGAGTCTGTCTTCACAGAAAACGTCTGAGGTCAGATCTACCCGAACTTCTCCGGAAGAATCAGGGTCAGATACAGAGCCCAGGGATAGAGAATCCACTCGGGGCTCTAGATTTAAGTTATCTGTTGAGGATGTGGATGACTTATTAAAGGCTATCTATACTACCCTTGAATTGAAAGAGGAAGAGGTTCAGTTATCCAAACATGATCTTATGTATAAAGGATTGAATAAGAAAAAATCGAGAGTTTTTCCAGTTCATAGTTCTTTGGTTGATACTATTAAACTGGAATGGGATAATCCTGAGAGAACCATTCTTCTCTAGTAACCTAAAAAGAAGGTTTCCTTTTGACAAGAACACTGCGCAGCCGTGGAATAAGAATCCCAAGTTGGACGCACCTCTTTCAAAGGTTTCAAAAAACTCGGACCTAGCATTTTGATGATATGGGCACGCTTAACGATCCGATGGACAAGAGAGGGGATATCCTTCTCCACAGAGCCTGGGACTCAGCGGTTGGGAACCTGAAACCAGCTCTGGCCTCCACTTGTGTGGCCAGAAATCTGGAGGTTTGGTTGACTCAGATTCAGTCACATCTGTCAGCAGGTACCTCCCAGATAGCAAATTTTGAAGTCTTTTCCTCTCTTATTTCAGGCAGTGGGTTTTTTGGCAGGTTCTTCCGCTGAGTTGGTAAGAATGTCGGCCAGGACTTCGGCTCTAGTGAACTCGGCCAGGAGAAGCCTTCGGCTTAAGACCTGGTCAGGGGACTCAGCCTCCAAGTTGCGCCTTCATGGCCTTCCCTTAACAGGCGATTGTTTATTTGGCCCAGGTCTGCAGGAGGCACTGGAATGCACGGCTGATAAGAAAAAGGTGTTTCCAGAGAAAAAGAGAATCACGACAGCCAGAAAATTTTTTCGTGGCCAAGGCAGGCAACAGAGTCCTAGAGAAAAGGACAGCAGGCCGAAAAAAACACTGAACTGGGCACAAAGGCAGAGGCAAGGGGGGAGTGCTGTTTAACCCTCCTCAACAGCCCGCCAAGCCACAGTGACTTGTGTTCCCCAGTGGGAGGAAGATTGAGGGCCTTCATCCCACAGTGGGCAGCAGTCACTTCAAGCCCCTACATCTTGGATCTAGTGACCAACGGGTAGAGGCTGGAGTTTGTTCACCAACCATCAGAATGATTGTTGGTCACCTTTCCTCCACAAGATCGAGAGAAAGCGAGGGCTCTGGGTCTCCAGATCGGAGACTTATTGGATCAAAAAGTCCTGATTCCTGTTCCACAGTCAGAGCAGGGCAAGGGATTCTACTCCCATGTATTTGTGGTCAAAAAGCCATCGGGAAAGTTTCGATTTATCCTGAATCTCCGGACTTTAAAAAAGTCCATCAGATACAAACATTTCCGGATGGAGACGGTTTTTACTATCAAAAACCTACTATACCCAAACTGCTTTATGGCCACGTTGGACTTAAGGGATGCATATCTTCACATCCCTATCCATCCAGCCTTCCAAAAGTCTTTGAGATTGGCAGTGAAGACGAGTATGGGGAACCGACGTTTTCAATTTCAAGCCCTCCCTTTCGGTCTTTCCTCAGCCCCGCGCATCTTTACGAAAGTGTTGGGGGAAGCGATGGCTCCACTGAGGTTAAAGGCAATAACTGTTATCCCTTACTTGGACGACCTCCTGATAGTGGCAAGATCATACCAGAGGCTGTTGGAGGATCTCCACGCTGTACAGGACTTCTTACAGTCCCTAGGCTGGTTGATAAACAAAGAAAAATCGTCCTTGATCCCGGCCCAGAAAGTAACGTATCTAGGTTACGATTTTTGCTCAGTGAACCAAAGAGTTTTTCTTCCTCAGCAGAAGATTACCAAAGTGTTCCAGACTATGTCAGCATTGCAGACCAACCAGTCGGTCTCTCTGAGACAGGTGTCAAGGGCAGTGGGTCTTATGACCTCATGTTTTCCCGCAGTACCATGGGCGAGACTCCATCAGCGTCCGTTATAAATGTTTCTATTAAGAAACTGGGACGGTGACGTAAGGTTCCTGGAGTCAAGGATCCGGCTTCCCGCCAGGATAAAAAAAAGCCTGTGGTGGTGGAGAACTGGCCAGCACCTAACAGGAGGTCTCCCATGGTCCCTTCCCATATCCCGAAGAATTACCATGGATGCGAGTTCCTGGGGATGGGGGGCCCACCTCAGCAATGCAGTCGAACAGGGAGAGTGGTCCTCAAAGGAGGCAAGGGCCTCATCCAATCAAAGAGAGCTGCTTGCAGTCCAGGGAGCCCTGCAGTCTTTTCAGATAGAGATCAAGGGTCACAACCTCCAAATTCTGTCAGACAATATCGTGACAGTCGCGTACATCAACAAGCAGGGAGGCACGAGAAGCCGGATGCTTCAGTCCATTGCCCAGGAGATCCTTTCAGGGGCAGAGGGGAATCTAGCTTCAATTTCAGCTGTACACCTGAAGGGAACAAACAATTGCCTGGCAGATTATCTCAGCCGTCACAGGATAGACCGAGACAACTGGTCCCTTCATCCCGAAGTCTTTGCAGACCTCACCAGGGGATGGGGTTATCCTGTAGCGGATTTGTTTGCAAACCGAAACAACCGCAAGACGGAGATATTCTTTTCCATGAACCCGGCAGACCAAGCCTTGGGGATCGATGCTCTGGCAAACCTGTGGCCTCCAGGCCTATGTTATGCCTTCCCGCCAATCGGACTGATCCCAGAAGTCCTCCAGAAGTTTCTGCTAGAGGAGACGGATCTCATTCTAATCGCCCCATTTTGGGCCATGGTTTTCCCTGCTACAGTCTCTGGTTTCGGAGCCTCCGCGGAGTCTTCCGAAAAGAGAAGACTTATTATTCAGGGTCCAGTATCACACCCTGAGGTGGTTTCCTTAAACTTGACGGCCTGGTATCTGAAGAAAAGATACTGAGCGCCCAGGGGTTCTCTGACAAGGTAGTCAAGACTCTCGTTAATTGTAGGAAGCCGATTACTAGAGCCATATATTCCAAAGTTTGGAAAAGGTTTAACTCATGGTTATCTGAAAATGAAAGATTAACTCATGATATTCCGTCTATTTTGGAATTTTTCCAAAAGGGCGTCGACAAAGGTCTTTCAGTTAGTACCTTAAAGGTACAGGCGGCAGCTATTGGTGTGTTCCTCCAGTTTTCTCTCCTGGAAAATCCCACTATAGCCAGATTTTTCAAATCTATCTCTAGGGCCAGACCAGTAGTGGTGAGAAGTTGTCCAACTTGGAATCTGTCCCTAGTACTTCAAACTCTGGTAGAATTTCCGTTTGAGCCTCTGGGAAGTATTTCGGTTAAGTTACTTACATTAAAGACTGTGTTCCTTATAGCTGTTACCTCAGCTCGTAGGGTAAGTGAGTTGCAGGCCCTATCAGTAAGGGAGCCCTTCCTCACGATTTTTGAGAATCGAGTTGTTTTACGAACCGATCCAGGTTTTTTGCCCAAGGTGGAAGTACATTCCACCGATCTCAGGACATTGTACTGCCAACCTTTTGTAGTTCCCCACAGGGCGACCTAGAAAGAAAATTTAGTTTTTTGGACGCAAGAAGGATTCTCTTAGTCCATCTTAAGGTCACCAAGACCTTTAGGAAAACTGATGCCTTATTTATCCTCTTTTCTGGAGTTCACAAGGGGAATAGTGCATCTAAAGCCACATTGGCTAGATGGATAAAGCAAGCCATCTCTGAAGCTTACAAAATTAGGGAGGCTCCTACACCTTTTGTTACTGCACGCTCAACTAGAGCCTTGTCTACGTCTTGGGCTGAGAGGGCTGGTGCCTCACCGGAACAAATTTGTAGGGCTGCCACATGGTCCAGTTACTCGACCTTCTTTAAACATTATCGCCTGGATCTCCTATCCGCTCAGGAACAGGCGTTTGGTCGTAAGGTCCTTCAGGCAGTTGTCCCTCCTTAGACTGGTAAGTTCTGGCCCATCGTCTCATGGGCTGTCCTGGAAGACGCTTGGAGAAAAGCTGAGTTAGACTTACCGGTAACTCCTTTTCTGAGAGTCTTCCAGGACAGCCGGATTCCCACCCGGTTTTGTCTGAAGTTATGTGTATTATGCATATGTTTTGCAGGGTCCTACGGTTCTTGAGAAGACTGACATGGGCCTGGTGGACCGCCCTTTTATCTGGTGGGGGTAACGTGTTTCCTGTCCTGGTAGGAGGAGCCCAAGGTCTCATGGGCTGTCCTGGAAGACTCTCAGAAAAGGAGTTACCAGTAAGTCTAACTCAGCTTTTTTTCATGTAAACAAAAAGTGTCAGAAAGGGCTTTATCTTCAAGTGGTTAGAAGAGTGGGTGATGTGTGACATACTGTAAGCTTCTAAATGTTGTGCATAAAATGCCAGGACAATTCAACCCCCCCCCCCCAAATTACCCCATTTTGGAAAGTAGACACGCCAACTATTTGCTGAGAGGCATGTCGAGTCCATGGAATTTTTTATATTGTGACACTTTTTTTTACTTTTTTGCTATAACAAATACCCCCAAAAAATATATATAAAAAAAAAATGTTTCCTCAGTTTAGGCTGATCAGGGCGGCACAGTGGTGTCGTGGGTAGCACTCTCGCCTAGCAGTAAGAAGGGTCACTGGTTCGAATCCCAACCACGAGACTATCTGCCTGGAGTTTGCATGTTCTCCCTGTCCCTGCGTGGGTTTCCTCCGGGTACTCTGGTTTCCTCCCACACTCCAAAGACATGCTGGTAGGTTAATTGGATCCTGTCTAAATTGTCCCTAGTATGTATGAATGTGAGTTAGGGACCTTAGATTGTAAGCTCCCTGAGGGTAGGGCTGATGTGAATGTACAATGTATATGTAAAGTGCTGCGTAAATTGACGGCGCTATATAAGTACTTTAAATAAATATATATATATATAAATAAATAGATATGTATTCTACATATTTTTGGTAAAAAAATTGCAATAAGCGTATATTGATTGGTTTGCGCAAAAGTTTCTTTTATTAGTAATAGCGGCGATCTGTTTTTTTTTTTTTTTTTTCTTTTTTTTTTTTTTTTTTTGTTTTTTTGTTTTTTTTTAATTGGGACTGCGACGTTATGGTGGTCACATCAGACATTTTGTACGCTATTTTGGGACCATTGTCATTTATACAGCGATCAGTGCTATAAAAATGCATTAATTGCTGTGTAAATGACACTGGCAGTGAAGGGGTTAACCACTAGGGGGTGATGAAGTGTGTCCTAGGGAGTGATTCGAACTGTGGGGGGGGGGGGGGGGGGGGAACTACAACACACGTGGCAGCGATCACTGCTCTCGAAGACAGAGAGCAGTGATCCCTGTCCTGTCACTAGGCAGAACGGGGAAATGCTTTGTTTACAAAAGCATCTCCCCGTTCTACCTCTTCATGACACAATCGCGGACATCGAGTCTGTGGGACCCGCGGTCACGGAGAACGTGGCGGGCATACCTGTATGCCCTTTTGCTCACCAGCGCCATTCTACCGAAGTAGTATATCGGCGTGCACTGGTCGGGCAGTGGTTAAAATACGTTTTCCTAAATAAAATGCTGTTTTGTGACCTTCATTATAGTACTCTGTGATGGAAGAACTGATTAATAGCCACAAACACCAGTACAAGTGTCCTTACGTACACTTGTATTACATTGGCAGGTAGGGGATGAACGGCGTATCTGACCACATCTGTTAGTTTTTAGTTTAGTGGTCAGCTTAGTAACGTTTTGGGCCTACAGAAAACAAAACCATTAAAGGCAGCCTATCTTCTTACTGCATGTTTCCTGAAAAATATAGAACCATAGTCATTTCTTAGGGGGGGGGGGGGGGGGGGGAGTTCTAAAGCTTGAACATCAAGGGATGAACCACACCACATAGCTCCCCACAAATTTCATGCATCTCTGTAAGTTCACACACTATAGCCCAAGTCTAATATTTACAATTCATATCTTTAAAGTGTATTTTACCCCCAAAGAAAAGAAGTGTGTGTGTTATACATACAGTGAGGGGAAAAAAGTATTTGATCCCTGCTAACTTTGTACATTTGCCCACTGACAAAGAAATGATCAGTCTATAATTTTAATGGTAGGTTTATTTTAACAGTGAAAGACAGAATAACAACAAAAATATCCAGAAAAGCACATTTCAAAAAAGTTATAAATTGTTTTGCATTTTAATGAGTGAAATAAGTATTTGACCCCTTCGCAAAACATGACTTGGTGGAAAAACCTTTGTTGATAACCAGGTTTGCACACATCTCAGGAGGGATTTTGTCTCAGTCCTTTTTGCAGATCTTCTCCAAGACATTAAGCTTTTGAGGCTGACGTTTGGTCTGGAGACTGGTTAGGCCGCTCCAGAACCTTAATGTGCTTCTTCTTGAGCCACTCCTTTGTTCCCTTGGCTGTGTGTTTTGTGTCATTGCCATGCTGGAATACCCATCCGCGACCCATTTTTAATGCCCTGGCTGAGGGAAGGATGTTCTCGCCCAAGATTTGACGGGACATGGCCTCGTTCATTGTCCCTTTTGATACGATGAAGTTATCCTGTCCCCTTGGCAGGAAAAAAACCCAAAAGCATAATGTTTCCACCTCCATGTTTGATGGTGGGGTTGGTGTTCTTGGGGTCATAGGCAGCATTCCTCCTCCTCCTCTAAACACAGCGAGTTAAGTTGATGCCAAAGCGCTCGATTTTGGTCTCATCTGACCATAACACTTTCACCCATTTCTCCTCTGAATCATTCAGCTGTCCATTAGCAAACTTCAGACGGGCCTGTACATGTGCTTTCTTGAGCAGAGGGACCTTGTGGGCACTGCGGGTTTTCAGTCCTTCATGACGTAGTGTGTTACCAATTGTTTTCTTGGTGACTATGGTCCCAGCCAGGGCCGGCCCAAGACATTGTGCTGCCTGGGCCCAAGTATAAAATGCCCGCCAAAAAAAAAATCACGCCCACCAAAAGGCCCCCATGTTTCTTATTTTATAACGTGATAACTAAAATTTAATTTATCAGAAAATCTCATTAAAAATGCCATAAATCTACTCCCTATTTTGTAGACACTATAACTTTTATGCAAACCAATCAGTATACACTTATTGCGATATTTTTGCTTTAAAAAAAAAAAAAAAAGTAGAAGAATACATATTGGCCTAAAATTGGCACAGGAAATGCGGTCAAAATTGAAGTTGAATGCAGTATGTTATCAAAAAATACTGGAGGATTAAAGACACTATGGTCCTACATTAAGCGGCCACTGGGGATACTGAAGAAGAATTTGTTTTATAGCCAATATCTATAGGAGGGGCTTCCACCATCCCTGCTAATATTAATTTTATACAGTATGTCTTATTTTCAGTCTGATGTGTATTATTATATGTGAAGTTGCGTATCAGAGACCGGTATTGTCGTAATATTGAAGCCTATTGAGATTTTCATACATTAGCGGGTTCCACCATTATTGTTAAGTTATTGATCAGTAAGTTAGCGCTGCACTCCTTCTTCTTTTTTTTTTTTTTTCGTGGTGTGGGAACACATAACAGTGCTTGGCAGCAGGCCTTTTACTGACACTTTATTTTACCTCCAGTAGTTTAGGGTAAATAGTAGTGTGTTGATTACCTATTACACTAAAGATCGGCATGTGGATGGCGGGCTCCCAGTTGAGGCGTTTAAGCAGTACGGGGAGGTAATACTACCCCACCTTCTCAAGGTGTTTAATGCAGCCAGGGAGAGCCAGACTCTCCCTGTCTCCATGACTAAAGCTAACATTGTTATACTATTAAAACCCGAGAAGGACCCTCTAGACCCGAGCTTCCAGGTGGATATTAAGATTCTGGCCAAAGTGCTGGCCATGAGACTTAATAAAGCCATATCTTCAATTGTACATCCAGACCAATCGGGATTTATACCTGAGAGGTCCACCTTGATTAATTTACGCAGGCTTTTCCTCAACATACAGTCCCAAGCAGATAATATGGGGAATAGGGCCCTCCTGTCACTGGACGCCCATAAGGCCTTCGATTGCATAGAATGGCAATACTTGTGGGCCACCATGCATAAGTTTGGGTTTGGTCCCACCTTCCTATCATGGGTGAAATTATTATACAGCTCACCACAGGCGACCATTAGAGAGGCAGGAAGTGTATCCATGCCTTCCTTTACATAGACACTCACGACAGGGTTGCCCTTTATCCCCTCTTTTGTTTGCCATTGAGCCACTTGCTGCCATGATCCAATCCAACCCCTTAATCTGTGGCTTCAAATATGGCAAGATGCAGGAAAAACTCATGCTCTATGCTGACGACGCCATGTTACTTTTGGGGGACGCATCGAATTCCCTGAGAGAGGCTATGGCAGTCATTACCAAGTTTGGCATATTTTCGGGCTTGGTGATCAACTGGACCAAATCCTCAATCCTATTGCTAGACTCTTCGACTGGCGGACAGGGTGGCTCACTTCAAAATATTTCTGTGACCTCCTCTTTTTTAAATTTTTGGGGGTGCATGTTACCTCGCAGCCCCGTGATTACGTTACCCTCAATCTATCAACACTACTGGGTCGAATAAGGGATAAAACCAAAATATGGTCCAAGCTTAAAATGTCATTGGTAGGAAGAGTGAACCTCATAAAAATGTTTTTTTATACCACAGCTCCTCTACATCCTGCATAATACTCCCATGGTTATCCCGCTTAAAACTTTTCGCATCATAAACTCGCTGTTCTGCTCCTTTATTTGGCTTAATAAACCTCCGAGGTTCAAGCTCGAGCAACTGCAAAAACCAAAAGAGAATGGGGGTCTGGCTTTACCCAACCCTTCGCTTTATTACCTGGCAGCTCAGCTGTAACACATCGCTCGAGCTTTGCCTGTGGAGCCAGCCGGTGAAGGGGGGACAGGGGACCCAACCACAGCTCTGATGCACCATGTCACAGGGATGTACAGTGTGGCCGCGGGCTTGGAAGCTCTGGCCTATGCTAAATCCAACAAGCTTTTTCCCACCTACATGATGATGCAGAAGGTGTGGAACAAGGCCAGACAGCTACAAGATGTTACGGATTCACGGGTCATAGTCCTATTTGGGATAACGTGCATTATAAGGAGCTGAAATCTTTGCAGTGTGGTAAGAGATGGAAGCGGTATGGGGTCACACGCCTGGTACACATCCTCTCCAGTGGCAAACTGCGCTCCTTCTCATCTTTGCAGACTAAATTTAACTTCCCCCAATCAATGTATTTCCCATATCTACAATTACATCACGCTGTCCAGGCGCAATCAGAGGGATCCCTATGGGTCCTGTTCCCAGTCCCCATCTTTCATTATGACAGAGGTCTCTCACTTTAAGGGATTTATATCCCGGTGTTATATCCACACACTTGAAGGGCTTCCCGACCAAAGTGACACCCCTGTGGAAGAGTGATGTGGGAGCGTTTGAGGACGAACAGTGGGAGGAGGCCCTGCAGGCGGTTTCAGCTGTGTTCTCTCAACGTGGCACTGTGACTGTCCCAGTTATACATGGTGTTGTAGGTACATCTTACCCCCGGAAGACTGGAGGATGGGTTTGAGAGAAAACTCGGAGTGTGCTAGATGCTCCAGAGACCATGGTGACCTCATACATCTATTGTGGCGATGCCCCAAGCTCCATCTATACTGGTCAGAGGTGGTAGCTACCATTAATAAGGTGTTTCAGGTCCAGGTCCCGATAGATCCTAAGCCCTGTATATTAGGCATTCTAGACAATCTCTCTATTGAGGAAATCCCTAAACAAGCCATAGCCAGAGCACTCTTTCAGGCATGCAAACTTATCCTTAGACATTGTAAAGGAACGGAGCCTCCCACTCTGGGACAGTGGACGTCTCAAATGGGGGACACTGCGCCTGGAGAAGTACATTTTCCAGTACAGGGGTCGCCCAGAAAAGTTCAACACTCTATGGTCTGCGTGGTTAGATACCCCTGGTCTTTGGCCGGTAGATATGGTCTTGGACAGACTGTTTCTCTAGCACGATCGTTGACTCCTTGTCAATATATGGAGAAGCGGCCCTCTGGGCTAGCGCACTGCAGATAACTATAGTAGGAGACTAGGTAAAGGGGGGAGGGAGGGGCGGGGTAAACGGCAGAAATGTTTTCCTGCATACTCATTTTCATTCATACTTGTTTCAATGTGATAATATGTCAGATTATGCCTGCCAACACTTTTTATGGAACCTGTACTGTTGTATTGTATACTGATATTTGCTTTAATAAAACTTTTCAGACAAAAAAAACGATCGGCATGTGGAATTAATATACATCAAAAGATTTCAGTTGTGCCCCACCAGGCTGGCCCCCCATGGACAATGTGCCTGGCTGCTGAGTTCATCGCCCCATCCCTGCACTCAGTGCACTGACAGGCGGCAATGACAGGCTACACTGATTGGCACTAATAGGCGGCACTGGTTGGCACTGATAGGCGGCACTGGTTGGCACTGATAGGCGGCACTGGTTGGCACTGATAGGCGGCACTGATTGGCACTGATAGGCGGCACTGATTGTCACTGGTAGGTGGCACTGATTGGAAACACTGATTAGCACTGACTGGCACTGGCAGGTGGCACTGATTGGAAACACTGGCACTGACAGGTTGCACTGATTGGCACTGCTTGACACTGGCAGGTGGCATTGATTGGCACTGACAAGTGACACTGACAGGTGTGACTGATTGGCACTGGCAGGTGGCACAGAGAGGGGAGGGAGTTTCACACTGAGTGGATATTGACACATAGTAAAACTGTGTGACACTGTCATGTAATGTAACTGCATCCCATTGGCTGGTGTTTGATAGCTGCTGGGTCCCGCCCACCCCGACATCAACGCACTGCTTTACCGTCGTTTTACCGGCGATATTCAGCCGCTATCGGGGGGATTTTGACTCCCGCCAGCGGCCGAGGAAAGGGTTAAAACCACCTGCTTTGCCGGCAGTTTGGCGGCGCTGCCCCATTGTTTTCAATGGGCAGGGGCGCTTTAGGAGCGGTGTATACACCGCTCCTACAGCGCTGCAAAGATGTGGCTTACAGGACTTTTTTGACCGTCCTGCAAGCGCACCGCTCCAGTGTGAAAGCCCTCTGGCTTTCACACTGGAGACACAGGAGAACCTCTTTACATTCTTTACACGTACACAGTGGGGAAGTTCCCCATCTGTGGATTACATCACACATAGGGGTACCATTATTTCACACAGCCAGCTGGCTGATGCACAGTTTGACATTTAACAGTGAGCAGGCTGGATTATGTGGCACAAACTAAAAAAAGGGAAGAAACCGGTTTAAAAGAGACAAGTCCACAATACTGTTAGTATACACTCATAGATCACTCACCAATTCGGGTGTTGTCACTGTAACCAAAACAAAAAAACCCTGGTAAAGAAACCAGGGAAGCAAAGGGGTTACTATAAGTGACACAGGGATCTTAATAGAGTGTTGTATAAAAAATATTATAATTTTATTGATTTCAAGCAGATCTTAAAAAAGGGTTACAATACTACTAACCGATTGGATAACAGCTTCACTGAAAAACTGGTTTACACAATTTCCCCTCAATGGGGTGCATAGCAATGTGGACATCAGACAGAGACAAACATGAAACAACATAAAACTGGGTGTCCGGACACCATGTGGCAATATGCAGATGTGATGTCATGTGACTAATTCGCTTTAGAAATCACTTCCTATGCAATCTTCCTAGACGGAAGTAATGACATCCAGTCTGCGTATGGCCCCAGGGTGGGGGGCTGGCAAGTAATCCTGTCTATCACAGTTTGGGGTATGGGTAGCTGGTAATCTGACCAATGACAACCAGGGGTCTAAAATTGCATTTAGATGGTCATATGCAGTAATGAATGCAATTCCTCCAGTTCAGATAACCTGTAACTTCAATATTGAAAAAAAAACAGATCTGTATGGAAAACCAAAGATGTTGTTAGATCTGAAAACAGGGGGTCTTACAATAGTAGAACTCCAAGTCCGCTGGAAAGTTACTTCCTATGGGCTAAATTGTTCTGGTGAAGAGTACAATTCCAGGGGCGTTTTAGGAAATCAGTGGGCATGTGTACATGATCATATGTTGGGCCCCATTGTTTCATGAAAAAAAAAAAAATGTGTTTAGAATGTCGCATTGAAGAGTGGGCATGGTTTTCATTGTGCCAGGGATGTTGCTATGATTGTGAAAGACTTGGTGCACCTCTGGACACACCAAGTAGAAGAATAATGCGGCACAAGTAGTGGGTGTGGCCAAACTGTGCTAATGGTGGGAGGGGCTTAAGGGGTGTGGTTAAATAAAACAATTCCCCCCCCATCACTCTTTCCTTCAGTATAATCCCACCCAGGTCAATCTGTCCTTCAGTATAATCCCACCCAGGTCAATCTGTCCTTCAGTATAATCCCACCTAGGTCAATCTGTCCCCCAGTATAATCCCACCCAGGTCAATATGTTCCCCCGGTACAACCTTTGTGAACCGGCCTTACGTTTTCTTCAAAACTGGCTTACTTTTTAATAACCTTGCTAGGTTTGCTCCCTAAAAATAGTGCCCTGTGATCTTTGATTTTCTCCCATGTTGTTCAGGTAGATCTCCACCACTCTGAGGTTGCCTACCCCTGGTATAGGGGCTATTATACATTCGCAAACTGAGCACTGTATACTATGCTTTAGTGATGAATGAACAAAGAAGTTATCGGTAGCTATCTCACTGTGCTCATTCAGGAAGATCCTGGTCAACATATTTACCAGCCTTCCCTGCTCTCCATCCCAACACCGATCTCTGTCCTCAGCAGCAGCTAGTGCCAGCAGGAAGGGATCTGTGCTGCGGTAGGGGGGTGCATGCATACCCCAAGGCTCCCCTGCAGTAGCTAAAGCCAGCGGGAGGGGGGGGAGGGACGCCGGCCAGCAGTGCTGCAGGAAGGAGAGCTTTTTGCTAAGTTAAATACCCTGTGGTTCCCCTGCAGCACTGAAAGTCATTAGGAGGAAAGAGGTGGCGAAGCTGGCAGCTGCTGGGGCCACAGGGGATCTACAGCAGTGATTCAAGAGGTTAAAGTGGATGTAAACCCGTATTTTTTTTTTTCTTTTTTTATCATACTGTAGAGTATAAGATTTCCTATCATTTGAGCCCAGTCTTGCCACACAGAGTTAATCCATCTCTGAGCAATCCTCTTTTATTGTTCAGTGAGATAAATCTTGACAAACAGAGAAAAACTTTGTCAAATACTTCCCCTTGCTGTGAGTGACAGGTGATTTACATATCTCGTGCACTAGCCTACGAAACATTCAGTATTTTTTAATTCCCTCCCAGCTCTGCAAGGATTGGCTGTTCCACACCTCAGCATGATTTGGCATGCTGAAGTCATGTGGTTACTTTCCTGTCTTTTCACTGGATGTTAGAGATCATAGCAGAAGTTCAGTGTTAGAAATACACAGGGGAAAATGCATATTGACAAGGAGTGTAGAGGTGGGCGGGGAGTCTACTGACATCACGACTCCACCCACCGAGCTCCAGACATCAGACCCACCCACAGAATCTGCAGTTTTTCGGGTCTAATAACAGACAGAGGGGAGACATTTGACAGGTAAAGATACATGCAGGAGGCATGTATATGCTTATAGATAACCCCTATGGCAGTAGTTTAGAAAGGATGACATTGGGTTTACATCCACTTTAAAGTTTTCTTTAGCAGTTAACAAAACATTTCCTCATACATGAGATCTTAAACTGTAAAGGTAGCTGTGGTTGGAAGACTACCTTTTGCCAAGTTTTGTGACTGGAGGTCTGAAGAATCAGCAGGTTGGCATATAATGATCAGCCAGTGTAACTGACTGCGTGTCCTACTCTAATTTTAGTGCTGAATGGTGAAGTTTCTCCTCTCAAGGTCACCAGCTCAACATATTTGCACTTGCTTGGGGGAGAGTGGCCAAATACCCTTTCCCATAACCCTGTCCTCTCCTGTGCTCGTTAAATAAAGCTACATTTAGATGAGGCAAAGAACTAGCCCCACCTCTGACTGAAGTCATCACAGTGGCATTGCACACCAAACGGCAACAGTTAGAAAAATAATAATAATGCATCTTGGCCTCTCTTTGCCACTGTCAATTTTTTCCCATAAGACATGAAGATTTCATTCCATTCATGGCAGTACCTAGAAATAGGACCTGGGGTTTGCCAACATGGGCTACAAACTACATTTGATATAATTGGTGACTGGTTCACTTTAAAATCAGTCAACATAGTTTCCTGCCATATCTTAAAGCACAGGTCAGCAACCTTTTTCCACGGGAGAGGCGCAGAAGGCAACGGGACAGGGGGACGCCCCTCCCGCTGCTTGGGATAACACCCGAGCACCTTCTTAGCCACATCGGTTGTTATCCCAAGAAAGCCAACCAGGTTAAAATGTCCATGACCTGGATGCATGTGAATTCAACATGTGCACCAAGGGGCCGACATCTAGCGGGGGGCGGTCCGGGTTCGGCCCACGGGGTGTAGGTTGCCAGCCCCTGTCCTAAAGGATCTCTTTTTAGGATCTTGTTGAAAGAGATGCAGACCTAGTAACTTGTAGCAACCAAACAGCATTTTTGTAGAACCCATGGTGGAACCTAATGGGAAGCCTCAAGCAAACTTGCAATATATGATTTTGCAAAGTGTTCCAAAAGTTGCTACAAGATGCTTGCAAAATGCCAGTATGCAGACTGAGAGAGTTTCCAATGTCTGTTTGGACTAGCTGGTACTGAAATCTGTTAAACCCAGGGCTTTTTTTCAGCAGGAACTAGGGGGAACTCAGTTCCACCACTTCTGGTTCAGGTCTTCTGCTCACCACTATCACTTGGTAACACTGAAGTCCATCTTCTGCGTTTACATGTGATAGCTTATCTCCCAGTAGCTCCCAAAGGTCAGATCTTCTGCGCAGATCCCTCTGAGTGCCGGACAGGCACAAGGGAGATACAGAACAGGTGCCCAGGGTTCAGTGCAGTCATGGGAAGGAGAGGGTGCTTGGTAGGCTGCACCCTCTGTGGTCTCCATTTTTTCCCTGGTGACTGGTTGTTGATGCTCCTACTGCATGATCTCCCTTGCCGGATAGGTGCTTCAGCCTAATATTGCAACAAAGGTAAGAAATATGACAGCTGGTGGAGCTTTTAAGGGAGGGGGGGAAGATGAGGGCAGTGGGGGGAGGGGTTGTATGCACTATTTGATGTCATTTGTCAGGTATGTGTGTGTGGCGGGCATGGATGAGTTCTTGCACCTATTCTCTGAGAAAAAAAGCCCTGGTTAAACCTCTGTTACTTTGCTAACAAACATTTACCGGATGGCTCTTGGTAAACATGCCCCCTCAAGGCAGGGATTTAGGCTGCAAATTGGGAGTTCTCTGCAACTTTTTCTTTTGCATTCCCCTTGGGTTTATCATTTTTGTGCTACTATGTTGACATTGAAAAAAAATCCCTTCCCTCCATCCTATAGCCAGCATAGAAAATCTAACAAAAGGGTCTCAGATGTATACTTTTGCAAATATTTGTAAAGCCACAATGACTCACCAAGGTGTCTCTTATACTGGCCATAGATGGTGTGATTTTTTTTTTTTTTTTTTATTTTCATTTTTTTTTTCCCCCTGCAACCACAGTCAATGTTGATGGGTGAATCCCTCCTGTGGAGCTACTGTGTTCTCCCAGGGGAAATATAATCACTTGAAAAATACGGCATGCTGGTAGTACCCAAGTCTCCCTGCTAAACCGGTCGAGATTTCAACCGTCTATGTCCAGTTTTAGGGTATGTGAACATTTGAGATATTCTGCTTTCCTTAACCACTTCAGCCCCGGAAAGATTTTACCCCCTTCCTGACCAGAGCACTTTTTACGATTCAGCACTGTGTCGCTTTAACTGACAATTGCGCAGTCGTGCTACGTTGCACCCAAACAAAATTGATGTTCTTTTTTTTCCCCACAAATGGAGCTTTCTTTTGTTGGTACTTGGTCACCTCTGCGATTTTTTTTTTTTTTTTTTTTTTGCGCTATAAACAAAAAAAGCCACATTTTTGAAAAAAAATTCAATATTTTTTACTTTTTGCTATAATAAATATCCCCCAAAAATATATAAAAAAAAACACCTTTTTTTTTTTCTGCTCAGTTTAGGCCGATATGTATTCTTCTACTTTTTTTGGTAAAAAAAATCACAAGCGTATAGTGATCGGTTTGCGCAAAAGTTATAGCGTCTACAAAATAGGGGATAGTTTTATGGCATTTTTATTATTATTTTTTTTTTAATTAATAATGGTGGAGATCTGCGTTTTTTTTTCTAAAAATTTTTTTTATCGTGACTGCGACATTATGGCGGACACATCGGACTCTTTTGACACATTTTTGGAACCATTGTCATTTATACAGCGATCAGTGCTATAAAAATGCACTGATTACTGTGTAAAAGACACTAGCAGGGAAGGGGTTAACCACTAGGGGACGATGAAGGGGTTAAGTGTGTCTTAGGGAGTGATTCTAACTGTTGGGGGGATGGGCTACAACTCACACAGTGATCACTGCTCCCAATGACGGGGAGCGGCGATCTCTGTCATGTCACAAGGCAGAACGGGGAAAAGCCTTGTTTACATAGGCACTTCCCCGTTCTGTGGCTCCGTGACACGGTCGCTGGGAGACCGCGGTCACGCTGTACGCGGAGCTTGTGCCTGCTAACCCCGCCAATTTAAAGGGGATGTACAGGTACGCCCTTTTGCCCACCGCTGCTATTGTGCCGCCGTATATTGGCGTGCCGAGGTCGGCAAATGGTTAAAGTGACCCTGTTGGAGTGTCAACAAAATGAATCACTTCAGCACCGGAAGATTTTGCCCCATAATGACCTTGCCATTTTTTTGCAATTTGGCACTGCGCTACTGTTAATGGCATGGTCACGCAACGCTGTACCCAAATGAAATTTTATATAATTTTTTTCACACAAATATAGCTTTCTTTTGGTGGTTTTTGATCACCACTAGGTTTTTTTTTTTTGTGCTATAAATGAAAAAAGATAAAATTAAAATATTTTTATAAAACCTATCCAATCAAAAAATTTAAGAAATCAAATTTCTTTATAAATTTAGGGTAAAATGTATTCTGCTACATGCCTTTGGTTTAAAAAAACAAACAAAATACCAACAAGTGTATATTAATTGGTTTGTGTGAAAGTTATATTGTGTATGTATGTATGTATGTATATGTATGTATATGTGTGTGTATATATATATATGTATATGTATGTATATGTGTGTGTATATATATATATATATATATATATATATATATATATATATATATATATATATATATATATATGTATGTGTATATATATATATATAACTGGAATTTATAATATATTTATATATAATATATATATAATCTCCCCTGGTTCCTAAAATTGGGTCTATAGTGTAAATGTAGTTTTTGGCTGACAGCTCAGATTTGATTGTATAGTTTTAGTTCTGCTCTAAACTTAGCTGAGTTATGCATTTCTCACTATTGTCAGTAGGTGTCACTGGTACCATAGGCCAGTATGAGAATTACTATTCACCCTCTTGGCATTTTTTGTGTTTTGTTGACTTACAACCTGGAATTAAAATAGATTGTTTGAGGATTTGCATAATTTAATTTACAGAACATGACCACAGCTTTAAAGATTTTTTTTTTTTTTTTTTTGTATTGTGACGCAAACAACAAATAGGACAAAATATCAGAAATAGTCAATGTGCATAACTATTCACCCCCCTAAAGTCAATACTTTGTAGAGCCACCTTTTGCGGCTGTCACAGCTCCAAGTCGCTTTGGATAAGTCTCTATGAGCTTGCCACATCCTACTGGGATTTTTGCCCATTCCTCCTTGCAAAACCACTCCAGCTCCTTCAAGTTGGATGGTTTGCGCTTGTGAACAGCAATCTTTAAGTCTGACCACAGATTTTCTATTGGATTGAGGTCTGGGCTTTGACTAGGCCATTCCAACACATTTACATGTTTTCCCTTAAAGCACTCAAGTGTTGCTTTAGCAGTGTGTTTGGGGTTATTGTCCTGCTGGAAGGTGAACCTCCGTCCTAGCCTCAAATCACACACAGAGTAGTACAGGTTTTTCTCAAGAATATCCCTGTATTTAGCACTATCCATCTTTCTCTCAACTCTGACCAGTTTCAGAGTCCCGACTGCTGAAAAACATCCCCACAGCATGATGCTGCCACCACCATGTTTCACTGTGGGGATGTTCTTTGGGTGATGTGATGTGTTAGGTTTGCGCCAGACATAGCGTTTTTCTTTGACGGCCAAAAAGTTCAATTTTAGTCTCATCAGACCAGAGCACCTTCCTCCATACATTTTGGGAGTCTCCCACATGCCTTTTTGCAAACTCAAAACGTGCCATTTTGTTTTTTGCTGAAAGTAATGGCTTTCTTTTGGCCACTCTGCCATAAAGCCCAACTCTATGGAGCGTACGGCTTATTGTCGTCTTATGTATAGATACTCCAGTCTCTGCTGTGGAACTCTGCAGCTCCTCCAGAGTTACCTTAGGTCTCTGTGCTGCCTCTCTGATTAATGTCCTCCTTGCCTGGTCCGTGAGTTTTGGTGTGTGGCCATCTCTTGGCAGGTTTGCTGTTGTGCCATTTTCTTTCCATTTGGTTATGATAGATTTGATGGTGCTCCTAGGGATCATCAAAGATTTTGATATTTTTTTTTATAACCTAATCCTGACTTGTCAATAACATTGTCCCTTACTTGTTTGGAGAGTTCCTTGGCATTCGTGGCAGTGTTTGGTTAGTGGTGCCTCTTGCTTAGGTGTTGCAGCCTCTGGGGCTTTTCAAAAAGGTGTGTATATGTAATGACAGATTATGTGACACTTAGATTGCACATAAGGTGGACATAATTTCACTAATTATGTGATTTCTGAAGGGTTGCACCAGAGCTTTTTATGGGCTTCATAACAAAGTGGGTGAATACATGCGCACATGCCAATTATCAGTTTTTTTATTTCTGAAAAATAGTTTTATGTATATATTTTTCTAATTTTACTTCACCAACTTAGACTATGACTATTGTGTTCTGATCCATCACATATAATTCAGATTAAAAAAACATTGAACTGAAGGCTGTAATGTAACAAATAGGTAAAATGTCAAGGGGGATTAATACTTTTGCAAGGCACTGTATGTAATGACTATTCCACAACAGCCCAGTAGGAGGTTCCTGGCCGCTGTGCATTCTGATAAGGGGGTATTTCATAGTTGCCAACATTGTAAAAAAAAATTTCGGGACACTTTTTTGGCTGTAGGTGGAGTCACACTATAATAAGGGGGCGGGGCATGAGTTTGTAGGCGTGCCATAGGGAAAAGAAAAATGCAGCGCGCGAAGCGCCAAAAATTGGGCGTGGCTTACACAAAATAGTGGGTGTGGCTTAAATGGGTGTGGCTCAAAAAAGGGTGTGGTTAGAGTCTGAGATGAATGAGGGATGGAGAGGGAAAGGGGGGTAGAGGGATGGAGGGACAGCAGACCCAGATCCTACACCACAATAGCAATGTGTATTCCAGAGTTTAACAATCAGCAGATAAAGATATTCCAAACACCTGGTGTTAGCGCTTCAATCATCCCGACACCATGGTTGTTATGGTGTCAGGATGATTGAAGCACATTATTTCTATTATTACATTGTAATATAGAATTAAATCCTTCAACTCACCATAATACAGAGTCAGTGGGACCCCTAAGCGTGTCACCTGTCACCAGATGCCATCAGGTGCCCCCCGCAGAGTCCGTCCTTACATCAGGTGCCCCCAGCAGAGTGCCTCCTTCCATCAGGCATTCCCAGCGGAGTGCCTCCTTACATCAGGTGTCCCCAGGACAGTACCTCTTACATCAGGTTTCCCCAGTACAGTACCTCTTACATCAGGTGCCCCCAGCAGAGTGCCTCCTTACATCAGGTGCCCCCAGCAGAGTGCCTCTTACATCAGGTATCCCCAGTAGAGTGCCTCTTACGTCAGGTGTCCCCAGGACAGTACCTCCTAAGTCAGGTGTCCCCAGGACAGTACCTCCTACGTCAGGTGTCCCCAGGACAGTACCTCTTACATCAGGTATCCCCAGGACAGTGCCTCTTACATCAGGCGTCCCCAGGACACGGCCTCTTGCGTCAGGCGTCCCCAGCACAGTGCCTCTTGCGTCAGGCGTCCCCAGCGGAGTGCCTCTTGCGTCAGGCGTCCCCAGCGGAGTGCCTCTTGCCTCAGGCGTCCCCAGCGGAGTGCCTCTTGCCTCAGGCGTCCCCAGCGGAGTGCCTCTTGCCTCAGGCGTCCCCAGCGGAGTGCCTCTTGCCTCAGGCGTCCCCAGCGGAGTGCCTCTTGCCTCAGGCGTCCCCAGCGGAGTGCCTCTTGCCTCAGGCGTCCCCAGCGGAGTGCCTCTTGCCTCAGGCGTCCCCAGCGGAGTGCCTCTTGCCTCAGGCGTCCCCAGCGGAGTGCCTCTTGCCTCAGGCGTCCCCAGCGGAGTGCCTCTTGCCTCAGGCGTCCCCAGCGGAGTGCCTCTTGCCTCAGGCGTCCCCAGCGGAGTGCCTCTTGCCTCAGGCGTCCCCAGCGGAGTGCCTCAGGCGTCCCCAGCGGAGTGCCTCAGGCGTCCCCAGCGGAGTGCCTCTTGCCTCAGGCGTCCCCAGGTATGGTGGTGATATGGAGGGAAGGGGTGCAGGTATGGTGGTGCTATGGTAGGAGGGGGCTGCAGGTTATGGTGGTGACACGGGGAGGAGGGGGGAAGCAGGTATGGTGGTGGCACGGGGGGAGGGGGGGAAGCAGGTATGGTGGTGACACGGGGGGAGGGGGGAAACAGGTATGTTGGTGACACGGGCGGAGGGGGGTGGAGGTATGGTGGTGACATGGGGGGACAGGGTGCAAGGAGGAGCCACGACCATCAGTGCACTGTCCCCAGCCGGCGGAGCCCCGGTCCTTCCATCAGTGTGACTGTGTCCCCCCTGCTCATCGCAAGGGGGGAGCCAGGACCATCAGTGCACTGTCCCCACCAGCGAGCCCCGGTCCTTCCATTAGTGGAGCTCTTCAGACACGCGGAGCGGAGGGTTGGCAGCGGCGTGTGGAGACTGAACATTTCCTTGTGTTCAGTGGAGAGAGGGGAGGGGTTGCCAACCCCTGCAGCCTGTACAATAGCATTTTCTATTTGTATACTGAAGAGAGAAGCCGATTGGTTGCCCCTCTCCTCTGCACTGAACATAAGAGGGAAATACACTTGTGGAGGCGACGGTGGCCATTTTTGTGTAGCCGTTGCCGTTTTTTGCCAAAAACATTCCCGATTTTCTCGGGACAAAACCAAAATCCCGGGAAAACAATCGGGACAAGCTTTAATCGGGACGAGGGTCCCAAAATTGGGACTGTTGGCAACTATGGTATTTATTGGGCAGAGCCACGTGCCCTTGTGTCTTCTATTACCTCGGGGCCCTACTGGCCTGAGGATATGTTGCTGCAAGTAGGCCCAGAAGCCTTTCTGGGGCCTACTAATCCTGCGGTGGTCCTTAGGCTGTCTTGCCTGTGTGGAAGAAGCCGAGCAAAGCTGAGGAGATCCAGGGGAGGATCCTTGCTGGGGAGAGCCAGGAAGAAGGCTGGTCTCTCAGGAGGGACTGGTAACTCATTTGGAGGACGCACCCAGTGCCGATCCTGACCTCCCTGGGGCCCTAAGCAAAATTCTGCTAAGGGGCCCTCTACCTGACCCGTGATGCTGTGAGCTATGTAAACGTGTGTGTGTGTGTGTGTGTATATATATATATATGTATATGTGTATGTATGTGTGTGTGTGTGTGTATGTGTATATATATATATATATATATATATATATATATATATATATATATATATATATATATATATATATATATATATATGTGTATATACACACACACACACACACACACACACGTTTACATAGCCCACAGCATCACGGGTCAGGTAGAGGGCCCCTTAGCAGAATTTTGCTTGGGGCCCCAGGGAGGTCAGGATCGGCACTGGGTGCGTCCTCCAAATGAGTTACCAGTGTGTGTGTATATATATATATATATAATCTCTATCTCGTTGCATATGAGTGCGGATCCCCCACTTACATCGGGGTCCCCAGAGAGCCTCCCCTTACATCAGGGTCCTGATCATTGCAGCCTTACTGTGCCCCTCATTGCCGCCTTACCGTGCCAATCATTTCTGCTTTACTGTGCCAATCAATGTAGCCTTACTGTGCCAATCATTGCTGTCTTACAGTGCCAATCATTGCCGCCTCACCAGTTAGTGCCAGTGGATTACGTACAGGCACAGCGCGCATCTCTCGCTGTGTCACGGAGCTCAGTGTGAAAGGTTCAGTTGCTCTGTGACAAAAGTCCTGCCCTCCTCCTAGACCAGCTTGTGTGATAGACAGAACACTGCACCTACACACGAGCTGGTCTAGGGCCCAAAGTGTCAAAATTTAGTGTGGCCACCATTATTTTCCAGCACTGCCTTAACCCCCTTGGGCATGGAGTTCACCAGAGCGTCACAGGTTGCCACTGGAGTCCTCACTCCTTCATGACGACATCACAGTCTGATTGGGCATCTATGTGGCAGATGAGGTTTAATGTCGAGAAGTGTAAAGTTATGCACTTGGGGGCTAAGAATATGCATGCATCATACATACTAGGGGGAGTACAACTGGGGGAATCCGTAGTGGAGAAGGATCTGGGGGTTTTGGTAGATCATAAGCTCAATAATAGCATGCAATGCTAAGCTGCGGTTTCCAAAGTGAGCAAAGTCCTTTCTTGTATTAAGAGAGGTATGGACTCTAGAGAGAGAGACATCATTTTGCCCCTGTTCAAATCATTAGTAAGACCTCATCTGGAATATGCAGTTCAGTTTTGGGCACCAGTTTTCAAAAAGGATATCGGGGAACTGGAGAAAGTTGCAGAGAAAGGCAACCAAACTGATAAGAGGCATGGGGGAGCTCAGTTATGAGGAAAGATTAGAGAAACTGAATTTATTCACTCTTGAGAAGAGGAGAATAAGGGGGGATATGATCAACATTTTCAAATATATAAGGGGTCCATATAGTGAACTTGGTGTTGCGTTATTCTCTTTACGGTCAACACAGAGGACAAGGGGGCACTCTTTACGACTGGAGGAAAAGAGATTTCAATTTCAAATACGAAAAGGTTTCTTCACAGTAAGAGCTGTGAAAATGTGGAATAGACTCCCGCCAGAGGTGGTTCTGGCCAGCTCAGTAGATTGCTTTAAGAAAGGCCTGGATACTTTCCTAAATGTACATAATATAACTGGGTACTAGCATTTATAGGTAAAGTTGATCCAGGGAAAATCCGATTGCCTCTTGGGGGATCAGGAAGGAATTTTTTCCCCTGCTGTAGCAAACTGGAGCATGCTCTGCCTGGGTTTTTTGCCTTCCTCTGGATCAACTGTGGGTATAGAATTAGGTCTATTGGATTGTACAATATTTTTTATTATTTTTTTTTTTTTTATGGTTGAACTGGATGGACTTGTGTCTTTTTTCAACCTGACTAATTATGTAACTATGTATGTAACAAAGCTGGTAGATATTAGAGACCTTGCGCTCCTCCACCTTCCATTTGAAGATGCCCCACAGATGCTCAATAGGGTTTAGGTTGGGAGACATGCTTGGACAATCCATCACCTTTACCCTCAGCTTCTTTAGCAAGGCAGTAGTCATCTTGGAGGTGTGTTTGGGGTCGTTATCATGTTGGAATACTGCCCTGCGGCCCAGTCTCTGATCATGTTCTGCTTCAGTATGTCACAGTACATGTTGGCATTTATGGTTCCTCAATGAACTGTAGCTCCCCAGTCCCAGGAGCACTCATACAGCCCCAGACCATGACACTCTCACCATCATGCTTGACTGTAAATGTGTAAAATTACACATTTTATGCTAGTAATGATGGTGATCAGCAACTTTTAGTGGGACCATGATAGTGCAGCGAGCAATCTGACACTAACTGAAGTTGGGGAGGGAACTGACTGCCACTGAGATCACCAGCGACAATGATCAGTGTTAAGAAAAACTATACATGGTCACTGTACTAATGACACTGACTGGGAAGGGGTTAACATCTAGGGCGATCAAGGTGTTAAATGTGTGCTTAACAATGTTTAGTGTGTGTGCTGTTTTTACTAAGCAATGTGTTGATTTAATTGGCACATCACTGCTGTCTGTAGAGAGCCCTGTGTTGTTTACCAACACAGGGCTCTCTTCTGTCATTCACTCAGCCGATCAGTGGGTTCTGGCCATAAATCATTGGCCAGGACCTGCTGTTTGACTTGTGCTGAAGCAAATGACAGCACAGCTTGGGCAGGGGACGCGTGCTGCCTACCCAGAACTACAATATCATGTTCACGTGCATGTATGTGATCCAATGCTGTAGGGCCGCCCTGCCTCAGTATAAGTGTGGTGGGTGGTCCTGAGGCGGTTATAAAAAGAACTAAACCTGTGAAGAAAATACCTTGCTGTAGTCTTGTTTGCTAAAACTTTACCCTGTAGCAGAGCTCCTGCACCTGACCTGCATCTGATTCCACCTTTCTGGGTGTGCTGGCCACTGTGATTACTTCCACCAACTTCTACATCACTATTGTGTCTTGCAGTGACCAGAAGTGAACAGGAGGAATGTCAGCGATCAATGGGGAATTCGCTATTGGACAAGCCTAGGAGTTAAGACTTGGTGCTGGGACCTCTGCTACTGAGTGATGTTTTGCCAAACAGGCTGACAGGTAATTTATAAATCTGTATCTTAATTTGACAGAGGACTTGTACACATAGACCATGGGTTATATGCTGCAAAAACTGTGCTGGGGCCACCCCTGGGGGCTTGTTCACTCCACAATCGACTGTGTTTTGCTGCTGGCATTAGGTGATTGACCTCTTCTTTTGGAGGTCTTTTCATTATTTATTTATTCATGTTTTTTCTTCAGACACTTCTGTCAATACCTAACTGCTTATTGCCTATAGTACTCAGCAGTTTCCAGATCAGTAACTCTCGGTGTCTACTTTGGGGACTGTACCTGGACTGAATTGTTTGCTTTGGACTTGGATCTGCATTAGGTTCTCACCTTGGCATTTTTTGCAACAAGTGCAGTTATCCACAGGGTGCTATACAGGTCCAGGGCTGTGGACCATCCCTATGGTGCCAAGATTCTGAAGACCCCATCGGGGGTAAGCCCAACTTGACAGGCAAAGCCTGAACTCCTAGCAGGTAAAGCGACATGGATAAGGTAGGACAGGGTTCCCCTGTATTGTATGCAAGTTCTTAACCCTACCCAAACTGCAGTGCTTGTAACAGCACATGCAGCATCATGACATTGTTTCTGGATGGTTATATACAGTAGTTGCAAATGCCTTCTTTTTGATGTACGTGGCTTGCCATACCTTCAGAAAACAAGCGCAACACATTTAATACACTTTCGGCTGCCTTCTACTACAGAGACACAGGAAAGAGCACAGTCATCGCCTGGGTTATAGTGGCTCTTCTATTATTTTGGATACAAAAAAACCCAATTCCTCCTCTTACATTTCGAGAGCACCTCACTGGGGATCCAATCACTTCAGCAATGGTGGAACACAGGCACGAGGGGGTTGGGACTGAATAACATGCACTTTGAAGATTGACCTAAAGGAAACACAACACCACACAGGCTGATTGCTCCGGAACAAGAAGACAGCTATGTCCTAGTTTGACACTTCTCCCTTCCTCTGATTCTAGTTCCCTCTCAGGCTTGCAACATGTGGCCTGTATGATAGAAGCAAATTTCTATGCCACATTGGGGCTTATTTACTAAAGGCAAATCCACTTTGCACTACAAGTGCACTTGAAAGTGCAGTCGCTTTAGATCTGAGGGGTAGCTCTGCTGGTTTTATCTTCCAATCACGCACAAATAAAAATGCTGTTTTTTATTCTCCTTTCATGTCCCCCTCAGATCTACAGTGACTGCACTTCCAAGTGCACTTACAGTGTACTTGTAGTGCAAAGTGGATTTGCCTTTCGTAAATAAACCCCTATGTCTTAACTCTTCTAAAAATTTTCATTCCTCCTAGAACCTTCCAATTTCAGTTTCCAAAAACCCTACATTTCTCCTTTACTTACTGACTTTGTTTCTGAATAAGAGCTGGAGCCTCTAAACCTCTGAGTTTGGGGAAAGCGGTGGGGACATTAACTGTAGCGTATGCTGCAGAGATTTTTGCAATCCCTGTATTCTGCGACTTGTAAGTTATTGCTTCCCACTGTTGACACATTGCGCAGCAGCACCTGATTCTTCACAGCCAAAACAAGCCTCTATGAGTGCTAAGTCTAAAAACGTAATGTGCATTATGTGAGGATTGTCCTAAGCCTGAAAAGATATTCACACCTCTTATCCATTTTGCAGAAATCTATCTTATGGAAAAGGAATTCAAGAATAAAATGGACTAGTCGGTAGTAAACCCTGCCATTTCAGTCCTCAACTGAGTTTGTCTGCTCTCTCAAGGATTCTCTTTATAGGTGTTTGGAAACCCTTTTGAAAGCCTGGAACCTGTAATTTCTGCAATATTTACGTTGGAGATTCTGGTTTGTCGGATTAGACAGGACACTAGAGCAGGGTCAGCAACCCTGGGACACGTGCCTGACGTGGCACGTAAAGGCTGGGACACCCAACACATCCAGCCTCCCAATGCTTGCCGCTGGCTACATAGGAAGGAGTCTCGCTGCCTCTGGTCCCACCCACCTCATTCCGCTTGCCCTCCTTTTTGCCAACATTGATCCTGTGTTTGGACAGATATAGAGCCCAACCTGCTGAACTGCTCCTCCCATCCCTGCATGATATATAGCTGCCCGCTATGTTGGTACTCTAACCTGTAAAAATCTCCAGATCGTAACAGCAGCAGTAGCCAGCTACCTACTGCACAGATGGAGGCTGTGTCTGTAAATTAATCTGATCTCAGCTATGTGCTGTGGGGTGGGTGGGAGCTCTGTTGTGTGCCCTGCCAGCACTGACCCCTGTTCTCTGCCCTACTGACCCCTGTTCTCTGCCCTACTGACCCCTGTACACTCCTATCCCCCATAGACCTCTGCCTGGCTGATCCCTGTACAGTGACCCCCCCGTCCTCTGCCCGGCTGACCCTTGTACACTGCCCTGCTGATCCCATCCTCTGCCCCGCTGACCTCAGACCTTTACTCAGCTGACGTCTGTACACTGGCCCAGTGACCACGTCCTCTGCCCTGCTGACCCCAGGCCTCTTCTCCACTGACCCCAGTTTTCTGCCTCGCTGACACCTGTACACTACCCCAGTTATCTCAGTTTTCCGCCATGCTGAACAATAGCCTATGCCCTGCTGACCCCTGCACTGCTGAACCAGGTTAGCTGTCGGGAACTACTAATTTACAGGTGCAGGAATTAGTGGGTCAATATGAGTTGTGAAGGTGCAGCAGCTACCAGCCTGGAGTTTGCTAGGTCTCCCTGTGAATGTGTGGGTTTCATCTGGTTTCCTTACACACTCCAGGGAGACATGCTGGTAGGTTAATTGGCTGCTGTCCAAATTGTCCCTAGTATGTATATGTATTAATGTGAGGGACCTTAGACTGGAAGCTTCTTGAGGGCAGGGACTGCTGTGAATTTATAATAAACACGTAAAGTGCTGCACAAATTGACAGCGCTATATATGTACCTGTAATAAAATAATAATTGGGGTGATCTCGAGTCTGAAGGTGCAGGAACTAGAGTTGATCTGTGGTATGAAGGTGCAGGAATTGGGGCTAATTTGAGGTGTGAAAAATGCATCCATTGAGGCTTATTTGATATCTAAAGATACATTCATTGGGGTGCTCCGAGGTGTGCAGGTGCATTTATTGGGGCTTACTTGAGATCTTAAGGTGCAGAAATTGGGGTGATCTGAGGTGCGATGGTAGAGGAATCTTGGTGATCTGAGGTATGAAAGTGCAGGACCTAGGGTGATTTTAGGTGGGAATTTTCAGGAATTGGAGGTGATGTGAAGGTACAGGAATTGGGGGTGATGCTCAGTGTGGTGGTACGGGAATTGGGGGGTGATGTGAGGTGTGGTGGTGCAGGAATTGGGGTGATGTGGTAGTGGCGCAGGAATTGGGGGTGATCATAGTGACAGTTTAGGAACTGTGGCTGATCTGCGTTGTGAAAATGCAGGAACTGGGGTGATCTGAGGTGTGATGGTTAAAGAATTGGGGTTAATTTTAGGTGTGAAAATGAATGCATTGAGGCTTGAGATTTGAAGGTGCAGAAATTGGGGTGATTGAGGTGCGAGGGTAGAGGAATCTTGCTGGTCTAAAGAATGAAGGTTCAGGAATTGGGGGTGATATGAAGTCTGATGGTGCAGGAACTGGGACTCATCTGAGGGGTGAAGGTGCAGGAACTAGTGTGATCTGAGGTATGAATGTGCAAGAATTGGGGTGATCTGAGGTGTGAAGGTACAGAAGCTACCTGCCTGGCGTTTTCATGGTCTCCCTGTGCTTGTGTGGGTTTCCTCCGGGTACTCTGGTTTCTTCACACACTCCAAAGACATGCTGGTAGGTTGATAGGCTCCTGTCCAAATTGGCCCTAGTATGTATATGTATGAATGCAAGTTAGGGACCTTTTAAATTTAAAGCTCCTGGAGGGCAGGGTCTGATGTGAATGTGTAATAAACATATAAAGCGCTGTGCAAATTGACGGCACTATATAAGTACCTATAATAAATTAATAATTGGGGTGATCTGGTGTCTGAAGGTGCAGGAACTGGAGCTGACCTGAGGTGTGAAGGTGCAGTAATTGGGGTGATCTGAGGCGTGAAGGTCCAGGAACTGTGGCTGATCTGAGGTATGAAGGTGAAAGAATCGGGGCTAATTTGAGGTAAGAAAATGCATCAATTGAGGCTTTTTTGAGATCTGAAGGTGCATTCATTGCTCTGATCTGAGGCGTAAAGGTATAGGAAATGGGGTGCACTGAGGTGTGATTGTGCAGGACTTGGGGCTGATCTGAAGTGTGAAGGTGAAGGAATTCGGGCTAATTTGAAGTGTGAAAATGCATCAGTTGAGGCTTATTTGAGATCTGAAGGTGCATTCATTAGGGCGATTAGAGGTGTGAAGGTGCATTCACTGCGGCTTAATTAAGATCTTAAGGTGCAGAAATTGGGGTGATCTGAGGTGCAAGGATAGAGGAATCTGGGTGATCCAAGGTATGAAGGTGCATGAATTGGGGGTAATCTGAAGTATGAAGGTGCAGGATTTGGAGTGAAGTGAGGTGTTAATGTGCAATAATCAGGGGAAATCTGAAGTGTGGAGGTGCAGGATTTGGAGTGATCTGAGATGTGCAGGTGTGGGAATTGGGGTGAGGTAATGTGAAGGTGCAGGATTTGGGGTGATCTGAGATGTGAAGGTTCAGGAACCATAGCTGATCTAAGGCGCGAAGGTTCAAAAATTGGGCAGATTTGAGATGTGAAGGTGCAGGAATTAGGTTGATTTGTGGGGTGTAGGTGCAGTCATTGGGGGCTTATTTTAGATCTGAAGATTCAGAAACTGGGTTGATCTGAGTTTTGAAGGTGCAGGAATTGGGGTGGTGTGAAGGTGCAGGAATTGGGGTGGTGTGAAGGTGCAGGAATTGGGATGGTGTGAAGGTGCAGGAATTGGGGTGATTTGAGGCATGATGGTGCAGGACTTGGGGCTGATCTGAGGTGTGAAGGTACAAGAATTGGGGTGATGTGAGGAGTGAATGTGTAGGAATTTGGATTGATCTGAGGTGTGATGGTTCAGGCATTTAGGGCTGATCTGAGGTGTGAAGATGTAGAAATTGGGGTGTTCTGAGGTGTGATGGTACAGGATCTTGAGCTGATCTGAGTTGTGAAGGTGCAGGAATTGGGGTGATCTGAGGTGTGACTATTCTGGAATTGGGGCTGATCCGATGTGTGAAGGTTGAGGAATTGGGGTATTCTGAGATCTATATAACGGGAGTCAGACTGATTTCAGGTGTGAAGGTTCAGGATTTGGGGTAATCTGTGGTCTTTATCAGAGGAATTAGGGTGATGTGAGGTGTGAAGGTACAATAATTGGGGTGATCTGAAGCGCGAAGGTTCAGAAATTGGGCAGATTAGAGATGTGAAGGTGCAGGAATTAGGGTGATCTGTGGTGTGAAGGTGCAGTCATTGAGGCTTATTTGAGATTCAGAAACTGGGTTCATCTGAGGTTTGAAGGTGGAAGAATTTGGGTTGATCTGAAATCTGATGGTGCAGGAATTGGGGCTTTATTGAAATCTGAAGATTCAGAAACTGGGTTGATCTGACGTGTGAAGGTATAGGAATTGGGGTGATCTGAGGTGTGAAGGTGCAGGAATTGGGGCTTATTTGAAGTCTGAAGGTTCAGAAACTGGGTTAATATGAGGTTTGAAGGTGGAAGAATGTGGGTTAATCTGAAATCTGATGGTGCAGGAATTGAGGTGATCTGAGGTGTGAAGGTGCAGCAATTGGGGGTGGTCTGAGATGTGAAGGTATAGGAATAGGGGTTGATCTGAGGTGTGAAGGTGCAGCAGTTGGGGTGATCTGAGCATGAGGGTGCAGGAGTTGTGGCTGAGATGTGAAGGATCAGGAAGTGGGCAGATTTGAGATGTAAAGGTGCAGGAATTGGGGTGATGTGAGGTGTGAAGGTGCAGGAATTGGTGCTTGTCTGAGGTGTGCAGGAACTGGGCATATTTGAGATGTGAAGGTGCAGGAATTGTGGTGATCTGATGTGTGCAGGAACTGGCCAGATTTGAGATGTGAAGGTGCAGGAATTGTGGTGATCTGATGTGTAAATGTGCAGTCATTGGGGCTTATTTGAAATCTTTATAGATTCAGAAACTGGGGTGATCTGAGGTTTGAAGGTGCAGGAATTGGGGCTGATCTGAGAGGTGAAGGTGTAAAAATTGAGGTGTTCTGAGGTGTGCTGGTTCAGGAACTGGGGCCGATCTGAGTTGTGAAGGTTCAGAAATTGGTGGCTGATCTGAGGTGTGAAGGTTCAGGAATTGGACTGATGGTGGAGGAATTTGGACTGATCTGAGGCATGATGGTGCAGGAATTGGGGCTGATCTGCGAAGGTGCAGAAATTGGGGTGATCTGAGATGTAAAAGTTCAGAATTTGGGGCTGATGTGAGGTATGAAGGTGCAAGATGTGGGGTTGGCGATTTGAGGTGAGAATGTGCAGGAGTTGGGGCTGATCTGAGTTCTGATGGCGAAGGGATTTGGACTCGTCTGAGGCGGAAAGGTTCAGGATTTGGGCTTATTTGAGATCTAAAGCTGAAGTAATTGAGTTTGATCTGAAGTGTGATGGTGCAGGAATTGGGGTGATCTGAGGTAGGGCTGGAACTAGGAGGGCACATGTGCCTCGGGCGCTAACTTCAGAGGGGGCACCGCCTGCTCTGGGAGCCAAATTGTTGAGGAGTTGGACTGGATGACCATTTGCAGCTGCCAGCTGACACTAGATGGATAATGGCTATGGGAGGTTGGATTGGGCTGGACTGATTTTGTCACTGTCTGTGTGTCATAGACTCACTGACCTGAGCTGCATGTGCATTCAGAGTGCTGCCAAACTCGCACCATAAGGTGGCTGCTCGATGTGACAGCGAGCCTGCACTGCACTGCCGCTGATCACAGGGGCAGGCAGGGGGAGTCAGGATCTGGACCTCAGGCCGCTGGCCGGGAATTTAGGCTGCTATGCTGTCTTGTTGAAGAGATTTGATTGGGACTCCGGGGGAAGTGAGAATTGGCCATGCTGAAGGGATCCAGGCAGGAGGCAGCAGTACCTTAGGGTTAACACCGTGACAGAGACTGTGTCAAACTTGAAGGGAGTCCAGACCCCAAGGTGGGATTAACTGCCCAGCTGGTGGTTGGCTGACTCGGCTCTGGATTCCATTGAGTTGGGATCTTAGTGTTGTGTGTTCTGGGAGGAAGAGGCGGGTTGTTGTTAGAATTTGTAATGGGGGGGGGGGATTAGGGGTGGTGATTTTATCATAATGGGGGGTTATCGAAATAGGGGAGGTTTAACAGAATGGGGGCTTTGTCAGAATTGGGAATGAGGGGATTAGGAGTGTTGATTTTATCAGAATGGGAAATTGAGGCCTTATCAGAAAGGGGGATAGAGGTTTTATCAAAGTAGGGAATTGGGGGTTTATCAGAATGGGGACTGGAGGCTTTATCAGAATAGGGAATTTCAGGTTATCAGAATTAGAAATGGAGAGGGAGCGCTGAACTGAGTCTTTGCTCCGGGTGAAAGAATGTCTAGCTTCGCCATTGATCTAAGGTATGATGGTGCAGGAATTGAGGTAGTCTGGGGTCCATAGCACAGGTAAGGTGTGAAGGTGCAAGAACTGGTGTTGATCTGAGGTGTGAAGATGCAGGAATTGGGGTGATCTGAGGTCTATAGCACAGGAATTGTGCTGATTTTAGGGGTGAAGGTGCAGGAGTTGGGGCTCAACTGAGGTCTGATGGCGAAGGGATCATCTGAGGTGGGGATGTTCAGGAATAGGGGTTATTTGAGTTTGATCTAAAGTGCAGGAATTGGGGGTGATCTGAGGTCCTGGGGAACCAGACTGCAGCCCCAGGGGGACACACCAGCAAGTGTGGTTGAGGGAGAGCAAAGGCCATCCCATGCTCCCCACAAGACTGGCGGGTTACCCCTGAGACTTCTTTGTCCAAAGTGGCCACATTTAGATGTCTCACCCTGAATTTAGGCTCCCAGACATGGGGGGGCATAAAAAGGAGAGTCAATGAGAGATTATGCTTGGAGGATATTCCCTTTACAACCCACAAAACCTGAAAGGAAAAAGGGGAAATATTCTGGACAGAGAAAGAAGAGATCAATGACCCACAAGTAGACTTTTTTTTTTTTTTTTTTTAATGAGGAAATGAGCTAAACTCTTGCTCATTGGTGACCTACTGTAATCAGTGCTAGACACGTGAAGCCTGATCCAGTCAAAGCTTGCAGGTGTGATGCCCTTTAAAATGGTTTGAACTTCAAGCAGTCAGAAGGCTGACCCTCTTCATGGAAGAGTTGTCTGAGTGTTGCAGGGGGGTGGTGCCAGAAGAGGGCACTTTCCTGAAAAGAGTCCATGTGGGGGTATAGTTCCCTGAAGTATATTTACTAGCATAGTAACTGATGTATGCAGTAATTCCAAAAAAAGGTGAGGGGCAGCTAAGAGACACCATAGCCTGTGAGTTACAGGAGTTAACAAAGACAGAGAAGGCAAAGTACCAAACAACCCATTTTGATATATAGTGGCAGTGGCTATGCTGATTTTGCAGACAGGTTAACAAACCTCTAGCTTTGAGTCCTATGGCCGAAGTGAGAGGCAGGCTCTAAATTTGTACTTTTTCTGTGTCCCTCGCTGTAGGAAAGGGTTACTGGCAGGATAATAAAGTGGAAAGTTAAAGAAGAAATAAAAGCTGGTTAGCAGAATTCACTGGTGTAAAATATTTGCGTTATGAATTGCTCAAACCATGCGCATGTCTTCTCTGTTATAAATTCATAAAGTGGCTGCTAGTTTCTGCTTTGTATTATTAGAAAGGTCAAGACTGACCACATGTGTATTGCTACATGGGTAAGATTGGCACAGTTTGCTTTCCCATCATCGCTGTTCTGTATTACTTGAACGTGTGTAAGCCTGGAACACAACCTAAATTCTGCAGTAGCAGGGTGGAGTAATTATGTTTTTGAGTAGAGTAAACTCTAATGTCCCGTACACACGGTCGGATTTTCTGACGGAAAATGTGCGATCGGAGTGTGTTGTCGGAAATTCCGATCGTGTGTGGGCTCCATCAGACTTTTTCCATCGGATTTTCGGACACACAAAGTTTGAGAGCAGGCTATAAAATTTTCCGACAACAAAATCCGTTGTCGGAATTTCCGATCGTCTGTACGCACAAAGTGCCACGCATGCTCAGAATAAATAAAGAGATGAAAGCTATTAGCTACTGCCCCGTTTATAGTCCTGACGTACGTGTTTTACGTCACCGCGTTCAGAATGATCGGATTTTCTGACAACTTTGTGTGACCGTGTGTATGCAAGACAAGTTTGAGCCAACATCCGTCGGAAAAAATCCTAGGATTTTGTTGTCGGAATGTCCGATCAATGTTCGACCATGTGTACTGGGCATAAGTGTTCCAAATCACCAAATAGGTAGTAGATTAGGAGCATACAGTGTATGCAATTAGCATATGATATGAATGCTGCATAGAAGAGTATTGGCCTAAAACGGTCAGTAAACAAGGTA
The DNA here is from genome assembly GCA_037953035.1 of Aquarana catesbeiana. Taxonomy (NCBI): domain Eukaryota; kingdom Metazoa; phylum Chordata; class Amphibia; order Anura; family Ranidae; genus Aquarana; species Aquarana catesbeiana. The sequence continues at coordinate 1,222,054 of JBBHAA010000323.1, read as the reverse complement.
GATTGGGATGTTTATCTAATCCACTCAATTTTCTTCAAGACTGGTATGGGGCAGTATATCTTCAGCTTTAGCTCTGAAAGCCAGACAAAACTTTTATCCATCCACTCACAGTCTTCTAAAAAATGAAGGCCTTCTATTACCATCTGCTACTTGTCCTAGTGACCAAACCTAAAGTGAAAGTAACCTGACAGGTCTTCTTACCCTTCCCTTTTCTATCCAAACTGAAAACCAAGAAAACACTTTTACTTCCTGTGCCCAAATAAACTCTTAAAGTATGTCTTTAAAACGTTTTTACAGGCCTCTTTTTTTAGCTGTTGCTGCAAGTAGATGCATAATCCCTCTCAAGAACGATCACCAAGGTGCTTTTTACTGCATGGAGAGCCTATCGCGAAATGGCTACATTGAGTGGGGTGGTTATTACCATGGAACTTGCATTTGCTTTCAGAGAAGACTAGAAGCCAAGTCTGGGTGGACAAAATGTTTAATAACAAGCACAATACACCATTCCTTTCATTGGGCACTTCCTGTCCCTACATGTTATACTAATATAGTAAATAAAAAAGGAAAAACAATGTACATTTTAGGCTACTGGACAATTACTTTAAAAAGAAAATTCCTCATTTCAGACCATAAAATATTAAGATTGTGCCAAAATGCATGTCCACAAACACACAATAATTAACAATTTATACAAAGTCCTTGTTTTATCCCTTTTTTTTTTTTTTTAAATATAGAAAAGTTGGAGATGGCCACAACGCTAAGTGACTCAGTGCACTTAAGTTACAAAACTGTTGTTTGCCACGTCTTTGTCACGTTATTGTAAGTAACACTGTAAATGTTTGTTTTTTTTTGTCCAATCACAAAAGAGTTTAAACCCAACATGGGTCAATATAGAATTGCCTGGCACTCAAAGCAGCTCAAGTTTAAAAATTCACTGTTTATAAAACCAGTAGGCAAAAAGTAGGAAGTCTTCTGATAACCAGTGTTCATCCCCTACTGGTGTATTCAACACAGCTAGGTGAGACTTGGGTCTTTTGTTCGCATATGTGCAAAGTCTGTTCTAATACACAGAAGTATGACCTTTTCCTTCAAAACTCTGCTCAGAACTCCAGAAACTTTCAGTGGAAAAGTGTCTGTTTTTTTTTTTAAAACGATGTTCTAGTGTTTCTTTTTCTGCTAGTGTCCGATGTCCTCCCTGGTTTTTGGCACTTTAAGCTGTGAAACCGGCTGTCATGGTCACTCAAAAGACATGAGATTAGTGGGTGCCTGGAAAACAGTAAAGGACAAAACTTAATTATTTCTCTTACAGATCAGGTCACAATTAAATAGAATCTTATACTGGCCATACACTATGCGAAAAATCAGCCGAACCCATTTTTGAAATACGAACATTCGGCCGTGGGTGCAAACGATAGTGCCATCATGTAATGACCGATAAATCGCTCAGTAGAAATTTGTTTTTATACATATACTTAGTGCAGACAGTTCGGACGGGAAGCACATTAACCTTTCAATTTATCGTTCGTTCGGCAGAAAATTTCCAAACTTGTCCTTTTTTTTTTTTGTCGGCTCAAAAAACGTCTCAACGATTATCAATTTTGTGCCCATTACCTGGCCGAAAAATGAACGAACTGTCTAAATGACCGATTTTTCATATAGTGTATGGCCAGCATTAGTTTTGAAACCAAACTTTAGGCAAAATTTTTTTGAAATTATGGATAGAGCTTTACTGCTATGTTCCTCTTCTGGAGATCCTAAATTCGTTTTTCGGTCTAGCTGCCACAGGAAACAAGGTTAAAAAAAGGCAAATGGAGACATTACCTACAAAAAACTTTACAAAGTAGAGTGAAAACGGGTTAGAACCTCTACCGCATGTGTCATGGAGTCACGAGGATATTAGGGAAGGGACGTTTATTGGTACAAACTTGTAATCCTATATTTCAGGGCAGCAAAGGACCCCTGCAGTGGTAAGAACTAATGATCATTGATTAAAGGGTTCTTCAGGGCCCTGCTTTTGTTAATTTTGGTGCATGCGTTTTATAAAGTTTTTATGTATCCCCTATTAGCTAGCAGTTAAAAGCTCCAGTGTTACAGCGCTGCTAAAGTGCATTGCAGGCGCTTCAGCAGCGCTGCCCATTCATTGCAATGGGCAGGGCGTTTTGGGAGCGGTGCAAACCGCCCCAAAGATGGTGCTTGCAGGACTTTTCTTTCCCGTCCTGCAAGCACACCGCCCCAGTGTGAAAGCACTGCGGCTTTCACACTGGGGAGGCATGAGAGGCGCTTTTCAGGATTAGCGCTAAAATGCCTGAAAAGCGCCTCAATGTGAAAGGGGTCTAAAGGCAAATAGACTGTGCACTTTGCAAGTACAGTTGCTCCAGAGCTTAGTAAATCAGGTAAAGCCTTGCTTTACATAAAATACCCAATCTCATGCAAGGAAAATAAAAAAGCATTTTTGCTTGCACATTATTAGATGATGGTAGTCAACAGAGTTTCCCCTCATTTACTAAGATCTGAAGCAAACTGCATTTGCAAAGTGCACAGCCTATTTGTCTTTAGCAAATCACCCCTCTTGTGACAGAGTAAAGCTGGCCATACACTTCATGGATTTCAGCCAGTATGGCTGACTATCCAAATACAATAGGCACAGCAGAAGATTTGTTGTTTATTCTCTATCATGTATTGGCAGCTTGAATCAGAGTCCCTCTGGGGTCAGAAAACAGACACAGGATCGGTTCTAACCCTTCTTAAAAAAAAAAAAAAAAAAAAAAAATTAATGGCACCTAAAGGTGGGTGGGATTTCCTCTCACTTCCTGTTTTGGCTATGGGACAGCAAGTGATGGAAAATCTTCCTAATAGGGGACCTATGGCAAAAAAAAAGGAAAAAGCTTAAAGAAAATGAATGCATCCACACCACATCTAATGATTGGTAAGCTGCAACATATTACGTGTGCAAGATAAAGGAAAACCTGCAAAAATGGCCTGTTGGGGGTACTTGAGGACTGAGGTTGAGAACCACTGCTTTAAGCAATACAGATCATGAGTTATATGGCCAATATAACCCTTTCCACTCCCATCATGCTTTAGTTTCTTGCTAGTGTCCTAGGAGAATAGATGCCTTTTCTCATTAAATGAAAGGAACAACATTTTTTCCTTTTTGCAAGCCATTTTTGTTATTAACCACTTCAGCCCCAGAATTTTACCCCATTAATTTTTTGTGATACAGCACTGTGTCACTTTAACCGACTTTTTTCCCCATAAATAGAGCTTTCTTTTGGTGGTATTTGATCACCTCTGAGGTTTTTATTTTTTGTGCTATAAGCAAAAAAGGACAATTTTGGAAAAAAGCAATATTTTTCACTTTTTGCTAAAATAAATATCCCCCAAAAATATATATAAAAACAAATTTCTTCCTCACTCTAGGCCGCTATATATTCTACTACATATTTGTGGTAAAAAAAAACAAAAAAAACGCAATAAGCGTATATTGATTGGTTTGCGCAAGAGTTAGAGCATCTACAAAATAGATGGATGGATTTATGGCGGTGATCTGTGATTTTTATCAGGACTGTGACGTTGCCGCGGACAGATCGGACACTTTTGACACCATTGACATTTATACAGCGATCAGAGCTAAAAATAGCCACTGATTTATTGTATAAATGTCACTGGCAGGGAAGGGGTTAACTGTAGGGGGGATGGGCTACCTAGGGCATGACAGAGATCACTGCTCCTGATGACAGTGAGCAGTAGAGCCCTGTCATGTCACTAGGCAGAACAGGGAAATGCCTGTTTCCTGTTCTGCCTCTCCTCGCCACGATTGCGGGCCACCAGCGGACATGCGCGCCCACTATGCGGCAATGACGGAGGGACGTACGGGTACGCCGTTTTGCCTACCCGTGCCATTATGCTGACGTACATCATCGTGCGCTGGGCGGGAAGCGGTTAAATAAAGTTCTTAATTCACTGTAATGCCAAGAGAGCGCTCTATGCAGTCTTCTGGATCAGGTGAATGATGTTGCTGCAATGGAGGCTGTACCTGGATCCTGTCATGAGCAGTATGTGGGGCTGGCCTGTAATGTGACCCTAAGGCACTCAGTGACCTATTTTAGGTTTTGGAGTGTTTTACAGGTCTGGAGTCTGGCTACACCTGCCAATTTAAGCCTGTCTCTCTGAAGCCTCTTTTGTGGTGTGCCCACTGGAGGGGCAAAGAATGTTTGAAATATGCCATATTGTATGCAAAGAGTACTTCACTTGCTGCATTCTTCAAGTAATGAAGTGTTTGCACTACTACTTGAAGCAGCGCTGAACTGGTGCCAAGACCAGGACAACTGAAACTTTTTTAAAGACATTTTAGCAAAGTTACCAGCCATATTTATATTCCAAGAGGCCCCCCCTTGAAGTTATTTAACCTAAGTAAGGCAGATACAGATAGCAAAGAGGATGGAGATGGTATAAAGTTGTCCCTCTTACCATCTGCTGCGTCTCACTCACCGGCGGCCTTCCACTCTTACACGCGTCATCCAAGTGTTTGTGCCACAAAATCGCATGGAATCGAGAGCTTGTCTGGAACTTGTAAACATTCCCTAAACAACAAAATGACAGAAAATCCGTTTGATTACACCCAGGAGCGGAGACAGGCAACACTCCATCATAAGAGACAAAAATGTGTCACTCTATCTGCTCGATTTAGTAAATGGTTATGACTCCTGTTAAGTTTTTTTGTTTTTTACTGTGGGTCATGCAGTGGTGTCACTGGGGGGGGGCATGGCCCCCCAACATTATACTGTGCCCCCCTACTAAAAAAAAAAAAATGGACACTGGGAATGCAGGGGACAGGTATGGACTGAGCCGCTGTGTTGCTGGTTCCGGCTCTGCCTCCTGAGTCTACTCTCGGCCACTGGTTGCTAGAACTGCTTTGCAACCAGTGACGTCAGAGCCGGCATTGATGTCTCTCTCTCCCCTCCTTCCTCTCTCGCACTGAATGATACACAGATGGTCTACTCCTTCTCCCTCTCCCGTGTGTATACCCCAGGGAGTGTGAGCTCCTTAGCTTCACACTTGACTTCCCCTGGAGCACACACAGGAGAGGGGAGGGGGAGAAGGAGCAGATCAGCTGTGTATCATTCAGTGCAAGAGAGGAAGGAGGGGAGGAGAAAGAGACATAAATGCCAGCTCTCAGGATCTTAGCTGTTCCATGTAGGGACAAAGCCCCCCCCCCCCGAGCATCAGTCAATTTCACAGCAGCCAGGCTAGTGTAGCCTATCAGCTGCAGGAGCGAACTGCAGACGCTGGATACCGGCTGAAAATACATTTGTCACCGATCTGCCTGCATTGTAAAGCAGGTCAGTTCTTGAGAGGTCCCTTATGATGTCAGAAGGAAGGCACTTATCGTGAGCTTCAGCTACTTATTGGCTGGGAAGGCAGCAGGGGGCGGTGCTTCTGCCTCCTCAGCCAATGGGTACACACAGTGCATTGGAAAAATGGGGAATTTATGGATCTCATCACAGGATGGACTGTGGAGACCCCAAATCTAGGGCAGTGCCAACATCCTAAATTATGAAAATTGAAAAGAGGGATCCGCCCAAAAGAGAGACATGGACTTTGTAGGCACCAGTCATAAAATTAGATACAAATTTTATTTATACAAAAAAAACAAAGGTAAACATTTTTTTTAAATCGCAAGATACATTGCACAAAAAGGGAAGTAAACAGTACTACCATAACAGTATATGGAAATAGATCAGGGGGTAACCCCTACACATGGGGAGGGGATCTCACCCCTCTATTCCCATTATAAAAAACCTCAAACATGATCTAGCTCTACATGTTTTGCAAAATTATAATGCTTCTTCAGGAGCTTGTTTGGGTTTCCTGTAATGAGGAGAAAAAGATAGGAAAGAGGACATACACCAAAACAGTAAATAACATGTTAATGTCATTATATTTAACCCACAAACAGAATCAACACAGTAATGCGTCTCAAAAACAGCTCTGAGTGTCGTGAGGAGGCAAGCCCAGGGACCCAAACATCAACATGCATAAGGTGACAATTAAATCACATGCGGGGACGTGTCCGGTAGAGATTTGATAACTCCAGTAAAGTCCTGAAGGGTAATATACAAGGACAATGACACAGTGCATTGTCCTTCCCTGCAAATTCATCCCGCGGGCTTCCAGAAGCTGCATAAGTTTCTGCAATGATCGAGGGGAGAGGAGAAAAGTTACTTTCACCTGATACATCGGCATCTTTCACCCCCAGCTTTACTTTCCTTCCCTCTGTGTACTACATGGCTCCACATTCTCCTGATAAGACTATGCAGTATGCAGCGATCAGACACACACTGATCCTCACCCCGCTCCCCTTTCCAGTTCACTATCTGCTGTTACTTTCTGCTCTCCACTCCCATAAATCTGCACTGAACACATCCTGCAGTCCACACACTAACTGTGTGCATGATACCCTTTCCATCCCAGCTTACTGCCAACTGTTCTGCAGCCTCATACATTCTTTACAGTCCTTAAATATAGTTTTTTTTCTTTCAGCCAGCAGGCTAGTATAGTACTAGAGTCAGACTCAGACTGCAGATGTTGCTACAATATACTACCGTTACTACTTTTGAAAAGAGTAGTAAAAGTATACAGTGCAAACACTGTCTGCAGCCATGAAAGATACAGCCACAGCACCTGTGATCATCATTATGCTGATGATCACATTATACAGCCTATATACAGTACAGTCACATGAAGTACAGTGTAATCATCAGCATGATAATAATGATCACAGGTGCTGTGGCTGTATATTTCATGACTGCAGACAGTGTTTGCACTGTATACTTTTACGCCGGGCTTTTGTTCAGCTGAAATGTGGCACTCCTGAAATCTGGACTCTGTACATAGCACACTCAGGACTCTGTATGCAGCACACCCTGGACCCTGTGCTCTGCACGTAGCACACCCTGGACCCTGTGCTCTGCACGTAGCACACCCTGGACCCTGTGCTCTGCACGTAGCACACCCTGGACCCTGTGCTCTGCACGTAGCACACCCTGGACCCTGTGCTCTGCACGTAGCACACCCTGGACCCTGTGCTCTGCACGTAGCACACCCTGGACCCTGTGCTCTGCACGTAGCACACCCTGGACCCTGTGCTCTGCACGTAGCACACCCTGGACCCTGTGCTCTGCACGTAGCACACCATGGACCCTGTGCTCTGCACGTAGCACACCATGGACCCTGTGCTCTGCACGTAGCACACCATGGACCCTGTGCTCTGCACGTAGCACACCATGGACCCTGTGCTCTGCACGTAGCACACCATGGACTCTGCACGCTGCACACCCCGAATTCTGCACGCTGCACACCCCAAATTCTGCACGCTGCACACCCCAAATTCTGTACTCTGCATGTAGCACACCCTGAATTCTGTACTCTCCACGTAGCACACCCTGAATTCTGTACTCTCCACGTAGCACACCCTGAACTCTGTACTCCAGCTTTCATACTAATATGAAAGCTGGAAACGCCACTGGGGTCATCTTGAGAAGATTTACCTTCTCCTGTTTCAGACACAGAGTAGAAAGAAAAAGATCACTCCCGTCTTACATCACCAGAGCTGTTCGCCCAGTGGGAGATTTCTCTTCACCACCCGTTTCTGTGACAATGTAAAAAGCTTGAATTTCCCATCATCTTTTATACCTGAGACCATGGTTAAAAAAACAATGAGAACCTCTCCAACAGGGACACAGACAGCAATAAAACAGAGGGGGTTCTAAAACTTCCACATTCTATCAAACAGTTTTTAAAAAATTGTGGATTTACATATACATTACTGTAATTTTAGAAATTGCTTTTTTAATCTTTTTAAATCTGCAGACTTTGACTTTCCTGTTATGGCATGACAGCAGTCTGTCAGTAGCTCTCCTGCACATTCACCCTGTCACATGCTCCGCCAGTTACAAATATATAGACTAAGATGGACAAAAAAAAAGACAAAAATAGTATTTTCTGGGTAAAAAAAAGCATGACAACTGTTTGATACAGTGGTTTATGTCTATCTTAATGGTTTTGTAATGTACATTAGAATATGTTGGTGCCATGTGTGTTTTTTAAGTTCCCTGGTGGTTTTAATATAAGTGACCTCAAGTCAGTAAATGAGAATATATACCGGTAATTGTTTTCTTAGTGTCTGTTAGGGGTGCTGTTACTACTGCAGCTCCTTTACTTTTATGCTGAAAGCAGCACTAGGTCTGTGATACAGCACAGTCCTTAAAAACACCACTAAATGCACATCCATGCGTGGGTAAAGAAATTTGGGGAATGGTGCCAATTTTTTTTACCCATTCCATACACACCAATGCATCCCCACACCATCAGAGATGCAGACTTATGAACTGAGTGCTGATAAGCTGGAAAGGTCCCTTTCCTCTTTAGTCTGGAGGATGTGGCACCCATGGTTGCCAAAAATGTCACATTTCGAATCGCCTGACCACAAAACAATTTTCCACTTTGCAACAGACCATTTTAACCAATTGTGAACCGCCCACCGTTGTTATATATCGGTACTTTGAAGAGGAATATCGTTGTTATGGCAGCAGCTAGCTGCAATAACCCCAGTATCCTCTTCTTCAGCAAACGGCCCGATTCCAGATAAAAGTGGTCTCTGCAGCAGATTCGCCCCTTTTAACAAATTAATACACCAGGTTCCTCATTCACTCCTTCATTATCTCTTGCCTTGACTATTGCAACACCCTTCTCATTGGCCTACCTCTCCATAGGCTATCCCCTCTTCAGTCTATAATAAATGCTGCTGCCAGACTTATCCACCTTACCAACCAGTGACCAGTGTCTGCCAGCCCTCTCCTCCAATCCTTACACTGGCTCCCAATCACCCAGCGAATTAAATTCAAAATACTAACCACAACATACAAAGCCATTCACAACTCTGCCCCAAGCTACATCACCAATCAAGTCTCCAAATCGTCCTCTCCTCTCTTCTCAAGACCTCCTACTCTCAAGCTCTCTTATCTCATCCCATGCTCGTCTCCAGGATTTCTCCAAAGCCTCTTCCATCCTCTGGAACTCGCTACCTCAACCTGTCTGGCTATCCCCTACTCTTGCTACCTTCTGGTGATCCCTAAAAACTCAGGCTTCCCTGAAGAGATATCACATCTCCAACTAATCTTTTACCACTTCCATCAGCTCATTCCCCCCAGTTACATCCTTTTGTACCACCTGCCCCACCCTATTAGATTGTAAGCTCTTCTGAGCAGGGCCCGGTTAATCCTATTGTATTTTTATTGTATTATAACTGTATTGTCTCCCTTTTTATATTGTAAAGCGCTGCGTAAACTGTTGGCGCTATATAAATCCTGTATAATAATGGGACAGAGTACACGCAGTACCATCTTCCTAGGTGCCCTGTAACCCTAGCTGATGTTTGGCAGCCATGAGCTATCCTATCAGACATTGCAGCTAGCAAGGAAATGGCTGCTTTGCTAGTGGACACCTGTCTCTAGCTTCCATCACTTGCCCAAGGCAAGCATTGGCAAGAGGAATCCAGATGGAAGAGAGATGTGTTGGCTTGCTTCAAGTAAATGCAGGGAGCCAGAAAGAGGTACTTGCAAACAAAGCAGCTGTCTGCATTACAAGGCACCTTGGAAGATGGGACAAAGTTACAAGTACTTTTCCCCTTTGGGAACTGAATACTGTGTGGTTTTTCAAAGGCCTATCAAGGAGGCAATATTAACATTTTACAAAAGGACAAATAAAAATTGATTGCATTTTCTGACTTTGGTTACAGGATTTATTGGAATTGATAGCTTGCTAAATTTACACTTTTCCACACGCTGTGTAACAGTCTGGCATATACTGTTGTTTTAAGTATCATTTAACATATATACATTTCACATAATCTTCCTGATTGAATCATTGCAATTGCACAATATTCACATTTTGTAAAGTTGTTGAATACATCAGATTCTGGTATGTGGAGATCAGACACAGGAGAAAGCCAGCTTACCTTTATCCGGGTTGTTAAGCTGAAAAATATTTGGATGTTCTGGGTCATCTGGTAATACTACCATCCAGCCCAGGATTGACATCTTCTTATTGGGAGTAGACTTGTACTGAAAATAAGACAGTCATTGTTGAAAAATTTGAGATTTGCAGAGTAAATGTTTCCCTTCAGGTCATTTATAGGTACTTCAAGGATTCTAGCTAAATATACACTGCTCAAAAAAATTAAAGGACCACTTTGAATACACAGTAGATCTCAATGGGGAAAAATATCATGCTGATATGGACTGGGTAATGTGTTGGGGACGAAAGGATGCCACATCTTTTGCTTTTCAGGGTGTCTTTGAATTCAGCCCTCTGTAGGTTGATCATTTTAATTTCAATCAAAGTGAATAATAAATGCAGCAGGCTAGTCCATTTTGCTGAAATTTTATTGCAGCAACTCAAAATGGTACTCTATGGCCCCCACATGCTTGTAGGCATGCCTGACACCATTGGGCATGCTTCTAATGAGATGACGGATAGTGTCCTGGGGTATTTCCTTCCAGATCTGGACCAGGGCAAAACTGAGCTCCTGAACAGACTGAGGTGCAACCTGGCGGCGTTGGATGGACCGAAACATAATGTCCTAGAGGTGTTCTATTGGATTTAGGTTAGGCAAGCGTGGGGGCCATTCAGTGGTATAAATTCCTTCATCCTCCAGGAACTGGCTGCATACTCTTGCCACATGAGGCTGGGCATTGTCGTGTACCAGGAGGAACCCAGGACCCACTGCACCAGGGTAGGGTCTGACAATGGGTCCAAGGATTTCATCCCAATACCTAATGGCAGTCAGTGTGCTATTGTCTAGCCTGTAGAGGTCTGTGTCCCTCCATGTATATGCCTCCCCAGACCATCACTGACCCACCACCAAACCGGTCATGCAGAACGATGTTACAGGCAGCATAATGTTCTCCACGGCTTCTCCAGACCCTTTCACATCTGTCACATGCTCTCAGGGTGAACCTGCTCTTATTTGTGAAAAGCACAGGGTGCCAGTGGGCAGACCTGCCAATTCTGGTGTTCAATGGCAAATGCCAATTGAGCTTCACGGTGAGCTCAGTGAGCACAGGGCCCACTAGAGGACGTCAGGCTCTAAGGCCACCCTCATGATGTCTGTTTCTGATTGTTTGGTAAGAGACATTCACACCAGTGGCCTGCTGGAGGTCATTTTGTAGTGCTCATCCTGTTCCTCCTTGCACAAAGGAGCAGATACCGGACTTGCTGATGGGTTAAGGACCTTCTACGGCACCGTCCAGCTCTCCTAGTGTAACTGCCTGTCTCCCGGAATCTCCTCCATGTTCTTGAGACTGTGCTGGGAGACAAAGCAAACCTTTTGGCAATAGCACGTATTGATGTGCCATCGTGGAGGAGTTGGACTGCCTGTGCAACCTTTATAGGGTCCAGGTATCGCCTCACACTACCAGTAGTAGCACTGACCCTAACCAAATGCAAAACTAGTGAAAAACAGTCAGAAAAGAGGAGTAGGGAAAAAAATGTCAGTGGCCTCCACCTGTAAAACCATTCCTGTTTTGGAGATTGTCTCATTGTTGCCCATCTAGTGCACCTGTTGTTAATTTCATTAACACCAAAGCAGCTGAAACTGATTAACAACCTACTCTGCTACTTAACTAACCAGATAAATATCCCAGGAGTTTAAGTGACTCGATGCTATACTCTGAAAAGTGTTCCTTTAATTTATTTGAGCAGTGTATTTTGTGCTTATGACTTGACTGTATTACACACATTTGCTGAAATCTTTCAAAATGTGCACTACCTGAGAACATCTGCTCTTACTATAATCACATAACTATCTGCAATAGTGTAGTAAGGAGCACTGCGCCCCAGCTTGCTTTTTAGGCATAGAAAACCTCTAGTAAAAGTTTCAACAGAGAAAACTTCCACTTCAGTAAACACTAGGACAGTGCCAAGGATACTGTATACCATATAACATGCTTCTGTCATTTGATTTCAAGCTCTGTGCAGGTGTCTGGGAAAGGCTGTGAGCCAAGTATAGTGGTAGGTGAGGTGGGAAATGTTTTTAAACTGTTGCTTTGCAAAAAAATAAATAAAATAATGGGCATGGGCAGCCATTTAAAGACAGGATACTGTTAACAACAAATACTCACATTTTTCCTTTCATTCCCCCGTAAAGACTTGGCCCCGAAATACAGAAGTGTAGACCCTGTAAGGGTCACCCAGTAACGTGTCCAGGAGGTTAGCTGAATACAAAGAGGGGCATTATTAGCTGTAGTAATTGCAGATAAGCATTGAGAAACTGTGAGGGCTGTTCACACAAGAAACTGTTTGTTTTTTGTTTTTTTTATGCATTCTCACATGTACACTAACATGTCTTTGCAGTGCATTTTTGACATAGGGAAGGATAGGTCATTAAAGCAGCTAAGCTTGTGTTTTGTTCTTGGTCACATATACATGCGACCAAGAACAATTTACATACTTTGCGGAAATTGCATCAGGCTGTACTTTTTTCACTGCAGTGCAATGGTTTGAACTATGCTCCTTAGCTAACCCGGGTGTTGTACTGTCTATGCGGTGGGAATGTTTTGTATCCGATGTGATTAGGCCCTAATAGAGGAATTACAGACTTCTATTGTGAGAAGGAGCAGTGAAGAACTACTGTATGCTATATTTACACAGGGCTGACCTTTTTGATCCTGTTAACTCGCTGCTCATTAAAACGGACCTTCAGTCATTTATTTCAACTTTCCATCGATTAAATCCTCTGCCCTTGTTGTTTTATCTTTGGATAGTAAAACTTTTTTTTTTTCTGCCAGTAAATACCTTATACAGCCCACTGCCTGTTTCTTGCCTGGTCATTAGCCTAGACTTATGATATCATGCACAGCTCTCTTTCTCACTCTTGTGAGAGTTTGCCAGGAAGGGAGGGGGGATGAGTCATAAGAGGGCTAATGAAAGCTGCAGAGCTGGAGGTGTGCCTCTGTAAATCCAGGAAGTGAACAGGCTGCAGCTTCAGCTGCACACAATTAAAATGGCTGCAGGCAGACTCAGTGGAGGGAGATTTCTGCAGCATATTTGGCAAGTGCAGAATCACAGTATATATAAAATAATATATAAAGTGGTTGGAGGGAAGCTTCAGAATGGCAAAGATGAATTTATTACAAATTATGTGAGCAGACTGCAGTTCCTCTTTAAAGAGTCCCGCAAAATTTTTTTTTTTTAAAAGTCAGCAGCTACAAATACTGCAGCTGCTGACTTTTAAAATAAGGACACTCACCTGTCCCCAAATCCAGTGGTGTCAGCACCCGAGGCTGAACCGTCCCTCGGTTCTTGGCAGCTACCGCTGCCATTCTCTGTGAGGGAATCAGGAAGTGAAGCGTTGCGGCTTCACTTCCCGATTCCCTGCTGCGCATGCGCGAGTCGCTGGTCCCTGCTATCTCCTGGGACCCGTGTGTCCCCCAGCAGACAGCGGGGGACAGGAAGAGGCATAGACTCCTGTGGGAGTCTTTGCCGGAAGTGGGTGCAAATACCTGTCTTAGACAGGTATCTGCACCCCCCTCCCCCCTGAAAGGTGCCAAATGTGACACCGGAGGGGGGGAGGGTTCCGAAAAGTGGAGGTTCAATTTTTGTGTGAACCTCCGCTTTAAGAACAACAGACTCTTTGCCCTAATGATTGTTCAGAGATCATGTGATCAAGACTTTTTTTTTGGCAAGCTGTCATTCTCAGAAGATTATTATAATTTGGTAACATATGTGAAGTGTGAATTTTAATGGTAATTCTGCTTTGAAGTAAACCATACCACCCCATCTAAGGGTACCCTATTGCTCTCTAACAGTCCTCAGCAGGCGTGAATCCGCGGTCAACAAATCCACATTACACTTTCTTTCATCTCTCCCATTGGCTGGAAATATTTGATTTTTTATTGGTTGACATCAGCCAATAGAAAACAAGTTCTAGGCAATTAGGAAAGAAGTAATCAAATCTAGAAAGAGTGTGTAAAAAAAAAAAAAAAAGAAAAAAAGAAAAAAACGAACCTTAAAATTCTGATGATTAGTCTTTTGTTTTCAAAGCTAGTGATTGTTAGAGAGCAGTGTCATGAAAGAAGCTGCTTCAAAGAACTTTATTTATAATTTTTTTTCTATGTTCTGCCCTGGACTTCATAACTAGATTTAGGAAGCACCTAGCTAAATGTAGTGCAGTTTGTCCTCCATTCAGTAGGTTGCGCTGCACCACTGTACAGCTGGAGCTGAGGCTCAGAGGAACATTGTTAGGTGTAGGTGTCTCAGGGGAACCGCGGTGATTGTATGCTGCAACTCCTGCTAACCTACGGCAGTCATCTTAGGTGGGAAAGTCCTAAAAATACAAAATGCACACCAAACCCAGCAGGACATTTCTGAGTTACTAGTTAGGGAGAGCGTGAGCACAGAAAAAGGTTCCTGTTTGAGGAAGCACTGTATTGGGACACCAATGAGAACTCTTCTGTCTGGTCACTGGTGCCGCTATCGCCGTCCTATGTTCAACCTAGAAGAGCCACTAGTGTCCCCCCCCAGTCAGTTACCCCTCTAGCTGAAGCTGTCCTCCGTAAAGTAGGCCTTGCCGGAATTATGCATTACTACTGATTTAGTTCTACATGTACTTTATCCCATGGTGGGCAGAACAATGTAAACAAATTGTAATGATAGCTTTTCTTTAGAGCTTACAACAGCCTCTATGTTTAGGTACTGTTAGAGAGGTAAGCAAGAGGAAAGGAACAGGTCACCTAAATTTGTGGATCACACACGCTCTTGCGTTTTTTTTTTTTTCAGCATTGGTTTGAAATCAGGCTTCTGTACCATAATCGCAGTCATTTTGTAAGGCTGTTCAAAAATTGCTGGAGTTTCTTATGAAACTTGGGTGCCCTCTTGTGGTAGTTTGCCAGTAATACCACTTATATTGTAAAAGGTTTTAGGCTCTGTCATCTTACTGTTGGCTTCTTCCCTTCTTTGAGTAATGTTTTTCTTCTAAGTGGTCCTTCCATTGCGATAACTCCAGATGAACTTCCCAAAATGCAACTGCATGCGCCTGTAGGGCTAAAAAGCAGAAGAAAAAAAAAAGTTAACCTCTGCAGATGATTTGTTAGCCCTGCCCAGTGTTTAAAATGTTGGGGCTGCAAGCTTTCTAAGGAAGGTAAATGCTATTGTATTCTCTCATCAGATTCTTCAATTGAAGCATCATAAATTCTGCATACCTATGTGCAAACCTGTGAGGCACTGAGGGATTACTTAAATTGACATTTTTTTTTTTTTAAACTTATTTTTTAGGAAACCCACGGTCACCCTGCCCACTGTACAAAATGCATATTCTATAGTTCTACTCACCGACCCCCAGCCACTCCAGTCTGTATCCAAGCACTGGATCGTTCAGAACGCGAGGAGCTGGAAGATAAAAAGAAAAAAAAAAAAAATACACAACACAAGTATGTGCTATACAGGCTGCATCTCATCTCCCAGCACAATTCAGACACAACAGCACACTTAATATAATACTAAGGAAATTATTTCTCAGTGTGCTTTAATCACTTCCTAATTTATATGCAGTAATAGGAAATCCCCTCTTACACAGTTGTTACCAGAACAAGTGTCCCCAATAAAGATTTATCTTCAACTATTGTTGACTACTATAAAAGTTTTGATGTCTCATCAATTTCTGTCACCAGGACAAACAGAGAGGGCAAATCTCCATATCAGGGACACAGACAGCAATAAAAACCGGAAAGAGGATTCAATATTTTCCCATTCTATCCAAAACTAAAAAAGTATTTGCTTTAAGTGTATTTCCACTGCAGACAAATTTGAATAACACCTACCTTATTTGTTAAATGTTCTCATTCACATACCATAACCTAACCCCTTTCTGCTGCTGCCCCTGGCCCTTTAGGAGGATCTAAATGCCTGGAGGTGGGCTATCACATGATTGGAAGCTCCTAACTGCAATTATGCATTGGGAGCTCCCCATGACCGCTTAGTTACTGTGCTGGGAGCGCATGTATGCATACGGCTGCGGAAACAGGCTAAAAAAAGATGATTACTATTTTAAAAAGTCTTTTCTGATAACTTTAG
Organism: Aquarana catesbeiana; assembly: GCA_037953035.1. Classification (NCBI taxonomy): domain Eukaryota; kingdom Metazoa; phylum Chordata; class Amphibia; order Anura; family Ranidae; genus Aquarana; species Aquarana catesbeiana. Next base: position 1,205,923 of record JBBHAA010000323.1, on the reverse strand, counting down.
TACTAAAAAACGATACCCAATTCTCTTTATTTATAAAGGGAGCTGGGGAATTATGCAATATTAACCCTAACAGTTTTAAACTACAGTACATATAAAAAGTCTACACACACCTGTTAAAATGTCAGGTTTCTGCAATGTAAAAAAATGAGACAAAGATAAATAAATTCAGAACTTTTTACACCTTTTAACTGTACAACTCAATTTTTAAAAACAAACTGAAATCTTTTAGGGGTGGGGGTTGGGAGTAAAAATAAAAAGCTAAAATAATATGGTTGCATAAGTGTGCACACCCTCTTATGACTGGGGATGTAGCTGTGTTCAGAATTAAGCGATCACATTCAAACTCATGTTAAATGGGAGTCATTACACACCTGCCATCATTTAAAGTGCCTCTGATTAACCCCAAATAAAGTTCAGCTGTTCTAGTAGGTCTTTCCTGACATTTTCTTAGTTGCATCCTACAACAAAAGCCATGGTCCGCAGAGAGCTTCCAAAGCATCAGAGGGATCTCATTGGTAGAAGGTATCAGTCAGGAGAAGGGTATAAAAGAATTTCCAAGGCATTAGATGTGCCATATTTTCTGCACTTGATAATGACTGTCTTCACTGTGTTCCATGGTATAACAGTGACATTAACAAGAACTGGATGTCCCTCCAAAATTGATGAAAAGATCTTCTGAAAACTGGTCAGATTGGCTGCCAAGAGGCCTACAGCAACATTAAGCTGCAGGAATATCTGGCAAGTACTGGCTGTGATATATGTGTCAACAGTCTCCCGTATTCTTCATATGTCTGGGCTATGGGGTAGAGTGCCAAGACAGAAGCCTTTTCTTACAAAGAAAAACATCCAAGCCCGGCTAAATTTTGCAAAAACACATCCGAAATCTCCCAAAAGCATGTGGGAAAATGTGTTATGTTCTGATAAAACCAAGGTTGAACTTTTTTGCCATAATTCCAAAACATATGTTTGGTGCAAAAACAACACTGCACATCACCAAAAGAACACCGTACCCACAGTGAAGCATGGTGGTGGCAGCATAATGCTGTGAGGCTGTTTTTCTTCAGCTGGAACAGGGGCCTTAGTCCAGGTAGAGGGAATTATGAGCAGTTCTAAATACAGTCAATTTTGGCACAAAACCTTCAGGCTTCGGCTAGAAAGCTGAACATAAAGAGGAACATCTTTCAGCATGACAACGAACCAAAGCATACATCCAAACCAACAAAGGAATGGCTTCACCAGAAGAAGATTAAAGTTTTGGAATGGCCCAGCCAGAGCCCAGACCTGAATCCGATTGAAAATCTGTGGGGTGATCTGAGGAGGGCTGTGCACAGGAGATGCCCTTGCAATCTCACAGATTTGGAGTGTTTTTGCAAAGAAGAGTGGGCAAATATTGCCAAGTCAAGATGTGCCATGCTGATAGACCCATACTCAAAAAGACTGAGTGCTGTAATAAAATCAAAAGGTGCTTCAACAAAATATTAGTTTAAGGGTGTGCACACTTATGCAACCATATTATTTTAGCTTTTATTTTTACTTCACTCCACCTAAAAGATTTTAGTTTGTTGTTCAACTGAGCTGTACAGTTTATAGGTCACCATAGAGGTGGAAAACGTTCTGAAATAATTTATCTTTTGTCTAATTCTTTTACATCACAGAAACCTGACATTTTAACAGGGGTGTGTAGAGTCGATCACTGTCTTACCAAAGGGTTAAACAGGAAGTGTTAATGAGGGGAAATTAAGACCGCTATAGATGGATAAAAATTCAGCTGGTGCAGCAGGGCCTGGCTGAATTTAAATCTATCTATCTATGGGTAGGCGGGTTGTACAGAAGTTGATTTCTTGATTAACTTCTGTACAACCAGCCTGTCCAGGTTTGTTTTTTGGCTAGATCAGTGCTGGTGGCTATAGCCGGAAACACTGATCATTGTGTTCTAACAGCAGGAAACTCTCCCCACTATCAGAACAGAATGGCTCCACAGGAGGTATTCCCCAATCAACTCAGAGTGTGTTGATGGGGGGGGAATAAAATCCTTTTTTTTTTTTTTTTGTTCAACTGTCTGGTTTGGAAAAGAAAATGCATGACCTATAGCCTGCCATAGGCAGGGACAGAGTTAGTTTATTTTCTTTTAACCTACTGGTTGAATAAAATTACATATGCTCACATCCACACAAGCAATGTGGATGTGGGGCTCTCCCTGCTTGTGCTATTGCATTCTGGCAGGGGGAGCTCCCCTCCCCCTGCCAGAATACACAGATTGGTGCTGCAGCCGTTGGCTGGTTTTCCAGCAGGCTCATGCAACAGAAGCCAGTCATCAGATCGGCTTCTGTTGAACAAAGATGAGTACACACGTACCAAAAGCAGGAAAAAGACGACTTTTGGTATGCGTGTAACACCCGGCTTTAGTCATCCCCCCCCCAAGTCCTTGGGGAAAACTTGACTCCAAAAGTGTTCAGAAAAGCTTGCAGTTTGATATGTAGCCTTCAGCTGAGAAACATCTAAAAAGGTAGGAAATATTAACTTTTTTTTGGTATTCTGTGTGAATGAAAACACATAACATAGTGGGGTTTTCTCAAACTTGACTGCAAAAGTGGAAACATACTTTAAGATATACTTTAAAGTGGTTGTTAACCCACAGGGTTAAATTTACATTATCCTCTCGGTTGATTCATATAAATGTCCCCTTGTGACTTAGCTGCATTTTTTATAAAGCAATATACCTATTTACAGAGCGCAGATCGGCGCTCACGTGACCCACAGGCTCTCTCCTCTCTTGGCCTGGCAGCTGCAGTGGGCGGGGCCAAGGATCCCCCGCTGACATCAGTCAAGAGGGACACATGAGCACCGATCTGCGCTCTGTAAACTGGTATATAGCTGCATTTTTGTTTTAAAAGCACAGTCACAGGGTGACATTACATGAATCAACCGAGAGGATAATGTAAATGTAACCCTAATTTGAGCAGCAGGAGGAGAGGCAGCTGACAGGAAGGGAAGCGAGGAGGGAGAAGAGCACAGAGGAGAGATGGGAGACACAGTGGATGACGGAGGCACGTAAACTAACCATGGTGTCTGGGTTCAGCAGCCATGATATACCGTGGTCAGTTTACAGAGGGGAGGGTATAGCCAGGCAGGTTCAGCCAGGTATTTCAGGCGTTACAGGGGGGCAAATGACACAGCACAAGCACTATGCTGTATAACATGCTTTAACCACTTCCGGACCGCCAATATACGTCCTTACTTTGACGGGGGATATCGTTGTTATGGCAGCAGCTAGCTGCCATAACCCCAGTATCCCCCTGTTCGGCCGGCGGTCCGCTTCAAGATAAAAGTGGTCTCTGCAGAGGATTCACCGCAAGATCACTTATCGGCGGCGGGAGAGGGGCACCGCTTTCCGCCGCGCTCCGGTGCCCTCCACCGCTTACT